>OX596236.1:25206300-26406300 GCA_951394345.1 Salicornia ramosissima
AAGGAGGGTTTACACGTCCATGCACGACCGTGCATATGACGTGCAGCAAACAAGAACCATGGAGAAGAACTGCACGACCGTGCAGTTAAGTTCTGCATGACCATGCAGAGGCTAGTGGCCTTGGGAAAGTTTTGCACGACCGTGCAAAGGTCAGAGGGCATGTTTAGGCTTGCACGACCGTGCAGGCTAACGCTGCACGACCGTGCAAGCACGAAGGATTTCGCCACGACCGTGCAAGTTAGGCTGCATGGCCGTGCATCCAAGTTGCACGACCGTGCAGGCTAACCTTGCACGACCGTGCACGATCCAGAACCTTTGTTTTTGGCTTGCACGCCCGTGCACGGTTGAACTGCACAACTGTGCACGGCCCAGCACGTATATTTCGTATTTTGCTTGTTTTCTCTTGTTTTGTTTGACTTTCTAATCTTTTCCCTTGATTGCTTAGAGATTAATGGCCTAGATTAGAAGCTTCATTAGGGGTTTCTTAGTCTTTAAATAGCTTGCTTTGTTAGGCTGCATGGCCGTGCATCCAAGTTGCACGACCGTGCAGGCTAACCTTGCACGACCGTGCACGATCCAAAACCTTTGTTTTTGGCTTGCACGACCGTGCACGGTTGAACTGCACAACTGTGCACGGCCCAGCACGTATATTTCGTATTTTGCTTGTTTTCTCTTGTTTTGTTTGACTTTCTAATCTTTTCCCTTGATTGCTTAGAGATTAATGGCCTAGATTAGAAGCTTCATTAGGGGTTTCTTAGTCTTTAAATAGCTTGCTTTGTCCCTTTTGTAATCATCTTTTGTTGAATTAAAAATCTGAGATTTCTCTCTTATAAAGTTCTTTGTGAGCTCAACTTCCTTTGTGGTTGCAAATCTTGCTAAACTTTATGATTGCTAAGTCATCTTCTAGTCATTACCTTTGGGATTTTGATTAGATTACGTTTAGCTCTTGATTATTAGTCCTTAGTGAGCTAGTTATCAAGTTCATATCCCATTTTTGTGGTTGTTTTGGTGTTCATATTTAGAGCTTAATCTAGACCTACGAATTTCTGAAATTTTATGAGATTTTTCTTGTTTTTGAGACCCCATCCTACATCAATTGGTATCCAGAGCTAGAGGTTTCAATACCTCCATGATCCTTGGGTTAAACTTTGAAAAAAAAATCTGAAATTTTGTAGTGTTTATTTGCATATAAGGTGTTTGATGAAATGTCTAGGTGATATTTCCTTGCTTTAAAACCCATACTTCCTTGTCTAATCATTCTAGGACATTGAAGTAAGCCCTAACCCCACATAAAGTAGTATCCTCCTTCACCTAGCACCACAAAAATTCTTGTTTGAAGTTGTGATTGTTGATTGCACGTACTCTAGGTGTTTGTGAATATGTCTATGTGAGTTTTCCTTCTTTAAACCCTATATTTCCTTATCCTATCATCAAAGGATATTGAAATATATAAATCCATTAACTCCACAAAGAAGTATCCTCCATCACCTAGTCCACAATTTTCTAGCCATATTTCATACATTCATACATCATGGATGATGAAAGGAATGATGGGTTTACATCTCTAGTTCGAGCTAGGCTTGATAGAGTTGAGAAGAATGTTGAAGAGTTAAAAGCGAGGATAGCTAAATTGTTAGTTCAATGTATACTCAAGAAGGGGGGGGGTGAATTGAATATGTGTGTTTTTTCAATCGTTTCCAAGGTTTGTTTATCTTTTTGTTAGAACAACGAAAGAATAGTAAGTAAAGAGTAGAGACACAAAGATTTAACGAGGTTCGGCTTCTAAACAAGCCTACGTCCTCCACTCTCTCACTAATATTATTAATCAACTCAGAATAATAACAAGGTTACACACTCAATTAAATGCTACAACTATGTAATACTTAATTCCCCAACTGTTAACTCTAACAGTTCACTCAGTGTTCACAGAACACTCCCCAACCACTTCCCTCTAAGTGGTTCAAATATTACAAACTTAAATCTCCGTAAGTTTTTCTCTAAAAGATGGATATGGAGATCGTTTTGGACTAAGGATAGACTCTCAGAAAATATGACTTGGTTTTCTTTGGAGAGCAAAAGTCTTCTAGGGTTTTTTGCAAAGATTGTTTATATAGACAAGGAAAACCGCCCCCTAGAAGTGTGCTGGAAGCTCCCCTAAATTGTGCAAAAAGATCAGCTGACACAAGTGTACAGTTACCTGTTCCAGACCTTTGTGTCCTACCACTGTATGCAGCGGTTAATACCCAAAAGTCCAACTAAGTACATTGCATTTAATGAGCTGATTTTGCAAATCAATTTAGCAGATTTCCAAAACACAAGTGATCCAAATTTTTCAAATAAATTTTCAAAATGATTTTGAACTCGAAAATCTGTACGGATCACGTGCGTAATACTGAGGTATGTTCCCACAGTGGTCTCAGTACTACTAAGTCTACATCTGGTAAGGGGAACTGTTCCAAGCTTGTTCTTTGCCTGTTCTCTTTGCTCTTTACTGAATGTACACTTAAAGTCTTTTTGCTCTTTACTTAAAAACACTAAGAATATTTTCCTAAGCCTATTTTACAAGAAGATCCTAGAAATATAAAAAATAAATAGCTCCAAGCTCTTGGCTTCTCATCTTCAAGTATCTCAAGGCCTTCATGGTTGCCTTGATGAGTCCTCACTTGATTCAACCTGTTCATATACAAATATACATAGACATCAAGTATAGAGGACTGGTTTGTCATCATTCAAATCAAACATGGTTTAACAATTTCCCCCTATTTGATGATGACAAACCATGAAGTTCCCCCTGAGAACAGTAACCAATTGTTTCAAAATAAAACAACTGTTCAGAGGAACTGGTCTTGCAGTGTGCCTGTAGTCAGATTCATAATCTCAGAGAATAAAAAATACACAACAGACTAAAGCACAATTAGACTGATTGCAATGGTCAGTCACTCATCACATTACTCAATTTATTATTGAGTTTCAGCATTAAACCTGTAACCTGCAAGACTTATCAGTTATCAAATGTAGCAAGAGAAATTTCAATTTCACTTGGAAGAATTTCTTCCAGTTGGGATGGATAGGAGCACTTGATCTGAATTCAAGATACTCCTAGGCAAAAAGCAGCTGGGCCATCTCTTAACAAGGTCTGAACCTTGTTCAAGTTGCTACACTTGATACTAGGAACTTCACCTGTCCTATTCCCCCTTTTGGCATCATCAAATGACAAAAACAATCATAGCACAAAAATTAGGAGAAGGCAACAAGTAAAGTCATAAGCATAATATACACACAACATTCTAGAGATGTTGTCCCAAATGTGAGTACCTGCAACTCACAATCCTAAATGTTCAAGTGCACACAGAAGTTAAGAAAATATACAGACCAGGACCATTCTGCAGAGAAGTTGTTTAGCAGAAATGGTCAAAAACTAAAGATAAAATTTGTTCAGAGAAACCAGAGAAATTAAAGTTTGAAAGCAATGTTAGTAGGGAAAGGAGGTAGGCTAAGAAGAAGTGGAGTCAGCACCATCATCAGAATCCTCAGTAGAATCCTCATTCTCATTTTCTGCACTCTCCTCCTGCTGCTTCTTCTTGACTTGGGCAATGATGGAAATTGGTCTCTTGGTGGTCTTGGGCTTGAAACTGGAAGAGGAGGCAAGCTTTTCTTCATGGGAGTCCAGTCGTGCTGATATGTTCTTTATAGAGCCATCCAGAGAAGTGCACAGAGCATTGACACTAGCCATCATCTGTTGCAGTAATTCCCCATGTGTCTGCAGCTGTTTGGACAATGAATCAGTAGCTTCCTCAGATCTGGAACTGCTTGTCCTTCTGGCCCCTGTGACCCTGTCTTCATCCCTCATTTTGAGCATGCCACCCTCAAAGGTCATCCCCTTCTGACTTAGGATCTGGTTGGTGAGGACAGACATTTTCTTGACCTCACCACTCAGATGAACCTTTCTACTTTGGAAAACCAAAGTAAGCCAGGCTCCATAGGGTAGAGAGTGGTTGGACCTTTCCAGAATGCTAACCATGTGAGCCAGCATGAGACTAGGGAGACTCAACTTAATTTTCTCATAGAGACAGTAAATGATCACAGCATCCATCTTCCTAACATCCATTCTGCCCTGAGCCCTAGGGAGCAATATCTTAGAGGAAACTGTATGGAACAGCCTCATCACTGGTTCCCTTAGTTGGCCAATAACATAGCCACAACCATCACTTGGAGAACCAGTAAAGAGAGTGGTCTGTATGTGCTCTGTACTGACCTCAGGAATAGTTGGCCAGTTGTCCTTGGAATAATCACAGAACCCACCTCTTGGTACACCTAGTACCTCCCCTAGACTCTTCTTTGAAAGAGTGATGTCGACCCCCTCGACCTCACTCCAGACCTTCCCCTTTTCTAAATTCCCTAACTTGGAGTAAAACTCTTCAACACAAGTTTCAAAAACATCTACCCTTTTATCAAATAGCCCATCCCAGCCCTGGAACTCTATGGCCTCTTTAAACTCTTCTAGAAAAGACTGACTCGTCCAAGACTTAGGACATACAAAACCAAATAAGACACTCCTACCACTTAACTCAAATAGTGGTTCAGAAGTGGTCTTACCTTTCTTCTTGGCAGGAGTCTTTTCAAGGCCAAAGGCAGCTTTCCTCTTCTTTTCTGCGGAAGTTTGGTTGCCGGCTTGGGGCTCTCAGAGGCTTTGCTCTTCTTGGTAACACTCTTCATCCTTTTCTTCTTTTCCTCCTTCTTTCCCTCTGGAACCTCCTCAGTAGGCTCCTTTTTTATTTCTTCCTTACAGATCCTTGACCTCAAAGGCCTTGTCCTCTTCCCTGTCTCTTTTTCCCCCTGAACTACACCTGTAATTTCAATTTCCATGTCCTCTGCTTGTGTTCCTTCATCCTTCTCCTCTGTTTCTTCCTTCTCTGCCTCTTCTTTCTCCTCAGTGCTTGGCACTGGTTTCTGTGTGGTCTGAGGTGATGGTGTGGGTGTTTTCTGTGGTTGTGGAGAAGGTGATGGGGTTGTTTCCATTTGTGGTGGAGAGGGTGGTGGAGTTTTGGATTTTGGTGGTGATGGTAGAGGAGGAGTTTTGGCTTTTGAGGGTGATGGTGGTTTTAGTGGAGGTGAAGAATTTGTAGGCTGTGAAGAGGGTTGTTTGGGTGATGGAGAAGGTGATTTCTTTGATGTGGAGGGTGATGGCTTAGATGGTGATGGTGTTCTATGAGGTTGAGGTGGTGGAGATTTTTGTGGAGAAGGTGGTGGTGATGATTTAGGGCTTGGTGGTGGAGTAGATTTCTCTTTGGACTGACATGCATCCTTCGATTCAACTACTGTTTCCTCAGTGGCTTGATCCTTAACCCTTTTCTGCTCTTGTTCTTCTTTTTGGTGTTCAGTAACCACAGCAGTACCTAATTCCTTCTCGATCTTAGAAGGTGTGAAGCTAGGAGACTGACTTAATCCTCTACTGTTCTTCTTTGAAGCTTTGTTCTTCTTTCTTCCCATTTTGATTTTATCAGCAAATTTGATGAATGAGAGAGAGAGAGAAACTGAATTCGAGTTCTTGAAGAGGATTTTGATGATGGTGCTTAGGGTTTGAGAGAGAAGATTAATTTTGAGAAAGAGAGACAATTAGAGAGAGAAATCGGTGTGAAAGATGAATTAAACTGATTACAAAAGGCAGTTATTAGAACAGTTAAGGTAGAAGTTACTTTACACTGTTCACAACGGTCATGTGTCAGAACAATTAAATCCTCAACTTCAAAGTTGAGGGTTCAGCAATAAACTAACAAAACTGTTGTAAGGGACTGGTCTGACGATGGTCTGACGCTGATCTGTATATATTAAAAACTTAAGGTATCTTTCAGTTAGGAAACTTAGAGACACCACACATTGGAACAACATCAACATAAGAATTTTGAGACCACTTGCATAAATAACATTTAAGAGTTAACCAACCCTGCTTATTTACACTAATGATTAAAAAGTCAAACATAGCCAAAAAGGGAAAGATAAGTCCTAAGGAACTAGGATCTAATCTTACCATACCAAGTAATGTGCGGAGTTTGACAAACACTTCCCTGCTTAGGGGTTTAGTGAAAATATCAGCCAATTGTTCTTCAGATCTGCAAAATTCAAGATTCACATTTCCTTTTTCAACATTGTCTCTGAGAAAATGATGTTTGATTTCAATATGTTTGGTTTTAGAGTGCTGGACAGGATTTTTTGAAATGTTTATAGCACTGGTGTTATCACACAATATGGGAACACTTCCGGAACAGACCCCAAAATCCTTAAGTTGTGTCTTTATCCAAAGCAATTGAGCACAGCACAAAGCAGCAGCTATGTACTCTGATTCAGCTGTGGATAAAGCCACTGAATTTTGTTTCTTAGATCCCCATGAAATGAGACAAGAACCTAAGAAGTGAGCCATTCCTGAAGTGCTCTTCCTGTCCACACTAAAACCAGCATAATCAGCATCAGTGTATCCTAAAAGATCAAAATTGCTTCCCTTTGGATACCATAAGCACATGTCCTCTGTACCACTCAGGTACCTAAAAATTCTCTTAACAGCTTTTAGATGAGACTCTTTTGGGTTGCTTTGAAATCTTGCACACAACCCAACTGAGAACACTATGTCTGGTCTACTAGCTGTTAAGTAGAGAAGTGAGCCAATCATACCTCTGTATAGCTTGTCCTCAACATCCTTTCCTTTCTCATCTAGGCTCAGTTTAGAAGAGGTAGGAATAGGTGTGTCATAGGACTTATTATCTTGCAGACCATATCACTTGAGCAGCTCCTTGAGATACTTTTGTTGGTGGATCGTGATTCCATGATCCAGTTGCTTGATTTGAAGCCCTAGGAAGAAACCAAGTTCTCCCATCATGCTCATCTCAAATTCACTTTTCATTAGGTCTGCAAACTCATCACACAAAACAGAATTAGTAGCCCCAAACAAAATATCATCAACATATACCTGGACCACTAACAGATCTGTTCCCCTTTTCTTTAAGAATAGAGTTTTGTCCACTGAACCTCTCTCATAATGATTTTCAATAAGAAAGCTAGAGAGTCTCTCATACCAAGCACGAGGGGCTTGTTTGAGGCCATAAAGAGCTTTGTCTAATTTGTAGACATGATCTGGACAAACTCTATCCTCAAAGCCAGGGGGCTGTTCCACATACACATCTTCTTTCAAATAACCATTTAGAAAAGCAGTTTTAACATCCATTTGAAAGAGTTTAAAGTTCATGTGGGCAGCAAATGCAATTAAAATTCTTATTGCCTCAAGCCTGGCTATTGGAGCAAAGGTTTCATCATAGTCTATTCCCTCTTGTTGGTTAAACCCTTGAACCACTAGCCTGGCCTTGTTTCTGACTATGGTACCTGAGTCATCCATTTTGTTTCTGAAGACCCATTTGGTTCCAATAACTAACATCTCATTGGTTCTTGGTTCAAGATGCCAAACCTGATTTCTTTCAAACTGGTTCAACTCATCTTGCATGGCCAAGATCCAATCAGGATCAGTTAGAGCAATCTTATAGTTAGTTGGTTCTATGTGAGATAAGAAGGAGAAGTAAGCACAGAAGTTCTTCCAAACAGAATTTCTAGTTTGGACTCCTTTTGATAAATCACTAATGATTTGATCAGAAGGATGAGAGCTTCTTTGTTTAAACATACTCTTTCTTACAGCATTTGAGTCACCTAAGTTAGAACCAATGTCTGTACCGGTTCGCCCTATTTCATTTTCATTTCGAGAGGGTGGACCAGTTTCTTCAGTGTTCTCTCCCACTTCATCTTCAGTTGGATGGGCAGGAGAGTCACTAAGTTCAACAACCTGTTTAGCATTTCCCTGTGCTGCACCAGACTCATTGTTGTTTTCAGGAGGAGTTGGAGAGTCTGGTTCAGCAGTGTTCTCTAGTTCAGCTCCAGTGAAATTTGTCATCCCAATATCAAAGCCTCCATCATCATCTACCTGCACAGGCTTGTTCAACATGTTAGTTTCATCAACTAATACATGGATACTCTCTTCAACACACAAGGTTCTTTTGTTGAAAACTTTATGTGCCTTGCTATGAGGAGAATACCCTATGAAAACAGCTTCATCACTCCTGGGGTCGAACTTGTCCAAATTGGTCTTACCATTGTTGTGTACAAAACACTTACAACCAAATATCCTTAAGTGTTCAATGCTTGGTTTTCGACCCCTTAGAAGTTCATAAGGTGTTTTTCTTAGTATTGGTCTTAGCATAACCCTATTGAGTATGTAGCATGAAGTACTCACAGCATCAGCCCAAAATTTCTTGGACAGACCACTCTCTAGAAGCATGGTTCTAGCCATTTCTTCTAGAGTGCGATTCTTTCTTTCAACTACTCCATTTTGTTGTGGAGTTCTGGGGGCTAAGAAGTTGTGAGAAACACCATGCTCCATACAATAGGTTATGAAGCTAGCATTATCAAATTCTGATCCATGATCAGATCTGATAGATGCTAACTGATGATTGATCTTGTTCTGGACCTATTTCACTAAAATTTCAAATTCATCAAAAGTTTCATCTTTGTATTTCAAGAATATGGTCCAAGTGAAACGAGAGTAATCATCAACTAAGACAAATACATAACTAAAGCCATTTCTACTTTGTACACGCATAGGTCCACATAAATCCATGTGTACAAGTTCAAATGGTGTAGAGGAACTAACCACCTTCTTTGGTTTAAAAGATGATCTCACATGCTTGCACTTTGCACACTCTTGACAGAGCTGGTCTGCCACATATTTGATGTTAGGTAAACCTAATACCAATTCTTGTGTTCTCAACTTGTTGAGCAAAGTGAAGCTAACATGTCCTAATCTTTTATGCCAAAGCCATTGGTCATCCTCTACAACACTAAGGTAGAGGGCACTGTTCTGTGGAATTTGACTTAAGTATGTAATATACACATTGTTATGTCTTGTTCCTTCACAGACCAGTTCCCCTGTCTTAGGGTTCACTATGTGACAAGTGTTTGATTCAAAGTTCACTTTATTTCCCTTGTCACATAGTTGAGATATGCTCAAAAGGTTATGTTTCAAACCTTCTACATAGTAAACATTGTCAATTGCTTGGGAGAGTGACTTACCAACCTTACCTACTCCTTTGATAAGTCCTTTGCTATTGTCACCAAATGTCACGTGCCCTCCCTCGAATGCAGTGAGTGAAAGGAATTGTTCTTTATCCCCGGACATGTGTCTTGAGCAACCACTATCCAAATACCAATATGGCTTTCCTTTCACTCGTACCTGCACAGGCAAACTAAAGGTTAGTTTTAGGAACCCAGACCAGCTTGGGTTCCTTGTTCTTTGAAACATTTTCAACCTTGACCTTCCTAACCCACACTTGTTGGGTGTAGGTTTTATTTTTCTTATCATGTTTCATTTTGGTGAAACATTTGTTAGCAACATGACCACTCTTACCACAATAGGTACAAACATGCATATCCTTGGCAAATATATACTTGCCTTTCTTGAATTCATTCAACCATGTGTTGTCTCTGCCAAGAACAGTTGTAGAACTAGATCCAGAATACCCTAAACCAAACCTTTGAGAATTTCCAAGTTGGGATGTGAGGAAGTTTAGGGTTTTCTGAGCATCTAACATTTTTTTCAATTGGTTCATACAATCTGTTAGCTCATTTTCCTTGTTCTCAAGCCTCTTAAGTTGAACTTCATTCTGTTTCTCAAAAGATTTTAAGTCAAGTCTAGTCTTTTGAAGTTCATCCTGTAGTCTTGAGACCAGGGAGGGATCTGGTTCGTCACTGGTCTTCTTGATGTTTTCTTGTTTTAGCAAGATGAGTTCAGCCACAAGATCACATATCTTAGCTATGCACTCATCACGTAAAACATCCAAAACCTCATCAAAGGCAGTGGGAGAACCAGTCTCTTCAGAACCCTTAAGCTCACTATGTTCCTTGTATAAATCTTCAAGTTTTTCAATTCAATGGTCATATGCAAGTATGACATCAGATTTACTCAAGGTACATGTGTCTTTTAGCAGTTCAAAGTTTGAATTATGTGTGGTAAATTTCTTGAGCTCATTAAACCCCTTTTCAATTTTTTCAAAAAGTTCATCCTCTTTAGGGACTGGTTTGGAGTTTAATGTCTCAAGCTCCATTTTATATTGATCTGCTGTTACTTCAAGTTCAGAAATTTTTTCTTTAAGTTCTTCACAAATAAGCTCAAGTTCAACAGATCTAGCACCACATATTTCATACTCTCGAACTGTTTCTTTTAATTTCTTTTTGTTGTTCTGATAAGCAGACCCAACACTAATGCATTGATCAATAGTGTATTCAAGATAGTCAAGTAGTTCATCTCTATCTAGATTATGCATGTTTGCCTTTAAATCATTAAAACATACCTGGTTGTCATCTGAAGTGCTTCCACCAGCCATGAGATAGAGAAATTCTTCTTTTTCCAAACAGACCTCAGACTGGTCTGTGCATGTGAAAGCAGTTAGACAGAGATTTGCTTCTTCTTCATCTTCCTCATTCTCTGATTCTGAATCTCCCCAAAATGCAGCCAGCATAGCTCTTTTGAAAACCTTCTTCTCAGCCTGGACTCCAGGATTTCCCTTGGGATTTTTCCATGTTGGACACTCCTTGATTCTGTGCCCCATTTCACCACATTTAAAGCAACGAGCATTGGAACTGGTTTTCCTGAACTGTCCAGAACTGTTCCTTCCTTTGACAAACTTACCCTTGGACTTTGTCCTAAGGTATTTTTCAAACCTTCTGGCCATGAGACTTATATCATCTTCATCATCCTCAGATTCCTCTGCTTTGAGGACCATTTCCTTGTTTTTTGAGCTAGATTCAGCCTTTGAATCTACCAACATCTCATGAGTCATCAAGGAACCAATAAGTTGTTCTAGAGATAGTGAGGACAGATCCTTTGCTTCTTGTATGGCTGTAACCTTGGGCATCTACTTCCCTGATAAGCTTCTCAACATTTTCCTCACCAACTCTTCACTTGAGAAGGTCTTTCCCAATGACTTTAGTTCATTTACAATGGTCGTGAACCTTGTAAACATATCCTTTATGTTTTCATCTCTAGTCATTTCAAAGACTTCATATTTTGACATAAGCATGTCAATTTTTGACCTTCTTACCTCAGAGTTGCCTTTATATGCAAGCTCTAGTGTATCCCATATTTCCTTTGCAGAAGAACAAGCTTCTCACATTCTGCAATTCCTTGTTGAACAAGTGACATTGCCTTTGCATTTTTCTCCAGCTTCTTGTAGTCTTCACTTGTGTACTCTTCTTCTGTCTTTGGAACTATGAGCCCTTCCTGATTCTTCTTGTGGATGAACGTGGGTCCAATTTTGACAATCATCCAGCACTCATAATCTATCCCAATGATAAGATTTTTCATGCAATTCTTCCACCAAGAGTAGTTAGTGCCATTGAACTTGGGGAGTCTTGAACTGTTTGATTCTTGAGTAGACATCTTCTTGCTCCTCTAGGTAGTTAACCTTTTGAGAATTTAGGCTCTGATACCAATTCTTAGTTCAATGTATACTCAAGAAAGGGGGGGGGTTGAATTGAGTATGTGTGTTTTTTCAATCGTTTTCAAGGTTTGTTTATCTTTTTCTGAGAACAACTAAAGAACAATAAGTAAAGAGTAGAGACACAAAGATTTAACGAGGTTCGGCTTCTAAACAAGCCTACGTCCTCCACTCTCTCACCAATATTATTAATCAAGTCAGAATAATAACAAGGTTACACACTCAATTAAATGCTACAACTATGTAACACTTAATTCCCCAACTGTTAACTCTAACAGTTCACTCAGTGTTCACAGAACACTCCCCAACCACTTCCCTCTAAGTGGTTCAAATATTACAAACTTAAATCTCCGTAAGTTTTTCTCTAAAAGATGGATATGGAGATCGTTTTGGACTAAGGATAGACTCTCAGAAAATATGACTTGGTTTTCTTTGGAGAGCAAAAGTCTTCTAGGGTTTTTTGCAAAGATTGTTTATATAGACAAGGAAAACCGCCCCCTAGAAGTGTGCTAGAAGCTCCCCTAAATTGTGCAAAAAGATCAGCTGACACAAGTGTACAGTTACCTGTTCCAGACCTTTGTGTCCTACCACTGTATGCAGCGGTTAATACCCAAAAGTCCAACAAGTACATTGCATTTAATGAGCTGATTTTGCAAATCAATTTAGCAGATTTCCAAAACAAAAGTGATCCAAATTTTTCAAATAAATTTTCAAAATGATTTTGAACTCGAAAATCTGTACGGATCACGTGCGTAATACTGAGGTCTGTTCCCACAGTGGTCTCAGTACTACTAAGTCTACATCTGGTAAAGGGAACTGTTCCAAGCTTGTTCTCTTTACTGGATGTAGACTTAAAGTCTTTTTGCTCTTTACTTAAAAACACTAAGAATATTTTCCTAAGCCTATTTTACAAGAAGATCCTAGAAATATAAAAAATGAATAGCTCCAAGCTCTTGGCTTCTGATCTTCAAGTATCTCAAGGCCTTCATGGTTGCCTTGATGAGTCCTCACTTGATTCAACCTGTTCATATACAAATATACATAGACATCAAGTATAGAGGACTGGTTTGTCATCATTCAAATCAAACATGGTTCAACATAAATTACTTGACACCTTTGAGACGAATTTAGGGCAGAGTCCTAGAATTCAAACACATGAGGATGCTATAGTGGGAGAAGTTGAAGTTGAGCAACCTATGAGTCCAAATGATCGTGATGTCAAACTTGAACTTCCAGAATTTGATGGTAGTTTGGATCCTAATGATTTTTTATTTGGTTGAGGAGCATTGAGAATAGTTTTTAGTACAAGGGCTATGATGATGAAAAGAAATGCAAGCTAGCCATTGTAAAACTCAAGAAACATGCATCAATGTGGTATGAAAATTTTAAAAATCGAAGAAAGAAAGAGGGTAATCCAAGATAACTTCATGGGAGAAATTGAAGAAGCACATGCAAAACAAGTTTGTTCCTAGGGATTTCACTCAAAGTGCCTAACTCAAGATTAATGCTCTCAAGCAAGGTTCTATGTCGGTGGAGAGTTACACAAGGGAGTTTGAGAAGCTCTCAATCTTATGCAATGTTGATGAAGCTCCGGAACATAGAGTTTCTAGATACATCGGCGGGTTGGAAGGTAAATTAGGGAACAAAGTTGAGTGCATGTCCATGACAACCTTGATGATGTGGTTCAACGTGCTCTATGGTTGGAGAAACACTCCAAGAGGAAGAATGAAGAGCACTCTCTTATTGTTGATGACATGGTTGAAGAAGACAACTGAGACAAGCGGAAAGCTCCTATGATTGCACCTTCCAAGAATGGGGTTGAGAACCACAAGAAGAAAATTTGTTTCAAGTGCCAAGGGTGTAACGACCCGACTTTTTGAGACATGTCGATTGACAAAGGGAAATCGACAATCGGATCATTACCAACTTAAATAACATTAAATCAGATTAATTGAGTAAATGAATTAACTTTTATTAAATAAACTACCAACTAACCATATCAATCCAATAGTCATTATTACATATAGGGTCTTAAAATACTGTCCCAACATGCTGGAAACATATAATAAACTAAACAAATGTCATAAATCAATAATCGTCTAATTAAACGGTTTAACTATGTCTCTCGGCTACTCAAACCCATCCACGATAGCCCGTTATTCAGCAGCGTCTTCACCTGAAACTGAGGGGGGGGTCCACCGTCAGTGGCGAGTAACTAGGCTGTCCCATTTAATCGAGGGACCACCAAACACATAATAGCATAGAAATTCACATAAAAACTGTACAGAAACTTAATACATGCCTTTATATAAATGTACAAAAATGCATATAAAAATACGTATAAAAGTACGTATAAAAATACGTATAAAAGTACGTATGAAAATACGTATACAAATACACCTGCAGAAATACGGTTAGAAATACGTATTGTCTACGTACATTGTACGTACAACCACCCCTGCATTATACGGTTAGAATACGTACAAATACACACCCATCAATCATATACTTACATACATACAACAATACGAACTCATACACAGCGGAAGTCTTAGAATACCCAAATACTTATACTTATATTATTATCTCAAGATCTTAACTTATGCTATACCCATCATATATTATACTTTAGTATTTCATATTCCTACTTATCATATTCTTTCTATATATATATATATATATATCGTATCTTATCATAAATGATCATATCTTATCTTTCTTATCATATCATATCTTACGAAATCATCATATCACATCATCTTATGATTTCATCATATCAAGTCATATCTTATGATCTCATCATATCATATCATCTTTGTTGGACCGGTCATTATAACTCGTTGTGGATCTCGTGTTTCACCACAACTTTCCTAGAACATGCCGGGGTGAGCTCGTGTACTCAACCTGTAGCGGATCTCGTGTTTCACCACTAAGCCTAAGCTATGGCCATAACCCCTAATAGCGGCTCGTGTACCACTACTAGACGACTACATATCCTAAGACCCAGAACTGCTCGGGGGAGCTCGTGTGCTCGTCCCAATTGAGCAGCGGCCTCGACTTAACCCAGTCTAACTACTCGAGTCATTAGGTGGGCGTCCATATTGTATCTTATATCTTCATTTAATTATTTCATATCATACATTGGGAAATACTAGGTGACCGTAATAGGAAATGAAATGTTCGGAGTCCCAGGAAAGGGAGGTGCGGCACGTATATTGGCCACCTTAAATACCAAGCCTTTCCTAGCCAGAGACCGAAACATAACATGTATAGCTATTACTCTGTTTCCTTTCTTATCCCTAGTAATATCTTATGCATGCTTATACCTTATCTTAAACTATCTTAATATCATATCGTATACTATTACCCATCCTTTCGGATACTGGCCCTAATACTACTACTGATACTAATTATAATAATACCCGAAATTTATATTATTAATACTGGTATTATTCGACCCTTATTAGTTTTAATAACAATAATATACTTTTTATCCCTACACTTTACAACTTATCCCTAAAAATTATTTTATCCGAAACTTTTATTATTAATTATTCCTAAATTAATAATAATCCAAAATTAATTAAAATTGACTATTTCAACTCAATTCACACGGCATTTTCAAATTAATAACAATAATTAATTTTTTTCTTAAATTAATTTAATTAATCAATTTAATTACTAAAATTACCAAAATATGCTAAAAATTATATTTTTCCCTTTTTTTTCTACCACTCGATTTTTATGCCAAAATCACACAATTTTGTCAATTAATTTATACAAAAATCAATCATCAAGAATTAAGTAAACTAACTGATCAATAACATAAAAATCATGCTTTTAATCATCAATCAATATGATTAAATGCAAGAATCAAGATTAAACTACATGCTTAATATTCATACTTTCAAACGGCATTCTAGCATAATATCAAGAACAATTTTCATAATCAAAAGTTAAATTAACATGGTACAATTAAACAATTAAAATTAAAGATCTACATATTTAATTCTATATGATCAAGATTAATCATAAAAATCAAAATTTCTTTGATCTTCCTTTAAAACTATACCACTCGACATTTATATAAAAAAAAAAAAAACAAGGTTAATTTTTTTTTAATTTCCGGATTTAATTATTCCAATTGATGTAACCATGATCTATGCTTAAAATAATTAGAGAAAATCATCAAAACATGCATATATCACTCGAAAAATTCATAGTTAAATCAAGAACATTATTCATCAATTTCATGCAAAATTCGAACCAACATAATCTTCAAGAATTAATTCTATAAATTTTAATTGTTAAAATAAACAAGATTCAAACATGAATTCATGAAAATACAAGAAAATAAATCAAGAAAACATTATACATCACTCGACAATCATAAAAAAAACAAGAATTAAATTTCCTACAATTTCCATGATAAATTCCTAATTACTATGTGTTCTTTCTACCCAAGATTAATTAGGAAAGCGAAGTTACCTGGATTCGCTTTTAATTTCCAAAACACGAACAAAAATCAATTCACTTTAGTGAATTGTTTCACACGGCTATTAGAGAGGAAAAACGAGAGGAGAATGTAGTTTACTTTAGGGTTTATAAACAATTTGACAATTAGGACCCAAAAGTGATTAATAGGTCCTATTTATAGAAAGACAAAAAAAAAAAAAAAAAAAAAAAAACAAACAAACCCTAATGTTTGAATAGGGTTGTCGTGTGGGAGGTAGCAAAATGGGGAAGGTTTAGCTAGGTTGTTATAACAACCTTTGAATGGGTTAAATATAAATTAATTTAATTAATTAATTAATTTAATTATCCAAAATTATAATTAACATTAATTAAATCAAAATTAACATGGACCCAAATAATAACTAGAGGGCCGGCCATGAGGATAAGGAAAGGAGAAGACTAATTGGGTCTTCGGCCCAATTTAAGAAAAGATTGGATTAAAAGAACGCAAACAGCCCAATACAAATGGCCCAATCGGACTTTGAATTAAATAATAATATTAATAACCGCGAAATTTTCTGGCCCAAAATTTCGGGTTATTACAAAGGGTATGGACACATAACTTCTCAATGCCCAAACAAGCGGGCTTTGGTGATTCGTGAAGCAAAGGAACCTGAAGCGACCTTGTTGAGAAATCAAGTGATGATGGGGAAGAGACGCTGGTGGTTGATCCCGATGTTAGACACGTGTTGACTTTGCAAAGGGGCCCACCATTAGAGGTGGAGCCCCTAGAGGATCCAACTAAAGGAAAGGTAACATCTTCTTATTCTTTAAATTCTTTTAAAATTTTCAAAATGGAATTGGATGATGACTGCCATGACCCCACTTATGATATTTGGATGAGATTGCCTAAGAAAAATCTTGAACATTCTCATTTACTTGGTGGATTACATTCTTGTGTTGGCAAAGTTGATGAACCCCAAGGACTTAAATTGTTTCAACCTTGCTTTGACATTGATATAAGTGAGGCTAGATTGAGGTTTGAGCATGTCACTTGGTTGTTTGCATTGCTATATGGTAATACTTGTACCCATGTTGGATGTGAGTGCTCTAGGCATGGTATGGATGTTCTTGGTGGTAGCATGCATGTTTTGAACTATCCTTTGTTGGGACTCAATGTTGGTGTCTATGGAATTGAGGTATGGATTTTTGAGGTGGCGGGTTAGGAGCGCCAATACTTTGCTTGTTTTGTTGGGTGTGGTATGTCGAATGGCGTTGTTGTTGTTACTGGTTTTCGTAATAATGGTGTATGATCCGGGTGGCCTTGCTGGGTAATTGGAGTTTTGGTTTGGTCTTCTCTAGCTCTAACTACCGACCTTAGTGGAATTGGGTCTTGCTCGTTGATGGTTGTCTTCTCTCCATTGTTTGTTGAAGGTGAGGATTTGAGGGCAAATCCTTTTTTAGAAGAGGATTTTAATGCAGGACGGGGTGGTCCAACGAACGACTTCAATTTTGTTCACTTTTTACTTGGATAGTTTTGAACTCTTATTTTAGCCTATTTTCATGTTTTTCGGGTTGTAATAAGTAGCTTAAACTCTCACTTTTATGCTTTAGTTAAGATAGCATTTGTAACGGAGCTAGGAGGACAAGCAAAAGAAGTAAAGGAGGGCTTACACGGCCCTACACGACTGTGCATATGACCGTGCAGCAAGCAGGAACGATGGAGAAGAACTGCACGACCATGCAATTAAGTTCTGCACGACTGTGCAGAGGTCAGTGTGTAACGCCCCAGATTTTGGGCTAGTCTCGTAATTACTTTTTTGTAATTATTGTTGTTGCGGTGCATGGTCTAAAATTTATTTTGGACTATTTTTAATGTTTTAGTGTAACCATTATTTTTAATGGTTTATTATTTCTTTATTTTATTTTATTTTAATTAATTAGAATTTTATTATTTAATTTTCTAATTAATTAATTAATTTTTGGGCCAAGTGCAAAATAATCATGATTAGTCATGAATTAGTGCAAAAGGTCCAAGTGATCATTTTGAGCCCATTTAGTAAGCCCAACCGGTTTTCCCCCTTGTTTGATGGCAAATTTTGCCACTTGCTTCATGTTCACACCTCACTTAACTTCTATAAATAGAAGTAGTTAGTAAGGCCTTAAGAGTATTTTGTTCATTTGCTCATTTAACCTCCTTTGCCATCAAAGTTTAAAACACATTTTCCCTCCCTTTCTCCTCTCTTGCCACACGCCATTTTGGGTGTCTTGAACCCAAGTTTTGTTCATCTTCAACTTCAAATCCAAACTTAAAGATTCCTCATTCATTGATCTTTAAGTGATTAAAAGACTAGTAGCCTTCATTGCCTTGATCATGTATTAGGTTGGTTTCGGTTTTGGGTTTGGGTTTTTCGTGGAGGTGATGGCTGTTTGGGCAGCAGGGTGTCGTGCAATCAAGGGGCTGTATGTGCAGTGTGGACAGCCGTGCAGGTGCAGCAGGGATGGCCGTGCAGTTCAGACGTGCACCCGTGTGTGCAGCTATGAAGACCGTGGCAGCAGTGGGGGTCCGTGGTTGGTGGAAACGGCCAGGCAAGGCAGCAGAACCGTGGCTGGTTTCTGGGCAGAATTGGGCTGACTGGGCAGTGGCGTGATGGCTACGTGGTGGCTTCTTGGTTGCCATGTTCGTGTGCAAGGTAACCGTGTTGATGACCGTGCAAGAAGACGTTCCGGGCAGCAAGTTCTTGTATGATTAATGTGTGTTGATTTGTGTGTAATCTTCAATAAGGTAACATACTAACTCAACTTGATTGGTATACTAGGTTTATAGCTTTGATTAAATGCATGTTTGGTTGATTGATGATGATTGATTCATGGTTTTAAAGATATTTCTATAATCTGATTTTGGAAGTGTTTTAATGATGTTTTAATGGTGGTTTTCCATATTTTAAGATTGTTTTATGATATTTTGGAAATCATGGTGATTGGATTTGAGTTTGGTGAATTTTTGATAAAAAGATGTTGAGTTTTGCCGTGTGATGATGATGATTTCATGCGTGCATAATTGTTGTTGTTTGAGTTCTTGATTGAAGTTCTTGAATCTTGATTAAGTTCTTGGTTGAAGTTCTTGAATCTTGAATAGTTTCTTTATGAGTTCTTTAAGTAATAGATGAGTTCTTTAAGTAATAGATAAGTTCTTTAAGGTTCTTGATTGAGTTCTTTAGAGTTCTTGTTGAGGTTTGATGAGTTCTTTAAGAGTCTTGAAAGTTAAAGAAAGAGGTTGAAAGAGTCTTGAAAGTTAAAGATTTGGGATATGCTGATTAAAGAATGAGTTAAGAATGATGATATGATGTTTGGTTAGTCTCAAGAGTATGGCTATAGGCAATTCTTGGGTTAACTTCGATGATTTAGTTGGTTAAATTCAAGAGTATGGCTCATTCTTGTATTTAATTTAACTATGATGAAAAGATAATAATGATATGACGGTTAGCTTGAATTCTTTTCTAGACGCCCTTGACTTTGTGTATGGCTTATGCTTAGTTTTTGGGTTAAGACGTTGCCCCTATTCCATCCGCGGTATTGGGATAGTTTGGAGTCTCACTATGTTATTCCTAGTACGTCCAGAAGGATTTCTGGGGATTAGGGACACGGATTTCCGGTAAGGATTGGGTTCGTGGGATTTGGGCGTATGGCTTATTCCCGATCCTGACATAGTAGAAGTTCGGTTGCGTAAGATGCTTCCGTACGAGCATAGTCCGGTCTAGAATTAGAGTGATTGCGCCAAAGTTAGGGTTTGGGATGATGAGGTTGTATGATGATGTCGAGTTTGGATTACGAGTTTGAGGTTGTCTCGTGTCTTCGAGGTTATATGTGTGATGTTATTTGATTGATGCTATGTACCGGTGTATTCTCGTTAGGGTGAGTCAGTTATGTTACTCGCCACTGACGGTGGATTATGTTGTGTTTTCAGGTACATCTGATGACGATGCTCATGCTTAGCTTTGGGGTTGGGCGAGCGGCGTTATGCTTATTTTGTTCCTTTGTATTTACTTTCGTTCATAGTATTAGAACTGTTAGTAGTTGTTTTGGATTTATGGACTCGTATACGTTGTATAAGACTCTAGTATATGGTTAGAGTTGCATTTTACTTTCCGTTTATTACATTTGACTTTTGGACTTAGTTTGTACAAGATTGTGGGTTATTGTACACTTATGGTTTAATAATAATGTTTTGAGGTATTAGTTTATTTTCTAAGTGTTGAAGTTTTAGTTTTATAACTACTTGACTCGTCGGTTTCTTCCGCGCCGATTTAAGCGAGTCGGGTCGTTACAGTTGGTATCAGAGCCGAATAGGTTTAAGTGAAGTTTCTAGGATTTGAGTTAAACCCGGGAGTTGAGAGCTTTATTTTCCCGAGTGTATAAACCAAATTCTAGGATTATGTGTTGGGAGAAGAGTGTCGGGTAGAATAATCCGGGATAAGACTCTTTTTCCTATCCTCTTTTGTGTGTATTCTTGACTGAAGTGTGATTTTGATTAACGTGGTGTGTTTATTTGTGTCCTAATCGTGTTACGTTTCGACGTGTTCACACCTCGCCGGTCGAGTTCGGGACAACAGAGATTATGAGCGCTCGAGGAAGCAATTCTTACGCTAGCGCATTTTAGTCGTCAGCTATCGGGATCGCAGTCGACGTTCGATCATATCGCTCGTCTTCGACCACCGACTTACGATAGGGTTGTCGACCCTACGATGTTGAAGAGATGAATCCACGAGATAGGAAGCTCTTCAGCGTTATGTTTGGTCCGAGCACGAGAAGGACCAGTTCGTCACCCTCCACTCGCGAGGAGATGTCGATAACTGGTGGAGCATAGCTAGGAATGCACGTTTACCCCGCATTCGATATCGTGGTTCGAGTTCGTAGTTAAGGCCCAGAGGAGGTTCTACCCCGACGAGTTGCGGTGGCAGAAACCAGAGGAGTCTCTTACTCTCATCCAGGGTAAGATGATAGTTCAGGCGTACCCCGATAAGTTCGCCGAGTTATCGATGTTCGCTACGTCAGTCGTTCCATCCGAGGAGGAGCAGGACAAGCGTTACGTTAAGAGGCTGAATACGAGGATTCGCGTTCGTATGATCAGCAGTGGAGCGAAGTCGTTACGGCAAGCTTACGAGGTAGCACTCGACTTTCAGGCGTTTGTTATCGAGGAGGATGCCAGCTAGAAGAAGACCCCGACCCCGAGGATGTTGCTATCCTTTGGGAAGCTCGATTTAGTACTCTTAGCAGTACCCCCCTCCGACCGCTTGATCGCATTAGGATTTCGACGGTTTGAGGAATAGGAGTTGTGCCAGGAACTTCCACCCAGGGAAGCGATGTGACGACACGCCTATGGCATGTTTCATCGGCAGGAGAGGAGCTTTCGACATCGGCTAAGCCTCCAATGAAGGATCGAGTCCGTTGTACGACCAAGGCAGAAGCAGAGGTGCAGTTCGATGGAGTCCCAGTTTTCCGTTAGTTCGTTCATGGCTCTTCCTTTGGGGAGAGGATCTTGTTTGTCAGCTCGAGTTCCGAGGTTTGCCTATCGTGTTAGCTGGTGAAGCAGGCGACAACCGATTTGAAGGATTTCCCGCTGATGGAGTTCGATGTCATTATTGGCATGGACTGGCTGTCGAGGTATCGAACGATCATTCGTTGCCGAGATCAGTCAGTGACATTCCGAGGATCTTAGGGCAACCGAGTTACCTACTTTGGGTTCGTCCTTAAGAAAGGAGTGAAGGTAATCTCAGCCTTGAAGATGAGGAAGCTTCGCCAGAAGGGCGATATGGAGACTTTTCGAAGATCGCTTCTTCGTACGAATACGACCACTACGGGTTTTGAAGTGATGTTGTCAGTTTCGTTTACGCTTTACCCGTGTTCATGGATCGGATGAACCGGACTTTTCATCACTTACTCGATAAGTGCGTCGTAGTCTTCTTCAATAATATCTTAGTCTAAGCGAGAGACGAGTCTGAGCTTGCAGATCATCTCTGTATGGTACTAAGGATATTATGGAGCAGCAGATGATTCGCGAATATCTCCAGGTGGGAGCTTCGTCTTCGCGAATTTGTATTTCTGAGTCGCGTACTCAACAAAGGAAAGTTTTAAGGTAGACTAGACTATAACTTATAGGGGTGTAATTGTGGTCAGGAAACCTCTTGACCTACCGTATTCAACCAGAACCTGATTGAACCAAGCCTATTTGATTATCCTTACAATCGATTTACGATTAACCTTATTTTCGTTGTTGAACTTATTTTTGTGAGTACTCTCATTGTTAACATAAGTAGCACTATCGATTCATTGTTACTTCTAATTGTTAACAATATCGTTATTACCTCGTTCTAGTCGATTCTTTAACGTCCATGATGCCTTCATTATCATTCAGGACAATTTGTTATATTGATCGTCATTCCCTTATTCGACGTCATAAGTTCTTAACCTTTGATCATGAGCGTCGTAATCCATTATCATCATTCATATCATCGTCATCGTCGATCATGATCGTTATTGTCATCTATGACCACCCATCTTCGATGTTATCATCGTCATACCTAATTGAGGCCATCATAAATCATTAACGTTATTCATGTTGGCCAACCTTGTGTTTAACATCATTTCACCTTGTGACATCTACCGTGTTTTTGGCCATTGTTTTTGTTAATATCATCCATCATCGCTAGGATTTATCGATGGATAATTTATGCCATTTACACGCCGTCGCATCATTATTTCTATTTATATCCATATATATATATGTATATATATATATTTATTATTTTGTAATCATAGTTATCCTATTTCTGATAAATCGATATACTTATCGAGTCGTTCTTTAATTTCTACATAATATTCGATATTCATATCAGGCATTTATTCGCATCATTGCTATTTTCATCATTCAAAGGTGGGCATTGTTTTGATTCCCGCATTCTAATCCAGATAATCTAAACCTGATATGGAATTTTGAAATTAATTGTTTGTTTTGGAATTTCATTCGATCGTCCAAGACAACTGATTGTTTCCTACTTTTACCCTGATCGACTGATTGTATCTACATTTTAAATTTGATCAATCGATCATAACCCATATATCAGTTTTCGGTCATTTGATCGTTTTTACACCTCTAAGAGTTTAAGTCTGTAGTCGAGGGGAGTAACTTGAGTATGTGACCGAAGTCCGTAAGTCTGGGTTCGTCATTGAAGCGAAGGATAGACTTTGCATCTATCTTGACCTTCCAAGCAACGAGGAGGATTCCGAGGTCTTTAGTAGTGCGTCGAAGGATGTTGGAGCATGTTCAGGACTTCGACGAACGTTTTTCAATCGTGCAGACCGGACGATCTGAGTGGCTGAAGCATCAAGTCGCGAGGATCGGTTGAACGTTGGTGGAAGCCGAAGTTCTGTCAAATTTCGTCTGACTTTTGTCTGTCGAGCCCGGATTACTGATGGTGAATAATCTCCTTTGCTTGAATTTCGGGACGAAATTCTTTTAAGGAGGGGAGATTGTAACGCCCCAGATTTTGGGCTAGTCTCGTAATTACTTTTTTGTAATTATTGTTGTTGCGGTGCATGGTCTAAAATTTATTTTGGACTATTTTTAATGTTTTAGTGTAACCATTATTTTTAATGGTTTATTATTTCTTTATTTTATTTTATTTTAATTAATTAGAATTTTATTATTTAATTTTCTAATTAATTAATTAATTTTTGGGCCAAGTGCAAAATAATCATGATTAGTCATGAATTAGTGCAAAAGGTCCAAGTGATCATTTTGAGCCCATTTAGTAAGCCCAACCGGTTTTCCCCCTTGTTTGATGGCAAATTTTGCCACTTGCTTCATGTTCACACCTCACTTAACTTCTATAAATAGAAGTAGTTAGTAAGGCCTTAAGAGTATTTTGTTCATTTGCTCATTTAACCTCCTTTGCCATCAAAGTTTAAAACACATTTTCCCTCCCTTTCTCCTCTCTTGCCACACGCCATTTTGGGTGTCTTGAACCCAAGTTTTGTTCATCTTCAACTTCAAATCCAAACTTAAAGATTCCTCATTCATTGATCTTTAAGTGATTAAAAGACTAGTAGCCTTCATTGCCTTGATCATGTATTAGGTTGGTTTCGGTTTTGGGTTTGGGTTTTTCGTGGAGGTGATGGCTGTTTGGGCAGCAGGGTGTCGTGCAATCAAGGGGCTGTATGTGCAGTGTGGACAGCCGTGCAGGTGCAGCAGGGATGGCCGTGCAGTTCAGACGTGCACCCGTGTGTGCAGCTATGAAGACCGTGGCAGCAGTGGGGGTCCGTGGTTGGTGGAAACGGCCAGGCAAGGCAGCAGAACCGTGGCTGGTTTCTGGGCAGAATTGGGCTGACTGGGCAGTGGCGTGATGGCTACGTGGTGGCTTCTTGGTTGCCATGTTCGTGTGCAAGGTAACCGTGTTGATGACCGTGCAAGAAGACGTTCCGGGCAGCAAGTTCTTGTATGATTAATGTGTGTTGATTTGTGTGTAATCTTCAATAAGGTAACATACTAACTCAACTTGATTGGTATACTAGGTTTATAGCTTTGATTAAATGCATGTTTGGTTGATTGATGATGATTGATTCATGGTTTTAAAGATATTTCTATAATCTGATTTTGGAAGTGTTTTAATGATGTTTTAATGGTGGTTTTCCATATTTTAAGATTGTTTTATGATATTTTGGAAATCATGGTGATTGGATTTGAGTTTGGTGAATTTTTGATAAAAAGATGTTGAGTTTTGCCGTGTGATGATGATGATTTCATGCGTGCATAATTGTTGTTGTTTGAGTTCTTGATTGAAGTTCTTGAATCTTGATTAAGTTCTTGGTTGAAGTTCTTGAATCTTGAATAGTTTCTTTATGAGTTCTTTAAGTAATAAATGAGTTCTTTAAGGTTCTTGATTGAGTTCTTTAGAGTTCTTGTTGAGGTTTGATGAGTTCTTTAAGAGTCTTGAAAGTTAAAGAAAGAGGTTGAAAGAGTCTTGAAAGTTAAAGATTTGGGATATGCGGATTAAAGAATGAGTTAAGAATGATGATATGATGTTTGGTTAGTCTCAAGAGTATGGCTATAGGCAATTCTTGGGTTAACTTCGATGATTTAGTTGGTTAAATTCAAGAGTATGGCTCATTCTTGTATTTAATTTAACTATGATGAAAAGATAATAATGATATGACGGTTAGCTTGAATTCTTTTCTAGACGCCCTTGACTTTGTGTATGGCTTATGCTTAGTTTTTGGGTTAAGACGTTGCCCCTATTCCATCCGCGGTATTGGGATAGTTTGGAGTCTCACTATGTTATTCCTAGTACGTCCAGAAGGATTTCTGGGGATTAGGGACACGGATTTCCGGTAAGGATTGGGTTCGTGGGATTTGGGCGTATGGCTTATTCCCGATCCTGACATAGTAGAAGTTCGGTTGCGTAAGATGCTTCCGTACGAGCATAGTCCGGTCTAGAATTAGAGTGATTGCGCCAAAGTTAGGGTTTGGGATGATGAGGTTGTATGATGATGTCGAGTTTGGATTACGAGTTTGAGGTTGTCTCGTGTCTTCGAGGTTATATGTGTGATGTTATTTGATTGATGCTATGTACCGGTGTATTCTCGTTAGGGTGAGTCAGTTATGTTACTCGCCACTGACGGTGGATTATGTTGTGTTTTCAGGTACATCTGATGACGATGCTCATGCTTAGCTTTGGGGTTGGGCGAGCGGCGTTATGCTTATTTTGTTCCTTTGTATTTACTTTCGTTCATAGTATTAGAACTGTTAGTAGTTGTTTTGGATTTATGGACTCGTATACGTTGTATAAGACTCTAGTATATGGTTAGAGTTGCATTTTACTTTCCGTTTATTACATTTGACTTTTGGACTTAGTTTGTACAAGATTGTGGGTTATTGTACACTTATGGTTTAATAATAATGTTTTGAGGTATTAGTTTATTTTCTAAGTGTTGAAGTTTTAGTTTTATAACTACTTGACTCGTCGGTTTCTTCCGCGCCGATTTAAGCGAGTCGGGTCGTTACACAGTGGCCTTGGGAAAGCTTTGCACGACCGTGCAAAGGTCAGAGGGCATGTTTAGGCTTGCACGACTATGCAGGCTAATGCTGCACGACCATGCAAGCACGAAGGATTTTACCACGACCATGCAAGTTAGGCTGCATGGCCGTGCATCCAAGTTGCACGACCGTGCATTCAAGTTGCACGACCGTGCATCCAAGTTGCACGACCGTGCATCCAAGTTGCACGACCGTGCATCCAAGTTGCACGACCGTGCAGGCTAACCTTCTTGCATGACCGTGCACGATCCAGAACCTTTGTTTTTGGCTTGCACGACCGTGCACGGTTGAACTACACGACCGTGCACGGCCCAGCACGTATATTTCGTATTTTGCTTGTTTTCTCTTGTTTTGTTTTGTGACTTTCTAATCTTGGCCCTTGATTGCTTAGTTTTTAATAGCCTAGATTAGAAGCTTCATTCGAGGTTGTTTAGTCTTCAAATAGCTTGCTTTGCTCCTTTTGTAATCATCTTTTGTTGAATTAAAAATCTGTGATTTCTCTGTTATGAA
Source organism: Salicornia ramosissima (assembly GCA_951394345.1). NCBI lineage: Eukaryota > Viridiplantae > Streptophyta > Magnoliopsida > Caryophyllales > Amaranthaceae > Salicornia > Salicornia ramosissima. The sequence goes on from OX596236.1 coordinate 25,232,887, forward strand.
GTTCTTTGTGAGCTCAACTTCCTTTGTGGTTGCAAATCTTGCTAAACTTTGTGATTAGTAAGTCATCTTCTAGTCATTACCTTTGTGATTTTGATTAGATTATGTTTAGCTCTTGATTATTTGTCCTTAGTGAGCTAGTTATCAAGTTCATATCCCATTTTTATGGTTGTTTTGGTGTTCATATTTGGAGCTAGTTATCTTTCCAGCACTTGTTTGCTTTTTTGGTTTACTCGTAACTCACTAGTATTTCATAAGGAAAGTATCCCTCTTCAGCATGTTACTAAACAAATTAGTTCACATATCATAAACTGGCATAAATTTATTGATGATGACTCTCCTTCCCAGCGCAACACTGCTAAGGCCTTTATTTCCCCTACCCAGGTAACGTGGACCCCGCCAAGGCATTCCTTCTTCAAATTAAATTTTGATAGCTATAAGTATGACAATAAAAGCACTACAATTGGCTTTTTTAATAAGAGATCATAAAAGGAGATTTAATTACCGCTGGAGCAAAGCAAATTCATGAATCTAAATCCATCCTTTTTGCTGAAGCCTTAGCAATGAGAGAAGGAATTAAAAATGTTATAAGACGAATTTGGAAAATCCCTTGGAAAATTCATAGCTTAATTAAATACTTTATCCAAGATTTGAATAAATTTGAAACATTATCCACTAGCCACACTTTCAAGGAATCAAATTTTACTGTAGACTACCTTGCTAATAAAGGACACATTTACCAGCAAATGACCCGTTGTGATTTCCCCTTCGATCATTCTTTCTCCCTAATCGTATGAAAGGACGCTTATATTTGCCCTACATCAGGAGCTTACCTACCCTTCTTTCTTTATGGAAAAAAAAAAACATCATCACCCCTTCAGTGTGAAAATGTTTCATCATTTTCAAATCAAACAAAACAAAATGGTTAAAATACATACTAATCAAATGTAAGGTAATGAAAATAAACCACACCTATTCCTAAATCAAAGAACATAACTTGTTTGTTGGACAAACTGATTAATTAGAAATATATTAAATTTCATTGTTTTCAATAAGAACCAAAAGAAGAAAATAAAAAAAAAATAAAAAAACATTACTAGTATTTCATGATTGAAGAAGTATGCCACGGGGCAAAAGGTAGGTAATAAAATGCTTGATAGATTACATGATATCTTTTTGTCTCAAAAAAACATCTTTTTTCTTTCTTTCTTTCTTTCATTTTTTTTTTAAAAAATAAAAAAAAAAAAGCGCTGACTTGGTGGGTCTGCGGTCTCCTCTGAAATTTCCACCTTTCTTCTTGTTCATGCTAGAGTTGCTTAATAAATGCCACACAAAATCTGCCAAAATAATCAATTTTTAGTTAACCCCACCTTTTATTTCATCTTTATTTTTACAAATTCATATGACTATATATACTCCATAAATCAACATCCAAGCATAAGACCATATCATATTACTTTTAGCTTCTTTTTTTTTTGGGTACCAAAGCCTGAAATTTCATTTAACTTTGGTATAAACATAAGATAAGATATCATCCAAAAATCCAAAACAGAGTTCACTAAAAAAAAATGGAGCAGCTTACCCAATTCAACAAGTTTAAGTTGATGAAGAAAATGCAGTCTGCTTATTTCGTCTCTATTCTGTTGTTTTCTTCTTCATTAGCTTTACTAATATTACACTCATTCAAGTCCTTCAGTATTATTTCAATTCTTTCTGTTATGAAATTCAACATTGACAGGAATCATGTATTTCTTATTTGCAATGGGATTTTGGTATTTATTGTTAAATCATCATCATCATCATCATCATATCAAGATAGCAATTCATCTGATTGCAGCAGTAATGCAGTTCAGAATGATCAAGTTTTGCCAAGACCAATTTCACCAAGTGGTCAGAAAAAAACAGAGGAATTTTCTGTTTTAAGTTCAGAGCAAAAGATTACTACTGATAGCAAAGTTGAACATTTTTTAGAATGTCAAGCTCATCCTCAGGATGATGATGATGATGATGATGATGATGAAGGGGATGATGGCCATAATCATGAAGAAGATGATGATGAAGATGATGATGAATATGATGAGGGTGCAGAGGAGTTGAACAAGAGATGTGAGGAATTTATCAGAAGGATGAAACAGGGGATTATATCTGAATGCAAAAAGGATATGATGGGTTTAACTAGATAGGTTTTCTTAGAATCTTTCTTTAGTCATTATGTATCTGCTAACTTTGTAAGAAGTAGTAATATTTTTCATCTCTAATTTTTGAGTTATTGTAGTTCTATGGTTGTTATTGTACTATACATATATTGCAACCTAGAAATATAATTTCCCTGAAATTTGACTACCATCCTTCTAATTTGTTAAAATTTTCATCTAATGAGTTCTGGGGTTTTAATCTATGATAATCACCTGTATGTAAGTAAGTTCATTAATGGTGGACCATTATAACCGCCATTAGTTTGATGTAAAAAACAAAAATCTACTTGTTATTTGATTTTCTAACGTGTGCTCGTGTTTTTTCCATTTAACAGAAAATTAAATTCTCAAAACACTTTTTTTTTTCCTATTACTCATCACTCATCACTCATCACTTCATTTCACTCTCCTCATTTGCTTTGTTCTATAATAGGGAAGGGGGAAACCAACAAATTTGGAGGAATTTTTTCCACCAAAATAGGTTTCATGGTATTTCATATGGATTAATGGAAGTATGGAACAACTATTGTTTATATATACTGAAGGATATACAGAGATTAACAAAATAACTAGAGGCAAACCAATGGTAAAAAAATAAATAAATAATAAAAAAAAAACAAGAAATTAGGTGTATCATGGATTGAGATCTATTGACTTGAAAACGAATTCCGACGCTACTGTGTGCACTATAGTTGTTGCTGGTACGTAATTCAAGGTATCACACCTTTTTCCTTACTATAGCACTTTAGGGAGAAAGATTGGAGTTTAGAATACTTATGTCAAAGGAAAGGAATGTGTATGGCTTTTTTTAGTAATAAGAAAATTAGAAAAGTATATGAATATATTTTTTTAGAATTTTATATGCATCAAAGAGGATTGAAGAGACCATGTAATAATCAGCATATAATTGCCACGGTAATGATCTTAATAAACAAGATAATCAACTCTCTTAAATATGGACATTACAAAAAAATTATTCCCCCGAGAAACCCCAACGATCGCTACTTTGCGATCAGGAAGTGTTTTGCAGGCTCTTAGTCGCGACTCGCAGCCTTGGGTCTTTCCTCGCGACCTCAGGTGGCGACTCATGACTTAGCCCCAGCCTCATCTAACTTGAAAACATCATAACTTCTTCGTTACTCATCAGAAATGAGCTTATGTCTCGATGGAAAGCTATTAGAGTCTACTTTCCAATGAAATTGGAATTGCTTTAATCCGATTAGTATATAAAAAGTTATGGTCACAATAGTAGAGCTGAGAGTGGTCTACTGGTCTTTTTCCACTTTTACCAACAACGTTAACGACATGATCTCTATTATATAAGGAAGGGGGAGGCCGTGGCGGTATCCAAGTGGATTACTATTTTGCCCTCCCTTAACAAACTAACACCAAAACCTATATACCCTCCAATGCTAATTCACTTAAGTGAAAAAAATCTTTGGATATGTTTGACAAAAAATTATAACAATTACATACCAAAAAAGTACACATTAAGGCGAATCAAATGAGATGCCATTTGACTATATTTTTCTTTATATAATAAAGATCATGGAAAGTCTAAATTTGCAAATGAAAAGTAATAAAAGTTAATACGGAGTTTTCTTTAAGGGGAGGAGGGAGTATATTATAAAGATTAATAACAATTTCACCTCCTTAACTAGCTAAATAACACTAAAAACAAAATGAAGGTCACTTAAAAAATCACATAGCTCAACATGAGGCTATAAAAATGGAGAATAACCGTCAACTTTCGTAAATACAATATTATCAACTATTATTAAGACTTAACAAGAGGTTCCTTAAAAAAGAACTTAACAAGTGGAAACTAATTATTTCATCCCAAAAATTCATTTTCATTAACAGTGAAACGCGCCTCATGCGCCAGGGATAAAATGTCCAACCATGTACTATGGTTTTATCGCCCTTAACAAAGTACGGTTCCCGTGCCCGACTTTCGGTGGGTCGAGTGGGGTCCCTGCCTCCTCGATTACCGGTGAGTCCTCCACTCCTCACTCGCACGGCGGAGGCGATCATTGGGGGTGGCGCAGGTGGTTCTTAATGAGCTCCACCGGGTTAGGGTTTTTGGGTTTGCGCATTAGTCTTCGCAGGTTGAACAACACCTGGGCCCTCGCTTCCGTACTTACTGGTGGTCACCGGCGATGCAGAGGTCTTGTTAGTGAGTTAGGCCCTATTCTTTTGGACTTAAAAGCTACAATAATCAAATTAGATCAGATCAGTTCAGATCAGATCAGATTATATCAGTTCAGCTTTGTTTTAATATTATACTCTCACAAAATAATACTCCTACCTAATTAGATCAATTCAGATCAGATCATATCAATCCTAAAGAACAGGGCCTTAGTGTTTGTTGTTGTTCTCTGGTCTTTGTTTTACTTTGTTTTTCTCTCTTTTCCCTATTTCTTGTTTTTCTTTTCCCTTTTAAAGTCTTTTCTTTGGAGTGTTTAGTTTTTGTTCCCAATGATTTCTTTGGCTGTGTTTGAGAATATTAAAAAGGAGTGAAGTAGTCTACTTCTTGATGAAAATAATCTGGATGTTTTAGCGGATGTAAAATACCTTTATGAGGATATCTCCGGTCTTGACAACCCCATTGACGTTTTAAATAATATCAATGAGTTTAAAGTTGAGGGAACACCCTTTTTAGGAAAGGAGAGTTTAGTGGTGCCTTGGATAATTACCGTTTTGGAGGTTTGTTTCTCTCTCGGCTTAACTTTACGGACGAGAAAGCTAGGCTTGAGTTTCTTAGTTTATCGAAAAGCTTATTGCAGAACATTGCTGCTTGTTTCCTTAAGACTAAGGAGTTCTCACATGTTGGGCATGTTTGCACAGTACTTTATGTGACGCCCCAGTTTTTCGGTATTTTCTGCTATGATTATTTGTTATATTTATGTTACTTTTTATGAATGGTCAAAATTTATTTGGACTATTTATTTTTATTTTATTTGAATAATTATGATTATTTTATTTTATGATTGATTGTTTTATTATTTATTTTATTTTAATTTAATTAATTAGATTTTTAATTTTTAATTTTCTAATTAGTTAATTAATTTTGGGCAAATGCAATTTAGGCATGATTAGTCATGCATGAGTGAAATTAGCCCAAGTGATCATCAAAGCCCAATTAGCCTTGCTAAAACCGGCCCCCCTCTTGTGATGTGGCTTAATTTGCCACTTGCCTCATGTTCACACCTTAACCAACTTTTATAAATAGAAGTGGTAGTAAGGCTTCAGGTTCATTTGCCAATCTTAATCACCCTTGCTCATAAATTAAAAGCTAAACACTCCCTCCATTTGCTCCATTTCCACACGCCATTTTGGCATTACTTCACCATTTTGGCATTACTACCGGCACTGGCTAAGACTCCTGTGAAGAACTGAGTCTACTGTATGACTGAGGCAGAGGCAGAGTTCCAGCCAGATGTAGTCTCAGGTAGATTTCTTGTCTCTGGTATGTTAGCTTATGTTTTGTTTGATTCTGGTGCTACTATTTCTTTTGTGGCTAGTAGTTTTGCCTCGAGGTCCAATCTTCGTGGCAGTTCCCCTATTAGTTCGATCATAACTCTCCCTTCTGGAGAGGATTTTGTTTGTCAGCGTGAGTTCCGAGGAGTGCCCATCGTTATAGCTGGAGAGCAGGCGACGGCCGATCTGAAGGAGTTCCCACTGATGGAGTTCGATGTCATTCTTGCCATGGACTGGCTATCGAGGTATCGAGCGATTATTCATTGCCGAGACCAGTCAGTGACATTCCGAGGATCGCAAGGCAATCAAATTACCTACTCTGGGATCGTTCAGAAGAAGGGAGTAAAGGTAATCTCAGCCTTGAAGATGAGAAAACTTTGCCAGAAAGGCGATATGGTGTTCTTATGTCAGGTAAGGGACTTGACTGAGGATAATCTGTTAGACGATATACCTGTAGCGAGGGATTTCAGAGACGTATTTCCTGATGGGCTACCAGGAGTTCCACCCGAGCGCGATGTCGAGTTTAACATCGACTTAGCTCCCGGGACATCACCGATTTCGAAGGCACCTTACCGGATGGCACCATCGGAGTTGCAAGAGTTGAAGACGCAACATCAAGATTTGATCGATAAGGGCTTCATTAGGCCGAGTGTTTCTCCATGGGGAGCACCTGTGCTCTTTGTGAAGAAGAAAGACGGTAGCATGCGCCTATGCATAGACTACCGAGAATTGAATCGGGTAACTATCAAGAATAAATACCCGTTGCCTAGGATTGAGGACCTATTCGATCAGCTGCGAGGAGCAGGAGTTTTCTCGAAGATAGATCTTCGGTCTGGATATCATCAGATTCCAGTCAAGAAAGAAGACATCCCGAAGACCGCATTTCGTACGAGATGCGGCCACTACGAGTTTGAGGTGATGCCCTTTGGTCTCACTAATGCACCAGCCGTGTTCATTGATCAGATGAACCGGACTTTTCATCACTTACTCGATAAGTGTGTCGTAGTCTTCATCGATGATATCCTAGTCTATTCGAGAGACGAGTCTGAACATGCAGAGCATCTTCGGATAGTGCTAGAGATATTAAGGAAGCATAAGTGGTTCACTAAGCTCTCTAAGTGTGAGTTCTGGCTTCGCGAAGTATCATTTCTTGGTCACGTTATTAGCAAGGAAGGCATTAAGGTAGACCCGACAAAAGTTAAGGCTTTAGTTGAATGGAGTAGCCCGAAAAATGTGGCGGAGGTTCGTAGTTTTCTGGGTTTGGCCGGATACTATCGACGATTCGTCTAGGACTTCTCCAAGATTGCTAGGCCGATGACTAGTCTCCTACAGAAGGAGATCTGATTCGTTTGGACGGAGGCTTGCGAGCAAGCATTTCAGCAGCTGAAACAGAGATTAGTTTTTGCTCCTATTCTTACCCTTCCGAACGATAAGGAGGATTTCTAGGTCTACAGTGACGCGTCTAAGAGTGGCCTAGGATGTGCGTTGATGCAAGGTGGGAAGGTCATCGCTTATGCATCGAGGCAGTTGAAGGTGCACGAGCGTAACTACCCCACACATGACTTGGAGCTAGCAGCTGTGGTTTTCGCGCTTAAGATCTGGAGGCACTATCTCTATGGTGGTTCGTGTAAGGTATTCACGGATCATAAGAGTCTCCAATACATTTTCACTCAAAAGGACCTCAATGTGAGGCAGTGACGATGGCTTGAGCTAATTAAGGACTACGACATGACGCTTAATTATTGCGAAGGCAAGGCGAACTTAGTAGCTGACGCACTGAGTTGCAAGAATCGATTGAGCTTCAGTAGAAGTCGTAGTTCCGTCAGAGTTCATCTGAGATCTATGAGTGCCGAGCCTGAGTTATTTCAGGAATTGCGCGAGGGTCAGAAGGATGACCCGCAATTGACTAGGATTCGAGAGGCCTTGCGGCAAGGAAAAGCCGTTGGCTTCGAGATTTCTTCCAATGGTAGTCTGCGCTTTCGTGGGAGGTGGTGTGTAGCGGACAGTTCTGATCTTCGGAACAGGATCATGTCTGAGGCGCATAACTCGCCCTACTCTGTTCTTCCTGGAGGTAACAAGTTGTATAAGGACCTTAAGGGCCAATTCTGGTGGCCTAAGATGAAGCAGGATGTTGCAGAGTTTGTAGCTCGATGTTTAGTCTATCAAAAGGTTAAGATCGAGCATCAGAGACCTGGAGGTCTTTTGCAGCAACTACCGATTTCGACCTGGAAATTTGAGTCGGTATCTATGGATTTCGTGGTTAGCCTACCTACCTGTAATGGTATGAACGCCATTTGGGTAATTGTGGATAGGTTGACCAAGGTCGCTAGATTCATACCGATGAAGATGACCTGGTCGATGGAGCGCCTAGCAGAGGCTTATACCCAGGACTTTATTCGACTTCACAGAGTTCCGAGGGAGATAGTTTCTGATCGTGATCCGAGATTCTTGTCTCGTTTCTGGAAATTAGTTCAGGAAGCCTTTGGGACGAAGTTGAAGTTGAGCACCGCGTTTCACGTGGCGACGGATGGCCAGACTGAGAGGACCATCCAGACTCTGGAGGATATGTTACAAGCATGTACTCTGGAGTATCATCAGTCTTGGGTGCGAATGCTCTGCTTATTAGAGTTTTCATATAACAACAATTATCACTCCAGCATTGATATGGCTCCGTACGAGGTCCTGTATGGCAAGAAATGTCGGAGTCCGATTTGTTGGAATGATATCAGTGCTACAGTGGCTTTGGGACCTGAGTTGGTACGAGATACCGTAGAGAAGGTCCGACTCATTCGGTCTAAGATGCAGGCCGTGCAGAGTCGTCAGAAGTCCTACGCCGATAACCGACGTAGACCACTGGCATTTGAGGTAGGTGACAGAGTCTTGCTTAAGGTTTCACCATTCAAGGGGATGCTCTCTTTGGCCAAAAGGGGAAACTCCGACCGAAATTCGTGGGACCTTACGAGATACTAGAACGAGTTGGGGAGGTGGCATATCGGTTGGCATTACCACCTTGTTTGTCTAATGTTCACAATGTGTTCCATGTTTCCCAGCTAAGGAAATACGTATATGATCCTACCCACATCATTCCAGTGGAATCGGCCACATTTGAGCCGAATCTGACGTTCGAGGACCGACCAGTTTAGATCTTGGATCGCGAAGTGAGAACCCTCCGACGCAAGAAAGTCAAGCTAGTCAAGGTGTTGTGGAGAAATCAGCATCATGAAGAAGCGACTTGGGAGACAGAGGCGTCCAAGAAGCAAAACTACCCGGAGTTGTTTGATGGTGAGCAATCTCCTTTGCCTTAAATTTCGGGACGAAATTTCTTTAAGGAGGGGAAGTTGTAACGCCCCAGTTTTTCGGTATTTTCTGCTATGATTATTTGTTGTATTTATGTTAATTTTTATGTATGATCAAAATTTATTTGGACTATTTATTTTTATTTTATTTGAATAATTATGATTATTTTATTTTATGATTGATTGTTTTATTATTTATTTTATTTTAATTTAATTAATTAGAATTTTAGTTTTTAATTTTCTAATTAGTTAATTAATTTTGGGCCAAATGCAATTTAGGCATGATTATTCATGCATGAGTGAAATTAGCCCAAGTGATCATCAAAGCCCAATTAGCCTTGCTAGAACCGGCCCCCCTCTTGTATGTGGCTTAATTTGCCACTTGCCTCATGTTCACACCTTAACCAACTTCTATAAATAGAAGTGGTAGTAAGGCTTAAGGTTCATTTGCCAATCTTAATCACCCTTGCTCACAATTTAAAAGCTAATCACTCCCTCCATTTGCTCCATTTTCACACACCATTTTGGCATTACTTCACCATCAATTGTTCATCATCTATCCAAACCCAAAACTTAAAGATTAATCCTCCATTCAAGATCACTAGTTTGGGTTTGATTTCGGGTTGGTTCGAGTGGGTATTGGTTCGTGTGGTTCGTGTATGGTGGCCGTGTGGTGCTGCTGTTCGTGGTGGTGCACGGTGGTTCATGGAAGGGTGGTGGGCATGCGGTGTGTCCGTGCAGACGTGGCCGTGCTCGTAAGATTGGAGCCGTGTTGTGCCGTGTTGTGCCGTGTTATGCGTAGTGTTTGGGCCGTGTGGTTCGAATCTGGGCAGCAAGTTTTTGTGTCTTTAAGTGGTCGATTTTGGATTAAGGTTACATACTTTTCTATCCTTATTTGAATACTATGATTATAGGGTAGATTAGATGATCAAATTAGGCTAGATTGATGATGAACTTAGCCTTGTTCATGCGTGGATTATGGGCTGATTTGGGTGATTATTTTTTGATATTTTTGATTAGTTTTCATGCATGTTATGATTCCTTCTGTTAATCTTATGTTTGCTCATGTTCATGTTTAATTTCCATAGAGTTTTGGTTCATGTTTTTAGATGATTATGTTGATGGGAATTCTTGTAGCATGCATGTGTTATTGAGTTCTTGATGAGTTCTTTGATGAATGTTGAATTCTTGAATTAGTTCATGCATGTATTCTTTAAGTGTGAAAGATAATTAAAGATTGGAAATTTTGTCATAAAAGACCTTTAAAAACATTCTTTTTGTAAGAAAAGACCTTATAAAAAATTTGTTGTGAACAGGAACCTAAAACAAAAAAAAAGTTGCAAGGAGGGACCTTACCTGTATTTTTCGACGTTGACTGTGAATTTCCGGCGTTGACTCGTTATTTCCCTCCAATTTTCGACAAATACTTTATTCTCTATTTAACCTTTCACTTTTTTTCACTATAAATTCATTTTTCCTCCACTCCCCCTCCATTTTCCCTCCTAAATTCATCTACATAAACTCTTTCCTTCTAGTATCTAAAATTCTCTTCTTCTGAATTTGAGTTTCCTCGTCTCTTACCCCCTTAAATACGAAAGGATTCGTGCAAAACTGGTGGGAAATAGTGAGTCAACGCCGAAGATTCACAGTCAACGTCGAAAAATAGAGGTAAGGTCCCCCTTTGCAACTTTTTTTTTGTTTTAGGTCCCTGCTCACAACAAATTTTTTATAAGGTCTTTTCTCACAAAATGATTGTTTTAAAAGGTCTTTTCTGACAAAAGTTCCTTAAAGATTATTAAAATTCATTAAAGAAAGTTTCAAGAAAGTTAAAGAAAGTGATACAGATTGATTCAAGAAGTTCCAAGATTGTGGTAATGAACATAGTTAGACACAAGAAAAGGCGTAAGATGCGATCTTGAGAATAACCAAGATGTAAAGAACGTAAAGATTAGCTAGAGTTTACTTTTAGACGCCTAACCGTAGAGTAAGATTCTAAGACTTGGAATAAGACGTTGCCCCTATCCTAACCGCGGTATTGGGATAGTGTATACTTGCTATGTCGTCTTTATGATATGAATTTCCGTAAGATGGTGTTCATGGGTTTGGGAGTAAGATTCTCAATCCTGGCATAGTAGGAAAGTTCGTTCGCGTAAGATGCATTCGTACGAGCACAGTCCGGTCTAATATATAAATGATAGCGACAAAGATTAAGTAATGATAAGATTGAATAACTAAAGTTAGTCAAGTTTTGATATTGTCATTATTTGTTATTATTATCATTTTGATGTTGTTATTATTATGATGTTATGTCGCATGGTTGGTATGTTGGAGTGTCTGATGTGCTTGGTTGATTTATTTTATGATCATGTGTATCCATGTTAGGGTGGGACTGTTATGTTACTCGCCACTGACAGTGGATTATGGTTCATTTTCAGGTAACTCTGATGATGAAGGTGTTGCTTAGCTTTGGGTTGGGTGAGTGCCGTTGCATTTCTATTTGTTTAGTCGATATTTGCTTTTTAGTTCGGACGTTTAGTATTTGTAATTCGTATATTCTAACTCTGATAATGTTTGGAGTTAATTCCTAGTGTTGACTATTTTTGGGTTTAGTATCGTACAATCTTATGGTTTTTGTATTTTTTGGGATTTAGTAATAATAATTCTTTTGAGGTTTTTGTTTAATTTTTAGGTTTGTTTGTATGTTAGATCGACTATTCGACTCGTCGGTTTCTTCCGCACCGGTTTAAGCGAGTCGGGTCGTCACACTTTAAGAGTTTGATTCGGCGAATATCAAAGCCCTGTATCGTCGGGCCTGTGCTGCAATTGAACTTGGAAAGTTTCATTTTGCTTGCTCAGATCTAGAACGCGCTAAGGACCTAGATCCTAGCAACCAAGAGGTGGATGAGAAGTTGGTTATGGCGAAGGGTCTTCTACTTAACCGCTCCCCATCACATGACAAGATCCCCGAATCCTTTGATTCAGAATCGATTGCTTCCACCACTAAACCGGAGCCAAAGCCAAATCTGTTGAGTAAGGGTAATAAGAGAAGGAAGTATGAGAAGAGAAGGAAGTGTTAGCATGAAGGGCAACCAAGAAGTGATGGATGTGGGAACAAATTTTCAGTTTTGCGGGACGTGAAGGATTTGGTGAACACAGAGAATCTGGATACAGGCCTCTAGAGAGTGAGAATTCCCTAGCGACAGGGACAGAAATAAATCCAAAGGATGTGGTGATAGATAATATGGATTATAGGGAGGAAGTTTTTAATGACGTTAGCCAAGTAACACCATGTTGCACTTTCGGAAGAGAAAGAAAGGGGGATCTACTTCTTTATCAATCTCTATCAGGGATTATCAAAAGCTAGCTCATGGATATTTGATTTAGTACTACGAAAGGAGGTCAGGAGAGGTGACGAGCATCACCGTTAAGAAGTCCCAGTGAAGGCCCAGAAGCAGGGCCAAGAAAACCCTATTCAGATTTCGCCTCTCACTAAGCGAAGTGACAAGGGTAGGCCAATTGTTGACATTGGAGTCCAGGGAAACAATATGCAATGCATTGAAGTGGTGGAAATGGAAGTCCCCCCTCCCCCCTCACAAGTACAACATTTGGAGGCTAATTATATGCCTCATGCTCAAGGAAAACATCACATCCACACCTCAGCAAGTAGCTACGCTACCCAAGATTCCACTGTTCAAGGTGAGAGTTGCAGAATTGTTGGACCTATCACCCTCAACCCAAGCCCTGTCCACCATCTCCCTTTGACTATCTCACTCGAGCCTCAACAACTCTCCATTCATGACACCTCCCTCGACCAAAAACCTTTTTGTTTTCTGGCTTCTGTTGCGAGCAACCGTAGCCTGTCATTGCAATCTACTCCGGGGAACCGGGTTTTAACAAAAAGGACGAGAAGTCGGGGTTTAAAATTGGTGTACCGGAGAATCACAAAATTTCGCATAAGGCACCAACGTGTGTTTCTACTAACCATGTGTTCAAGTGCAGGTTTAAACTTGAAACAGACTCTTCTTTACATGATCACCTTCCAGCAAGCCTTAACATTCCTGAAAATAGTCAGATCGGCACGAAACGCAACTTCAGTCTCATCCAAAGTCTTGACCAGTTTCACTAACCAAGGAAACTAGTTATAGCTAAGAATGTTGTTTGTACTTGTGTTCTAAGTAATATTGTGTGTTCTGTTTGTCCCGGCCGTTACCTAGAGAACTAGGTACGGCATGTCCTTTTGTCAAAAAAAAATTATTTGATTCTAACAAACACAAAAATCAAGCTTCAAATCAGACAAAACACATGCAGGCCTGTTTTTGGGGTTGTGCAAGCAGCCCAATTGCACAGGGCTTCAATCTAAATGGGGCCTCCTGTTGAAAATTACTATATGTATTTCTACATGTATCTCATTAATAGACAAAAGAGGATGGAGTAGTGGTAGTATATACATAATGCTTTTCTTAAAAGTTACAAGAGTCATGGGTTCATTCCTTTTTTCTAGCAACATTCTCATTTTTTTAAAGGCCAACTGCAAGAGTGATACACTAATATGCAGTACAATATGTATGGTATGGACTATGGAGTACACCACAACCACATAACAACCCACCCAAACCCAACATACTTTTTATTTATTTACATGCATACATGTTAAAATCAAGCATCAATTAGAATAGGTAATGCTTATTTAATTATTATTTTTTTATCATCTTGTCTAGCATGCATCGTGTGAGTGTTTGTTAGTTTTTACCTTTTGATTTAAACAAATTTTACGTAGACAAATATTATCCCCCTTTTCCTAATGTACTTAATAGGTTTGACAAATTTAGAGAATCAGTAATTCACGAAATATAACTAAGGTTACTAAATTTAATATTTTTTGTATTATTATTTGTTTTGAATAATTTCTTCTATAATAAAATTTTAGGGCCCACTTATCAATAATGCACAGGGCCCCCATAATTATTGAGACAGCCCTGAACACATGCATAAACAAATATTTGCCAAAAATAAAAAAGCAATCAACACAAATAAGTCAACTAAGTATTATATTATATTATTGACTATCGTGTGAAAAAAGAAAATCAACACAAGGAAATAATGCATAAATTCAAAGATACAATAGTAAAAACATATCACATTCATCAGTAAAACATACAATTCAAAAAAAAAAAAAATTATATATACCTAACTCTCTTAAATCAGAACAATTTAATTAGAATTCTCATGGTAGAACAAAGATCGAAATTTTGACATTCTCAAACTTCAAAGGTATGTAAATTTCTTCAACCAACAATCTAATTTTTGTTTCAAATGAATTGTTATTTTATAAATTTTTAAGAATAAATGCATACATTGTTCATGAAATTAATTAATTTAAACAAAGAAATATTGTATTCTTAAACCACTTTGAGAATAACCACATAGATCAAACTTATGCATTTGACAACTTAAAATCATGAAATATTTTAAATTAAAAAAATTAAATATCACCCCTTTGAGAATAACTATGTTTTAAATGAATTGTTATTCTATAAATTTGACAACATACAATAAGCCAACCTTTATGACATCTTCCCAAAATAAGCCAATCTTTTCTTTATTTCAAAATAAGTCAAACTTGTACCACTTTTTACCAATACTAAGTCAAACAGAATTTTGGCATGCTATTACAGTCCACGTTCCATTGGTAAGAAAAAAAATATTTTAGTTTTTTTTATTTTTTTTCACAAGATTTAATTATAAAAAAACCACCAATCTTATTTTATTTTTTTTAAAAAAAAAACACCACCATTGTAGGCACCCTCAAAGCAAAAAAATAAAATTAATAAATAAAGCTAAAAAAATTTAATTTAATCGGCTTAACCTATTATAGCAGATCAAATTTTCGCTTGACTTAATAATGATAAAAAGTGGTACAAGATTGGCTTATTTTGAAATAACAAAAGGTTAACTATTTTTGAAAAGGCAGCGCAAAGTTTAACTTATTCCATGTACTTTTTCCTTTTTTTAAAAAGTATTACCTTTAAAAAACAAAACAATCCAGGACTTACATGGTAAATTTAAAAAAAAAAATATGCTAATATAATAATTTAATCTATATAAACTTCTTAGTGACCAATGTAAGCGAAGCTACTTTTCTTTATCTTCTTTATTGCTTAGTTTCGAATGACAGAATGAAGAAAGAACTTCACTATACAAAAATCGTTCTACATCTGTTTTTATTTAGTTTACTCAGTTTGACGTTGGCACTATTCATAAGTATACTTTGACTATCGTTTATGATTTATACATAAGAAAAAACATAGTCATGTGAAGTCTCGTTGGATTCGTTTCAACATGTAGTTTTTTTATATCTAGTTTATATAATTTTTACAAATACATAATCAAAGATATTAATCTTCAAAGTTTTGTTTCGGCAAGTATGAAAAGTGAAGTGAGTAAATTAAAAAAAAAAAACGGAAGGAGTATTTAGTTAGGAAAACATTATGCTAATATAAAAATTTAAACTATATGTCTTTAAATGAGCCTATAAATTAAGTGTCTATACATTAATTGGAGATATAAAGACATATTTGAAGAGAATTTTTTTTACGACTCTATAGATGGACCCGATTTTTTTGTAGATGAATTAAATAATATTGTCTCAAATTTGGGATGTATATATTAAATTAACCCTTAAGCATTAATTTTTTATTTTTGAGAAAAGGTAAACATTTAAAATATCGATATCTCTTTCTCTCAAAGAGAATTACTAATTTATCTAAAACTATGAAATAAGAGAACTTAGCATCCAAAGAAGAATCGATATTGATGTGCGTAGGAGATCCAATGCTTGGGGATCGCAACATAATCTGCAGAGTGCTTGACTTCCCTAAAGAGTGAGCAGAAGAGTGGATCGCGAAGTGTTCCAATATGGTGCAAATATCATCCATAATTAAGCAGCGGATAAGCATTAAATTAAGCATTATATAAATTTATAGTATACATATAATTCTATTATATACTTCGTAATTGTTTCAAGTTTCAAATACAATGTATCAACTTTGTAGCATTTAAATAGAATAAAATTATATTAGCACATGTGTGATGCACGGTTTAACAGAGTATTAGTAAATATACTATGATTTATATTGCTAATTTTTTATTAATTGATATCTAAATGTATTGTAATTTAATGTTACGCTTTCATTATTTTATTCATTTATATAATTTTTTGTCAAAAAAAAAATTATAATTATAATTTCACATTTTTAATTCTAATAAAAAAATCATATACCCTTAAGAAGACAATAGATTTTTATTAGAATTTTCTTTTTTAATTTTAGCAATGTTGAGAAAAATAACAAAAACATTTGTAACCACCGAATTGGCTTGGATTATATCAATGCCAAAAGTTGGGTTCTAATTTTTAACTTTATTTTCCATTAATACAGTATCAATAAAATAAATAAATAAATAATAGAATTAACCCTGTGCGTTGCACGATTTATATATTTTTATATAGTGTTTTTTTTTTAAGAAAACATTGCTATAATTTAAAATTAACAAATACACCTTTTCCTTTAATATTTGTTTTTAAAAATTTATTGTGGAAAAAATGTGCAGTTATAATTTCCTAGGAAAACATTTACGTAATATTATCTTTTGGAGGGAAATGTTTTTATGAGAGTTTGACATGTAACGGTAGGTGACATCATCATCATAGCCATATATAGATTTTATATATACTATATAATTTAGAGTATTCAATTGACCAGTTGACTCTTGAGTAAAAGAATGTAACAAATTGTTTAATGACAATTCAATACTCAAGTCACTAGAGGAGATGTCAATTCAGTTCAACAGTTCTTTTATACCCAAACAATTCAGTTTTATCAGTTCAGTTCAAATGAGTTCAATTTTAGAAACATTTCAGTTTATTTTGAATTCAGTTTGGTTCAGTTTTAGTTGAATTATATCTACAATTTAATTCAGTTCAGTTTCCAATTTATTTTTAGTTTATACCCAATCAGTTAGAATTTCAAAGGTTGAACCCAAAACAGTTGTGTAGTGCAAAGTTTAATTTTCAGTTTTTAGTTCAGTTTATCTTTAAGTTATTTTATATTTTTGGTTCAATCAATCCAGTTCCAACTTATTTCGGATTATGTCCAATAAGTTAACCAGTTAACATTTTCATTGAAATTTGGGATGAACTATGGTGTGAATCTTATGATTTTAGAGTGAAAATTATTATTTTCATTAAAATTTAAGAAGAAAAGTTAAAACTTCTTCCGTCTCTAAATATTTGCTACATATTTCTTTCTTAGATGTCCCCAAAAGTTTGTTATGTTTCCTATTAGATTAAATGGTCCCCCACACACTCTAGTTTTTACTCTTACCACACGTTGACACGTATACCAAATATAGCAAATATGGACAAAGGAACTAAGGAAGTATATATTGAAATTTGTTAGGAGAGAAAACTAATTTTTTTTAATTTATGAGGGAAAACCAATATTGTCATTGAAATTCAGGAGGGAAAATTCATATTTTCATTTGAATTTGGGAGCTAAAGAGGGAACGGTAATATTTTCATTTGGGTTAGATTAAGGAAATGAAAATCATTCAATCAATAACAATTCATTATTGTTATAACTTAATTTGGGGTTAGCATTAAATTTATTTTCATTTAATTTAATTTTGGTTAAAATAGCTGAGTCTAATAAGTTTCAGTTATATTTTTGGTATGAGTTTTCATAACAATCGAGATTTGGTGTAAAATCATTTGAATTCAATCAGTTCAGTTTCAGTTCTTGCAATATTTGCTAAAATCGGTATTGGCTAGATCAGTTTTAGTTTCAATCCAGATCAGTTCAAATCAGTTTTGGCCTTTTTCAGTTGAGTTAAAATTGTTATTTTTTCAGTTTTGTTTAGTTATTTCCAATTCATTTCATCATTATCAGTTCAATTTCAGTTGCTCAATTTCATTTTTCAATTTAAGTTTTTATTTACAGTTTTACTTCAATTCATTTAATTCAGTTCAATTAAAAAATTTCCAACCAGTTTTCACTCAAGCTAAAAGTGCTAAAAGTCACTACTAAGTGGGACAAATGAAATGGCTCAAAGAATTTGTGGTACCCATTGAACTAGGATTTCATTACCTAAGGCTTCGTTTGTTTTGGAGGAAAATAATTTTCAATGGAAAACATAGTCACATAGATGTAAGTAAAATTTTCCTTTGTTTGTTTGATTAGTGAAAAACTAGTGAAGGAAAGAAAAAATGAAATAGAAATGAAAGAAAGATGGGAGAGTGAATAAGGGAGAAGTAAAAAGTAGGAAGGAAAATGTGGCATTCCTTCCCCCACAAAAGGAAAATGGTCTTCCTTTTCCAAAGTGACATTTTCCATCTCATGGAAAATTATTTTCCATCCCTTTTCAAAAGAAACAAAGGAAAATGAAAAGAGAGAGGAAAATCATTTTCCGGAAAAATGTTTTCCATCAAAATAAACGGAGCCTAAATATGTGATTTTTTATGCATGGTGGTTAATTTATTTTTTTTTTAATTACAAAAAAAAAATAAAAAAAAAAAAAATTGGAGATGGATAAGTATAGGTTTGCAAATATCAACTTAGCCATTTATAGCATAAGATTAGTCGTGATTCGATCAACGTGCAATATACAAAAGAAAAAAAAAATGCATAAGATGATAAAATATTCTTAATTGTTTTATTTTATTTTGGAGAAAAGGAAATTTTCTCTGTTTTTTATTTATTTAATTATTTATTTTTTAAAGAGGGAGGAAATTTTCTTAGTTGATGTAAAGGTAAGAAGAAAACTTTATAAGAAGTGTTTACAAAAGTAGTTTTTAAAAAGATATAAATTATTCTTATGTACCCTTACATTTAGGAATCAAAGGTGAAAACTCTTATCAGCAAAGCATTTAAAAAAAAAAAACACTACTAGTATCAACTTTATCTCAACATGTAGGCATCTCTTTACTTAAACATGGATATGAGTGTACCAAATCGAGCCCACATACATTACACAGTGCCTAAAGTTTAAGCGTGTGACTCAGGCACGATCTAAATCCACTTGTCATTGTGCCAGTACCATGCTGAGCTTGGGTGTTTAAGTCAAATTTCACAAATTTTAACGTACTTTATTGTGTTATATCATATCGTGGTTTTTTTTTTTTTTATTATTAAAAAAGAGGTCCATATATGGACCACAATCCGATAAGCATGGTATTGTGGTAGTGTCTTATATTTTGTATATCTTGTGTTCATATTATACTGTGAATTTTTCATGTTTACTATTTTGTATCTCAAAAATCAGCCTAAAAATTGTTAAAGTGGTGATAAGCCACAAACGACTTGTGAATTGCAGCTTTGAGACACACATATCCAAAATATTAATGAATTGTCCCAATTTGTGAAAAGTAAAATCTTCAAATGAGTTGTGGACTTGTGGTTCATCAATAGTCACTATTCCTCGTTCCTTCTTTATCTCTAATAACAATAACAACTTAGGGGCTACATCAAGTGAAGTAAAGTGTGAACAATTAGTTTAGTACGGTTAGTTTGACCAATCAAACAAACTTTTCAAAATTCTTGTAAACAATGCAAAACAACAAATGACGAAGACTTCACTAATGACAAAGAACGGAGTCAATAATACAAACAACCCCTTTAGCAAGTAGAGAGTGCCCTATGGATAGGATTGAAGTTGTGCTTGACTACACCTTACAGTTGTGAGGTTGCAAATTCGAATCTCATCACTGCTCCCTTTTCTTGTTTGTAATATTATTTGAGTATTTTTCTAATAAACGTTTACATTAGGGTCCAGTCTATTTTATCATGTAAAAATATTTGAGAAGCCTAAGCTAAATGAAAATTATTGAGCTCCATTGCCAACTACCCTCTTTCCGACCTTCCCCCATGGGTAATGCCAACTAGGTAATTTAAGCTTGTGATAGGAGTGTAATGCTTACGTTGTACTCCTTCCTTATTTTTAGATGTAACACTTAATTTGATTTTCGTAGTACTATTCATCTAACTCACTTTCATCAGTAATTGTTGTTTATACATAAAGAAAAACATAATCATGTGGGATTGATCTTGTTGGATTCCCCTTAGAATAAACTTTTCAATATATAAATTTTATTGTATAACTTTTACACTTGTATATTTAGATATATTATGGGTCCAAATTGTATCTTGATACTTGATAATTATTTAAGAGTATTACTTGTTATAATTTGCAGAATTGAATTTGATAATTAATGGATCTTGAATTCTACCATTCACAAATTTTAAGATTAGTGAAAGTATAATAATACAGTACATCATTATTAATTTTTTTTTTTTTTTTTTTTTTTTTTGTGAATTGTCCCAAATTGTGAATGGTACAATCTTCAATGTTAAAGGAAGATATACGGAAATTCTATTCTTGAAAAGGCCCTAAAACATTAACTGAGCAATTTTCTTGGCTCAAAATTTGATCATGCAAATTGCAAAACTACGTAAACCCACCATATTAAACATAAAATTAACGTCTCAAACTAACTGTTGAGCCTCATTAATGTCACAATTTCAACTTATTATATAGTACAAGTTTATTTTTGGAGTTTAAAAAAAACACATGGTCACCATTGATATATAAATTCAAAAAACATAATATTACCAATGAAATTTTTTCTTTTTATTTCCATCTCCGTCTCACCACCCACCAAACCTAATTCCATCGCTACCTCGGTAAGGACTAGAGAAGGTCTCCTACTTTACCTGACCCACTGATCGACTTCCCTATCTGCTACTAGCTATCTCTCATAGGTTCGCCAATTTACATTGTTCGTTGAGAGGGGGGTGGGGGTGTTGAGTATTGAACATAAGGGACTGAAGCAGAGGCATATTCGAGATTTCAAAATAGGTTTTGCACAAATAATTGAACATAATGACATGCCATATTAAAATGTTTGTAAACATAGGTTCAATTTTTTTTTTTTAAAAAATTTACAATCGCACTCATCGAGTTCTATTACTTCATTTGGTGCGCTGCTGATTAACAAAACTGATGATTAGCTGGTTACTTATACCATAGAAAACTAGAATAAAAAGTTGGGAAGGTTAAGATTAGAGTTCGAGAAGGGATAAATGGGAGGAGAGAGAAATGAAAGTTTAGAGTCTTAGAAAGAAAGTATCAATAGAGACAAGAAGAAATTTCATATTAATTTGACCAGTTGAGTATTTTATTTTTTATTTAAAAAATGAAATTTATCTTTTTTTAAAATAAAAAAAAAATGAAATTTTAAAATAAAAAAAAACTGAAATTTATCTTATTTATTTTTTAAATTGTTAACATTTACATCCAGAGTTCCGTATTACTCTTAACTATGGAATGAAATACTCATACAGTCATACCATACCCTTAGCACCTACGAAGTGAATTAATGATAATAAAAGCAAGTTAATATATAGTGCCATAGTTAACTTGTGAGTTGTATTTGTGACTACTAAAAGTAAGTTTATAAATGTCATAGTTAGTTATTAAGCTTTAGATTGTTGCACCTATTTGATTTTATTTTTTTTTGTAAGGAATCATCTTTGGCTGAATTTCGGGTTTGGATTTGGGTTTTTCTTTGGGGTGGTGGTTCAGGGGAACAAAAAGGACAGAGACGGCTTGGGGAGGTATGAAGAGGGTTTGCCGAAATGGTAGAGGAGGGTTCGATTGAAACACTGAAATTTGGCCAAAAGTGGTTCTTTACAAAAAACTAAAATAAAATAAGGCGGCTTTTTACAATTTTATTTTTAAAAGGTGATTTTTGACTCAAAAAAAAAAAAAACTCGTTTTATAAGGTGGTTTTAACAAAATTTTGTCGAAAGAATTACATATGATTTCCAATCACAATTTATACTCCCGTCCTATCATAAAATCCTTGCAACCGTCACTTTTAATCCTAACAGAAAATCATGTAAATTTCTTCTAATTTATAAAAGTAAATAAGTAATATAGTTTATATGGGAGTATTATATACTCTATCTATTTCACTTTGTTTGTTACGGTTTGACTCAATTCTCTCTTAGAAAAAGATTCCAAAACATAACAAATTAAAAAATTTAAACAAAGTGAGTAATTAAAGATAATACTGATCTAAAAAAATACATTGCCAAATATGAAAAAGTAAATATGGGAAAAAGATAATGGTAGGAATGAAGTTGTATGTTTTTATTATGTGGAGTATTCTCTCAAAAAGTCTTGAAATGAAAGTAACATGAAATCCACTACTTAGAAAAGCAAAATAGCAATAATAATATGAATAGCAAATCTTTATAACTTTATAGCGTGCAAAAACCACATCATCTGGTTTTCCCACATTTTCACCCAACTCACGGTCTCATGGGGGATGACATAAGGTGCTAAAATGAACCCACAAACATAAATGCATGCATGTTTAGAGTATAGGACACAATTATATTTCATTTTGCATGTCTTTGTGTTTGTTTCTTCTTCTTCTTAGTACTCACACATGCTATTTTTGGACCGTACTCATCTAAATTATATATGCATTCCTTAAATAAACATTTGTTTTCTTAAGACTTCTAAGAAGGGAAATTAAGGCCATAATTTTTAACATTGCAATCTCAACTACTCCGTATTAATTATCTCATAACAGTCCGTCAGTCTCAACTATTGAATGATGAGACTATTTTTAGAAGCTACTTGATAATAGATAATCAATAGTTGAGATTATTTTTGGAAAATTGCTTCCTTTTTAAAATAAATTTTTAATATTCTTTATAAAAAGTACTCCCTCCGTAACGAATTTGGCAAAAAAACACAACACAATACCCCACTTACTTTTCTCTTTCTTACTTTTATCATCATAACACATAATACCCCATTTACTTTTCCTTCTCTTACTTTTCTCTCTCTTACTTTTATCATTATACCACCTAGTACCACAATTAACCTATTTCATCTAGGAGTCCGTGCTAGTCCAAATGTTGGTACTAATTCGTTACGGAGGGAGTATAATATAAATTAGATTTTAATAAATAAAAAATACATTGTACAAAGGAATCTAACAAAATATTAGTTGACTATATTCTTTACTGATAATTCAAAGATAGTGCAAAGCAGTGATTATTGTATGAAAAATTAAAGGAAAATTTTTGATAGTTAACCGTAGGCCTAATTTTTGATCAGTTCATCTGTAATTGAGAATGTGAAAATAATACATAATTTTTCATTATAAACAATTGATGATAATCATATAATTCTATTATATAAGGGAAGAGGGGATGAGGTCGCGGAGGTGTCCAAGTGGATTACTAGACTACCCTTACTCATTATTCATAATTGGTAGTTACGTGAGGGATAATTTTGTCATGTGTATATTAAAAGTAGATTAAATTCAAAAAACAAAAAAAATTATATAAAAGTCTTTAACATCATGTGAGAACTTAATAATTTTATTTTCAATAAACTATTGTTAAAAAAAATAGTTCTAAATAATGAAAGTGTCTATGGTCTAAAATAAAATAAATCTCTTCTAAAACCTTATTTCATTCACCTCTTTTGTTAAATTATAATAAAACTAGTTTTATATGCATACTATGTGTGCGATCACATTTTTAGTTAGTTATTTATTTTTTATTTTATTACAGATAAAATTGTTTAATTAATAGCCAACAAACTATACAATAAGAATATTTTCTCCTTATCAAACACATTCTAAAAATTATAAATGCATGCATCGCGTGAACCAAACGCTAAGTGTAAAAATGACATTGATTTTAATTTTTTTTTATGAAATTTAATGTCAATAGGATTGATATTATGGCCATTAATTATAATATTGTGAATTTTATACTGCTTGTGTAGCTTTGCTAATTTGGGACTTTTTAAAAAAATATATATATATAATTACTATGGGGTAAAAAAGTAAATCATAAAAACGGACACCATAGCTCCCCCTTCCCTTATACTCTATAGTACATATAGATTTTAATGCACGATATGCATGTGTAACATTTTGAACTTAAATAATTCTTGATTGTCAGATAAATCAAAAAGTTTATTTTGAAGTTGACATCTAATTTTCAATAGGAAAAAATTGATTTAAATACAAATAGTAACTAAAAACAAATTACTTATAATTATAACTAACAAAAATTGTCTATCATAATCATTTCTCCCTTCGACCTTCACTTATATATGTATTAAGCTTTTTATGCATGCTATGCGTGCGGCGGCATTTTTTATATAGTTGTTACTCAGTAGTAAGGAAGAAAATAAGGTTTGAATCTGAGATATCATCCATTTTGTGATAGTAAAAAAAATAGGGGAAAAAACATAGGAGTTGAATTTATTTCATATCAAAAAAATGAACAAATGATAAAGTTGATCACTATATTTTCTCTGCTACTGAATTTCCACTATAATCAAAAGGTAAAATTTTAGTTTAGATATCAATACGGGTATCAATTTGTAGAGAATTAAAGAATATGAATTTACATATTTTTATTTTATTTTTTCTGAATTATATATTTTTTATTTTTTTAATTCAAAAGAATAAAAAAATTGTAAGAACTTTCCTTAATTATGTAGTTTGGTTTTTAGAAAAAGTTTGAGGTTAGTGTAGCCTTTTCTGGGGGGACACCATAGCTCCCCGCCTCCCCTCTTGACTTACATAATAGAGATAAGTTTTTAAAGAGAGAAAATGAAAAAGGAGTTGATTTTAACGAAAACTTTTAACATGTTTCAACTATATATTTTCAAATATAGACCAAAAATTATGTCTACTATTGAGAATTAAAATTAAGTGCTACCAGAGAGAAATATTAAAAACACAAGTCTACCATTGTAAATTTCCCAAATTTATAAGTCATGTTATTGTATGTATCTATATAATAATTTAAGCGTTAGTTTTGTTGTGAGGCCTCAAAATCTTGTATAGGGTATAGAGATTATATGAGAAGAAGTATTTTACCAAATCTAAGTTTATATAATAAGAGTACAAAATTTTCCCACGAATATAATCTATGTAAAATCAATTGATTAGACATTACAAACATTCAAAAGAAAAAAGAAATTTTATATTGTCATTTAATCATATAGGTTTTGCTATAATATGACACTACTAGAAAATTTGTTATTTACGACAGAAATTTCCATCTTGAAAATATGACCCCATCCTAAAAAAAGGAGTCATAAATGATGATTTTTTATGTCATAAAAATATGTCCTCATCCTATAAAAGGGGGTCGTAAATGATTTTTTCCATCGCGATTTCGTCGTAAATGAGCCAATTTTAATAGAGTTTGGGTTAGGTGAATTTTAATGATGGACCCAAAACACTATCATAAAACATCTACAGTTAGGACAGGATTTATGACTGTCATACCCGTCGTTAATAGACAATTTTTTTTATAGTGTGAGAAGATGTAATTTACGAAATATAAATTAAAGTAACAATTCAATTCTGAAAAATGTAGTTTTGGTGAGAAGGATGAGAAACAAATACAATCCTAGCTTTAATCAACAAATGAATGGCTGAGATTAAATTTGATTTTCCCTACTTACCCATCCTATAGTTTGGAGTTAATGTATCTATACCATAAAGTCAATGCATCTTTACTCAATGTATTTTTATAGTCTATGTTGAATGTACCTATAGTTGGTAGTCAATGTATCTATAGGTCATAATTAATGTATCTATCTTAGCTTTTTTCATCTTCTCACGATAAGAAATTTCTCACCGTAACCCAACCATATATATTTTTTTATACATATATGAATAGGATCATGTAAAAACCTCCTAAGAAGTTAAAAACCTAAAAACTAAATATCCTGTCCATTGATTTTTGTCTAGCCCATCTTGACCGTCGAATTAATTTTACAAAATTAAACTCATATTACCAATTAATTTTTTTCTCTCTCCTAAAATATATTTTCTTTCTCTCGACAAAAAATCAGGAAAAAAAAAGAAAATGTTAAATAAAGGGGTACGTATTACAATTAAGGGGTACATGTTAATATTACGGGGGTACATGTTAATTCAATACTTACATACTAAATTAAAGGGAATAATAAAGGGGTAAGATACAAGGGTACATACAAAATCAAACACGAAGAACTGCACTTAAAAAAAAATTCGAACTTTACAAAAAAAGAACAAAAAATAGTAAATTAAGGGAGTACATGTTAATAATAAATGGGTACATGTGAAGATACAAGTGTAAGTACAAAATCAAACACGAAAAACTATACTTCCAAAAAAATTGAAATTTACAAAAAAAAAATGCACAAATACATAATAAATTAAGGGGGGGTACATGTTAATAATAAAGGGGTGCATGCAAAGGTAAAAGGTGAAATATCGCGTAGGATGGTTTAGGAGTTTTAAGGTTAAGGAATACTCTAGAGGGAGGGGGTGAATATAGTATTTAATAATTAATCGATTTAAGTTAATTAAAAATTTAATCTAATCTTAAAAGTCTTTTTCAAGTTCTTAAATATTACGTTCTTGAATTTTAAATCCAAAGATTAGAAATACTAGATTCGATGTTTTCGAGATGATACTCAAAATCATCGAAGATAGTTTTCCGAGCTTTGTATTTATCGACTTGTAAAATTCAATTAAATCTTTTAATATACTTAAATGTTTTCGAAAGTGGTTTTATGAACAATAAATAAAATGTGGAAAATAAAGCGCGAAAAAATAAAAGAGACAAGACAAAAGATTTGGTTCGAAGTTCGGCTCTAATAGCCTAAGTCTCCACCTAGCTAGCGTCCACGACCCTAGGATTTAAACCACTCCTTAATTAACTACTCCTTAGAGACTTAGAGTTTTGTAGTACAAGAGTCAATCTGTCGCCCCCTACTTTTCCTTAGCTCCCTCACTACACTCTAATCTCATTTAACGTAGTTAACTTAAAGAGATTTCTCCTTTACTTTTTCTTGAAAACACACACTAGTAAAGCCTTTTATAATTCAAGGTCCTACTTTACAATAAAATTCCTCACCAAAAATAAACCTAGGAAAACCTCACAAAATAGTGTTCTTAAAATTGCTAGCACAAAAATAATATCAAAGTAGTAAAACTTGTGCTAGTCTATTACAATAAAATTAAATAAGAAAACCGAACACTAAACAATCGAAGCTCCAAGATGGTCTTCGAATTTCTTGAATGCTTTGATGGAAGTTTTTCACTTGTAGAATTTTTAGAATGGTTTTTGGTGGTATTGTAAGAACAATTTCTCTCCTTTTATTTTCAATCTTTTTTTTTTACTCAAAGATTTATGAAAGTGTAATGAATATTTTGAGAAGTATGTTTCAATGAATGGATGATCAAGGTTTTGGCTCTTTGAAACTTTATGAACACTTTAGAGAATATGAAGCTTAGATGGAAGAAGTGTTGGAGAGAAAGTTGTGTGATTTTGGTTTGTGTTTAGCCTTGTATCTATAGGTGAAGAATGACCAAAGAATTCTGAAAAAAATCCTTGGCCAGCCGTGGGTTTTGGTGCAAGAAAAAATTTTGATTTCTTTTTATTTTTGGCTAGAATCAAGCTTGATATGATAATTTGAATTTTGAAATGTTGTCTTGTTTGCATGATTTGATTTGCTCTCTTGACTTGCTTGAAGCTTGAAAAATATTCTTCTTTGCCTTGCTTAGGAAACCATCCATCTTTGATAAAAGATGATTATTGATTATTGATTTGCTTGCTCATCTTTTTTATTTCCACATATGTTGAACTTTGATTATTGCTATAATAAAAAGATGATCATATCTCCTTAATTTGCATGAATCAAATTTGATTGCATAATTTGAATAATTTCTTTGATTACAAAGATGATCAAATATTCTTTGATTTGTATCATATAAACTTGCTTAAATTTACATAGGGAATATTTGTTTTGATATAAAATAATTTAGCATATGTAAAAAAGATAATTGAGTAGATTAGAATGAAGAAAGAATCGGAGAGAAAGTGGAACGAAAAAGACAAGAGATATTGTTGTATTAGGGTAATGCAACACTTCTGTAGAGATATTGCAACTGTTAATTAAAGCATTGCATAGTTTACAAAATGCAACGCTTTTATGATGCAACGATTTTAAAAACATATGGCCACGCTTTTTAAAATTCATAGGTAAATAATTGCAATATTTTGTTCTGCAAATGCAACACTTTTGAAAAAATTTATGCAATAAATTGCAACATTTTTTCCAATTATAAAAAAAATTCTGTGTACATACATTCAACATTAACAGGTATAGCTTAGTGGTTTATGTGTCAAATAAGACTTGTTGGGCCGCCGTCAAATGTTTACGCACACACTAGTATGATATTGTCCGCTTTGGGCCGGCCAAACTCTCACGGATTTGTTTTTAGGCACAACCCAAAATGCCTCATACTAGTGTGTTGAACTAACTATAATAAGGAGCTTTTCAACTCCTTATCTCTTCCATGTGGGACTTGGATTGTTTATCCTCAACAAGACCTTTAGAGTGCAAGGTCACAAGTTCAAGTCCCATTAGTTTACCTTTTTAATGGTTGTTTGGTTTAAAAAAATTCATTTCATTTAATGTTTTCCTATATACTATTATTTTGATTTAGAAGACACCTCTTCATTTTATGTTTAGTTATGTTTCTAATATTTTTATTTAGTGTTATTTTTATTCTTTTTTCTTTACATTTTCCTTTTAATTTTTATATACCTTTCCGTATATAATTTTATTTTGTGACCAATTCCATCTTTTTAATAATAAAATTCAAATATGCCAATTAAAAGCATACCTACAACTTTTTTTTAAAAAAAACAAAAGAAATATTAGTTGTTTAGTTTAATATATATATATTTTAAAATAATTTAAAGACACTAATATTTCATAGTCTTGGATCTAATAGTAAAATTTGAACAAAAGTATGTGTTCTAGTTTGCAAAATTAAATAATTTTCTTATATTTAAAATGACAGACTTCTAAGATCAAATTCCAGATGTAATACCTGTAATTTTTCAAAAATTTTCAAAAATAATATCTTCTATAAAAAGGTTTTATATTTTATAAAAGAGCTTTTCGAATTATTTTCAAAGGTATTAAAACATAGTATTTTGCCGCAATATTATTTTCAGAAAATAATAAATTATTTTTGAAGTTTTGAAGTTGGAATATTTTCAAAATAAATAAATATGTACTTATATATTTCGAAAATAATATATATATATTGCGAAAATTATTTTATTTTATGGAAAAATATTTTTGGTAAATAAAAATATTTTTATGAATTAGAATTTTATTTTTAAAGTTCGTTTTATGCATGCCGTATTTTATTTGCCGTGTAATTAGATTAATTAACCAATTAGTCAACAACCCATTAAAGCCTTGACAACACAACTCCCAAGGCAACATCACCACCACACACCCCCCTTATCCCTCCTCCCACACGGCACACCACCACCACCACACACCACTTTGTCCCACATGGAAAAGTTTAGCTTTTCCTCCACCCTCCCATCCTATAAATATCACCCTTCACCCATCACTTCTCTTCACAATTCTCTCAACATTTCTTCCACTTCTCCTCTAATAAAAGAGGAGTAACAAGTGAAAAGTTTTCACGGAAGAATAACCGAGATAATTGAGTTTAATTTTCTAAGGAGGAAACAATCTTAAAGTAGTCTTCCAGACGTTGAGGTATGCTTCGTTGTCTACCGCTTTCTTAGCCTTAGGTTCTTGTATGCTTAGGTTAGATTAGTTTATTTTTTCCGCTTTTGCTTTAGCATGCTTAGTTTTATGTTCTAGCGTAGTTTTAATGCTTTATAGTTATGTTTGTTATGCTTTAGTAGAAGTTATATGCTTGCTTAAGTAGTTGTTTTAGTATTGTTTTTAAGATTGTTTTGATGACGTAAAATTATGATTAATTGTGTGCATAGTAGTAGTATTTTCGCGTGAATGCATGGGCATTCAAGGAATGTTTTTGGCCATGTTTTTGAGGCTAATGTGATGGTTTTAAAGACATTTTATGCCAAAAATAATTGCTGTCCAGATTTTAAAATAGCCTAATTATGTTTTCATTATTTTCAAAAATCAAAATAAAACTTGTTTTTGGACTAAGGGTTGTGTACATGTGTTTTAGACCATAAAATTTGTGTAACAAATACCCATTAGAAGTCCAAAAGAAGCTCATTTATTCTATTTACAAATTCTGAAATTTTCGAAAATATACTCTCACGGATTGAAAATATTATTTCAAATTTTTCGAAATTGTACTACGTATTTATATTATGATTTTTACAACTTAAAATCTCCAAATGTTTTATGAAATTTTATTCTACTAATTTCGAAAATTATTAGTATATATGTACATGTGTATTTTTTCGAAAAATATGTGTATAAGTATATTAATTTCAAAATTCTTCTCCTATGCACATGATTTTGAAAGGTTTGACGCTCTTAGCAATTCGATTGTTTAATGAACTATTTACGTCATGGAATTTGGTTATGGATTGGTGAATGTTTGAAATTGCCTTGATTTAAGAATTATAAGTTGTGACTGTGAATGAACGATGGATTATTGAGTTGTTGAATTTGGATCGGCAAAGTTGCCTTATGGTTTGATTTCTCACGAAAAATTCTTAAAGTGCGGAATTTTGATTTGATTGACTTATTTTGAAGTTATTGTTTTCACTCAAATGATTTTCAAAACCAAATGAACCTAAACTTAAAGTGAAACAATCTTCAAAGGGGAAGTAGCCCGAACAGTGACGACCTATTAGGGTGATGAACGGTGTCTCATTGGGGAGTACCCAATGTGGGCCTATTGTCGTGGTGGACACACAATAGGTCGGACATGTGTTGAATCGTCGTGGAATCTTTGTAACCGTTATAATCTGCTTTCGTCCTCCTCCTGAACTTCTGGCGCGCACTTGCGGATACGCATTAGTTCTGTGAGGGGTGTATACACTCGGGACACTCTGTCGACAAGCTGCAGGCCAGGCCGAAAAGTCCGTGACGGGATGAAACAGGCCCTATCGCGTTCACTTTCCCAATTAAATAATCTTGAATAATAATTTCTCTAAAACTGTGAATTGGATAAATATTGGTTCAACTGATGTTCTATGCCTCTTGTGTGTCAACTGTTTTGAAACCAAAACCGTTTTACGGGGTAGAGTCGATCATACTCAGTTTTTCTGATTTTTGTGTTATTGTTTGTTTGTTGTTTTCCTTCGGGGTTTTGTGCAAGTGAGTAGTAAGGATGGCTTACTTGTTTCAGGCTGATGAGGAATCTCTATTGGAATTAGCTAAACCCTTTGATCATAGGCTTTATGCATTAGCTGAACATCTTGTAATAAGTTATTTTAACTTTTAATATTTTGGTTTTAAACATTGTACGGCTTTGGTACTTATGAATAAAACCCATTTTGGAATTTGAAAACATTACAATCCTGCTTTTACTTATTCGTATACCCACTTCCTATCAGAGGTGGGCGTACGAGTAGCAACTCTAGAAATTCGGGCTATGATTTTAGTAAAATTTAAGTTTTATAAAGGAAGGAAAAAGGGTCCGAATTTCCGGGTCCGATGTTTTCGAAAATGAATTTCAAAATGGATTTTGAAAAATTTCACACCCTAGAGTTAGAACCAACTCGTGAGAGTGGGACTATGATGATGGGGTTATGTGTTTATTTGCAAGTACTTCTTAAAAGTACTTCTATTTGATTTTGTGCTTTTCTCTTATTTTCTAGATGGTTCGTGAGTATCATTCAGCTAGGAAGAATGCAGTTCCCCCTATAAGAGTGGTCTATACCCATCCAGATTCACCTTATCATCTTTGCATTAGAGAAGGAGAGGATGTTCGTTCTTTTATTCACCGTCTGAATCTTTGCCTTAAAAGCTATCACTACAACCATATGCTTGTGATATCCGACTACAACCGAACCTTATAGGCAAGCACATGTCCTCATTGAAACCCTTCCAACAAAAGGTACACTATCTCTTGTCAAGAATAGGTACCCTGACATCATGATCTCCAAAGACGAACCCAACTTTGCTCGTTATTCCTACAAGGGCGAGTGGTTTCTCACACTCGACTATTTAGAGAAGCAATTGATTGATGCCATACAAGAACATGAGTACAACCTTGATCCACCTAAGCTGATAGTAGGGGTAGGAGAGCAGCAAGGGTCAAGCCCCAGCTTTGAGGATAGCAACATGGGATAGAATTTTTTTTAAGTTTAAGAGTAGTGATTTGAACTTGTTATGTTATTACTTTTTTGTATTTTTTTGTACTTTTGTAATTATGTGTGATTGGTCAGTAGACCAATTCGGTGTGGTGAAATTTTGGTGTGTGATGTAGTTATGTGTGATTGGTTGGTAGACCAATTCGCCGTGGTAAAATTTTGGTATTGTAATTATGTGTGACCGGTCCGCAGGCCGCATTGGGCATGGTAAATTATTTTGGTGTGTAAGGTTGTTTTGACCTAAAATCGGAATTATTATGAATATATGTATGATTGGTATGTTTATTTCAAGTTGCTTTTCTTCTTTTTCTTTTTCCTCCTCGTAAGCGTTAGCTTTCCACGGTGGTAACACCGTCCTTCTCTATTAGTACCGCAGTCTATGTCGAATAACGGTGCTAATACTCGATCTAGGACCCGACGAAACCGACCAATGGCCGAAACACCCGAACAACTTGCAGCCAGACTTCGTTCACTTGAACAGTTAGCCCAAAACTTTGGTCTAGTCCTTCAAAACCAAGTAAACCAAAACAACAATGATGATCCCCAAGCCGCAATGGCCAAAAAGCTTTCTGCCCTTAAACCACCTTTGTTTGTCGGGAAAGAGGACCCAATGTTGGTTAAAAACTGGATTAGGGACTTCGATAAGATGTTTACCGCAGCGGGAACTCCTGAAAACCAAAAAGTAGAACAAGCCACTTTTTATTTGAGGGAGCAAGCAGATACTTGGTGGGAAAGTGAGGGAATAGCGTTGAGAGCCCAAGGAAATTTTGGTTGGGAGGAATTCAAGATAGCTCTTCGAGCTCGTTTCTTTCCAGAGCACATTCGAAGGCAGAAGTTTAACGGGTTTGGTAGATTGACTCAAGGAGGGTCAATGAACGTACAAGAGTATGCCGACAAATTCAACGAGTTAGCCAAGCTTTGTCCTAATGTGGTACCTGATGAGAGGGCCAAGGTCCAAAAGTTTGAAGACGGTTTAGCTTTTCGAATCCAAAAGAGGTTAGGAGGAAGTACTTCGGAGACTTTTGCGGAGGCATATGCTAAGGCCTCAAACATGGAGAGAATTCTGAAACGGGAGGAAGAAGTATTTGGGAGAAATAAGAGAAAGGAGGGTCAACACACTCAAGTGCAGCACTTTGATAAGAAGCCTCGAACTGGTGGAGATTTTAAACCACAGAATCGATTCAACAACAACAACAATAACCACAACAACAACAACAACCACAACAGATACCAGGGAAACCAAAGGCAGAATAATTTCTATGTCTGCAAAAGGTGCAACAAGAGCCACCCAGGCCGCGACTGTTTAGGAAACCTTACTCTTTGCTACGAATGTAAGGAACCAGGCCACAAGGCGATCAATTGTCCCAGAAGGAACAACAATAATCGTCCGGGAAATGGTGGACAGAACAACAACGCGGGATTCAACAGGAATGGTAATGGGAATGGTGGTCAGAATGGCAACCGCTTCTATCAGAACAACACGCCACAGGGAAACGGAAATCATGGTAACAACAACCAGCCTGGAGGTGCTAATGGGAATGGAAGCAATGGAAGGAATGGGAACGGAAATGGCAATGGCAATGGCAATACAAATGGGAATGGGAGAATCAACAATGGAAGAATTTTTGTGATGAATCAAAATGAGGCAGACAACTACGACAATGTAGTGACTGGTACTTTTCTTGTCAACTCCTCACCCGCCTACTTGCTTTTTGATTCTGGAGCTTCTCATTCATTTATTTCCCTTCCTTTTGCCACAAAACTCAATTTGAAAACCTCGTCTTCGTGTCAGTTGAACATAACTCTTCCCAAGGGAGATGTTGTGAATTGTAGTATCTTGTACCAAAATGTTCCAGTCAACATCGCTGGAACAGAATTACCCGCTGACCTCATTCAGTTCGAACTAGGTGACTTTGACGTTATCCTAGGAATGAATTGGTTAAGTAAGTACAAGGCTAGGATTGAGTGCCACAACCAAAAAGTTTCTTTGAGAGGTCCTAAAGGGAACCGGATTTCTTATCAAGGAATTTCCTCGAAACCCCGAGTCAAGATCATTTCCACAATGGCCATTCAAAACTATACCCGGAAAGGACACCCTATCTATTTGTGTCATGTCAATGACCTAAGCCTAGAAGAGAAAACCATTGACCAAATTCCAGTAGTAAGGGAATTCGAAGATGTATTTCCGGAAGAAATCCCGGGGATGCCACCGGTAAGGGAGATGGAGTTCAAGATAGACTTAGTACCGGGGACGGGAGCGATTTCGAAGGCACCCTACAGAATGGCACCAGCAAAGATGAAGGAATTAAAGGTACAAATACATTAGGCCCAGTGTTTCACCCTGGGGAGCACCCGTGCTTTTCGTTAAGAAGAAGGATGGCACATTGAGGTTGTGCATCGATTATCGTGAATTGAACAACGTCACGATAAAGAATAGATACCCATTGCCTAGGATCGATGATCTTTTCGATCAATTGAAGGATGCCACTACGTTTTCAAAGATCGATCTGCGATCGGGTTATCACCAGCTGAGGATTTCGGAGGAAGATGTTTCCAAGACAGCTTTCCGAACAAGGTATGGACATTATGAGTTCACCGTAATGCCTTTTGGACTCACTAATGCCCCAGCCGCGTTCATGGATCTCATGAATAGGACATTCAAGCCCTATTTGGATAGTTTTGTTGTCGTCTTTATCGACGATATTCTTGTGTATTCGCGGAGTGATGAGGAGCATGAGGAGCATTTAAGGAAGGTATTACAAGTACTTCGAGAGAAGGAGTTGTATGCGAAGTTCTCGAAGTGTGAATTCTGGTTGGATAAGGTTGCATTTCTTGGTCATGTGATCTCGAGAGAAGGAGTCTCGGTTGATCCATCCAAGATTAGAGCAGTTTCTGATTGGCCGCAGCCAACGAATGTAACGGAAGTATGAAGTTTCTTAAGATTGGCCGGTTATTACCGGAGGTTTGTGCATGATTTTTCAAAAATAGCACAACCAATGACCAATCTGATTAAGAAGACCACGAAATTTCAATGGGACGAGAAGTGTGAACATGCGTTCCAAGAGTTAAAGAAGAGGCTGACTACGGCAACGATATTGACGCTACCTTCTGGAAGTGACGGATTTGAGATTTATAGCAACATGGAAAAGTTGTAGCATATGCTTCACGGCAACTGAAGCAGTATGAACAGAATTATCCAACCCATGATTTGGAATTGGGAGCGGTAGTTTTTGCTCTAAAGATTTGGAGGCATTATCTTTACGGTGTGAGATGTAAGATCTACACCGACCACAAGAGTTTGAAGTACATATTCACTCAGAAGGAGCTGAATATGCGACAGAGGAGATGGTTGGAGCTTATAAAGGATTACGATTTGGAGATTGCGTATCACGAGGGACAGGCGAACAAAGTAGCCGACGCATTAAGTCGGAAGGCGAGTCATTCGCTATGTGTCATGGTGATGACGAAAGAACTTTGCAACGAATTTCAGAAGCTTGACCTGGAAGTTGTGGTGCGTGGACAAGTGGAAGTCCAACTAAACGCACTCACCTTGGAACCAACGATTTTTGATGAAATCCAAGAGAAACAATTGACCGATGAATGGCTAAACAAAGTCAGAAAGATGAAAGCAGAGGGGACAACCACAGAACTCGATGTCAACAATGCTAATGTAGTAAAGTAAAAGGGAAGATTGTAACGACCCGGAATTTTGGGCCAGAAAATTTCGCGGTTATTAATTATATTTATTCAGTTTTAGTCCAAAAGGCCCATTAAAATTGGACTGTGTTATTTTTTTTAGCCCAACCTTTTCTCTTCCAAAATTGGGCCAAAGACCCAATTTCCTTTCCTTTTCTTTTGATGGCCGGCTTTACTTCCATTTTGGGCCAAATGTATTTTTGTTTTAATTAGATTTATGTTAATTATTATTATGGATAATTAACTAATTTAATTAATTTGAATTAATCAAATTACTTAGTCAAATGTTGTTGATGACCAACAACAAACTTCCCCCCCTTTGTTTGCACTTTCACGGCAACCTAGCTCTTTGCTAGGGTTGTTTGTTGTTTTTTTTTTTTTTTTTTTTTTTATTTTTCTTTATATAGGACCCCTTTACTTCATTTGGGTCCTATTTGCTATTTGCACCTAAACCCTAAGAAATAAAATACAACTTTTCTCCTTCTTCCCCCTCTCAAAGAACCGTGCCCTTCACCATTTTTTTTTGGTGAAGATCTTCCTTGGAATTTTTAAGCGATTTCAGGTAACTTCGCTTTCTCCTTTAATCTATGGGTAGAAAAACACATAGTTAATTAGGAATCATATCATGAACATTGTAGGAAATTTAATATTGTTTTACTTGGATATGTCGAGCATGAAGCATGAATTTCTTGATTGATTTTTATGTATTTTCTTGATTTTATGTATGATCTTGTATGAATTTATTTACCAATCAAATCTTGTTATTTCTTGATGAATTTTTCATGGTATCTTGTTTACTGTTTGATTATTAACCATGATTTATTTCGTGGCAAAATTCGTCCTTTTATTATTTATAATATTTTAATCTTTCAAACCGGTAAAACTGTCCAGAATCGGTTTACGAATTTATTAATATACTTAATCAATTCAGAATGCTACGAAATTTTATATGGAAGTCAGTGATAATGTTTTACAGCTTTTGTTAAATTTTCGTAATTTTTAAAGATCGTTTGATATGGCATAAAATTCTGAAACCGAATTCAGCCTAATCTGACTGGTTAGTTATAAAATCACTTAAAAATAGTAAAAGATGTTATTTTTAGACGAAATTTATGCACGTAAATCCTTGAACCCATATTTAGCTCCCATAAAAATTTCCAGATTTTTAGAGATCTTTAGATGGTCGTTTTTAATTTAATTATTTAAAAATCAGATTGTATAAATTAGGGCAATTGAATTATTAAAATATGCTATTATTAATTATTGAATTTTCGAGTGACCTAAGTATTAAAAGGGAACTAAAAATATGATTTTTATGATGAATCTTGATAGTATTGAATTATATTGATTAATCTTGAATTAAAAATTAAATCTTGTTATTATCTTCTAATTGTCGAGTGTATAGAAATTAAAAGAAGGGTTAAAAATATTATTTTTATGTTAATCTTGATGAATGTTGTTGAAAAATATGATTTTTATCTTATTTTGGTAATTTTTGTAATTATATTGATTAACTAAATTAATTCAAGAAAATAATTAATTATTGTTATTAGTTTGAAAATGCCGTGTGAATTGGGTTGAAATAGTCAATTTTGATTAATTTTGGATTATTATTAATTTAGGAATATTTGATAATAAAAGTTTCGGATAAAATAATTATTAGGAATAAGTTGTAAAGTGAAGGGATAAAAAGATATTATTGGTATTATTATTAAGAGGACCGAAATAATATTAGTACTATTAATATAAATATTTTTGGATAAAGTTACAAATTGGTATATGACGTAATATTAAGGTTAGTATCCGAAAGGATAGGATTATACGTATACATATATTTTAAGGATAGTATATTATAAGAATTGAAGTTGCATAAGATATTACTAGGGATAAGAAAGGAAACAGAGTAATAGCTATACATGTTATGTTTCGGTCTCTGGCTAGGAAAGGCTTGGTATTTAAGGTGGCCAATATACGTGCCGCACCTCCCTTTCCTGGGACTCCGAACATTTCATTTCCTATTACGGTCACCTAGTATTATCCTAATATATGATACGATTAAATTAATTGAAGATATAAGATACAATATGGACACCCACCTGTATGATACACGAGTCATTAGTGGGTTAAGTCAGAACCACTACTCAATGGGACGAACACATGAGTTCCCCCGAGTAGTTTGACCTTAGAACATGTAGTCGTCTGGTAACCGTATCTGCGAGTCGCTACCAGGAAGTTATGGCCATAGCTTAGACTTAGCGGTGAAACACGGGATCCGCTATGGGATTGAGTACACGAGCTCCTCCCGGCATGTTCTAGGGAGTTATGGTGAAACACGAGATCCATAACGAGTTATTAGTGACCGGTCCAACAAAGATATTATATTACGATCATACGATTTGATAAGATGAAATCATAAGATGAAGTATAAGATGATTTCAAAAGGTGATAAGATATGTTATGATCTAATGTGATAAGAAAGACATGATATGATATGATTAAGATATGATTTATGATGATATGATATGATGATAAGAATATGATAAGTCATGATGATAAGAATATGATAAGTTATGATGATAAGATATAATTATGATTTATTAATGATATAACTTAAGAAGGGTTAAGTATAAGTTAAGGATTGATGATGTATAGTATAAAGTATAAGTTAGTGTATTGTAAGTCTTCCGCTGTGTATTTCCTGAATTTATACGAATATGTAACGTGTGTGTATATTATACGGATGGTGTATGTATTTGGTATGTATTCTAACCGTATTTGCAGGGTTGATTATACGTATTTTATACGTAATTATACGTATTCTAACCGTATTTCTGCAGGGGTATTTATACGTATTTTTATACGTATCTGTATACGTATTTTATACGTACTTCTATACGTATTCATATACGTACGTTTATACGGAACTTGTGTATTTATATGTAAAGCATGTATTGAATTCTTTACAGTTTTTATGATATTTTTCTATGCTATTATGTGTTTGGTGGTCCCTCGATTAAATGGGACAGCCTAGTTACTCGCCACTGACGGTGGACCCCCCCCCCCCAGTTTCAGGTGAAGACGCTGCTGAATAACGGGCTATCGTGGATGGGTTTGAGTAGCTGAGAAACTTAGTTAAACGGTTTAATTAGATGATTTATGATTTATGACATTTATTTAGTTTATTTTATGGTCCCAGCATGTTGGGACAGTATTTTAAGACCTTATATGTAATTATGGCTATTGGATTGTTATGGATAGTTGGTAGGTTATTTAATAAAAGTTAATTCATCTACTCAATTAATCTGATTTATTGTTATTTAAGTTAGTAACGATCCGAATGTCGCTTTCCCTTTGTAAATCGACAAGTCGAAAAGTCGGGTCGTTACAAAGATGGTGCGTTCCAAAGGACGAAGGTCTTAAGTAGAAAATTTTGGAAGAAGCGTACAATACACCGTATTCAGTCCATCCAGGTGGAGACAAGCTCTACAAAGACCTCAAGCAGAATTTTTGGTGGCCAAACATGAAGAGAGAAGTCGCAGAATTTGTATCCAGATGCTTAACTTGTCAGAAAGTTAAGATTGAACACATGCGACCGGGAGGAAAATTGCAACCGCTTGAGATTCCAAGTTGGAAGTGGGAATCGATATCAATGGATTTTGTCATGGGATTACCAATCACGAAGACCTCGAAAAATGCTATATGGGTGATAGTGGATAGATTAACCAAGTCCGCTAGATTCATCGCTATGAAGGATACATGGAGTATGAAGCAGTTGGCAGACACCTATGTCTGAGAGATAGTCAGATTACATGGAATTCCGAAGGACATTGTGTCTGACAGAGATGCAAGATTTCTATCAAATTTCTGGGGAAAACTACAGTGAGCTTTTGGCACACTACTGAAGTTCAGCACATCATTTCACCCAGCCACTGATGGCCAGACTGAAAGAACAATACAAACACTTGAAGATATGTTGAGGGCATGCACACTCGATTTTGGTGGAGCATGGGATGAAAGGTTACCGATGATTGAGTTCTCCTACAACAATAGTTATCATGCCAGTATAGGAATGGCTCCGTATGAGGCACTATATGGGAGAAAGTGTAGAAGTCTATTATGTTGGAGTGACATCAATGAGTCGATGACTATCGGACCAGAGATGATCGAGGAAATGAGTAAGAAAGTAAGACTTATTCAAACTCACATGAAGGCAGCACAAGATCGACAGAAGTCTTATGCAGACATGCACATAAGGATAGTGGAATTTGAGGTTGGAGAGAAGGTTTTGCTGAAAGTTTCACCAACGAAAGGAGTGAAGAGGTTTGGGAGAAAAGGGAAGTTAAGCCCTCGGTATATTGGACCCTATGAGATACTGGAGCGAGTTGGTGAGGTAGCCTACAGACTAGCCTTACCCATTGAACTAGAGAAAGTCCACAATGTTTTCCATGTGTCACAACTTAGGAAGTATGTCCATGACCAGAGCCATGTTCTTCAACCTGAGTCAGTCCAGATTTAGAGTGACCTTTCTTTCGAAGAAAGACCCGTTAGGATCCTCGATTCTAAAACGCGGGATACTCGGACCAAGCAAGGAAAGTTGGTGAAAGTCCTATGGACGAACCAACAAACGGAAGAAGCAACGTGGGAATCCGAGGACGATATGAGGACTCGTTACCCAGAGCTTTTTCAATCAGGTATGTGACAGTTTCGGGACGAAACTGCTTAAGGGGGAGAGGATGTAGTACTAGCTTCGTAAGTTCGAGGACGAACTTTGTTTTTAAGTGGGGGTAGATGTAATACCCGTAATTTTTCATGAATTTTCAAAAATAATATTTTCTATAAAAAGGTTTTATATTTTATAAAAGAGCTTTTCGAATTATTTTCAAAGGTATTAAAACATTGTATTTTGCCGTAATATTATTTTCAGAAAATAATAAATTATTTTTGAAGTTTTGAAGTTGGAATATTTTCAAAATAAATAAATATGTACTTATATATTTTGAAAATAATATATATATATATTGCGAAAATTATTTTATTTTATGGAAAAATATTTTTGGTAAATAAAAATATTTTTATGAATTAGAATTTTATTTTTAAAGTTCGTTTTATGCATGCCGTATTTTATTTGTCGTGTAATTAGATTAATTAACCAATTAGTCAACAACCCATTAAAGCCTTGACAACACAACTCCCAAGGCAACATCACCACCACACACCCCCCTTATCCCTCCTCCCACACGGCACACCACCACCACGACACACCACTTTGTCCCACATGGAAAAGTTTAGCTTTTCCTCCACCCTCCCATCCTATAAATAGCACCCTTCACCCATCACTTCTCTTCACAGTTCTCTCATCATTTCTTCCACTTCTCCTCTAATAAAAGAGGAGTAACAAGTGAAAAGTTTTCACGGAAGAATAACCGAGAGAATTGAGTTTAATTTTCTAAGGAGGGAGCGATCTTAAAGTAGCCTTCCAGACGTTGAGGTATGCTTCGATGTCTACCGCTTTCTTAGCCTTAGGTTCTTGTATGCTTAGGTTAGATTAGTTTATTTTTTCCGCTTTTGTTTTAGCATGCTTAGTTTTATGTTCTAGCGTAGTTTTAATGCTTTATAGTTATGTTTGTTATGCTTTAGTAGAAGTTATATGCTTGCTTAAGTAGTTGTTTTAGTATTGTTTTTAAGATTGTTTTGATGACGTAAAATTATGATTAATTGTGTGCATAGTAGTAGTATTTTCGTGTGAATGCATGGGCATTCAAGGAATGTTTTTGGCCATGTTTTTGAGGGCTAATGTGATGGTTTTAAAGACATTTTATGCCAAAAATAATTGTTGTCCAGATTTTTAAAATAGCCTAATTATGCTTTCGTTATTTTCAAAAATCAAAATAAAACTTGTTTTTGGACTAAGGGTTGTGTACATGTGTTTTAGACCATAAAATTTGTGTAACAAATACCCATTAGAAGTCCAAAAGAAGCTCATTTATTCTATTTACAAATATACTCTCACGGATTGAAAATATTATTTCAAATTTTTCGAAATTGTACTACGTATTTATATTATGATTTTTACAACTTAAAATCTCCAAATGTTTTATGAAATTTTATTCTACTAATTTCGAAAATTATTAGTATATATGTACATGTGTATTTTTTCGAAAAATATGTGTATAAGTATATTAATTTCAAAATTCTTCTCCTATGCACATGATTTTGAAAGGTTTGACGCTCTTAGCAATTCGATTGTATAATGAACTATTTACGTCATGGAATTTGGTTATGGATTGGTGAATGTTTGAACTTGCCTTGATTTAAGAATTATAAGTTGTGACTGTGAATGAACGATGGATTATTGAGTTGTTGAATTTGGATTGGCAAAGTTGCCTTATGGTTTGATTTCTCATGGAATTTTGATTTGATTGACTTATTTTGAAGTTATTGTTTTCACTCAAATGATTTTCAAAACCAAATGAACCTAAACTTAAAGTGAAACAATCTTCAAAGGGGAAGTAGCCCGAACGGTGACGACCTATGAGGGTGATGAACAGTGTCTCATTGGGGAGTACCCAATGTGGGCCTATTGTCGTGGTGGACACACAATAGGTCAGACATGTGTTGAATCGTCGTGGAATCTTTGTAACCGTTATAATCTGCTGTCGTCCTCCTCCTGAACTTTTGGCGCGCACTTGCGGATACGCATTAGTTCTGTGAGGGGTGTA
Source organism: Salicornia ramosissima (assembly GCA_951394345.1). NCBI lineage: Eukaryota > Viridiplantae > Streptophyta > Magnoliopsida > Caryophyllales > Amaranthaceae > Salicornia > Salicornia ramosissima. The sequence goes on from OX596236.1 coordinate 25,275,498, forward strand.
TACACTCGGGACACTCTGTCGACAAGCTGCAGGCCAGGCCGAAAAGTCCGTGACGGGATGAAACAGGCCCTATCGCGTTCACTTTCCAATTTAAATAATCTTGAATAATAATTGCTCTAAAACTATGAATTGGATAAATATTGGTTCAACTGATGTTCTATGCCTCTTGTGTGTCAACTGTTTTGAAACCAAAACCGTTTTACGGGGTAGAGTCGATCATACTCAGTTTTTCTGATTTTTGTGTTATTGTTTGTTTGTTGTTTTCCTTCGGGGTTTTGTGGAGGTGAGTAGTAAGGATGGCTTACTTGTTTGAGGCTGATGAGGAATCTCTATTGGAATTAGCTAAACCCTTTGATCATAGGCTTTATGCATTAGCTGAACATCTTGTAATAAGTTATTTTAACTTTTAGTATTTTGGTTTTAAACATTGTACGGCTTTGGTACTTATGAATAAAACCCATTTTGGAATTTGAAAACATTACGATCCTGCTTTTACTTATTCGTATACCCACTTCTTATCAGAGGTGGGCGTACGAGTAGCAACTCTAGAAATTCGGGCTATGATTTTAGTAAAATTTATGTTTTATAAAGGAAGGAAAAAGGGTCCGAATTTCCGGGGCTGTTACACCTGAACACAACATTAACTAGTATATTTGAGCTATCTTGAGTTTTCTCATAGATTTTGTTTTTATAATATCACTAATATAACAATTTCTTATTATTATTGAGGGTATAAGTTTTGGATACGGTGAAGGACACGTTATACCTAGTTGGTAAGTTTGTACTGTATGATATAACTATAAAATTTAGTTTGAATGTGTCATTGTATCTTCACCGGTAAGATTGTCGTAAATTTTTCCCCCCAAGTTAAAATTCCTGGCTACGCCACTGATATTATGTGCAACCAACTTGCAACACTTATTTGCCAAATTCCAACACTTTATTTATATAATATAAATATATATATATATATATATATATTATAACGTCTGTACTTGCTAATTTTTGTAAATACTTTTATAAGAGCTTTTGAACAATTAAAATTGACTTCTTTAAAAGTTCATAATATTATAGAAGATGCAAAGCATACAAATACTAGTTTTGGATCAGTAGTAATTTAAAAAAAAAAAATTAGATTCGGATCCCTAAAAACGTAATCCCCAAAACTTGTAAAAAAAGTTTGACGCTATTACAAATTGACAAGTTGAAACATGTTATTTCCCAAAAATATGTCCAAAAAGCTAACATGATATGTTAATAATTCAGCTTGACAATCCATATATAAATATATGTGCAACAAAAAGCTTTAAATCCTTCCTTGAACAAACTGTCTTGCATCTTCATTTTTACCCTGCGATAAAGAAAAATTAAATTGTAAGGAAGCAGTACATACATTGAAAAAGTTTCAGAAATAATTCACAAACCAAATTAAAATTAAACCCCCGCACCCCTCCCACCCCCTGCAGCAACCTCCCCCCCCCCAACACACAAAACCCGCCCTGCAACCCCATCCCCCTTGCAGCCCCCCATCCCCCCAATCCCCCTTATACCCCGTAAATCCCCTACATCCCCTACATCCCCCATTCCTCCTCCCCACCCCCCATCTCTCCTGCAGCCCCTCCCCTCTCCCCTACAACACCCACTATCCCCTGAGCCCCCATCCCCCTTGCAACATCTCCCCTATTCCATTGTAGCCCCACAACCCCTCCCCTACCCCATGGATTACTTATTTGTGGATAGAGGGAGTAAGATTATAATAAACCTTTTTTTACTATTAATTTAATTCCCCCCACCCCCCTCCCCCCCCCCCCCCCCCAAAAAAAAAAAGAAGAAAAAATTGTAACTTTGTCATCATAAGAATACTTAACTAAAACATTCCTATTATTAGTGGGCAATTACCAAAAAAAATTGTTAACTTGGTCGATCAGCTGTTAACAATTAAATAAAATAGGGAATTAACGGCTGGTTTGTTATTGGTAATAAATCGAGATAATTGTAATAAATTTTAAGTGTAATTTGTTAAGGATAAACTTCATAATTCCCAAATGTGTCTCCCCAATGTAGAGAATAATGATGAACGTACCATATTGCCATAAGGTCCAACTAAGGGGAATTGAAGATGAAAATACACAATATACCTCAACCAAATGTATAAACCATGTTTGAATTTCCTTAGAAGAGTTTATTAGGATTCACAATGATTACGGGATTTATTCATGATTTTTCTTCATTTTAAGGTATTTATTTTATATTTTTCCATGCATTTTTAAATATTTAATATTCATAAAAAAATGTCATTTTGCATCATAAAATATTTTTAAAAATCACAAAAATAAGTTTATAATTTATTCATATGTTTCTATGTTTTTTTTAATCATATTTTTAGAGCTTTTTATAGATATTTTAGGATTATTGCATGCTTAAGGGCATTTTCGTGATTTCCGAATGTTGAAAATTGTTTCACAAAGCGTATTAGTATTTTTCATACTTTTCATAATTTTTAATAATTTTTTTGTAATTTTTAGAGCTTCTGGAGGTTTCTAGGAAATTCCAGAACGTTTTGGGACATCCAGTACATTCTAGAACATTCTAGAACATTCCGAAGCATCCTGGGACACCCTAGAATATTCCGGAATCTCAAATATTACAAAATATATCCGTAATCAAATAAAAATCCGATCAAATCCCGGAAATCACACACAAAATCAAGCAAAAACATTGACCCAGATCAAGACCAGAGTTGCGCCTAGACGTAGGTCTCATATCAGGACGTGCGTCTAGACGCATGACATATTATACTGACCTGCGTCTAGACGCAGGTCATGTTACTGGACCTGCGTCTAGGCGCAGGTCATGTTACAGGACCTGCGTCTAGGCGCAGGTCACAGGTCCTCCCGGGTCGTTTGTTGCTGCTTCTGGCCTATAAATATACGTTCTTCCAAGCTTTTTAACATACGCCAACAACACCGATCTCTCCGTACATTGCATACTTCAACTCCATACACTTATACTACATCAAACACCTCTCAACACTCATCTATATACATTGCAAATCATCAACTCAATCAACTTTGAACATTCATCATCATCAAACACCCCTTAGTTGTATTGATCAAAGGCATTATAAGGCACAATTTCTGAAGTCTCTACTTCAAATCCATTCGTTCTAAGTTTATTGTTATATTTGTAAATTCATTAAAATTATGATTTATGATAATGTTTAATCCGGATCATATATATATTTGGGAATTAATGCTTTAATCAATCCTATAACAATGATGCCATCATTTCTTTAATCGTCATCAATCTAATGAACTTTAATGTTTTGATTTTGTAATTTATATGCATAATGATTATTAATTCATCGACACATTTGCATAATCATATATTAATATCGACTCTCACACAACTCTTTAGATCTCATTTCGCAATTTGAATAATAGTGGTTTATTAATGGCAATAATTGTTGAATTTTTTTCTTTCATATGCGATGTATATCACACGATTTCGATTAATTGGAATTTGTGTCATGAAATGATCGCTACATGTTCTTTTCCAACAATGTTGTTATGAAAATTTTGATAATTACTTTTTATGCGATCATGAGGAAATGAATTTTTCAATTAAATTGCATATCAAAAAAATAATCGTCGTGATTGAATATCGTTGTTTATGAGAGTCAAATATTAAAATTCGGTTTTGATTAAATGATAAAGATGACGATTAAAGCTGAATACGGTGGTCAATTGATTAAAGTGTTAAATCACACAAGAATAATTTTATCAATAATATCATCATTTTAATTGAGTTTTTCTTAAATCTGCACATATTTATATTTATTTATTTTGTTTATTTTAGATTTATTCGTTATGTGTTTTATTCATATTTCTTGAATCTGCACATATTTATATTTTTTTATTCCCACATCATCACCCTTCAGTCACAAATTTTCAGCCTTTCTTTTTTTTTCTTTTACCCGTAGCCTTTTCTTTCACACACCTTGGGGGATTTCTCTAATTCTTCTTAAGGTCATCAATTTGATTTGACTCTTGTGTTCTTTTATTTGGGTGCGACATATCCCATACCAAGCTTCATCAGTTGAGTAATTTTCTCCTCATCTATATCCTCGCGGGAAATCTAAATCAAGGTCATGACTTGAGCTAGCCTCTTTTCTCAAGGCTTTGGCCTCTTCATGCATGCCATACACAAAATGACTTTAACCATGATCCTTCACCCATCCTTACTATACAGGCTGGGGGCTTACGTATCCATCTCCTCCACCACAAAGAAAATCCTTATCCATCGTCCCTCATTCGTGCTACCCTACCTATTCACATACTCCACTAGAAATATACCCTTCCCCACAGGTTGGGGGCTTGCTTATGATCGAAATTTATGTCTTTGATTGATTGGGGCTTAAGATAGCTCCATCCCCATTTTAGGTAGGTACCGTACCATTGGATGATCCCCTTGGCCATTCATTGCTTTTTCCATACATAACATATCATTCCACATGCACTGCATTTCACGAACACCACTCACTTCATGCATCATGCACCACAAGCATATTGCGCATCATAATCATTTCATGCATAAGCATCATGCACACTGTACATAAGCACATCACATAGCACAAAGCACACAAGGCTACAGCTCATCTTTGTTGTGTATGGCTATGTACAGCTTTTCCTTGATATATTTGTTTATGCAGCTCATACATGTTATTGCGTCGCCTCAACCATAATACTTTGACTCTCGTCTTGAGAGAACATTTGTCTCTCCAGAGTTAGTCAAAGTGGGAGCTTCTCATCAAAACCACACACTTACTCACTCACAAGTACTTTTTGCACAGGGCTTATGCTTACCCTAAACTCACAAATAACACTCTAAGGGTTTATGCCTACCCTTAATTCACTTACTTTCTTACGGGTTTATGCTAACCCTAATTCCTCTAAGGGTTTGCCCTTAATTCCCTAGCCAAAATAATTTGACTTTTGTCTTGCGAGAACATTTGCCTCTCCAGACTCAGTTAAAGTGAGGGCTTCTCATCAGATGTATACTTCCTTACACATTTTTGCGCCTCAACGGCATCGCTCACAAGAACTTTTCTCATGGGTTTATGCTTACCCTAATCTTACAAATCTTACCTCTAAGGGTTTATGCCTGTCGTTAATCCACTTAGTTTGCTTACGAGTTTATACTTACCCTAAGCTTACAAATATTTTTCTTTAAGGGTTTATGCCTACCCTTGATCCACTCACTTTACTTATGGGTTTATGTTTACCTTCATCTCTCAAGAGTTTATACTTACTCTTGATTCTTCCTCTAAGAGTTTATGCTTACCCTCATACCTTCTCTCAAGAGTTTTTACCCTCATCTCTTAGCACATCATCATTTCTGTAAGAGTTTATGCTTACCCTCATCTCATACCTTCTCTCAAGAGTTTTTACCCTCATCTCATACCTTCTCTCAAGAGTTTTTACCTTCTCTCTAAGAGTTTATGCTTACCCTCATACCTTCCACTAGTTTATTCTTACTCTTAGCACATCATCCTTTCTCATGGGTTTATGTTTACCCTCATCTCTCAAGAGTTTATTTTTACTCTTGTTTCTTCCTCTAAGAGTTTATGCCTACTCTAAGCACATTATCATTCTCACGGGTTTATGTTAACCCAAACACACATCATACTTTTTAGCAAGAGTTTATGCTCACTCTTGACTCGTCACATGTTCTACCAAGACTTTATGCTTACTCTTGGCACACAATGGGTTTATGCCTACCCTAAACATATTTTCTCGCGAGTTTATGCTTTCTCGCGCACACCTTTTCAACAATTTATGCTTACTCTTAATAGATCCCGCCCACATGACTGTTCATCGTTGTCCCGAGGGTTTATTCTTTCCAAATGAAAAGTTCCAAAAGATCCAGGCGCATCCAGAGGAACCAGATACTTCGTCCTCCATCATCCTAAGGATCTAGGTGTTTCTAAGTGATTAAACCGCATGGTGCGCGGTTATAGCTAAAACTAATATTTGTTTTTGCATGTACCGACGTTAAAAAGGGTGACTCAAGGTCGCAAAACGTCTTGAGTTATCCTCCGTTCCAACAGGAATACTTTGACCTTCGTCTTGCGAGACTTTCATCTCTCCAGACTCAGTCAAAGTGGGGGCTTCTGTAGACACCTAAATGTGTCTCCCCAATGTAGAGACAAGTGATGAACATACCATATTGCCATAAGGTCTAATTAAGGGGAATTGATGATGAAAATACACAATATACCTCAACCAATTGCCTAAACCATGTTTGAATTGCCTTGGAAGCGTTTATTAGGATTCGCAATGATTACGGGATTTATTCATGATTTATCTTTATTTTTAGGTATTTTTCCATGCATTTTTCAATATTTTATATTCATAAAAAAATGTGATTTTGCATCATAAAATATTTTTAAAAATCATAAAAATCATTTTATAAATTATTCATATTTTTTCTACATTTTTTTATCATATTTTTAGAGCTTTTTATAGATTTTTTAGGATTTTTGCGTGCTTAGGGCATTTTCATCATTTTCGAATGTTGAAAATTGTTTCGCAAAGCATATTACTGTTTTTTATACTTTTCATAATTTTTAATAATTTTTCTGTAATTTTTAGAGCTTCTGGAGGTTTTCCAAAAAATTCCAGAACGTTTTGGGACATTCTAGAACATCCTGGGACATCTCGGAGTATACAGGGGACACCCCGAAATATTCCGGAATCTCAAATATTAAAGAATATATCCGTAATCAAATAAAAATCGGATCAAATCCTGAAAAATCACGCGCAAAATCAAGCAAAAACATCGACCCGGATCAAGACCAGACCTGCGCCTAGACGCAGGTCTCATATCAAGACCTGCCTCTAAATGCATGACATATTATACTGACCTGCGTCTAGATGCAGGTCATGTTACAGGACCTGCGTCATGACCTGCGTCTAGGCACTGGTCACAGGTTCTCTCGGGTCGTTCGTTGCTTCTTCTGGCCTATAAATACGCGTTTTTCCAAGCTTTTCAACATACGCCAACAACACCTGTGACGACCCGACTCGCTTAAATCGGCGCGGAAGAAATCGACCAGTCGAATAGTCAAAACTAACAACTAAAATACTTAAAAATAAAAACAATACCTCAAAGAATTATATTACTAATCCAAAAAGTACAAATACCCACAAGTTTGTACAATACCAAACCAAAAGTCAAACTATCGATACTAATAAACGCAACTCCAACCACATGTCAGAGTTTAAATCAAAAGTATACAAAAGTCACTACTAAAGTCCAAAACTAATAAAACGACGAAAACACAACTAAATCATAATAGCGGCGCTCGCCCAACCCAAAGCTAAGCAAGAACCTCATCATCAGAATTACCTTAAAAATAAACAACAGTCCACCGTCAGTGGCGAGTAACATAACTGACTCACCCTAACGGGAATACACAAGAACATAGCATAAATCAAACAATCAAATCAAACATACCAATCATGCGAACCATCCAACATATACAGACTCGACTCAACTAACTTATCCAAACTTATCTTTGGCGCAATCATTCATAAACTAGACCGGACTATGTTCGTACGAACGCCTCTTACGCGAACGAACTTTCCAACTATGCCAGGATTGAGAATCTTACTCCCAAATCCTATGAAACCAATCTTACTGGAAATCCATGTCAAAGACGACACAGTGGTAATCACTATCCCAATACCGCGGTCAGGATAGGGGCAACGTCTTAACCCAAAAACAAAGAATCTTACTCTAAGTTTTAGGCGTCTAGCTACGAAATCAAGCTAATCTTACATTCTTTAACTTTAATCCGAATTTTACTCACTTAGTTACTTCTTAAGTTGCATCTTAGGCCTTGACTTAAGAAAATAACGCGTAAACCAAACATCTTATCGTTTCTTTAACTTTTTCTTTAACTTTCTTTACTTTCTTTAACTTGAAAGACTTAATCAAGAACTTATCAAGACTCATCAAGAACTCATCAAGAACTCAAAGAACTCAACCAAGATTCATAAAGAACTCATCCAAGATTCAAGAACTTCGACCAAGAACTTAATCAAGATTCAAGAACTTCAATCAAGAACTCATTCAACTTACATAAACCACACGCATAAATCAAAATATAACCATGAAAATACCAACTTACTAGTATCCAAAATTCATCAAACTTTAACATGATTAACATGAACTTAATACCAACATAATCAAACATAAAATTAACATATTCAATCATCAAATCATTAATAAACCACATCAAAATCAGATTTACAACCATACATGAAAACATGACCAAACTTCAACATAAACTAATCTTATGCATTTAATTCATACTATGAATCATAGTACACCAATTAAGTTGAGAAAGCATGTTACCTTATTGAAGATTAACACACAAAATCAACACAAACTTGCTGCCCAGAACAAGACACGCACGGTCCTAGCAACACGACAACCACACAATCACACGGCCTGCACCACCACGGCACCACCACCTTGGCACGGCTGCCCAGCACGGTTGCCCACTGCACGGCTCCACACGACACGGCACCACACGAGCCAAGAACACGGTCCCCACTCGAACCACACGAACACGACCCAAAACCAAAACCGAACACACAATCTTGATCAACGGCAAAGAAGGATAACTTGTGTTTGAATACTTAAAGATCAAAGGATAATGAATCTTCAAGTTTGGGTTTAGAAAAGATGATGAACAATTGATGGGTTTCAATTAGCCAAAATAGGCGTGTGGATTGATGGCAATGGAGGGAGTTTTGTGTTTTAGTCTTTTTGATGGCAAGAGATGGCAAGTGTGTTTAAATGGGCAAATGAGCAAAAGGATCATCAAGCCTTACTAACTCCTCTATAAATAGAGTTAGTTAAGGTGTGAACATGAGGCAAGTGGCAAAACCTTGCCATGCACTCAAGGAAAACCGGCCAAGCAAGGAACTGGGCCAATTTTGGGCTTTCGTGATCGATTGGGCTAATTTACAAAAAGTGCATGATTAATCATGCTTAAATCGATTTAGCCCAAAATATTAAATAATTAATTAGAAAATTAAATAATAAAATTCTAATTAATTAAATAATAATTAAAATAAATAATAACTAATCAAATTAAAATATTTCGAATTAAATCGAAATTATTCACATAAAACAAAAATAAATAGTTCAAAACTAAATTTGAACTATACATATCAACACATAAATATACATAAACATCCGGCAGAAATATCAATAAAATCAGGGTCGTTACAACACCGATCCCTCATGTGCATTGCATACTTCAAATCCATACACATACACTACATCAAACACCTCTCAACACTCATCTATATACATTGCAAATCATCAACTTAATCAACTTTGAACATTCATCATCATCAAACACCCCTTAGTTGCATTGATCAAAGGCATTATAAGGTACAATTTATGAAGTATCTACTTCAAATCCATTTTTTCTATGTTTATTGTTATATTTATAAATTAATTAAAATGATGATTTATGATAATGGTTAATCCGGATCATATATATATATATGCGAATTAATGCTTTAATCTATCCTATAACAATGCTGCCATTATTTCTTTAATCGACCTCAATCTAATTAACTTTAATGTTTTGATTTTGTAATCTATATGCGTAATGATTATTAATTCATCGGCGCATTTTGCATAATCATATATTAATATCGACTCTCACACAACTCATCAGATCTCATTTCGCAATTTGAATAATAGTGGTTTAATGGCAATAATTGTTGAATTTGTTTCTTTCATATGCGATTTATATCACACGATTTCGATTTAGTGGAATTTGTTTCATGAAATGATCACTAATTTTCTTTTCCAACAATGTTGTTATGAAAATTTTGATAATTACTTTTTATATACGATCACAAGGAAATGAATTTGTCAATTAAATTGCATATCAAAAAAATAATCGTCGTGATTTATAAAATTCCGGAGTGATTGAATATGACTTTTTAGGAGAGTTACATATAAAATTCAGTTTGATTAAATGATAAAGATGACGATTAAAGCCGAATACGGTGGTCAATTGATTAAAGTGTTTAATCGCACAAGAATAATTTTGTCAATAATATCATCATTTTAATTGAGTTTTTCTTGAATCTACACATATTTATTTTTATTTTTTTTTGTTCATTTTATATTTCTTCGTTATGTGTTTTATTCATATTTTATTTGATTTATTTTCTAGGATTTTCTAATATGGACTTCATTCAAAGTGGTCATAATGAATTAGCCATAACTTGTAAAAATTCAAACCTACCTAGTAATATGTGCTTTTAGGATATAATTTGAGATATAATTCAAACCCACCAGAAAATGAGACCTAGTAGAGACCGCTTACAGGCGGGCGGGCTCAATGTACAATTGGCCCGTAACCTGTCCCCGAACTCATACTCTAGTGCACGACCATATGGGGCCAATTGCTCCTGGAATTGGTATTTCTTCGGTGTTCGTGGATCGTATAAACGCACGGTGGCGACTTCTACTAGACCGTATTCACGTACGACGTTAACGAGCATTCAAATCAACTCATGACGTAGGCGACCGGTAAAAAACAACCCCTACACCATGAAATACATATTTTTTTTTTAATTTCCAAACTTGAAATTTCTTCTCATTTTTTATTACCATCCATTACTATGTGGAAGGGTGGTATTAGATGGGAATGGATATTTGGAAAGAAAATTAGATAGATTGGAGTTAAACTAGCATCACCATGGGAATGAGTTTTGATTTTCCTTCCAATTTTAGTTATAAAGTCATTCCAATTATCACCATTTATAACCGGCTACCAAACGGGCCGGATAATTATAGGAAGTTCCTTTTTTTGTTTTTTTTTTCAAAAAACAGTAACTGCAGCACGATGCTGCCAGCCTAGAACCACCATGCATGTCCATCAACCATCCAGAACTTGTTGATGCCACCGTATGGTACCGCTGACCACGAACGTCGGTCGTCTGATCCCCAGCCTCGGAGCACCACCCACGCCACAAGGGCTATCGAAAAATGTGAGTTTTGTCTATAATTATTCGAATTGTTCGAATCAATTTAAGGACAAATTTGAGCAACTTTTGTTCAAAATAAACTTTGTATCTTTTTTCTAGGTTGATACACTTCATTTAGCACAAATCAATTTGCAAAAACAAACACTATAAAAGATTTTAAAGTGAATTTTAGGAAGTTAGGGTTTACACTTTTTCGAAACAAAAAACCACAAATTCGTTCGAATTCTTTAGATAAAACAACATTTTTTCTATGAATTTGCAATTAAGATCGAAAGAAATAAAATCCCCAATGTAATTTGGAAGAATAACAAGTATTAATCCATGAATCTGGATTTGTGGTTGTTCGAACCGTTCGTACGTTAAGAACATAGTTCTCTTTTTTTTCCGAGTATAATTTGATTAAAACCAATTAAAATCACTACTTTAATTATGCAAATTAACCCATATAATAAATCCTCCCTTAGTTGAATGAAACTAATAATTTTTAAAATTGAAAACATGATCATATTAAAATTATTAGTGGGCTAACTGATACCATTGTAGGGTTAATAGATATGATTAGCGGAATTTCAGGAAATAATTTTCTAACATCTGTAACATCAGGATCGCTAATAATAATTAATATGGTCAAATTATAAAGAATAGTGATTACAACCTTTGATGTGTGCTTTCAATGTCAAGAATGGAGATCTAGAGCCTCAATTGATGCTCCTCTAATCAATCCACAAGCACTGGATTAGATCCCATGTATGCTAGTATGGAAGAGATGGATCATTATTCACTCTCTTACTTTTTTGGAAAAAACCCTATGATGAACACAATAGTTAGGTTTCACCGTTTTAGAGTTTTGTGGTTTTGTTATTGTTTGAACAGGCTGACAGATTCAGTTGTTCTCATAACCCTAATATGGTATATGTTATTATTAGTCATATCAGAAAAACCCTAATCCTAGCATTCAATATATAATGGGCTTTATTATTTATGCTCAATCCAGTGTTATTTTGTGTAATATCATAGGATTAAGTTAAGCATAGTCGTAGGTCCAAAAATATGGACCCACTAATTATATTTATTCTCTAGCAAGTAAATATAATTGTCTGATTTAACTTAATTATTATCTCCATAATATAAATTATATAATCCTAATTATATTTAGTAATTGTCGATAATTTTTCCCATTACAACTTGCATTGTTAAGCGCAGGGCCTAAAACTCAAACTAATATAGTTCATCGAATTTGATAAAAGGTGTGAAATACATAGGCTAAAACTATTTATACTAATTTATAACTTTAATTAAAACAAAATTCACTATTTAATTTTTCTCCTAAATCTGCACATGTGGCACTACCACATGAAAATTCCCCCCCCCCCCCAAAAAGCTTATGCTTCCATGGTAAAAAAGCTTCACCACAAAAGATATTACGAATATAAATTATACATTAGTAAGCGTGAAAAAGGGAACATTGCAACTAATTTGGAGCGGAGGAAGTACAACTTTTAATCTTCATTTTTTCCTTATAGTTCCAATAATTTTTTGGTTTTAATATAAATCCAATTGAGTAAAAAAACAAAACAGAGTGAGTATGAAACAAAAGCAGCGCCAAATGTGACGTGTCAAAATAGGTGTTTGGGTCTGGTTCAGGTCAGGTCAATGTGGGTCAAGTCATTGCGGGTCGGGACATTGCGGGTGTCAGCCCCTTGGGTTTCGGGCCGGTTCAAATTTGGGTCGGGTCGGGAGCGGGTTGAGATAGTAGTGGTTGTAGATCGGGTTCAAATCGGGTCAGCTTTGGGTCAGATGTCTTTCAGGTCGGGTTAGATCAGGCTGGGTTAAATGCAAGTTGAAACATGTTCATTGCGGGTTTGGATCGCAATGCGTTGAGTTGTTACGGGTTCAGGTTGAATTGGATCGGGTCGCTCATGAGTCGAGTGTATTTGGGTCGGGTCGTTGCCGGGTTGGGCCCATTTTTGGGGTTGATCGATCCCGTAACAGGTATATTAGGGTCGTTCATTTGCTGCGGGTCGGTTTTGGGACGGGCTAAGGAATTTGAAACAATGGGCAATGATATGTGAATTCGGAATCAAAAAATTATGCCCGCCCCAAGATTATATACAAAGTCACTTCCATTCCATTTGGGACAAAAATCAATGCCATATCGAGGTCTCATGAATTCGGATTAGGCAATTCTACATTTTTTTGAAAGAGGCAAGTCTACTTAGGATCCATTCGTCTTAGTCTATTTGGGAAAATTAAGGCTGGGTTATAGGGGCGGGCAAAAAAATACGTATCCGGTATCCGGTGTTTTAACCCAAAAAAACGGGTATCCGATCCTGTTTTAAAAATCGGAGCAGGTACCTGGTTTGTAAAGACAGATACTGGGTCGGATCCAAATTTTCGGGTATCTGGGTTTTCGTGTTCATGGATTAATCGGGTGGGATCCGGGTCAAAAAAATTGCGACCCGAAAAACCGGATTTCCGGGCTTTGGTAATTAGTAAATTTTTTTAATTGTCAAAAAAATATCTAATATATTAATTTGCATTCATTTATGTTTTAACTAGTTTTTAAAAAATATTTTAATTAATGATTGTTTTTACCAAGAATAATTGACTAAAAAAGGAGGAGGCAAGTGCGACAGGTTATCCAAAATTAAAAATCACTAGTGGAAAAAACGTCATATACTACGCGCTATTGGCTGCGGTTCTTTTGGAACCGCAACCATAAGTACTGAAAATATAGGGAAAACTACACTACTTATGGCTGCGGGGTAAAAAACCGCAGCCATAGGTACTTATGGCTGCGGTTTAAAAAAACGCAGCCATAAGTACCTATGGCTGCGGTTCCAAATCTTATGGCTGCGGGTTTTGGAACCGCAGCCAAAACCTTAACTTTTTAAAATAAATACGAATTATGAAATAGAAAAAACATTTCCTTTTCTTCTCTTTCCTTCTCACGCGTTCTTTCTTTCCTCCTCCCTCGCACCATTCCTTCTTCTTCTTCACCTAGCCCTCCTCCCTCGCACAACCCTGTCACCATCGCCGCCACCACCACTTCGCTGCTGCTTCTACCCTGTCACCAGATTGTCCTCCCTTGCACCTTTGCTTCTGTTGCCTTCGCTGCTGCTGCTGCCTTGCGACCTCGGTTCGTTTTTAAAAAAAAAAATCATTTAGGGTTTGTAACTTTGCTATTGTTCGAAATTATGGTTCGAATTTTTTTTGTTCATATTAGGGTTCGAAATTAGGGTTTGATTTTTTCGTTTAGGGTTCGAAATTACTAAATGAATTTTTCATTTAGGGTTTTTTTAAAATTAATTAGAGTTCGAATTTTTCTGTTTTTTGTTTGAATTTAGTTTATTTTTTTTTTATGTTGTTCTTGCTATTGCTGCTGCTGTTGTTTTGTTGTTGTTGTTGTTCTTGTTTTTATTGCTGCTGCTGTTGTGTTGTTGTTGTACTGTTGTGTTGTTGTTGTTGCTATTGTTGTTGTTGTTGTTGTGTTGTTGTTGCTGTTGTTGTTGTTGTTGTTGTTGTTGCTATTGTGTTGTTGTTGTTGTTGTTGCTATGGCTAGGGAGAGGGGGGTTGCCATTAGGCTAGGGAAGGGAGAGGGGGGACTGCTAAGGCCTGGGGAAGGGGGAAGGGGGCTGCTAGCTAGGGTCTGTGTGTGTGTGGTGTGTGTGGTGTGTGTGTGTGTGTGTGGTGTGTGTGTGTGTGTGTGTGTGGTGTGTGTGTGTGTGCTGCCAGCCCCCCCTGCCAGAACCCCCTGCCAGCCCCCCCTACCAGGCCCCCCCTGCCAGCCCCCCCATGCCAGCCCCCCCTGCCAGAACCCCCTGCCAGCCCCCCACCCCCTGCCACCCCCCCCTTGCCAGCCCCCCCTGCCAGAACCCCCTGCCAGCCCCCCATGCCAGCCCCCCACCCCCCTGCCAGCCCCCCCTGCCAGCCCCCCCTGCCAGAACCCCCTATGCTGCCCTCCGCCCCCAGAACCCCCTAGGTTTTTATTGCTGCTGCTGTTGTGTTGTTGTTGTTATTGTACTGTTGTGTTGTTGTTGTTGCTATTGTTGTTGCTGTTGTTGTGTTGTTGTTGTTTTTTTTGTTGTTGTTGCTATTGTGTTGTTGTTGCTATGGCTAGGGAGAGGGGGGTTGCCATTAGGCTAGGGAAGGGGGAGGGGGGACTGCTAAGGCCTGGGGAAGGGGGAAGGGGGCTGCTAGCTAGGGTCTGTGTGTGTGTGGTGTGTGTGTGGTGTGTGTGGTGTGTGTGTGTGTGTGGTGTGTGTGTTGTGTGTGTGTGTGTGTGGTGTGTGTGTGTGTGCTGCCAGCCCCCCCTGCCAGCCCCCCCTACCACCCCCCCTGCCAGAACCCCCTGCCAGCCCCCCTTGCCAGCCCCCCCCTGCCAGCCCCCCATGCCAGCCCCCCACCCCCCTGCCAGCCCCCCCAGCCCCCCCTGCCAGCCCCCCCTGCCAGAACCCCCTATGCTGCCCTCCGCCCCCAGAACCCCCTAGGTTTTTATTGCTGCTGCTGTTGTGTTGTTGTTGTTGTACTGTTGTGTTGTTGTTGTTGCTATTGTTGTTGCTGTTGTTGTGTTGTTGTTGCTGCTGTTGTTGTTGTTGTTGCTATTATGTTGTTGTTGTTGTTGTTGTTGCTATGGCTAGGGAGAGGGGGGTTGCCATTAGGCTAGGGAAGGGAGAGGGGGGGACTGCTAAGGCCTGGGGAAGGGGGAAGGGGGCTGCTAGCTAGGGTCTGTGTGTGTGTGTGGTGTGTGTGTGTGTGTGGGGGGTGTGTGTGTGTGTGGTGTGTGTGTGTGCGTGCTGCCAGCCCCCCCTGCCAGAACCCCCCTGCCAGCCCCCCTGCCAGCCCCCCCAGCCAGCCCCCCCTGCCAGCCCCCCTTGCCAGCCCCCCCTGCCAGCCCCCCCTGCCAGAACCCCCCTGCCAGCCCCCCCTGCCAGCCCCCCCCCTGCCAGAACCCCCTATGCTGCCCTCCGCCCCCACAGCCCCCTCCCCCCTACAACCCCCCCACTTCCCTGTTGTCCCCCCTCCCCCCTATTTGATTTGATTTAGTTGTTGCTGTTATCATAATTGTATATGTTGTATATGATGATCAGAATGTTTAATAGGTTCTGCCGTTCTGCTGCTGTGTTGCAATGTTGCTGGGCTGCTGCGCTACTATGCTGCTGTTCTTGCTTTTTTTTGTAGTAGATTTCTTGATAGTTATTTTTATACAATTTCTTAAGTTAAAATGTTTTTTTTTCATGTTTGTAATATTGTAATGGTAAATTTAGTTTATATTATTAATATTCGTCATGGATACTTGTATTTAATTTTGCATATCAATGTAAGACCACGAATGATTATATTATTGATATATATTATTGTAATGGTAAATTTAGTTTATATTATTGATATATATATATATATATGGTTTTTTTTTTTATAAAAAAAATGGACTTTTGGCTGCGATTCTGGGGGAACCGCAGCCAAAAGTCCTTCTTTTTAAAAAAAAAAATACTTTTGGCTACGGTTCCTAATAGAATCGCAACCAAAAGTGGACTTATGGCTGCGGTTTTTACAAAGACCAGCAGCCATAAGTTCACTTTTGGCTGCGGTTCCTAATAGAACCGCAGCCAAAAGATTTTATGGCTGCGGGTGGAACCGCAGCCATAGGTCTTAGACCTATGGCTGCTATAGCATTGGCTGCGGGCTTGAACCGCAGCCATAGGACCTAAAAAGCCCGCAGCCAATGATGTTTTTTCCACTAGTGAATGAAGTTTGGTTAAAAAATACATCTTCTTAACCCTCACAAATTTCTATTTCTCATTGATAGAATAAAATGCCATATGTAAACCCATTTCCCATTTCCTCATTTCTTGAAAATGGCTCAACCAACAAATCAACAATCACGAATTCCTTAGCAAATGGGTAAAATGTAGGTCGGATGCGGGTTGAGTCGGGTGTAAAATGGATCAGGTGTGAATCGGGTCAGGTGCGAAACGAGTGGGGTTGAAGCGGGTTTAAATCAGGTGTATATGGGTTTGGGTGTTTTTCGGGTTTGGTGCTTTTTGAGTTTGGTGTTAGGAAATTTGTGTGGAAATTGTTGATGTAACTGATTGGTCCATTTTGGACCCATTTTCCGGCTTCGTTTCACTTGTCCTTTGGGCCTTTTAGACTTTATTTCATTGGTTTTTAGTCTTTTAGTATAGAATTAGCTTATTTTATGGTTTCCTTCAATAATGTTGTGTTTTATTTGTTTTCTTGAATAATTAGGCTCAAAATGGAAGCATTTCAAGTGCTCTTGCATATATAGATTGATTCAAAGACTCATATCTTTTTTTCTATAACACTTTTTCAGGTGATTCCACTTGGAGAAGATTCCTTATTCCAATAGATTTAATTTGATATATTATATGCTCAATTCCGCTAAGAAACGAAGGAGATATCAGCATTTGAAGACCGAGTGCGCAGATCTGCACAACCGTGCAGCTACCCTTCCTTTGAGCACGATCGTGCAGCTCAAAACTGCACGATCTTGCAGACCACGCACTCGTGTAGAGGTCAAAGTGACCCTTTTGGAGTGCACGATCGTGCAATAATAAGCTGCACGATCGTGCAACTTAGTTGTACGATCGTGCAGTTGAACATTGCACGATCGTGCAGCAAGACCTTCGTTTCGCCACGATCGTGCAAGGTTCAACTGCACGATCGTGCAACTCAGATTATTACTGCATGATCGTGCACGACCTGCAGCACGTGAAATGTCCTGTTTTTGGCCTTGTATTTTGGGGGGATTTTTAGAGTTAGTTTTTAGGCTATGTTTTAGACACTAAGTTTGAGATTTTAGATAGAATTAGATTGTACTCTAGATTCTCTCAAGTAGTGAATAAGCTTTCTCAAATTTCTTACTTTCCATTAATCACAAAGTAGATTAGTATTTTTTTCTTCAAATTCATTGTTCACCATTGATGTTCAAGACTCCATTGAATTCCAATCCAGGTTTTGTTTTTGTTTTCCATTGTTGATTAGATTGTAATTCTTTAATTCTTGTTGTCATTTTAGTTTAAGTAGAATTAGTTTTAATTCTTAGAATAGATTTAATTGAATTTCTTGAGTTTTGCTTTAATGGCTTCCATTAGTGAGTAGTTAGGTTTTCTAGGAATTGGATGACTTGATGTTATTGATTTTAGGGGTTTATCATTGATTGGTTGTGTTTGAATAATCTTGATTGCATTTTCTCTAGAATTCTTGAACCTTGCATGAAACCTTGGTGAAGTGCTCATGTTGAGTTTGGTGATTATTGATGTCTTTAATAATTGCTTTCAAGATTTCCATGAGAATTTCTTAATTGCTAGAGATAGTAATTAGGATTGTGAATTGATAAAAGTATCTGATGAACTCGATTTTGGGTTTTGCTAACTTGACTAATCGAGAGAGGTTAATTTAGCGAATCCTAGAATTTCCTATCGCCTAATCGAGAGAGGGTGTTGGGATTGAGTCCGTTAATGCTTTTTGAATATTCACTTTGCAATTGAGATAATCAAACATGAGTTAATTCAATGATTGTAATTCCTCCGATTGAGATAACTTTAGGGAGTCTAATCCTTAGAGTTTTAGTCATTTGGTTATTCAATTCGTTTAGTTTTCGATTCAATTTCACTAATTTTTAACAACATCAAAAGACCCTTGGATCATTGTTGATCACGACCAATTCCGCGGTAGTTCCTCGTGAATCGACCCTAGCTCCACTAATACTACGTATTAGTTTGTTAGGCTTTTATAAATTGTATATTTGGGAGGAAACTAGGGCCACGACACCCTAGGAGCCGATCAAATTTTGGCACTAACCCTCCAAGGCATGGAATCTACACTTTCCTTCTAAATTATTTCGTCCATTAGATCACCGGGAATCCACGAAATGTTTAGTGAGATACAATGGACAAAGATGTATACTCTATACGATCTATAAGATTATACCTTAAAAGTACTTTGTGTTTGTTTTGTGTTTAGAACAAACTTAGTATAGTTTGCAAGAAAATACTAAGTGCTAACAAGTTGTAAGAAGTATGTAAATTCTGAATTTTCTTGTGTACTTCAACAATGAACTAAGCAGGCCTATTTATAGGCACAAAGGCAAGAGGAATCATCTCTCAAATTTGAGTAAACAACCCCATTAAAGCTCATAAAATCAGAATTGATGGTGATTAATGTTGAACCATTAACACCTATGAAGATGCCATTCGCAAGGCTACCTTCAAACTTCTGATTCAATGCCTCTTTAACCTTGGTTTAATACTTTAATGAAGCTTTAATACAATCCTTAATACGTCTAAGCATCCTAGGCAAAGAATCCAAGAAATCGTGGAATTGCACGAAAACTGGACAGAAACTTCCCGCTTGTCGCGAGTCACGACCTGCTCCTGTTGCTGGCTCGTGGTCAAGTTTCTTTCCAGAAACTTTTCGCGATTCATGATAGGAGCTCGCGAGTCATGAGGTACCCGTTTGGCTCGTAGTTTCGATTTTCCTAACTCTTCTTTGCTTAGTTCATTAAACCAAGCTCATTTAGTCATAAATGTTCCAACAATCCTCCTCCCATTTATGACATAAATGTTGACAGGCTCAAAGCACAACATGCAAAGCAATAACACAAAACACATGTTCATGCATAAATAAAATTGTCGTAAAGATTGAATTTCTACTTAGTATATGTGCACTTTACAATAATCCTATTTGTAATAATAGACTAAGCTTTGAAAACACTACAAATTATTGAAGATACAATACACATAAACGTACACTAACAAGTAATCTTTTAACCCTCTACAGCTATGTCGCCATGGTGTACGTATCTATTCATGAGCGTTTCAAGAAAAGCCTAGAATTGTTGAAGCGGCCAAACTTCTAGCCCACATAGGTAGATCCTTACACACATGCTCCTGCAATTGAGCTAATTACAAAGATCTATTAAGAATTTAACCAATTCAACATCCTTTAACATTGCAGTAGGTTTAACACTTACCTCGGGAAGACATAATCTCAAGTGCTCACAACCTCAAGTGAAAATCTATCCTCATTGAATTTGAGATCCAACGTTTTATTAGACGTCAAATTGAGTTTCCTTTCATTAAGATTGTACAATAGGCTTTAAACCCATCCCTAAATTCATTTTGTTCAACAAAACTTTTAGCAATGGTTTAGTAAACGCATCTGCAAATTCCCTTATGACTGAACAAAATCAATGATTATACAACCATCCTTAATCATCTCACATACATAGCTATGTCTAACCCCAATTTGCCTTGACTTTCCATTGTAGACCACGCTATAAGCCATGGAAATTGTTGCCGCACTATCACAATGGATAGCTAGAAGTGACATTGGTTTTACCCATAGGTCAACCTCACTTAATACATTCCGAAGCCACTCCGCTTTTTGACAACATGAAGCAAGAGCGATAAATTCCGAAGCCATTGTGGAATCGGTGACACATATTTGCTTCTTAGATTCCCATGAAATGGCACCTCCTCCAAGAAGAAACACCCATCCACTTGTGGATAAAAAATCCTCCTTATTGGAGATCCAACTTGCATCCGTAAATCCTTCTAAAATAGAAGGCTCACCGTTATATGTCAAACCAAAATCTTTGGTTTTCTTTAAATACCTCAACACACTTCTCAAAGCTTGCCAATGTTCCATACTAGGATTACTAGTAAATCTGCTCAAGCTCCCTATAGCAAAAGCTATATTCGGTCGTGTGCTAGTCATACCATACATCAAGCTTCCGACCGAGCTCGCATACTCCAATTGAGACACTAGAGTACCACTACTCGGAACCAATTTAATATTAGGATCCATCGGAGTAGCAAAATGAGTTGAAACCGACTCATTGAACCTCTTTACCACTTTCTTAATGTAATGAGATTGTTTTAAAGAAACAGTGCCTTTACCTCTCACAATTCTTATACCAAGAATCACATCCGCTTGACCCAAATCTTTCATTGAGAAGCTCTTTGAGAGAAATGCTTTGGTTTTTTTCACTTCATCCAAATCAGTCCCAAAGATAAGCATATCGTCAACGTATAAACAAATTATAATTCCTTTATGGTTATTAAATTTGCTATATACACACTTATCAAATTGATTTATTTTAAACCCATTAGCCAAGACAACATCATCAAATTTTTGATGGCATTCCTTAGGTGCTTGTTTTAGGTCATATAAAGATCTAATTAATTGACATACTTTGTTTTCCTATCCTTTGACAACAAAGACTTCCGGTTGATTCATGTACACTTCCTCCTCCAATTCACCATAGAGGAATGTTGTTTTCACATCCATTTGGTGAATTTTAAGACTGTGAATCGTCGATAAAACTATTAAAAGTCTTATAGTAGCTACCGGAGCATAAGTGTCAAAATAGTCGATACCATATTTTTTCCTTTAACCCTGGGCCACTAACTGAGCCTTATGTTTTAGTATGGTTACATCGACCCTTTTCTTCTTAACGAAGATCCATTTACAACCAAGAGGTTTACAACCCGGAGGTAAGTCCGAAAAAACCCAAGTATTATTACCCATTATTGAATCCGTTTCATCATTCACGGCATCCTTCCAAAAAGCGGACTCATGAGACTTCATAGCCTTACTAAAGATTCTCGGATCCTCCTCCATATGGTAAACATATGAATATTAAGTCTCAATGGACTCCCTTGACCCTTCAAGTAAAAATAGTTGAAAATCCGGTCCAAAAGATTTTGTTTTTCTAGCTCGTTTACTTTTCCTAATTTCCGGAATTGTAGTGTCATGATCATTATTAAGATCATCTACATTCCCTGAACTAGTACTAGGTACCATGTCCTTTGGTCTAGGAATTGATGAAAAACGAGTTTCATAAAAAATTGCATCCCTTGACTCTATCACGGTGTGAGTAGAGAAAAAATTATTATGTTCAAGAACATAAGGCTATAGGCATTGCTATTTTCAGTATAGCCTATAAATATGCAATCAATCCCTTTTTCACCCAACGTTTTAAGTTTAGGTTCCATCAATCTGATGACTGCCCTACACCCCCACACCTTAACGTATGTGAGAGTAGTCTTCCTTTTAAACCAAAGTTCATAAGGGGTATCCTTGTTCCGATTATTAGGAACCCGATTTAAGACATAACATGTGGTTAGCATTGCCTCACCCCAAAAACCGTCACTAAGACCCGAGTTAGAAAGCATGGAATTAATCATTTCTTTTAATGTCTGATTTTTCCTTTCCGCCATACCATTACTTTTGGGGAGTAAGGAGCGGTTGTTTCATGAATTATGCCAATGGAATTAAAATAATTTGGGTCATAATACTCTGCACCTCTATCCGTCCTAAGTACTTTAATTTTTAAATTAAGTTGTAATTCCACTTCAGTTCTATACATTTTAAATTTTTCAATGGCCTCATCTTTGGATGATAACAAATATGTATAACAAAACCTTGATGAATCATCAATAAAAGTTATAACAGATTTTTTATTACCCAAAGATGGTGAACTTGAAAATCACATAGACCACTATGCACCAAATCAAGCAAATTTGTTTGTCTTGTCACACTATGGAAATGAGTCTTTGTGATTAACCCCAACTTAGACATATTATATAAACGATGATAATTTACATGACATAAATGATTATGCCATAGAAAATAAACATCAAGCAAGTAAATATAATCATCACTTTTATTATTAATGTGGAATTTAAACATTCCATCACAATAATACCCTTGTCCTACATAAACACCACCCTTTGAAACAATGAACTTATCGGACTTAAAAACAACTTTAAAACCAAATTTGTTCAAGATAACCCCCGACATTAGATTTTTCCTAACTTCGGGTACAAAAACAACATCTTCTAAAGTTAGTGTTTTTCCCAGAGTTAAACATAATTCTACTTGACCTAAACCTTTGGCCTTTATCGTAGAATCATTTCCCTTGTACAAAGTTGGCCCATTATTCAATTCTTGAAAAGTCTTGAACAAATACCAATCTTTGCACACATGTCTGGAGGCTCCTGAATCAATCCACCAAGAGTCATCAACCTGCACAACATTGATTTCAGATATCATAGCGACAAAATGAGTAGCATCATTTGAAGCCACATGTGCAATCGTACCTTGGTTATAATGAACCTTAGGTTGATCCCTTTTCCCCTTCTTGTTCTTTGAAGGACAATCCCTCTTGACTCTTGTAGTGAGGACCGCTACATATCCAACAAGTTATCGCATTCCGCTTCTTCTTTGTAGCATTTTTAGTTTTAAAATTCTTGTTGTTGAATTTTCTTGCCCCATTGGACACACCAACCCCTACCATGTTAATGGTAGACTTTTGTCCATTATTATTATTAGAGTCCTTGTCTTTGTCCTTTTCCTTGTTCTCTTGAGCCCGGATAGTCTCCTCAACTAAGAGGTGAGTACCCAATTGTTCCATGAAAATATCCTCTTTTTTTTTATGTTTTAAGAGATTTTTAGTATCTTTCCATGTTGGTGGTAATTTATCAATTATAGATGCGACCCCAATGGCCTCATTCATCTCAATCCCGTGTGCCGGATTTGGTTTTAAATGTGATGAATTTCATGGAATTGTTCCATGATAGAACGATCATTAGTGATTTTAAAAGAATTAAAATTGCTAACAAGAAATTTCTTACTCGAGGCATCCTCGGCGATGTACTTCGCCTCCAAAGCACCCCAAAGATCTTTGGCTGTGACGACTCGACTCGCTTAAACCGGCGCGGAAGAAACCGACGAGTCGAATTGTCGATCTAACAAACAAACTTACTAAAAATTAAAACAAAACCCCGAAAATATTATTACTATAACGCAAAACGTACAATAACCACAAGTTTGTACAATACTAAATCCAAATGTATCAATACTAATGAATAACTCCAAACACTGTCAAAGTCAAAATACACTAAAGGTAAAACTATACGTCCAAACTTTAAACATAACATAGTCTAAAAACAGAACGCTAGAACGGCACTCGCCCAACCAATAGCTAAGCAGCACAATCATCATCTGAATTACCTGAAAAATAACAACAATCCACTGTCAGTGGCGAGCAACATAACAGTCCCACCATAACATGGATACACATAATCATAGAATAAATCAAACAACACACATCAGACTACCAACCAACATGTGATAAAAACGTCCAAAACATCAAAACCGTAAAACTGACAAATCTTAAATAATTCCAACTTAAAAACCATAAAAACATATTTGTTCACTACCATCTACTTTTTAGGTCGGACTATGCACGTACAAACGCCTCTTACGCAAATGAACTTTCTTACTATGCCAGGAATGAGAATCTTACTCCCAAACCCATGAACCCCATCTTATGGAAATTCATATCAAACGAAAACATAGCAAGTACACACTATCACAATACCGCAGTCAGGATAGGGGCAACGTCTTAACCCAAAACTTAGAATCTTACTCCAAGAATAGGCGTCTAAAAGTAAACTTAAGCTAATCTTACTTACAACTTTGAAGTTATTCTCAAGATCGCTTCTTTCGCCTTTTCTTGAGTTTAACCATAACCAATCCTACTTCATAATCAATCTTTATCGAATCTTTAACAAATCTTTAAACCTTTCTTTAACTTCTTTAAACCTTTCTTTTAAAAAATCTTTACAAATCCTTACTTATCTTTAAACAATACTTTAAAAACATCAATAATCTTGCACTTTAAAAGAACGTAAAACTAACTTCAAGATTTTTTCAAGATTCAACCAAGAACCCATAAAGAACTCAAAGAACTCATCAAGAACCTATCAAGAACTCATCAAGAACTCATCAAGAACTCAACAAGAACTCAACAAGAACTCGACTCATACGAAAACCACACAAAAACCATTCGAAAACTTCATCAAAACCTCATCAAAAACATGCATGAAAACTTAAGTAAATCATCATGAAATCAATACTTAAATCCCACTTGAAAACCACGCAAATCATGATAAAAAAAACATCGAAAATTCATCTAACATGATAACTTAATCTATCCTATAATCATAGTACACATATTAAGGTAAGAAAGTATGTTACCTTATTAAAGAACAAGCACACAAACACACAAACTTGCAGCCCGGAACAATCCAAATACACACGGCTAGAACCATGGCACACACGGCTCACACGCACGGTCTAGCACGAACACGGGCACGGCTTGCACGAACACCACCACGGCCTGCATGAACACCACCATGAACCACCGTCTTCAACACGGCACCACACACGAACCACGCGGCCCTTTTACACGAACTCGACCCAAACGAACAACCCCAAAATCCAAACCCGAACTAAGAATCTTGATTGGAAACTAAGGAGATTATTGTGTTAAAAGTTACTTAAAGATCAATAAAATTAAATCTTTATGTTTTGGAAGAGTTTGGATGATGAACAATGGTTGGGTGTTCAATCATCAAAAATGGCGTGTGACTATATGGCAAGGGAGAGTGTTTGGCTTTTTAATTGTGGCTAAGTGATGAGCAAGGATGCAAATGATGACAAATAGGTTCAAAAGCTTTACTAATCCTTCTATTTATAGAAGTGGTTAAGGTGTGAACATGAAGCAAGTGGCAAATTAGGCCACTAATTACCAAGGGGGGCCGGCTAATACAAGGCTAAATTGGGCCTTTTGGTGATCAATTGGGCTAATTGCACTCATGCATAACTAATCATGCTTGAATCGCATTTGGCCCAAAAATATTAATTAACTAATTAGAAAATTAAATAATAATAAAATAAATAATAAACAACCAAAAGTAAAAATAATCGAAATTAATCGAAATTATTCACATAAAATAAAAATAAATAGTCCAAATAAATTTTGGACCATACATAAAATATCATAAATAACAAATAAATCAACGGCAAAAATACCGAAAAATCTGGGCCATTACATTGGCACACTCTACATTTTGGAAGAGATTGAATAAGGGGTCGGAAAGAGTGTTGAGTATATACCCCCGTCATATATATTTATCGTTCTCCCACTTTGTTCTCTTCCGTATAGGCTGGGTTGGTTCCTCTTCATCATCCTTAGGGAAAGGTGGCATTGGTATCATAAGAACATACACCACGTGTAGACACCTAAATGTGTCTCCCCGACATGGAGACTAATGATGAAACTATGAAAACACCAAGAAATCCAATTAAGTAGAATTGGCGATGAAAATACACAATATACCTCAACCAATTGCCTAAAACATGTTTGAATTACCTTGGAAGCGTGTATTAGGAAGTCGCGATGATTACGGGATTTATTCATAATTTTTCTTCATTTTTAGATATTTTTTTTTTATATTTTTGCATGCATTTATCAATGTTTTATTTTCATATAAAAAATAAAAAATGTTATTTTGCATCACAAAATATTTTTAAAAATCAGAAAAATATTTTTCTAATTTATTCATATTTTTCTATATTTTTTTATCATATTTTTAGAGCTTTTTATGATTTTTGTAGGATTTTTGCATGCTTAGGGGCATTTTCGTCATTTCTGAATGTTGAAAATTGTTCCGCAAAGCATATTAGTGTTTTTCATACTTTTCATAATTTTCCGTAATTTTCAATAATTTTTCTGTAATTTTTTGAAGCTTCTGGAGGAATCTAGAACATTCCGAAACGTTCTGGGCATTCCGGCACATTCTAGAACATTCCGGGACATCTCGGAATATTCCGGAATATCAAAATATTACAGAATATTTCCTTAATCAAATAAAAATCGGATCAAATCTCGGAGATCACGCGTAAAATCAAGCAAAAAATCGACCCGGATCAAGGCCTGACCTGCGCCTAGACGCAGGTCTATATTACAAGACCTACGCCTAGACGCAGGTCACTGCTCTTCCCGGATCGTTCTTTGCTCCTTCTGGCCTATAAATACACGTCCTTCCAACCTTTTTAAGACACACCAACACACGCCAACAACCCCGAGCCTCCTTCTGCATTGCTTACTTTTATCCCATAAACTTATACCACATCAAATCACTCTCAAAAACATCATTAAACACATCACAAATCACCAACTCTGTCAACTTTAAAAAAAGTATTTCATATTCATCATCGTTGATCTCTCCTTGGTTGTTCGATCAAGGCATTACCCGGTACAATCTCTGAAGTCTCTACTTCAAACCTATTCATTTTAAGTTTATTGTATATTTATAAATTATTCAAAATGGTGATCTTTGATAATGGTTAATGTGTTCAATGATCTGAATTGTTTTATGTGAATTGTTTTATGCGAATTTTAGTACTTAAATTCATGTCTGTCATATCAATGTTAACACATTAATTGTTATTTTAATCAAATCGGTCGTAAATTATAATTTTTTTTATTGATGCATAATAATTTATGACTCATATTAATCAGATCTGTTATCATATGTTTTTACCGTTGATTAATTTATTTTTAATATATTGATTGATTTATCAAATTTAATATTTCCAATAATTATCATGACAATAATTTTGATTACTTTATGAGTCATATTAGATCTGGCCTGATTATGATTGAAATTACAAATATTGTTGTTAACGTTTATATGATATCTGATTTAAGTATTAAAAGTCGCATATGATTAATTCATATATATTTTTTATTTTATTTTTATTGGTTAAACAGCACATCGAACCACTTTTCCTGGAACACACTTTGAACCTGCACATATTTTATTTATTTATTTTTTATTTATTTATTTATTTATTTATTTATTATTTCATTCATTATATGTTTTATTCATGTTTTTATTTGATTTATTTTTTAGGATTTTTAATACTGACTTAATTTAAAGTGATCACAAAAGTTAGTTTTGATCTGTAAATAATTTAAATTCACTTAGTAATATGCGCTATTAGGATATAATTTGAGATATTTGTGTATTCGGGATTAATAATGATACGACCACAAAAAGAGTCCTAGTAGAGACCGCTTACAGGCGGGCGGGCCCAATGCACGATTGGCCCGTAACCTGTCCCTGAACCCATACTCTGGTGCACGACCATATGGGGCCAATTGCTCCTGGCATTGGTATTTCTTCGGTGTCCGTGGACCGTATAAAACGCACGGTGGCGACTCCTACTAGTCCGTATTCACGTACGACGTTAACGAGCATTCAAAATAACTCGTGAGACGTAGGCGGGTAAAAACGACCCCTACAGTTTGGCGACTCCACTGGGGAATATCACTCCTTAGTGGTGTGGAGAAACTTGAAAAGTCTCGTGGTTTTATTATTATCATTCCTGAATTTTTTTAGGTATATTGCATGTGGCCCTACGAATAGGTGCCGCATTATAGAACCCTGTCTCATATGAGCATGTTCTATGCTCAAGACCGACCCCGGGGGGTTTGATTATGGTTAGTTGTGGTGCCCGACCTCAATAATCATAACCGGCCCATCCCAGCCATGGCGCGTGATCCTAATGCCCAATGAGATCATAATAAGAGATATGTTAATCGTGTGTCATTCAATTTGAAGAGTGACTAGATCGGTTTAGTTTCTCTTTAGCCATGGTACCTTGTGAACACCCAGGACTGACCTTATAGAAGACCACTCATGTTGTATCATATCAGTGTGACTATGTATGCATATTTTTTTTTTTTTTTTTGGTGGGCTCTAGCCATTTTTTAATTTTCACTATTCACTCACATTTCATATAGTCATGGTCATCTTCTAGTCCATATAGTTCACAATGTTGGGCCTTAGTGTCCTTGCATAATCCATATAGGCTTTGACCTTAGTTTGACCATAGGTTTTGGCCCAAAACCTTAGGTGTTCCCTTAAATGGGCTTAATTAGGTCCATTCCTCATTTAGGCACTTCCATTCACATACATTGCATATTTCGTGTGTTTTGGTGCCCTTTCAATTAAAAAAAAAATTCCAAAAAAAAATAATTCAAAAAAGTTCAAAAAAATAATAATAAATTTTGTTTTAAAAAATAAAATAAAATAAAAATGGAAATGGCACCTTGAATTCATGCATTTTAGGGAAGATGACCATAAAATTAGGACATGCATATACATCCACATTTGCATCCATATCACAATGACCAAGGGAGTTTACCAAGGGTTTTGAAAACAGTTCCGAGTTGTCCAAACAGTTCACATTCAATCCAAAGCATAGCCCAGGTCCGAGCAAGCCTAAGCCCAATCCAACCTTACCTCACCTCACTTAAACACTACCCCAGCCTCAGTCAAACTCATCCAAACCCAAAAGACTTAAGCCCATACCCAGCCTACATCACTTAAGCCCATACCCAACCTACATCATTTAAGCCCATATCTTAAGCCTACATCACTCAAGTCCATATTCCAATCCTACATTACTCAAGCCCATCACTCAAGCCCATATCCTAAACTTACATCACTCAAGCCCATATCTTTAGCTCACAACCCAAACACCACAAATGGCCACTCAAGAGGACCAACTCAAACAGCTCACTAAGCGTTTCGATGAATTGACCGCTGTACTCGAAGGGCTCCAGGCCAAGGTCAGCGATCTAGAAAAAACCCCAAGCTCATCCATGATAAAGAACCTAGCCGAGCATGTCCAGAAAACAAGAGACCTCGCCTTCCACCAAGAAACAATTTCTATTGACCCCAACCTTTCCTCCAAGCTTCCTAAGGAATTCTCAAGTAAGGATCTCCCAAAGTTCAAGGCCACAGATGATCCTCGTTATCACCTCAAAGGACTTCGAGCCACCATGGTCCTTAAGGAATTAAGGGTAAGTACTTAGGCCTCACCACTTTTCAAAAGGTCTATCACATTGGAGTAGACATAGAGGACGATCAGCTAAAGGGTGATACGTCAAGCTCGCCAGCATTCGATTAGCAATAGCGGCATCGGCACGCCCCACTCCCAATCAAGAGTCAGTCAGGGTTGTTTCTTTAGGTTGAGTCGGAGAGTCCCTCCACCTAGATATTTGCATTTCTTTTCTTTCTTTTTTCGAGCCTATGTCATTAGGATTTTTTTTTTCTTTCCATTTATAGCCTTGTAATTTCATTGACATTAATAAAATTCTATTTTTATTTTTATTTTTTCATTTTTAGCCTCACTTTTAATTAGTGCTTTTAACGCTAACATAATCCATGACCTCAAATTTTCATAATCAATAAAGTTGAACATAATAAATGGACATTACCCGAGAGGCCTTCTTTTCTTGAACTCCACAAAAATCATCAATCCTTTCCCAATACCTGTATTCATTCAACCCCTTGCAGCCCTTTGAGCCTTAAACACAAACAAGCCTACTTCCCTTCCTTACCCACATCTACCTCACCCATGAGATCAAGTGGTGCGTAGGAAAAGACATGTGCCTAAAACAAAATAAAAAAAAAACAAAAAAAAAATTCAAAAAAAACACAAAAAAGAAACGAAAAAAAAAGAAGAAATAAAATTCATACTCGACACACAACAAACATAGTAATGAAAGTCGGGTCAAAGCTTCCAATTCAAACACAATCATAATCAAAATCCAAGTTCAAAAATTTAGCAGCCAGAAAAGTCAATAAAGCTAGTTCAATGCAATAAATCCAGTTCAATTCAATAAATCCATCTCAATTTCCAGTTCAATTCAATAAATCTGACTCAGTTCAATACAATAAATCAAGTTCAATTCAATGAATCCAGTTCAATTCAATAAACCCAGCTCAATCGAATTAATTCAGTCCAATAATTCAACTCAGTCCAATCCAATTCAAAAAAAAAAAAGTCAAAAAGCACACTACGCACCATAAGGGGTTAATTTGGGGAACTTTGAGCCTCTTTTCCCTCTTCTTTCTTAGCCCTCAACCCCAGCCAAACATTACAACCACAAAAGCTCTCCCCCATGAGGCATTGTCCAAATAATCATCAAGAACTACGATGGTCTGATTCCATAAGGATACGTAGGAAGCCTCTTCTCGAGGTTCGACCCAATTAATATATGGATTTTTGAGGTCCACTCATTCAATTAACTTGGGGTTTTAAGCACAAATTCTTAGTTCACCACCTGGCATAGGCTTGAGTTTGAACCAACATTAATCTGGTCAACCACATCTATTCCCTACATCATCACCCTTCAGTCATAAATTTTTAGCCTTTCTTTTTCTTGCACCTACAGCCTTTTTCTTTCACACACCCTGGGGGCTTTCTCTAACTCTTCTTAAGGTCATTGCTTTGTCGACTGTTGTGTTCTTTTACATGGACGCGACATACCCCATGCATAGCTTCATCAATTGGGCAATCTTCATCTTGCGGGAAATCTAACTCAAGTTCACGACTTGAGCTAGCCTCTTTTCTCAATGCTTTGGCCTTTTCATGCAATCCACAAAATGGCTTTAACAATGATCTTTCATCCATCCTTACCTATCCATCTACTTCACCCTAAACCTGAGACTCACAAAAGCCTTATCCATCATCCTTCATCCATACCGCCCTACCTATTCACCACAAATATAGCCTTGCCCGCATCAGTGCTATCCATTCACCTACTCCACCTCAAATATAGCTTTCCCCACAGGTTAGGGGCTTGCTTATGATCGAAGGCTCTGTCTTTGATTGATTGGGGGATTAAGACCGCTCCATCCCCATTTTTAATTACTATACTATTGGTCGATCCCCTTGGTCATTCATTGTCTTGTCATACATAACATATAATTCCACATGCATCATATTTCATGAACACCAATCACATCATGCATCATGCACCACAAGCATATCACATATCATAATCATTTCATGCATACATTCATAAGCATCATACACATTGTACATAACGCACATCACGTAGCACAAAGCGCATAAGGCTAGAGCCCATCTTTGTTGATTCCTTGAATCGCCATATGCGATTATTGTCTTGAATAACTTTCGTGGTAATGCACCCACACATGCATGCATGCCTATATGGCTATGTACGGTTTTTCCTTGATATCTTTGCTCATGCAGCCCACACATGCTATTGCCTCACCCCAACCGTAATACTTTGACTTTCGTCTTGCGAGAACATCGTCTCTCCAGACTCAGTCAAAGTGGGGGCTTCTCATCATACACGCACCTCCTTGCACATTTTTTGCGCCTCAACGGCCTCACTCACATCCTCTGTTCTTACAGGTTTATGCTTACCCTATGCTCACAAAAATTCCTCTAAGGGTTTATGCCTACCCTTAGTTCACTTGCTTCTCTAATGGGTTTATACTTACCCTAATTCCTCTAAGGGTTTACCCTTAATTCCCCAGCAAGAATACTTTGACTCTCGTCTTGTGAGAACGTTCGTCTCTCCAGACTCAGTCAAAGTGGGGGCTTCTCACCAGACACACACTTCCTTTTCCCTTACTCACAAGTAATTTTCTCATAGGGTTTATGCTTACCCTAAGATCTCAAATATCACTCTAAGGGTTTATACCTACCCTTAATTCACTTACTTTTTTTCATGGGTTTATACTTACCCTAAGTTTACAAGAATATCACTCTGAGGGTTTATGCCTACCCTTAATTCACTTAATTTTCTCATGGGTTTATACTTACCCTAATTCCTCTAAGGGTTTACCCTTAGTTCCTTAGCCATAATACTTTGACTTTCGTCTTGCGAGAACATTTGCCTCTCCAGACTCAGTCAAGGTGGGAGCTTCTCATCAGACATATATGTTTTTCCTTACACATTTTTTCGCCTCAATGGCATCATTCACAATCACTTTTCTCACAAGGTTTATGCCTACCCTTAATTCACTTGATTTGCTCATGGTTTTACACTTACCCTAATTCCTCTAAGGGTTTACCCATAATTCCCTAGCCATATTACTTTGACTTTCGTCTTGCGAGAACATTTGCCTCTCCAGACTCAGTCAAAGTGGGGGCTTCTCATCAGAAGTATATGTTTTTCTATACACATTTTCCCACCATAACAACATCACTCACAAGCACTTTTCTCACAGGGTTTCCACTTACCCTAATATTACAAAAGTTATTCTAAGGGTTTATGCCTACCCTTAATTCACCTACTTTGCTCACGGGTTTATACTCACCCTAAGCTTACAAAAATTCCTCTAAAGGGTTTATGCTTACCCTTAATTCACAAGCACTTTGCTTATGGGTTTATACTCGCCCTAAGCTTGCAAATATTCTTCTCTAAGGTTTTATGCCTACCCTTAATCCACTTGCTTTTCTTATGGGTTTATGCTTACCCTAAGCTTACAAATATTTCTCTCCAAGGGTTTATGCGTACCCTTAATCCACTTTGTTTTGCTTATGGGTTTATGCTTACCCTCATACCTCCTCTCAAGATTTTATACTTACTCTTGATTCTCCTAAGAGTTTATGCTTACTCTTAACACATCACTTTGCTTAGGGTTTATGCTTACCCTCATACCTTCTCTGATCTCAAGAGTTTATACTTACTCTTGATTCCCCTCCTAAGAGTTTATGCTTACTCTTAACACATCATCCTTGCTCATGGGTTTATGCTTACCCTCATCTCTCAAGAGTTTATTCTTACTCTTGTTTTCTTCCTCTAAGAGTTTATGCCTACTCTTAGCACATTATCATTCTCACGGGTTTATGTTAACCCAAACACACATCATACTTTTTATCAAGATTTTATGCTTACTCTTGACTCGTCAAAATTTCTACCAAGAGTTTATGCTTACTCTTGGCACACAACGGGTTTATGTCTACCCTAAACATATTTTCTCGCGAGTATATGCTTACTCGCGCATACCTTTTCAAGAGTTTATGCTTACTCTTGATCTATCCCACCTATACGACTTTTCACTGTCCCAAGGGTTTATGCTTACCCAAGGGAATAGTTCCGAAAGATCCAAGCGCATCCAGAGGAACCAGACACTTCATATGCCATCATCCCGAGGATCCAGACGATTCTAAGGGATTAAACCGCATGGGGCGCGGTTACAAGTAAAACTAACATTTGTTTTGCAGGTACCGGCGTTAAAAAGGGTGACTCAAGGTCGCAGAACGTCTTGAGTTATCCTCCGTCCCGACAGGAATACTTTGACTTTCGTCTTGCGAGTTTATACTTACTCTCCAGACTCAGTCAAAGTGGGGGCTTCTGTAGACACCTAAATGTGTCTCCCCGACATAGAGACTAATGATGAAACTATGAAAACACCAAGAAATCCAATTAAGTAGAATTGGCGATGAAAATACACAATATACCTCAACCAATTGCCTAAACCATGTTTGAATTACCTTGGAAGCGTGTATTAGGAAGTCGCGATGATTACGGGATTTATTCGTAATTTTTCTTCATTTTTAGATATTTTTTTTTATATTTTTGCATGCATTTATCAATGTTTTATTTTCATATAAAAAATAAAAAATGTTATTTTGCATCATAAAATATTTTTATAATTTATTCATATTTTTCTATATTTTTTTATCATATTTTTAGAGCTTTTTATGATTTTTGTAGGATTTTTGCATGCTTAGGGCATTTTCGTCATTTCCGAATGTTGAAAATTTTTCCGCAAAGCATATTAGTGTTTTTCGTACTTTTCATAATTTTTAATAATTTTTCTGTAATTTTTTGAAGCTTCTGGAGGAATCTAGAACATTCCGGAACGTTCTAGGCATTCCGGCACATTCTAGAACATTCCGGGACATCCCGGAATATTCCGGAATATCAAAATATTACAGAATATTTCCTTAATCAAATAAAAATCGGATCAAATCTCGGAGATCACGCGTAAAATAAAGCAAAAAACGACCCGGATCAAGGCCTGACCTGCGCCTAGACGCATGTCACTGCTCTTCCCGGATCGTTCTTTGCTCCTTCTGGCCTATAAATACACGTCCTTCCAACCTTTTTAAGACACACCAACACACGCCAACAACCCCGAGCCTCCTTCTGCATTGCTTACTTTCATCCCATAAACTTATACCACATCAAATCACTCTCAAAAACATAATTAAACACATCACAAATCACCAACTCTGTCAACTTTAAAAAAAGCATTTCATATTCATCATCATTGATCTCTCCTTGGTTGTTTGATCAAGGCATTACCCGGTACAATCCTTGATAATGGTTAATGTGTTCAATGATCTGAATTGTTTATGTGAATTGTTTTATGCGAATTTTAGTACTTAAATTCATGTCTGTCATATCAATGTTAACACTTTAATTGTTATTTTAATCAAATCGGTCGTAAATTATAATTTTTTTTATTGATGCATAATAATTTATGACTCATATTAATCAGATCTGTTATCATATGTTTTTACCGTTGATTAATTTATTTTTAATATATTGATTGATTTATCAAATTTAATATTTCCAATGATTATCATGACAATAATTTTGATTAGTTTATGAGTCATACTAGATCTGGCCTGATTATGATTGAAATTACAAATATTGTTGTTAACGTTTATATGATATCTGATTTAAGTATTAAAAGTTGCATATGATTAATTCATATATATTTTTTATTTTATTTTTATTGGTTAAACAACACATCGAACACTTTTCCTGGAACACACTTTGAACCTGCACATATTTTATTTATTTTTTATTTATTTATTTATTTATTTATTTATTATTTCATTCATTATATTTTTTATTCATGTTTTTATTTGATTTATTTTTTAGGATTTTTAATACTGACTTAATTTAAAGTGATCACAAAAGTTAGTTTTGATCTGTAAATAATTTAAACCCACTTAGTAATATGCGCTATTAGGATATAATTTGAGATATTTGTGTATTCGGGATTAATAATGATACGACCACAAAAAGAGACCTAGTAGAGACCGCTTACAGGCGGGCAGGCCCAATGCACGATTGGCCCGTAACTTGTCCCCGAACCCATACTCTGGTGCACGACCATATGGGGCCAATTGCTCCTGGCATTGGTATTTCTTCGGTGTCCGTGGACCGTATAAAACGCACGGTGGCGACTCCTACTAGTACGTATTCACGTATGCCGTTAACGAGCATTCAAAATAACTCGTGAGACGTAGGAGGGTAAAAACGACCCCTACACCACGTTCAATGTTGTCAAAAGAAAATGAAACTTTTGCCAACGGCAGAATCCCACGCCTTCGAACCGTTCCAATTTTTGGATGTTCATGGTCAAGTCCTTGACGGTAGACATTTTTTTTTTTGAGGAATTAGTTTAGAATCTACATCCTCTAAACTATTTCGCCCCTTAGGTCACCGGGAATCCATGAAATGTTTAGTGAGATACAATGGAGAAAGATATATACTCTATATGATCTATAAGAGTATACCTTAAAAGTACTTTGTGTTTGTTTTATGTTTAGAACACACTTAGTATAGTTTGTAAGAAAATACTAAGTGCTAACAAGTTGTAAGAAGTATGGAAATTCTGAATTTTCTTGTGTACTTCAACAATGAACTAAGCAAGCCTATTTATGGGCACAAAGGCAAGAGGAATCAGCTCTCAAAGCTGCGTAAACAACCCCATTAAAGCTCATAAAATCAGAATTGATGGTGTGATTAATGTTGAACCATTAACACCTATGAAGATGTCATTCACAAGGCTACCTTCAAACTTCTGATTTAATGCCTCTTTAAGCTTGGTTTAATACTGCAATGAAGCTTTAATACAATGCTTAATAGGTCCAAGCATCCTAGGCAAACAATCCAAGAAATCGTGGAATTGCACGAAAACTGGACATAAAGTTCCCGCGAGTCGCGACGAGCAGTCGTCGCGAATCGCGACCCTGGGCTCGCGAGAGTCGTGACCTGCTCCTGTTGCTGGCTCGTGGTCAAGTTTCTTTCCAGAAACTTTACGTGAGTTGTGACGGGACCTCGCGAGTCGCGAGGTACCCGTTTGGCTCGTAGTTTCTATTTGCCGAACTCCTCTTTCCTTAGTTCATTGAACCAAGCCCACTTAGTCATAAATGTTCCAACATTTGGGTGTTTCGAATACGGGTGTGATTCGACTTTAGGTCAATGTGGGTCGGGAGCGGTTTGGGTTATGGTGTCTTAATTACGGGTTACATTCAGGTTATTGGTGTATATGGATTGGGTCAGGTCGGGTTTGGGTGCTTAGATTTTCGGGTTAAAATGGGTCGGGTCGCTGGTTAGTTTCAGATCATTTTACAGTTCAAGTCAGGTTTGACAGCTCTAGCCAATTGGAAAGCAGTAGTGCAGTACAAACATCATGGATTTGTCCTTAGTTTCCTAGTACACACACAATATCAAGTGGTTGCTACCTACACATGCAGCATCCAATACACATGCACCCTTTTAAGATTCCACTCTCATTTTCTTATTCAATATGCTTATGCCGTTATTTGGGTATACCCTCTTGTTTACTATTCTCTGCCCCAAATTACTTGTTACATTCTATTTTTTACATCTCCCAATACACAACTTTAAATTAAAGGCAAAATCGATACCATCAATCCATACTATTTGTCATCTGCTCATATCAATCCCAATAATTGATTATCCCAGATTAGGCCCAATTATTACAAAAACTTTCCAAAAACAGACCGGAGTACCTGTTGACCTATTGTAGCCAGTAATCCCTACTAACTAGTCACGTATTATGGATTAATTATTTTCTAAAAATGATTTGATTATCAATTAATTATTTTCTAAAGACAATTTGATTAGCAATTAACCCCCACTAAAAGTCATGTGCAAGTCACGTGTTGTGGATTACCAGCTACAATAGGTCAACAGGTAAGCCGAACTGTTTTTGGCAAATTTGCGTAATAGTTGGGCCTACTCTGGGATAATCAATTGTTCGGACTGATATGGGATGATGGCAAATAGTATGGCCCGGTGGTGTCAATTTTGCCTAAATTAAAATATCTTGAACTATACATAATAAAAAGCTATAAAAAGTGTATGTTTGAAAAATACATATTGAGACGAATCAAACTAGATCCATCATGACTATATTTTTCTTTATGTACATAAAACTATAAGCAGTCAAAGTTTACAAATGAATAGTGTCATTTTTCATAATGTAGCAACTAATTTGAGACGAAGAGAGTATTCGTTATACAAGTATTTAAAGAGAGAGATAGAGTGAAAAATAAACAATTAATTGAGCCACAATAAAAGTAAAGTAAAAAAAAAAAAAAAAAAACTACACATGGATAATTTTTTTTTTTACTAAATATATAAAAAAGTATTTCTTGCAAGTATTGTACTACAACTTAAAATGACAAAAGTTGTAAGTGTTGTGATACGAATGTAGTAAATTGAACGAAATTAAATCGAATCCTAGACTTGAATGCACTCGAACCAAGCCGAACTAATTACTATTGGTCAATTTATAGTGGTCTCAATTTGAAGGTGTAATTTATAAAAAAAAAATCCTAATTACTATGGGATGTCTTTCAAAAGAAGTCTCTTGATACTATTTTTGGAAGAAAATCAATAGTTAAAACTATTTTTGTAAAATACCCCATAAAATTGGGAGTGCTATAATATAATAAGTAGTTGAGATTTGACACTATTTTTAGGAGACTAGTCATAGTTGAAACTGTTTTTTTTTATCAATTTTTTCCTAAATTTAATTGAACTTTTTTAAAAAAAATTTAAAAGCTTAATTTAATTGAACCTTTTTTTTAAAAGCTTAATTTTTTTTTGGTGTATTCACCCAGTTCTCCCTTTTTGAGCTAATCTGGATTCGGAGCGCGTCTCGGGGTTAAGGTTTTAAACTCCTCCCAACGTGCTTGCAGGGGATCGAACCGTGGTTCTCCGTACCAAGTCTAGCCCCTGGCACCATTAGACCAAGACAACATTGGTTTTTTTAAAAGCTTAATTTAATTGAACTTAAATGAACTGAAAATAAATTTGTTAAAATTATAAGTCCAACATTACAGGGCCTTCATGTTTTTTTTTTATACTTTGGAATAAAATAAAATAAAATAAGAAGCCAACATGACATTGTGAGAGTATGTATGGTCTCCCTACATTGTGAACAACTAACAAGACACAAAGAATCTTTAAGGAGCATGTCCCAGAAACTTTATTTTTAACTGAGCAAAATTATTTGTTGTAGCTAAGCAGGTTTAAGGGAAAACTAAAATAATTACGAAGTATCTTATGTGAACCAGGCATGGAATTGTTTAATCTTGTGTTTGTACCTTATTAATTAGGCAATCGTGAGCTGAAACTTCATAGGAATATAGGATTGCAGCAGCTTCATAACCTTTGTAATCCCTCCGTAATATAAAACTTCAACAATTGATTTTGCACGTATTTTGAGGAAGTGATTTAAGGATGTAAACGAAAAAATTAATCAAAATGGTTTTAATACAAGCAAGAATGTGATTATAAGTTCCTAATATTAAAATTATATTAACTAATTCCTTTGTGTACACCTTTAAATTGTTTCCTCAAAATGAGCGCAAAACCAGTTGTTGAAAGTGTTATGTTACGGAGTACGTATATTCACTTTTGACAGCCATGTTTCATACTCCATCTATAACATACTAACTACAATGATTTGACATTTTTTCCTCTCTACTTTATATCGAATCGTGGCAGTTATTTTGTTACGATGGGTTACTATATATACTCCATAGCGGTGTAAAAACGGTCAAACGGTCGAAAATTGGTCGGTCAAAAATAAGTTTGGTCAAAACGGTCGGTCAAAAACAGGTCATATGAGCTCTTTCGGTATCGGTCGGTAATGGTCGGTCTTATTCGGTATCCGGTCGAATTCGGTATTTTCCTAAACAAGTGTCGGTCGGTTTCGGTCTGGTACTTATCGGTCCGGTTGTTGTCAGTAACATGTCACACTCAGTCGATCAAAAACGATTCTTTGCATGTCATAACCGGTATACGGGTCATAATCGATCGTCAAAATTGGTATGTGGGTTATAATTTGTCGGTTAAAATCGGTATGAGGGTCATAATTGGTCGTTCAATGTCAAATATAGGACGTAAACTGTCAGTCTTAAACGATTGATCACATATCACAATAAACTCAAAAATTCAAAACTTAAGATCGGATTTTGATATTTCGAGTTAGTTGGCCCATAATATTTGGCTTAGAAGCTTGGGATCGAAAACTATGCCCACCCCTAAATTATGAGAATAACAACGCCGTTAGTAAGAGACTAATATAAATATTATATGTGGACATCAAAGAATAATCTCAATGAACCATATCAATTTATGATAAGTGTGATGGCTACGTTTATAATAAAAATTTATATGATTAGGATATCAATGGCTATGAGGATGGGATTTATCGTTGTCAACTTGTTATCATCATCATAAAAGCAATATATGTGGTAACAATAATAATAATGATAATGATAGTGAGCCATTGACATAAATAATCAATTGATCAATCATAATGATGATGGATTGTGACGACCCGACTCGCTTAAACCGGTGCGGAAGAAACCGACGAGTCGAATTGTCGATCTAACAAACAAACATACTTAAAATTGAAAATAAAACCTCAAATTATTATTACTATAACCCAAAAGTACAACACCCACAAGTTTGTACAATACTAAACCCAATGTAATCAACACTAGAAAGTAACTCCAAATACTATCAGAGTTAGAATATACGGAATACACAAACTAAACGTCCAAACTAGAAACATAATACAATCTAAAATAGGAAAACAACGGCACTCGCCCAACCCAAAGCTAAGCAACACCGTCATCATCAGAGTTACGTGAAAAATTAACAACAATCATCTGTTAGTGACGAGTAACATAACAGTCCCACCCTAACATGGATACACATAATCATAGAACAAATCAAACAAACACATCAGACTAAACACACCAACATGCGACATAATCAACATAATAACAATAACGTAAAACTGACCAACTTTTAATTATTCTAACTTATCATTATAATCTTTGTCGCTACCATTTACATTTTAGACCGGACTATGCACGTACGAACGCATCTTACGCGAACGAACTTTCCTACTATGCCAGGAATGAGAAACTTACTCCCAAACCCATGAACCCCATCTTACGGAAATTCATATCAAACAGACAACATAGCAATTATACACTATCCCAATACCACGGTTAGGATAGGGGCAACGTCTTAACCAAAGTCTTAGAATCTTACTCTAAGGTTAGGCGTCTAAAAGTAAACTTAAGCTAATCTTTACATCTTTACAACTTTGTTATTCTTAAGATCGCTTCTTACGCCTTTTCTTGAGTCTAACCATAAACATTACCACTTCTTAAACAAATCTTTATCGATTCTTTAACTTTCTTTAAACCTTTCTTTAACTTTCTTTAGAAAACTTTTACTAAACTTTACTCATCTTTAAATAAAACTTCAATAAACTCTAATAAACTTTGCACTTTAAAGATTACATGACTCACTTCAAGATTCCAAGATTCAACCAAGAACTCATAAAGTACTTAAAGAACTCATCAAGAACTCAACTTCATATTCATGTCACACGAAAATCCCAATCAAACATGCATTAAAACTCAATAAATTATCATAAAAACAACACCCAAATCAGCCCTTAAAATCACGCATAACATAGCAAATAATCATCAACAATTCATCCTAACATGATCACTTAATCTATCCTATAACTATAGTATACAAATTAAGGTAGAAAAGCATGTTACCTTAATCACTTGAATGCAATAACATTAGGAAAACTTGCTGCCCAGAACACCCCAAAATACAAGGCCCAACACGCACAACACGGCACAAACACGCACGGCACCACCTCTTGCACCACTGTCTTCAACACGGCACGGCTGCACCACTGCACGGCCACACACGAACCACCACACGGTCTTCACACGAACCACATAGTACTCCACACGGCACACACGAACCACTTTACGAACATGACCCAATCGAACAAATCCCAAAACCAAACCCGAACTAGAAGTCTTGAACAATGAAAATGGAGACTGTTGTGTTTTTAGTCACTTAAAGATCAATAGTAACTTAATCTTTAAGTTTTGGAATTGGTTGGATGATGAACAAAAGATGGTGGAACTCAAGCCAAAAATGGTGTGTGGATGAAGGAGAAATGGAGAGTGTGTTTGCTTTTGGATTTGATGAGCAAGTGTGTTTAAGATGGCAAAAATGAGCTCTAAAGCCTTACAAACCCTTCTATTTATAGAAGTGGTTAAGGTGTGAACATGAAGCAAGTGGCAAATTAAGCCACTAATCATAGGGGGTCGGTTTTACAAGGATTAAAATGAGCTTTGGTGATCACTTGGGCTAATTGCACTCATGTATGGCTAATCATGCCTAATTTGCATTTGGCCCAAAAATTAATTAACTAATTAAAAAAATTAAATATTAAAATTCTAATTAATTAAATTAATAATAAAATAAATAATAAAACAACAAAAAATAGAAATAATCGAAATTATTCAAATAAAATAAAAATAAATAGTCCAAATAAATTTTGGACCATACATAAAATAACATAAATACACAAATAAATCA
The DNA here is from genome assembly GCA_951394345.1 of Salicornia ramosissima. Taxonomy (NCBI): domain Eukaryota; kingdom Viridiplantae; phylum Streptophyta; class Magnoliopsida; order Caryophyllales; family Amaranthaceae; genus Salicornia; species Salicornia ramosissima. The sequence goes on from OX596236.1 coordinate 25,318,009, forward strand.
AAACAGAAATACCAATAAAACTAGGTCGTTACAGGATGGTAATAACAATGAAGATCATAATGATGGTGGATGATGCATGGTGAATTGGTGATGATCACGATTTTGGCCAACATGAAGGATGGTGATTGATGATGGTGATGAATTATGATGACATCAATTATGTATGGTGATGATGGTGTTGCTGTTGGATGATAATGAGTGATGATAATGATAATGGATGATAGTGTATATGAATGGTGATGGATGTTGATGATGGATGCATATGATGACGATAATGATGATGACATCAATGATGTATGGTGATGTATGATGACGATGATGGATGTTGATGATTAATATGATAGATGGTAATGAATGATGATGATGATGACATGGATGATGGTGATTAGACCTGTCAAACAGGTTGGGTCGGGTCGGGTTGGTGTAAAATAGTTGCGGGTTTAGGTTGTACCGGGTTGGGTGTTAGCGGTTTCGGGTCAGTATTAGCTTTTTTATAACCCAAATTCTTCGGGTTCGGGTTGACCCAACGGGTTGGGAAGTTTTATAACGCCCTTTAATTTTTCATATTTTAAAGCATTATATGTACTAAAATGTACCTTAACCATTCTAAAAAGTACAAATTATAAGAAATATCTTCATTAATAGCTAATTCATGGCAAAAAATTGATGTTGTGGTCCAATAAAAATTATCTTAAATTCAATGTTTTAATGGTAAAAAGTGTTTTTGCTTACATTTTCCTATAATACATTTTTTATGATTTTCGGGTCGGATCGGGTTGAAAGCAGGTCGGGTCAGGTTAAGAGCGGGTTGTGTTTAACGGGTTTAAAACAGGTTTGAATTTTATTTTTTGTCAATATTTACGGGTCGAGTTTACTGGGTTTATTGGGTCGGGTCGAAAATTGACAGCTCTAATGGTGATGGATTATAAAACTAATAATAAATGGTTATGAGCTTATGATACGATTAAGATGATGATGGATAATAATGAATTGACGATAACAATATTGATAACAATATTGATAACAAAAAGCAACAACGACGAATTGATGATGATACTGATGATAACGATGATGATACTGATCAATTATGTACTCTGAAAATAAGTTCGATAAAAAATGGGGTTAGTCGTAAACAGACAAACAACTTCAGTCGTAAGGTCGGTCAAAACAGGTTCGATAAAAAATAGTCAGTCAAAAACAGTTTGGTACAATACAATTTCGGTAAAAAACGATCGGTCAAAAACGGTCGATCGAAAACGGTCGGTCAAAAACGGGTTCGGTAACGGTTGATCTCGGTATAATAAAAACCGGTCGAAAACGGGTTCAGTTTTAAACGGGCTCGGTACTGGTAAGTTTTGGTATACATAAAATCGTTCGGAAACGGTTTCGGTATAATTCGGATTCGGTAGCGGTCAGTATCCTGTCACTAAAAATACGGTCAAAATAGATTCGATATCGGTCAGTAAAGACCGGTCAAACAATTTTCTAACCACATTTACAATCCTAATACTCCATATGTTTATACCTTGTTAAATTATGTCCCGCTGATTCACAATTCTTAAACATGATGTTTTATCAAATGTGAAAATGCAGTACACTTTTTTTTGAAAGGAAAATACAGTACACTTATAACATGATGTTTTGCTAAATTATGTCCCGCTGATTCACAATTCTATTTATATTAGCATTTTTTTATTAATTTTGATTTAAATTGTAAATAAAGTAACTTATTAATTAGTTGTTTTCTTTAATCGGACACTTAATAGTTGTAAACTGCGAGAATCGTTTTAACAAATTTTATGTCCCCTCTACAAAAATAATGCATGCTTGTGTCAAAAAACAAAGGAAAAATTGTCAAGAATAAGCCAACCTTTGGCCGATCTTCCACAATTAAGTCAATGATTGTAAAATAGTGATAAAAAATAATAGAAAATAACATGTTAAATAATCATTTGACTTATTTTTGGCTTAAATGATAACAAGGTTAACTTATTTCAGGATTTTCAAAAGATTGGCTTATTTGTGGAAGATCGTCCAAAGGTTGGCTTATTCTTGACAATTTTCCCAAAAACAAAGAGTATACATGTCTTTTCTTCGTAAAAAGTGCAGTACAAAGGAAATCAAACAAATGTTGCACGGTGGATGCACCTTATAATTTATAACAATATAGGGCACATGCTACTCAATTTTTTCTTTAAAAAAAAAAAATCTTAACATGATTGACTAATTCATTGCTTAGTTATCACTTGTTTTTGTGTATAGTATATTGGAGTATATATATTAAACTATTGTATTTGCTTCAAAAGAAATTGGAAAATTAATGAATTATTATTTTGAGTCAATGATTATTTATTCCTTTTGATTAATTTCCTCCATTAAGTCTATTGATTAACTATTTCTTCCTTATTTTATGTCATTTACCCCACTTATTCAGTCATAGCTATGGAAATTAGGAGGTTAGGTATCTTATAAAAAGCAGTTTCTTGATTTCAATAAAAACATATTCTCTTTTTTCTCCTCTCTGCTTCTCTAATAATTGTCTCTATCAAACATAAACACTTCACTCATCTTTTTCTGGATAATATTCAAGACGTTCTGAATCTATTCCCTCATGCCCCACACTTCTTGTAGGCCTCTTTGAATACTTTTCTCAACTGATGGCATGATAACTCCATCATACTTCTTCAGGCCTTCTCTTTTTGCACAACACCTTTCCATTACCCACCTCCTAATCCATTCCATCAACTGAAGAATTGGTTTTTCCCTTGCTTCTCTTAGGACACTGTTGAAGCTTTCACAACAATTGTTTAAAAGCATTCCAGACTTTGATGATGAACTGAAAGCATGTCTTGACCAATGGACAGCTGGAATGGCTTGCAAGTAGTTGTAAACTTCAACATTTATGCCCTTGATAACTTCTGTATGGTTGAAGTAATGCTGCAATTACATTTGTGTTAGGGTGTAATAAAACTAAAAAATTAAGTCATGAATGTAGTTAAAATACCTTTGTAGATGCCCTAGCTGCTTTCCAAAAGTGTTGTTTGTACACTTGGCTAGCAAACTTGTTTTTGAAATTGGCCCATTTGTGCCTACAACAATACCTTGTTTCAGCATTAGGCATTACATTCGTGAAAGCATCCAACAATCCCTACCATTCCACAAAGGCAATTAGTTAATGAATGGAATTTGCAAGTGTTTGAATATAAAAAATCGAATTAGGATTACCTTTTGCCTATCAGACATGTATGTTAGGTCCTCTTTCTCATGCACCCATGTCACAGTGTCAGCAACATAAGCTATGTCATTCCTCACCAACTCCAAAAACCAAGCCCAAGTCTCTAAGTTTTCAACTTCTACAACAGCCCAAGCTATTAGGAAGATATTATTGTTCCCATCTTTCCCAACAGTTGTAAATAAAATCCCAGGGTATGGCCCTTTGAGGTGAGCCCCATCAACACCTAGAATAGGCCTACACCCTGCAATGAATCCTTCTTTGCAAGGCTGTAAACAAACATACATCCTCTGGAACAGTGGAGGCGGGTTGTCTATGCCTTCAACCTTGACAACTGTTGTGCTCTCAGGGTTGTACTTCCTTATGGTTATAGCATAATCCCAAACCCTAGCATACTCAAAACTGGAATCTCCAAAAATCATTATAATGCTCTTTGCTTAGCATAATACCCCTTGTAATACCCTACTTCTACCTTGTACTCTCTTCATGAATAAATTCACATTCATAGAAGGGTCAACTATAAAATCCTCCAAGTACCTTTCAGCAAAGTATTGAGATGAAAGCTTGGGGTTTACTGCTTGTTTACCACAAACATGTTTTGGTCTATAGCTCTTTATTTTCCAAGTGTCCTCCCCCTTAATTTTCCTACAATGAATCTTAAACCTGCACTTTCTTTTCTTCTTGCAAGTGCACTGCAATATCCTAGCTCTTTGCCTTTACTATCACATCTCTTTGCACAATACACAAATTCTTTTCCTATTGTTGTGCAAGTAGTAATAGGTGTATCCCTTTTCTATTGCATTATGTTGTAATGCTTTTCTAAAGACTGAGCTTGAAGGGAACTTCAGGCCCTTGCTAAGTTCAACCTTGTCCTTAAAATCCACATCTGGGTGAACACAATATAGTTAGTTCCATCTTCTAAACCTATAACACTAACCCTCTCATCATCACTGTCAACAAAATCTTTACGCTCAGCCAACTTTAAAGTACCTTGCTCCAATGTTTCATCATCCTCCTCCTCATGTTCTGTCTCCTCATGTTCATTTACTTTGTCCACATCCTCTTTTCTAAGCAACCCACCCAAACTTCTTGTAACTCTATCACCTTAATCATGGTCAACATACTTATTGAACAAATCATCATCAGCCTTATCTTCAAAGTCATCATCACTCAATAACACATCACTATCATCTGCACTAAATATCCATCTTCAAAGTCATCCTCTTGCCCTTCACTAACAGGGGATTTGGATCTTGTTAAACTCCTGGTTTAGGAACAATGGCTTTCTTTTTTGTAGAAATAATAGGGAGTTTTTTTTTGCTTTTTAGAGGTGATGTGTTTAAGGGAGGAGAGCTGGTATGTTTTAGCAAAGTAGTGTGGATGGCTGTGGTATTTTTAGATGTAGAGTTCACAATATTTGAAGTTGTGGATGTGTTGTCATGTGGTCCCTCAATGAATTATTCTGCACTAAACTAATCCAACTTCCCTCTATACTTTCCATCTCATTATGTATGGATCACATACAAATGATAAAATCCATCCTTTTCAGGTGCATTAAGAAATTCAGCTATATCCCCATCATCCTTAATTCTAGCCCTCCTTGTGTGCAATGAGCATCCTTTCCTCCTAAACCAAAAGTCCCCTTCATCCTCAAAGCCCAAATCATTCTTCATCCAATATACAAACTCAAAATAGCATACTTCATCTACATTAAGGTACAATGCCAATCCTATACCATCATAATGTGTTTGGGTTTTCTTGGTAACAAATTTTACCCCATAAACCTAATGGATATTAGGTCCATGAATCTATACCAAAGTTCATAAACTGTATCTCTACCAGTAAACCTACAATTTCAATTGATAGATAGGGAAGGAAATTAAAATCATGAAAATTTCAGTTTAAAAAACCCTAATTACGCAAAAAAAAAGTAACAAATTCGAGGACAATACCTTTGTTTTTGGATAATTCTCCGGTTTTCTTCCTTCCTCGTGGTTGAAGAAGCCCTACGTAATTCCTTTTTTCTACCTGTCGCCATTGAAGAGCAGAGAAAAACCCACTTCTTAGATCAACAAAGTGATTTTTAAAGAGTGAAATCTAAATTACCTTTGACAAAATAAAGGTGAGATGAGATGAATTCAATGCTTGCTTACACTGAGAATTGAGTGGGTAGCAGTGCTGATTGAGAGTGAGAGAGTGTATGAGAGAGAGAATTTGAGTTAATCATGTTTTTAAAATAACGTTAGTTGGGATTGACCTTAGGTTACTTATTTTTTTAATTAGTCTCTCTAATTTTGATTAAGACATGGGTCAATGCCGTTAAACATGGTCAATGCTCAATGGCCTGTAAATAAGCAATTGGTTTCATGTAGCAAATAATTTAAAGTTTAAGGTTTCACCTTACAAAGTTTTTTTTAAAAGGTTTCATCTTGAAAAAAAAAAATTAAACATTTCTTATGACAAAAAATCCTTTAAATAAAAAAATAAAATAAAAACTGAAACTCTCAGGACAAACCACAAATTGAAAGTATCTTCAATCTATATATTCTATGATTCAAAATTAAAGTATTAAACAATTGTTGAACCAAATATACAAAGGACTAACACAAAGAACACAAGGAGATAAGGAACAAATCACATAATATAGGAGAATACTCCCATAAATTTTATAAGCATTGAATGCATAAACATAAAAAATGTGTCCAACATTTCTACTTATATCCTACTCCAAACCAACGTAAGATAAGCGATTCTCTATGACTTCCTTTGACTAAGCCTAACTTATTACAACTTCTAATGACTAAGTCAACAATGACTGATCTCCTTAAAACCCAATGACATTGTCAACCAAACAAGATCTTACAACAGGCTAGGTCAATACACGACTATTAAACACATAAAATCAAGAACACAAAAACTAATAGGAATATTACAACAAATCAACCCCTATCATTACAACTCCAATTATTCAAAACTAAGTAAAGACTCAAACTTAGTAGATCAAGTAACAAGTAGAGTCAATGCATCTTGACCATTAAAGAGAGTCAAGTCAACCTCTCTCCAGGGCAGACTCATACTAATTACTGTCTTGCTCTCAATCTTCCAATTACAACAAGCAATAAAATTATCTTTCCAAACAACAAACCAAAAAGGGCACAACACGAGGCGAAGATATTTAGGCAGTCGATACAAAACCAGGACAATGAATAACCATTTGAAATGTACCAGTTTGTCCATATAACCACGGTTACCTTGAACCATTTGACGTGCAGCAACTCTAAACCCTGGTTCTTGGAGTTCATAATCCAAAGAAGTTCGCATAAGAAATCTGCAAGTAGGAAAGCAGCAAATCTAGAAATCAAATACCAGTTGGGGTAATTTTTAAAAAAAAAAATCTTCATCAACTACCAATGATGTTAATCTGAACATTATAGAATCAGAGGGATAACTCAGAAGAAAGAAAATTATTGGCTAATCCCACATATTTTTTATATACAATACTGCTGTTAATTTAATATTCCCACAAGTTTCAGATGCAAATATAAAGAGAGCAGTAGACTAACTGTTTTCTTCAATTCTGGTTCTGTCTGAAAGAGCAACAGTATTTTCTATACCACCACAAAGTATTCAAATAGCAAGGGAAGATACAGATAGAAACTTCACTGTTCAGCAAGGTTGGTCGTTAGGCTCATCACCGATAGTCCGATACACAAGCTCACCATAGCAAAACCAATAACACCACGTATGAATACACTTCATATGCTGTATCTACTAAAATAAATCGACAGAAGCTTCTATATACATTTTTGAAAGAGCAGGAGAAGGTAAAAGAAACTGCTTTATACAGAATCATTGAATCAATGATTCTTTTCCAGTACAAGCTGACAGGAATTCACATTACATTGTCCTCAACCTGTATATAAACTATGATTCAACTTATAGAATCTACATAGACACATGTTTGTAATCCTCAAATATGTCGTAAAAGATAGGTCATACACAATTTCTATTGCAGACTTTTAGTGCTGCAAGCCTGAAATGAGCGATGATTTACACAAGAAATTCCAGAAATTTTTGACACAAAAGTGTTAGTTCATTCTTGAGATATCTGGAGCAGCTACATCTGCATGCATATTTTTGACATGATCAAGGAGTGTTGTGAGTTCCTTATGAGCATAAATATACCTCTCCTTAGACACTAATGATTCTGTAACCAGAGTATCACAAAGAGAATGTAAGGCATGACCTTGGTTTTCTTTGGATGTGCGAGTATTTTCTTGATTCGAAGGTGCAATTGAACTCTCCAATCTCCACCTGCATGGGAAAAACTTGTCTGGAAGTTGAAAATAGTTCTTCATAGTAAAAAGGCGAAGAGCATGCCTGCACAAGATTCCTGAATGTTCAAAACCCTTACATGAGCACTGGATTTGCTCATCTTCTGGAATCCATATTAGAATACACTCTCTTTCAACTTTCTTATAATGGCGCACCACATAAGATCCTTTGGCCATTTCTATGACTGCATACTGTACGGATAGCACGAGTTCCTGCTGGAACAAACTAAAGGCATATGGAGTAAGAATGCTTTGCGAATATTCTTCAACAGGCATTTGTGTTTTGAGATGAATATATTGTATGTTCTCCTTGGTTCCATAACCCAAGTTTGCACCAATCTGCAAAAGTAGAATGCTGAAACTTAAGCTATGTTTGGATAACAATATGGAGGGGAAAGAAATGAGAGGGAAAAAGGTGCGAGGACTAGGAGGGGTTAAAGAAACGAAGGGGGATGGTGGAGCTCCATTTTTCCTCCAAATCTCTCCAAGTTTGGAAGGATAATGATTATTAAAGATAGGAAAATGGATCCCTCCCTCAAAATAATTCCTAAACAAGGAGATTTGTTCTCTTTCCTTTCCTTTCTCTTTCTTTCCATCCAAATGTTGCGTTACAAATAATAGCAAGAAAAAAAAAAGCCATAGTCTTGCACCATAGCAAGAATACCTGCTCAAAGAAGACTTGCAAGCATGTTTGCTCATTCAAGACACTTTTCAAGTGAGTATCCCATGATCTCATGTATTCAGCTGTTACGATTCGGGCAACAAAACAATCTCTTATATATGAGAAAGCCCAAGATGCTCGACAAGAAGATAAAATAGAGATGTGTTTATCTGAACCAAGTCCAAACCTGGCAATCAAATGACTCCAGTGATTTTCAAAATCCTCTATACTGTCTACGTAGCTCACCATTTCGAAATCAGATTTAAATTCAGAATATTTGAGCCCAAGAGGTAAAGAAAACCAACTGCCCAACTTGGACATAATGTACCATAAAGATATAACATGTCTAGTATTTGGCAATTCACTAGCTATGGTGTCGCTTAAACCAGAATCTAGATCAGTCAATAGCGTCTGAGGGTGTCTTCCTTGCATAAATCGGACAAATGTCTGTTGAGAGTAAAACCCTTTAAATGACAAACAAAAAAAACTAATAGGGTAATTATATATGGGATACTGCATTTTTGAAAATTCTATATAGTAACCGCCAATTTTTTTTAATAAATTCTATAGGATAACCCTGAGTTATGTTCCGTTATGGTGTAATGGCACTCTATCGACAGAATGATATTATTAAGAGATTTTTTTTTCGGCTAATTTTCACTAAATTAAAAAGAAAACTTAAAATAATTAATTTTTTTACGAGGATATTATTTGGAGTAAATTTAAACAAAAATATAACAAATCTAAAAAACTTACCAGAGGAAAAAAAATTTCACACAACGTACAAAATATATACCAAATTATTTACACTGATGCATTTTGTAATAATATACTAAATCATATATTCCCTTCGTATCTTTTTGCAAGTTACGTTTCCTTGATTTGTTACAAAATGTTCTACCCATTTAGGATCTTTCCACTTTTTGGTAAACTAACATACATCCTCCGTTTCAAAATAAATGCAACAGTTTCCATTTCAAAAAGTCTTCAAAAAATGCAACAATTTTAATCTTTTCATTTTTGTAAGTCTTTTATTTTTATCTTTCACATCATCACATACCTCACTTTTTCTCTCTACTCTCACAACCAAAAATTGTGTAGGAGTCTGTGCCTCCTCAATTGTTGTACTTTTTTTTAGGAAAAATTACTTGTATAGGTACCAAGTATGAGAAATTCAAATTTGTAGGTACCAACTATGGATTATTCTCCTGCGGTATCAACTATTAGACTCAATTACATTCAAAGGTATGGATGACCTAAAACTTGCTAAACAGGTTAATTAAACCAATTAAATCACTTATAAACCTTAAAAATGAAAAAAAAACATTCTAAAAATTAAAAAGAAAAATCTGGAAATTATATAAAAAAAAAACAAAAAAAACTTTGAAAGGTGATGGGGGTTGTTGGGGTGGTTGATAGGGCGGGGGGAGGGGCGGAGAGGTGCGGGGGGGAGGAGCTTAGGGTGGGGGTGGCGGTGGCGATGTTCGACGGGGCTGGGGGTGGCGGGGGAGGGTTCGATGGGGCTGGGAGTTGGGGAAGGGGGGGTTCGACGGGGTGGGGGGGCGGTGGTTAGGGTTTTGGGGAGAGGGGTTTTGGGGGTTCGGCGCTACGGGGGAGGGGGTGAGGGGCTTCGGGGGTGGGCTTGTCGGCGCCGGGGGAGGGTCAGGGAGGATAATATCGAGGGTGGGGGTGTCAGGGTGGGGCTGGAGGTGGTGGAGGGTGGTCGGGGAGGGGGGTTTCAGGTGTGGGTGGATTCGGGAATGGGGGAGGGAGTGGGGTGCGCTGGTGGGGGGAGGGGGAGGGGGTGGTTGGGCGGGCTGGGGTGGTGATGGTGGGGGAGGGGAAGGATGGGCTAGCAGTTGCTGTTTTTTTATTTAATAAATTAAAATATTAAGTTAATTTATTAATTTATATATTAAGTTAATTAATTTAGTTGATGACCAATGAAAAGAGGACACATGTACGTTTAACCTATAAAACAAGTCAACTTCAGGTAATGAACCTTTCTTTGTAAATACATCTAATAGTTGATACCACAGGAGAATAATCCATAGTTGGTACCTACAAATTTGAATCGCTCATACTTGATACCTATAAAAGTAATTTTTCCTTTTTTTAAAACGGAGGAAGTATATCAATTTATTCCATCTCAATCCTTACGTTATTCTGAAACCTACCCCATATTAAAATATTCTCTATTCTCTCTCCTACCTAAAACTCACTTCATTCAGTAACATATCTCTGTATCTCACCATTATTATGTTATATTTTCTCTCATTCCCTTTCATGTTTTCTCAATTTCCTTATTTTTATTGGTTACTTTTATATTGAAATACTAAGGAATCTTCTGCTTTTTACTAATTCATTCATATATTATGTAATAAAACAATACCTCAGGGTTACCATATAGAATTGGTTTTCACCCTATGAAACTTCTATTATCACAAGGTTATCATATAGAATTTGCGAAACAAATATATTAATACAAAAGGAAAGAGAATTTGACATTAACCTGTAAAGCCCACAAAAATGCATGAGAATTTTCTTCCTGAAGGAGAACACAAGCAAAGAAAATTGGCCTTCCATGATTGTCTATACCAGAAAATAAACCAAGAAGCATCCCATATGTGACAGATTGATAGGTAATGTCGAATTGAACAGCATCACCAAACAGGTTATAGGCACGAACAGACTCACCATATGACCATGCTATGTTTTCGACCTTGCCATTTGCATCTGTTAGACAATCAAAGGCAAAATCTCCATCTCTTTCTGACATGGCTTTGCAACCCTCAAGAAGCTCCATCACATCATTTACCCTTTTCTCTGTGAGGAGGGCATAGTTTTCTTGAACAGTTTTCTTGCATGTGCGGACAAAATTTCTGATGTCTTTCTCTATAAAAGGCAATTGCCCAGATTGAACACCCTTTTCCAATTCCAAGATTTTGACTATTCTATTGACAGGAAACCCAGCTTTGGAGAGTAAAAGAATCCGTTCTTGATCAGCTTCTTGTATTTTCCGGTATGCAGGAAGCAGACGCACTTGATCATCCTCTAACAATTCATGGTTATGTATATTACTGAATTGGGAAACAAACCACTGAGTAACACCATTCACAATTTCTTTAGTCATGTAAAATTTTGCATCACATCCACAACGTACTGATTTACGGTCTCGGGGATGCTCTATATTAGCCTTTTTCCTTGGTTGATTGAATCCAGAACGATAACAAACAAAATCCCTTCTATAAACCCCTAGATTATGGCTTTCAGTAGATCGCGCTTTCCTAATTGAAAAACCATTCTTTCGAGCAAACTTACTGTAGTACTCAAAAGCTTCATCATCACATCTAAAAACCTGCCCTACATAAGGTGTAAATATGACTTTTGAGGAAGATGATGAAGCCCCATCTTTTGTGGGTTGACAAGCTTGACCTTGCTCTTCCGCTTCGTATTTGATAAAACATTTCCAGTCTCCACATGGGCATTTCTCTCTTTGAATCCAAATATTTTTTACAGGTTTCATTGTCAATATTTCCAAAACTCTGTATCCACCAGCATAAGAAATGTACTCACAATTCACATGTCAAAGGATGAAATTATTATCTGGTGCTAAATATCCCGAAAACGCAGTAGCCCAAGCTAATTTTGTGGTCTTTGCATGTTGGTGAGAAGAAACAGAAACGGAAACATTTCCACTTTTGAGACAGTTGATAAACCACACATATAATAGACTCACGAAGCTATGCAATAGTGCCAATATAAATTAGTTTTCTTCCCCTGTTCAAAGGCCCATCCAAAGGAGAATAGAAATTTATTATTAAGTAAAATCCAATTAAGTACCAACAAAGAGGGAAACAAAATCAGCTGAAAAAGGCCAATGAAAACTATGCATGCTAAATTGCTAATTGCATTAAACATCAACAAAGATGCGCGTGTGAGCGCACACATTAATTTTAATATTTAAAATAAAAAAATAAAAACCTAAAATATGAAAGACAATGCTAACCCACATAAACCTGATGAATAGAATTGCTTAGAAATATTCAGCGACTTCTTTCATTCACAGCACCCAGATATAGTCTGTCACCTGACTTTCATAATAATTTTCTTTTCCATTTTACTTGTGTAAAAAAAAAAAAGGAACAGAGCAGCCCTGAAATACTCTGAAAAAATGTATATACAAGCAATACTGTATAATTTTTATTTTTTTTAAAAAAAGCAATCCTGTATAATCTAATAATCTCCATGACTGCAAAAAAAAAAAAGTTCTTTTAGGTAAAATGGAGCTAATCCACAAAACAAGACATCCGACTCCTACATTCCACATTACAAAATCCCCAAGCCTTGAGGATAAGTACATATCCAGTCTTGCAGATTATAACATTGCTGAGTTCACATATCATAATTCTGTAGAGACCCTGTCTTCCCCCCACCCAAATAAAACAAGAGCATGATCAAATTCTTGTGTATACTCCAAGTCTAGCCCTCGAAAGCACAAGGAATAATACCCACAAACCATATATGAGAGAAGCTATGGAAAACATCTTTAGCTTCCCAAAGGTTCCTCCCAACACTCAATCTTATCCAACATATTAACTTTCAATCACAAAAAAAATCAATATATAGATATATACATGTACACACACACATACCTATGTGTGTTCAATGCCTTCAAAAGGAAGATGCAATGCTTTGCAATTTTAGTGTTAGGAAGGAACAGAAAAAAAGTCATTCAGATTTTAGATAGCATACTTTCTTTCCCTTTCATAGAATTAGTGACCAAAGACTACTCTAGAAATTTTAGTATTTTGGTGGCACCACCAAAAATAAGGAAAGTTTGTCGCTACTATGAGAAGCATGAGAAAGGCAAAATCGTTTAAGGTCGTCCAAATATTGAACCAAATTTTCACCTCAAACTCCTCTATCCTTTTCATTTCTTTGTTTTTTATTTTTAACAATGTTGAGGATAAATTTTGAGAGAGCATTGTTAATAGTTGGGGTATGCTTGGATTCCCTTGAATAAGTTAGGGAGTAACATTTATTGAGAATATTTTACTAGGCTTGTTTTTCAGGGGATAATAAAATCTTGTCTTTAAGCCTTATGTAAAGCCATTGATATAGCCTTGAGAGTTGAGACTACACAAATAATACTCTAACAGGATATGATAATATTATCAAGGGAGTTTAGTTACCTCTTGAGCTTCTATCCTCAATCCAAGCCTTTTAAGGAGGTCCTTATAAAAAGAAAACTTATACAAAAAGTCTTTATAGAGTGAAATGTGCCATGCTATTCTTCTTTACGGGTTCGTCTCTGGGTAGAACTAAAAATACAAAAAAGGAAAGGACAATCAAGTAGTTTGCTTCAATGCCATATTAGCATCAGTTGCCAAAAGTACACCCTTCCCATGTAAGTACTCACTCTACTTTAGAAAGAGTACCAGAAGCTTCAAAATGGTAAGACTCTAGGAATTAAGAAACATCTAAAAAACAATAGGCAAAAACCTTAGATACCATATATCGAGTCCTCAACCACTACCAATCAGTGGATTGCAGCATTTCACTCCTTTAGAAGTTCTCAAGTTTCAACAAATCAATGTAACTGAATTGCTTTGTCCACTTTCAAAATTCCAATAGTGCTAAAGCTTCAGTGATCTTTTACTTCAGATTATAAAGACAAAAGTGAAAGGGCTCCATAACCTCTTCACATTACTTGTTAATTGAAAAAAGTGAATGGTGATCATAACGCATCTTCTTAAGGGTCAATTGGGGGGGGGGGGGGGAAGTCTTGGACTAAATCATTAATATTATGAGGGCATTCACATTGTTAAACATCGTCCTCATTTTAGTTACTAATGCCCATGTTTTGACAATTTCGCCCTCTTCAAATTTTTATTTCATTTTTTACTCTCTCTTTGTAACCCAAATGAAAAACATACGGTCCATTTACTTGGGTGTAAAACATTTTCGATATAAAATGATTCGTTGGAAAACTCATTTTCATAGAAAATTTCCAATGTTTACTTGCACGGAAAATACGTTTTACTCCCAAATTTGGGAGAAAATGTTTCCACTATGGTGTAAAATGAGTTTTCACTCCAAATTTTACATTTTATTTTTTCACCCAAACTAACCGATGTAAAATAGGAAAACATTTTACGCACTAGCAAACGGAGCCATAATGTCGTAGAGGTCGGGGAAGCAAACGATGACGGTGGCTGACGAGTTGATGTTGGCGGCGGCAAGGAGGTTAGTGTTTTTTTTATGATGGGGCACCGGTTTCACATGCCCTTACCAAAGCTAGAGAGCCTATAATATTGGAGTAAGGGTTGACCCCTTAAATTGTGAGAGGAGAAAGCAGTGATGGAGATAGACCTCCATCCACTGTTATAATTGCTCAAAAGTATGCTTCAAACTAAAAACTACCCAACTACAAGAAGAAGAAAAAATGTAAAAACCGCAGTAAATTGAACTTATTTCATGTCCGAATGTCTACTCTTTAGCATTTTCCCTCTATCGCAAACAGGTCCGTCCCTGACCCAGGGCAGGCCTAGGAAAAAAAAGCTCCATTTTTGTAGTTTACAGCACATACATAATCTATCAAAAATATTCGATTGGAAATTCATTCTACTTCTGGCAATAAAATAAATAAATTACCCAGCAAAGCATCAATCCCCAGACATATTATAAACTAGAAGAAGCCAACCCAACCCAAGCCCATTGTATAATTGATTCTACGGGAAAAACAATCTTACCTCAAAAGCACTGCTTGCTTTAATGGACGAAAAGCACCACAAAAACCACGCCCAACCCAGTCACAACAGAGAAAAGGAGAGGAGCGGAGAGGATGAAAGAAATAGAGAGATTGGAAATTTGGAATCCGCTGCGCTAGGATTGATTTTATCTTTTTAAAAGTTAAAATTGAAACATGAAAAATTGGGCAAAACATAAGTAGAGCCCTGTAGAGGTAGGTAGTACCATCACCAGGGCTGTCAGTTTGATCAGGAACTGTTAGTTTAACTGTTAACCTAACGTGATGGACTGAACTGAAATGAACCAATAACCAAATGATTGATAACTGAAAGTCCAACTGAAACAAAATGAACTGCAGTTAACTGAACTGAAACTGAACTGAATCATGAACTGAAATCAACTGAACTGAAAAGGTTGACTACATAAAACTGTTTTTAACTGACCATAACTGAATCATAACTGAACTGAGATTAACTGTAACCTATATGGTTTTGTTAGTTAATTGAACTGTTTTTAACTGTTTATCAACTGAACCGAAATGACTTATAAAATATTTGATTTTGTTGGTTAACAAAACTGCAATTAACTATTGATCAACTAAACCAAAATGACTTATGTTTTAAGATATTGCTTGATTGAACCAAATTGAGAAAAAAACTGTTTTAAACCGTTGGTTAACTGAAAATCGCTTTACACTAAACTTAAATTAGACAAAATCTATTTGTATCAAATTATACTATATTAAATCAAATTGTTCTTTCCACGAAACGATTATTTATAATATACTATTAAATAAAATTGTGTGTTCTTTTCATATATTGATTATTCAAATTAATTTAATTTAGCATATTAATAATTTAAAATTGAGTGTTTTCAACCATACCCATTTCAAAAGAGTTGGTTGGATTTTAGATATCTTCTTCAAATAAATAAATAAATATATAAAACAATACATTTTGTATCAAATAAAAATAGACTTTATTACCAAAATCAAAGAGATACAAACTAACACTGAGCTACGAGCATCAACCCTAGTACCCATCTTCTAGGAAGGGTTGTACCTAGGGAAGAGCAAACTATAATCAACAAGATAACTACTAACAGCTTAACAAACACCTTAACAAGGTGGATTACAACCATTTTTTACATCATAATCAGCTTTATAAGCCACCCCAAACAACTTCTAAATAATCAAAATCAACTATCAAGCATTTTTTACAAGAATTTTTTACATCATAATCACATAATCATCATAATAAACTTGATGTTCTGCTCTGCATCCAACAAGTGATATTTTAGCTCATGATCGAGCTTGAGTTCCTTTTCTTCAAACTTCAGCTATTGGAACAATTCTACAATAATCACTCCAATACTTGTTAATATATTTTCATAGGATATATAATATTAAGAAGTTGGGCTCTCAGATAAGTTAGCAAAAATCACAAGCTTATAAAGCCAATCATTATTTGCTACAATATTTATCATCATCGAGCACATGGTTTCAAGAAAAGTCTGATTTGTTGTTATTCATGACGCCGCCAACAAGTAAACCATAGGTCCTCTCTATCACATGGGTTTCCAATATTTCCAAACTAAATTTATTCCACAACTTACCAAAATACGCTAAATTGACCGTAATATACCAATACTTACCAAAATATGCCCAAACTTACCGAAATTATTCAACAAAATGATTAAGGAAACCATGTGAGAGTTATAGTATGGAAACAAGGGAGACAAGCCATAAAACGACAACAAATACAAACTATCTTAAAACCTTATTCCAAAAGCCATACCAACTAATACTTACCCAAAGTTCATGACGCCACCATCCATCATCGAGCTCATGGTCTCAAGAAAAGTAGTTTTCGTTGTTATTCATGACGCCGCTAACAAGTAACCATAGGTCCTTTCTATCACATGGGTTTCCAAAATTTTCAAACCAAATTTATTCCACAACAAGATATGCATACTTACCAAAATATGCCCAAACTTAACAACATTATTCACCAAAAGGATTAAGGAAACCATGTGAGAGTTCCACTATGGAAATAAGGGAGAAGCCATAAAATAACAAAAACAAACTTTCTTAAGACCTTATTCAAAAAGCCATACCAACTCTTACCAAAAATTCAAGGGCTCCAGTATTGTTCCAAATCACTACTAACTTACCAACACTTACTAAAATTATCCAAGGATAAAGGAAACCAAAAATTCAAGGGCTTCAAGTATTGTTCTAAATCAAAGTACAAAACCAAAATGAAATGCTGCATTAATAAAAATATGGAGCCCGGAGCATCGCCTTGAAGCAACATCTACAAAAAAAACATTTCAAGATTTTTGGGAGAAAATTAAAATAATTACCAGCTACTGCATTTAACATTTATAAAAAATTAAAAATTACCAAGCTGTTGAAGCAACATCACCACCATCATCTTCACAAGCATCATTTTCATCGAGACAATCCTCTAACTCCTCCTCTTTTAAATACCCAAACATCCAATTTTGTGTAGTAACAAATGCCTCGAAATTTTTAGGAAGAAGAGATGTTCGGAATTTTGTCAAAACCCTCCCGCCCATACTAAAAGAAGATTCAGATGCAACTGAAGTGATGGGAACAGCCAAAATATCCTTAGCCATTCGACTAAGAGTTGGAAATTGAGATTTTTGGGACTTCCAATAAGCAAGTGCATCATACCCAGGCTCATTAGCAACAAGAGGAAGACTCAAATAATCATCAAGTTTACAACCACTTACACTATCAGAAGAATTAGAGGAACAAAATTCATTCAAAAAGTCAGCTGCTGAAAACGAATGAGAAGTACGGGATGAAACAATTTGCGATCGTTGAGAATGGGATTCAGAAGTTGAAGGAATTGAATCAGAAGGCAAAGATGATCGATAAAAGTCATAGAGATCAACAATTGCATCATACACCTTTTTCACCTTAGCCTCAACTTCAGAAGGAACATAAAGCATATGATACAATCCTTTCACAAACTTTAATTTGAAACGAGGATCAAGTACAACAGCAATAGACAAGATAATAGTATGATCAGACCAATACTTTTCATACTTCTCAATCACAGAACGACACATCAATCGAATACTAAGCACACTATGACTATGACCTAGAACCAAATTTTGCTCAATGGCAACAACATGAAGTAGATAAAGGTTTGCGGTAGGGTAATCAGATCCAGAAAAAAGAGTTGTTATCGCATTAAAGGGTTCAAGAAAATTACAAACAAACTCAATGACTTCCCACTCCTCAGGAGACAAACCATAATCAAAGTCAGGTTCACGGTTAGCATACATATCAATAGCTTTCCTAGCCTCTAAACACCTTCTAAGCATTTTATAGGTGGAATTCCACCTTGTGCAAACATCATATTGAAGGTGGCCAACAAAATTAGGACACATTAGTACCAAACATTCATCAAACTTGCACTTCCTAAAATCAGAAGCATTAATATAAAGTACAGCCTGACGAAGCTTAACGACACTATCATCAACAGTTTCCAAACCAGATTGCACAATCAAATTTAAGATATGTGCACAACACCGCACATGCAAATACTTACCATCACATGGCAATGAAGTAGTTGAGAGCAAGTCATTCTTTAACAAATTCATCATAGCATCATTAGATGATGCATTGTCCACAGTTAAAGAAAAGGCTTTACCCTCTAACCCCCACTCCTTAAGCAAACCCAACACAAAAACATATATATCATGACCTTTATGGGGTGGGGGGAAATACCTAAAATTCAGAATACATGACTTAAGCACCCAATCATTGTCAATATAATGTGCAGTAAGCGTTAGATACCCTTGCTTAGTAATGGCAGACCAATAGTCACAAGTGAAACAAATGCGACTATCTACAACAACAAGTTTAGAACGCAAAGTACCTTTCAAGATGTCATGCTCTTCAACACAGTATTTTAAAATAGTATTTCGAGAAACATGTTGCACTTTAGGTTGCAAGTAAGAAATCATTTTCCTAAGTTTCTCATGTTCAACTATTCTTAAAGAATAAGAATGGAACATAATAGCTTCAGCAAAAAGACGGATAAAAACATTTTGTTCAAAAGGAGCACCAACGTCAGGATTATCAGCAGAAAATTTCAAATATGCATCACAAGTTCTAAGATGAGAATTGGCATTAGAAGTACCATACCCTGATACAGCCTTATATTTGTGCTGACGACAATGCTTACGGAATGCATATTTAACATCCGGCTGGTCAAGATTACCGTCCTCACCCTTGAGAAGCCAAAACTCATAGTTTGCCCAAACTGGAGCCCTTCTGTTCTCTTCAATCTTAACCCATTCCCCTCTTTTTCGCTTAGAACTTGATTGAAGATCAACAACAACATTAGACTCTATTGTATCTTGATCAGCAACTGTGAATTTAATATAAAACATAATTAGAAAATTTCAAACTTTAATTTCTAAATATTAAATTATTCCAAAAATAGCGCAAAAAACAAGGTAAAATATTACCTGATTCATTGGTAGGGGGGTGTGCTGCAGAGTGGGGAGAGATGGAGTTCTCCATTTTTTTTATATTTGAAACTTCAAAATAGCATAAAAACCAAAACAAAATACATAAATGAAAATCTGAAAAATCCGGAAAATACAAAAATCTGGAAAATGCATACAATAAAAAAATCTAGAAAATGCATAATACAAAAATCTGGAAAATGCATACAATAAAAATCTGGAAAACAAGAAAATAAAAATAATAAACAAAAAATAAACAAATCTAAGAAGTTTTTTTTTTTTAAAAAAAACCATATCTAAGAATAAACACGAATATAAAAACAAAAATAAAAACGAAAATAAATACGAAAATGGAGAAAATGAATATACGAACGAAAATACAAAAATGGATTCAAGTTCTTCTAAAATGGAGAAAAATCCATAAACGAAAATAAATCTAAAACAAAACAAATAGGTACAAAAAAATGTACTTTAATTACAAACCCAGATCTTTACATGATTCCACCCACTACTTAAAGAAATTCAGAACACAATACAAAAAAAAAAGATCATTACATTTCTAAAAATCTGGAAAATACAAAAATACCGATAAATGAAAATAAAAATACAAACATAAATATGAAGATTTGAGAATACGAAAACATGCAAATAAAAAAATATGAAAACAAAAACAAGAAAATAAAAATAATTAAAAAAATAAACAAATCTGAGAACTTTTTTTTTTTTAAAAAAAAGATCTGGTAATAAAAACAAAACTAAAAACGAAAAAAAAACTAAAAAAAAACCCAATCTGAACGATTTTTTAATTTGAGAACTTTTTCTAATCTGAGAATAAAAACCCAGATCTGAACGAAAATACAAACTATATGAACGAAAAATAAAAAAATACAAACGAAATCCAAAATAAACGCACAAAATCCAGAAAATAAAAAAATATGAAAACAAAAACAAGATGAACAATTTTAGAACAAAAAATGAAAAAAAATGAACTTCATACCTTCAATGGAGTGACCGAGTGAGAGAGAGTCCACAGAGAGTTTGAGAGAATGGAGTGAACTGAGTGAGAGAAATGAAATGGAAAGAAAAAACTGAAAAACGGCTCATACCCATTTAGCAAAGAATTAGGGTTATGAAAGAAACAAGTTAATCTTAGCCTTTGATTTTGGATCCTTTGATGAACCAATGGTTCATATTGATGATCCATGTTTTAGTTTTGCTTCAATCCTAACCCTTGATTTCAATCATTTAAAGGTCTAGATTTACCCAGCTTATTGTAATTGGATTGAATTATAAATTTGCTACTTGTTTCACCTAGCTTTGTTTATTAAGTTATTGAAAGAACTATTAATTATTTAATTTTACTTACATATTAAATATATTGAAAATATTTTGTATTTTATTACCATTTTTTTCTTAAATAGTTGTATTGACAAAAATTATATTAATTAATCTTTTGAATTTTAATTAATTTGAAAACTATTATTCTCAATTGTATACATACAATAAAAATAATTATTTAAAATGCCATGATATATTTATTAATCCCATCGATTAACAAATTGTGGTCATTATCATCATTCTCATGATGGATTCAAGACATCATCATCGACCATGGTGGTCATCGTCAGCATATTAAACGATATCGTAATGAAGTCAGTATATCAATTTATCATATCAATATAGCATCATTGTTATATGTTATCAATTTATCATAACTCATCAGTATCATTATCAATTCATTGTTTTTATTTTTGTTAATAACATTATCAAATTATCATGACTCATTAATATCGTAATCATCACTCATCACTCATCAGTGTCATTATCAATGTCCATGACCATATAGAATAGTTATTACCATGTCACCATCATCCATGTCATCATCATCCATCACCATTCATATACATCATCACACATCACCATTATCATCACCCATTATTATCCATCTCCATCCATCATCAATCTTATTACCATTACTCCATTGTTATTACCATGAAATGGGCAAAGTGGCAACGCAATGGCGCATCAATCAACAATCACCATCGACATATTAATTAAGGATTTCACACAAATAATAGAAAAATTTGCTCGAGCAGTCAAGGATTATCTACATTTTATGGATAATTCATTATCTGAGTGATACATATAGTATGACTGCATTCTAAATAATACAATTGTATATAATAGTATGATATTAAGTTATATTAGTATGATACTTTGTCTTAATAGTTAATATTATATGATGTCTTGTTTTTACAGTATGATTTAATGATATAACAATGTGATGTATTGTCTATAGTGTATGATGATGGTGTTATATACTATCAAATTAAAGATAGTATGCATTCTAGTATATGGCTACAATATTATATGTTTTGTTGATTTTATAGTATGATTTATTTATAGAATAGTATATTAGTATGATGTATTGAGCATATTCCGCATATATAGTATCATGATGGATTGATGGTAATTGTTAACTTTGTATTAGATTAAAAATAGACTCAAATCTTGTAATTGTCAACCGTCATATATACCCAATATTGATACTCGATACGCAGTTACACATTTATACTTAATATTAGTACAAGAATAATTTGATTAAAATATGAATTGATAAATAATAAATAACTTTGACGTGCACCTCAACTTAGCTAACCCATTGTGACGCAAAACAATTCAACGGCTAAAACAAATACGATCGGCTCATATTATTTGGAGAAACAAACGTGAGAAAACTCGGGTAAAACCCATTAATACTCAATGTCTAACTCGAACAAAACCGTTACAGATTTCCTTGCAAAACTGGAAATAACCATAATGTAACTGAATATAATAATTTACAATAGACTGATAATAACCGAAATCGTATGGATATAAACGTATTTTTCCATATCATAAATTGAATACATACATCTAGAATCGATATATCAACCGTTCACAATGAATTAACAACAATTGAAATAGCATGGGTAAAACCGAAGAACAATCGATATGTCAATCGTTCACAATGAACTGATAACAACTGACATTGTATGGGTAAAACCAAAGATCAACCGTAACGTGAACTGAATACAATCGGAACTGTTATATCAATCGTTCACAATGAACTGACAAGAACTGAAATCGTATGGGTAAAACCGAAGACCAATCATAACGGAACTGATTTGAACTGAAAATAAAAATAACTGCAATGGGTTGGAACTGAAACTGATAAAGTTAAAACCGAATTGGTTATTTTGGGGAAGATCAACTGAAGTCAACTGAACCGTTTGGGTCCAACCATAACTGAACTTATTAACTGAACTGACACCCCTAACCATCACTACCATCAGAATAAAGAAATGAGAAGTTACATTACTTCAATTGAATGTACTACCTCCTTAACATAAAACTTTCACCAAATTGAATGTACCATTGCTGCGACTCCTGCTTGCTGCCTACTCCACCGATCCCGACGACTTCAACCACCACCGGTATTTCTTCTCTCTCCTCAGTTATTTTCTGAAATTTGAAAGTCTAGTTTTTTTTTTTTTTTTTTTTTTGAATCTCCATGTCTCCTCTCTTCAATCTTCAAGTCTTCTCTTGGTTTTTTCATTGATTTTCTGTGATTTTTTTCATTTAATAGACATATCTAGGGTTTCTTCAAGCTCCTCCCTCCTCCCTCCTCGATTTCGATTTTTTTAAAAAAGGGTTTCGTTTTTTTATGCTCATATAAATATAAATATAAATATAGATATAGATATAGATATAGATATAGATATAGATATAGATATAGATATAGATATAGATATAGATATAGATGTAGATATAGATATAGATATAGATATCGATATAAATATAGATATAC
The DNA here is from genome assembly GCA_951394345.1 of Salicornia ramosissima. Taxonomy (NCBI): domain Eukaryota; kingdom Viridiplantae; phylum Streptophyta; class Magnoliopsida; order Caryophyllales; family Amaranthaceae; genus Salicornia; species Salicornia ramosissima. The sequence continues at coordinate 25,341,348 of OX596236.1, forward strand.
ATATAAATATAAATATAAATATAAATTTTTTTTCTCAATTAATTTAAGTTCAGTTAATTTAATTTAAATTCAGTTATTTTAATTTAAGTTCAGTTAATTTAATTTAATTTAAGTTCATGTTTTCTCAAACCTATAGAACGGGGCCTTATTCGTTTCATAATTACCATGATTAATTGTGTTGTGTTACTTCATTTGTTGTGGTACTCAATTAGAAAAACCATCCATGGTTCCCAATAGCTTAAGCTAGATAAAAAAACTAGGAAAAAAAGAAGAATGCATAACTTGAATAGAATGATTCGTGAAAGTGATACTATGTGTAGGAACTTTCTTCGTATAAATCGAAAGTGCTATTAGAAATTATTAGAGATATTGGTGGCCTAAATGGTACAAGGAACACATGTTTGGAAGAGATTATAGCAAGTTTTTTGTACACCTTAGCTCACCATAAAAAAATAGAATGATAGGTGCACATTTTTATAGAAGTGGTGAGACTGTAAGTAGACAGTTCCATGCTTGTTTATTAGCAATCTTAAAATTACATGGTGTTCTTCTTAAGAAACCAACTCCCGTAGAAGAGGATTGCGGCAATGATAGGTGGAAATATTTCAAGGTAAAACAAATCAACTCAACAATTTAATAATACAAAATTTACACAATAATACACAATCATAAGTGACTGTGTTTGTTTTGTAGAATTTGTTATTCCTGTAGGAACACTGCAAGAGGGGGGGTGAATTGCTGTGTGGAACTTGTAGCACAGATTTTCGTCAGAATTAAAAACCTAAAGGAACTTTGAGAAAAACGAAATGTAAAGAGACAAATTTCAACGAGAAAAACTTCCTGGCCCACGGAAGAAAAACTCCACTTTTATATAAAGGCCTTGTAAACTCTTACAACCCTAATTTCTCTTTGAACTTCGTGAGTTCCTGTAGGAACTTACGATTCTATTCTCTTTCTCTCTTTCTTTTTCTTTCTCTTTCTCACGACCCTTTCTTCTCTGTTCTCTCCAAGTTCTCACACTCTTCTCTTTTCTTTTCTCTCAATTACAACTCAAATAATAACTCTAATAAGTAAATGCACACAGAAACTGAACTGGAACTCTAATGGAACTTTGACACACACTTAGTATATTTTTCTGAAATTCTCTCTGTTTAATGCTCTTGTGTGTTGTATCTTTAATGTCAGAATAAAGGTGGTTCTTATAGTAGTAATGGATGGAAGTTGAACTTAGCTTGATGAGAAAGTAATCAAGTGCCACTTTCCCATGCATGCACAACCATTCCACCACTAACACTCCACTACCTTTTGACTCCTAAATGATAGAACACTAACACCCACTTTGCTGACCAAATTAAATCAGAAATAAATCTACCATGACTCAAGAAAAAAAAAACTGTTTCTTTACTCTTTTTTTGGTTTTCTCCTTTTTTCTTTTTCGGATTTTTTCTTTGCTCAAAGAAAAATTAAATAAACTTAATTCAAATAGATTATTTTAATTCAAAAATACCTAAAGCCAAAATTAGATAAATAAACTAAACAACAATCAAAGATACGATCTTAAGAAAAACAGTTTTTTTTTTTTAAATAAAAAGCAATATTTATTTATTAAAAACTTTTAACTAAAATAAATAAATAAAATTAGTAGATTTTATAATAAATAAAATCAGAAATAAAGACTCAATAAAATAAATAACCGACTTGACCATGACACATTCAAACTAGTTTGTTCAATTTCCTAAAATTAAGGAGACCACTACTCAGCTTAATTTTGAAGGTTTTACTGAGATTAAACTAATTCAAAAGACAGTTAAAGTGATGCTAAACTATAGCTAAGGACGTGGACTACTATAACCAACCTGACAGACACGAGTTCCTCTAGAAACTTGACCCAAGGTTCCTCTGGGAACTGAACACTAGTTCCATACCCTAAAGTTCCAGTATGACTGAGTGCATTCACTTACTTACAATTTTCCTAGAATATTATCTCATAACCGGCAGCATAGAACCGACAGCTTGTGAAGTAAAACCGGCAGCAGAAACCGGCAGCATGTGAAGTCCAAGACCGGCAGCTTTGAAGCCTAAAACCGGCAGTCTTAAAATCCAAGATGGCATCTTCAAGATGGCAGCTTCAAGATGGCAGCCACATCTTCAAAACTGGCAGCCTACTTTAAGGTCCCAAAACCGGCAGTTTGTAGAGGAATACAAGAAGTCATCCATGCAATCAAAGCTACAAGAAGCTTCAAGAAACCTCACTTGACAGCACCATCTTTGATTCATGATTCGAACCTCCACTTGAATCACCATCTTGTTTCTTCAAATGATTGAATCTTCATGCTTGAATCTTCAATGCTTATTTTATCTTCAAGATCTAAAATTCTCCAAGAACTCAAAGATACTTATTAGTAATTAAGTTTGAGGTTTATGTCATCATCAAAACATAAAAGGAATATGTCAACAATTTCCCCCTTTTGATGATGACAAACCAAAGCAAACTTAATTTAAAACTAAACCAAATATACTACCAAAGTTATATGCATCTTAACTCCACATGGAATCAAGAAAGTTAGTTAACTATTCACAAGTTAGTAAATTATTCACAAGTTAGGAACTTCATTTCATATGAGAATAAGATGAAAAATAAGACGAAAAAGAATAAAGTTAGTTTGCCAATTATTCTTCCCCCTTTTGGCATCATCAAAAACAAAATCATCATGCCTCAAACATTTGTCATCACAGCACCATTAAACCAGTAATGGCAGATACCCGATCTCTAGAATAAGAAAACGACTCAAGTAGCAATCTAGCAATATTAGTCATCATAATAGCATCAAGGATGAAATTAGCAAAATATAGCATATATATATGTTCCAAGGACAAAAGAAAAATAGAAAGTAGCGACTACCTGACTACTAAGACTCAAAAGAAAGAAGTGAAAATGTCAAAGAAGAAAATAAAAGAAAACCGAAACCATGTTTAAAATAGTACAACCATATCGAAAATGTTTGAATGAAAGAGAAAAGAACAAGATCAATTGCTGTCCGGAGGAGCATCACTATAAAGTCCAGCAATGTGGCCTAGAGAAGTTCCTTTAGGAACAGCAGAGGAAGTTCCAGCAGGTTTAGGGGCACGAGTTCGGACAGGAATCCCCGTAGGAACAGATGCTGAGCTCTGAAGAGACGCAAGTCGTGACATAACCTCGACATGATTCTGATCAGTAGATGCCCGTAGCTCAGCTACCTCGTGTCGAGAGGCGGTGGCTCGTTCTTCCAAGACTTCGATTCTTTCCCTAAAATGTTGAATCTCCTTCAAAATATGAAGGAGAATGTTTTCCGTGTTAGCATCCATGTTCTCAGTCCCATCATCCTTGAGCTCCTCATCATCAACCAAATTCACATGTGGAACTTCACCCGGAACCTTAGGTTTGGATGAAATTCGCCTACTTTTACGCACCGGCTCTTTCACTCCAACTGTGTGTTTCCCTTCAACCATGACCTCCGCCGCCTTGGCTTTCCTCTTAGCCTCATTTGCTTGTTTAATTTCCAACAGAGTTGCAGTACGACCATCTAATACCCTTTGTTGTGAGTCAAAATTCTCACAAAATTCTTTCATTGCTTCTGGATACATAAACTCTATATAATCACTAAGCATTTTATCCCAATTTTGAAATTGAAAAACATGCAAAAGTTGGTCATACCCATTTTTAGAACACCATTCACGGTTGAGAACGAGTACGGGAACGAAGTGACTAGCCAATTGGTCGAGTTCCTTGGGGATATCATTGCTAACTTCTCCCATCTCCAAGCTTTCAAGAAAGGAAGGTCCTTCGTCCTCTTTTCGTGGTCTTTTTTTCGAAGTTAGGGTTTGGGATTGTGGAATTTTGGGAGGAGATTGGTGAGTGGGGGATGCATTTGAGTCTTTGGTTGATTGGGTGTTGGAAGTATGAGAAGCCATTGTTGAAGAGGAGTGGAGATTGGAAATGTAGAAGAAGAAATTTTGGGGAAGATGAAGGAGGGGGTGCCGTGTTTGAGGAGAGAGGAAAGGGAGTTGGGTGTAATTGGGAAGTTTGAAATTGGTAGAGGTATGTTGAGTGGGTTAGTGGGTAGAAACCCACGTGTGGAGTTCCCCCCCTTTTTTTTTTTTATTTGAAATATGGATATATACATAAACATGGTGACACTCTAATTGGACTTACTTAATGGGTAGTTCTCTTAGGCTACAAAAGAAAAATAATTTGTGGAAAATAAAATTAATTTGTGGAAAAATAAATTAATTTGTGGAAAATAAAATGAAAATAAATTAATTTGAGGAGTAAATTAATTTATATAAAAAGAAGAAAAAAAAAAGAAATAAAATAAAACCATAGGAACATATTGATGCACACATTTATTCATCATCCAAATAGCAATCATGAAAATAAGAGTAATATTGATAGACATTTACGAGTATAAACCTCAAATTCCATCAGGAACATGCTTTCGCACCATAATTGCAATGAAAATTATTCTAGGAACTTTAATAATTGAGTTGACGTACCTGGAGGAACTTCTTAGCAACTTACTTTAATTTGATCATCCCAAGTTCCATCCGCAATTTCTCATATCTTTCTCTATTCAATGGCTTAGTTAATATGTCAGCAATTTGATCTTCAGTTTGACAAAATTCAAGTTTTATCAGACCTTTTTCTACATTATCCTTTAGAAAATGATGACGTATGTGAATGTGTTTCACACGTGAATGGTGAACTGGATCCTTTGATATACAAATGGCACTAGTATTATCACAATATATAGGAATACAATTATAATTAATACCAAAGTCCCTTAGTTGTTGTTTTATCCAAAGCAGTTGTGAACAACATGCAGCAGCTGCTACATATTCGGCTTCTGCAGTGGATAGAGCAACTGTGTTTTGCTTCTTGGAACTCCAAGAAACTAAACACGTTCCAAGGAACTGAACCATACCTGAAGTGCTTTTCCTATTTACCAAATCACCGGCATAATCTGCATCAGCAAATCCCTTGAGTTCAAACGTGTCATTGTGAGGATAGAACAAAGTTAGATCATCAGTTCCTTTCAAATATCTCAATATCCTCTTGACTGCAGTGAGATGTGACTCCTTTGGATTTGCTTGGAACCTAGCACATACACCAACACTAAAAGAAATATCTGGTCTACTAGCAGTTAGATACAATAAGGAACCTATCATGCCTCTATATTGCTTTTCACTCACACTAGTTCCTTTGGGATCTTCATCCAATCTGGTGTTAGTTCCCATAGGAGTGTGATTTATTTTGGATGTTTCCATCCCAAATTTCTTTAGAAGTTCCTTTATGTATTTTTGTTGATGAATATAAATTCCCTTTTCAGTTTGCTTTATTTGCAAACCAAGAAAGAAATTTAACTCACCCATCATGCTCATCTCGAATTCCTTGCTCATTAAATTTGCAAATTCCTGACACAAAGATTCGTTAGTAGCACCAAATATTATATCATCTACATAAATTTGGACAATGAGAAGATCAGTTCCTTTGGATTTTAGAAATAAAGTTTTATCAACTTTTCCTCTTTTAAATTCATTTTCCAAAAGGAACTTGGACAACCTCTCATACCATGCTCTAGGAGCTTGCTTCAACCCATAAAGGGCCTTGTCAAGCTTATAGATATGGTTAGGAAATTTAGAGTTTTCAAAACCAGGAGGTTGTTCCACATATACTTCCTCATTTAAAAATCCATTTAAAAAAGCACATTTAACATCCATTTGATATAATTTAAAACCCATGAACGAAGCAATAGCAATTAAAATTCTAATAGCTTCTAACCTTGCTACCGGAGCAAATGTTTCTTCATAATCTATCCCCTCTTGTTGATTGTATCCTTTTACAACTAACCTGGCCTTGTTCCTGACGATCGTGCCATGTTCATCTAGCTTATTCCTGAACACCCACTTCAATCCAATTACCTTTTGGTGTTCCGGCTTTGGTTCAAGGTGCCACACCTTGTTCCTTTCAAACTGATTGAGTTCATCCTGCATGGCTAGTATCCAATCTGCATCCTCAAGTGCTTCTATGTGATTTCGAGGCTCAATGATGGATAGGAACACACCATGGGCACAGAAGTTCCTGATCTGAGTTCTGGTCTGAGTTCCTTTCCCAATATCACTTATGATAAGATCAAGAGGGTGGTACTTCTGATATTTCCAAGGTTTTGGTTCAAAGTCTCTGATTGGAACTGGTCTTTCTACAGTCTCTTCAGGAACTCTGATCTCTTCTTCTAAGTTCCCCTCAGTCTCTAGAACTTCCCCCTGAGTTCCTTCAGGAACTGGCTCTTCTTGTCTTTCAACATGAGGTCGTTCTTCTGGGATATTTGCTCTTTCTTCATTATTGGATGTTAACTCTTCTTCATCTGGATCCTTTCTAACCAAGCCTATCTCTAAGTCCTCAAGTTCCTGCAAAAAGTTAGTATCACTATTTACATAAGGGTTAGTTTCATCAAATAAAATATGTACACTTTCCTCGACACTTAATGTCCTCTTGTTATAAACTCTATATGCTTTACTATCAGTGGCATATCCTAGGAACACAGCTTCATCACTTCTCTCATCAAACTTCCCTAAGTTCCTTTTACCATTATTGTGCACGAAGCACTTACAACCAAAAGATCTCAAGTGAGAAATGTTAGGTTTTCTTCCTTTCATTAGTTCATAGGGAGTTTTGTTTGTGATGGGTCTTAACATGATTCTATTGATTATATAGCATGTCGTATTAACGGCTTCAGCCCAGAAGTTCCTAGGTAATCCACTTGCAATGAGCATTGTTCTTGCCATGTCTTCTAAAGTCCTGTTTTTCCTCTCCACAACACCATTTTGCTGTGGTGTCCTAGGAGCGGAGAAGTTATGATCCATACCATTTTCCCTGCAAAACTCATCAAACTTTTGATTTTCAAATTCAGTTCCATGGTCAGATCGTAAGTGAATTAGTTGACAACCACTCGACTTTTGCATCTTCTTAGCAAAGCAAACAAATTCTTCAAAAGTCTCATTTTTGCTATGAAGAAACATTGTCCAAGTGAATCTTGAGTAATCATCAACTATGACTAAGACATACAATTTTCCACTTCTACTTTGGACTCTCATGGGCCCACACAAATCCATATGAATAAGTTCCAATGGTTTTGTGGTGCTCACGAGCTTTTTGCTTTTAAAGGAACTTCTAACATGCTTGCCTTTAGCACATGCATCACACAATTTATCACATTGGAACTTGATGTTTGGTAAACCAACAACTAGTTCTTTTGTTCTCAATTTATCCAGTAGAGAAAGGCTAGCATGTCCCATTCGTTTATGCCAAAGTAGTGGATCATCCTCAATGACACTAAGACAAGTAAGAGTAGTTTTAGGAATTGCTTCGAGGTTCACAGTGTATGTGTTCCCATTGCGTTTCCCTTCAAGAATAATTTTATTAGTGTCATTGTTGATGATTCTACAACACTCATTAGTAAAATGTACAGAGTTTCCTTTATCACAAAATTGTGAAATACTAAACAAGTTATGCTTCAAACCATCTACAAGAAAGACATTATCTATGCTATGGGAACTTGACTTACCTACCTTACCTACGGCAATAATATTACCTTTCTGATTGTCACCGAATGTCACAGTTCCCCCTGAGTAGGCTACTAGTGAGAGAAAGTTTGATTTGTCTCCGGTCATGTGCTTGGAACATCCACTGTCGAGGTACCATATGGTGTTCCCCCTCACTAGTTCCTGCAAGAATAATTAATGGTTAGGTTGAGGAACCCAGGTTTCCTTGGGTTCCTTTGTAGACATATCATCATAAGTTTTTTCAATCCATTTAACATGTCTATGATTCTGATTCAAGCTGTTGTTCCTCTTGGAACACTGGTCTTTCAGATGACCTGAGTTCCCGCAGAACAGACAGACTTTGCTGCTTGGAAGTTCCACATACTTTTTCTGATTACTCCCTTTTTGTTTATAATTAAAACCTAGACCTTCGGTCCTCTTTGCTTGGGCATTCAGAATCCATTGTGGAACTTCTCGTTGATTATCTTTATCCCTTTTTATTTCAGTAAGTTCCTCTGTCAATTTCTTATTATCAGATTTTACTTTTTCCAGATCAGTCTTTAGTTCCTTCAGATCAGAAACCCTAGAGGAACTTTCATTCGAATTTTCAGATTTCAAACTAAGATTAATCAACTTATAGCAGTTAAGTTCCATTGTTGTTTGGCTTAATTCCTTTTCAAGATTTTTAACCTTAGTCATTAAAACATTGTTTTTATCAAATAGGTCAAAGAATCTATTTTCAGTTTCAACTTTATTACCCTTAAACCAATCACTATGTTCCCTACTTACTTTAAGTGCGTTTTCACATTCATTCTTTTCTTTCTTAACATTCATCCAGTTTTTATGAAATTCAATAACTAAATCAACAAGTTTTTGTTTAGGCAGAGAATTTAAATAATAAGGATTTAGGCTTACCTTCTCGTTGGGTTCCTGTGGGAACTCTGGCACATCAGATCTTGCCATTAAACACAATTGGGCCGTTTCCTCTTCAGGCTGTTCCTCCACCTCTTCTTCTGATTCAGAATCACCCCATGCTGCTATCATCGCTTTTCGAACATCATTTTTGGAAAACGAAGGCTTGTAGTATTTTTCTTTGTTGTAATCCTTCTTTTCCTTAAATGATTCCTTCCCTTTGGACTTTGTTTTCTCATTTTCCCATTGTGGATATTCCTTGATGAAGTGATCAGTGGAGCCGCACTTGTGACATCCAAAGTTCTTTTTGGAACTCGTCAGTTTCTTTCCAGAGTTCCTGAAGGAACTTCGGTTTCTGTTGAAGGCTCTTTTGAATTTTCTAACGAGCATAGCAGTCTCGTCATCTTCTTCGGTATCACTCTCTTCTGCCTTCAATGCTAACCCCTTGTTCTTGGAGCCTTCTCCGCTGGTTCCCAGATGTAGTTCATGGGTTAGCAAAGAACCCGCTAATTGTTCAATGTTGAACTTCGTCATGTCCTTTGATTCCATAAGTGCTGTTACTTTAGATCTCCATCTATCGTCTTGTGGTAGACTCCTTAAGATCTTTCTAACCTGTTCATCAATAGGTATTTCTCTTCCAAGGGAAACAAGCTCATTTATGATGTTAGTGAAACGAGTAAGCATATCTTGAATAGATTCCTTAGGCATCATCTCGAACCTTTCATACTTAGAGATCAATAAATCAATTTTAGACCTTTTAACTTCATTAGTACCTTCATGAGTTATCTGTAGTAAATCCCAAATTTGTTTTGCGCTCTTGCACCCCATAATACGATTATGTTCATGGGGTCCAAGACCACAATGAAGCAATTTTATGGCCTTTGCATTAATTTCCATTTTTTCAAAGTCTTCACGTTCATATTCAGAAATTTCCTTAGGGACTATCTCATTATTTGCATTAATTTTGGTTACCTGATAGTCACCGACTTCCACGACTCTCCATACCTGATAATTTTCAGCTTTGATGTAGATCTCCATGCGATTTTTCCAGTATGCATAAAATTTCCCATTAAACATGGGAGGTCTCTGAGATGAGTACCCTTCTTCCAATTTCTCGCAAGTGTTCATACTGCCCGGATCTCTCGTCAAGGTGTCTTGAACGGTCTGAGTTCCTGCTCTGATACCAATTGTTATTCCTGTAGGAACACTGCAAGGGGGGGGGTGAATTGCTGTGTGGAACTTGTAGCACAGATTTTCGTCAAAATTAAAAACCTAAAGGAACTTTGAGAAAAACGAAATGTAAAGAGACAAATTTCAACGAGAAAAACTTCCTGGCCCACGGAAGAAAAACTCCACTTTTATATAAAGGCCTTGTAAACTCTTACAACCCTAATTTCTCTCTGAACCTCGTGAGTTCCTGTAGGAACTTACGATTCTATTCTCTTTCTCTCTTTCTTTTTCTTTCTCTTTCTCACGACCCTTTCTTCTCTGTTCTCTCCAAGTTCTCACACTCTTCTCTTTTCTTTTCTCTCAATTACAACTCAAATAATAACTCTAATAAGTAAATGCACACAGAAACTGAACTGGAACTCTAATGGAACTTTGACACACACTTAGTATATTTTTCTGAAATTCTCTCTGTTTAATGCTCTTGTGTGTTGTATCTTTAATGTCAGAATAAAGGTGGTTCTTATAGTAGTAATGGATGGAAGTTGAACTTAGCTTGATGAGAAAGTAATCAAGTGCCACTTTCCCATGCATGCACAACCATTCCACCACTAACACTCCACTACCTTTTGACTCCTAAATGATAGAACACTAACACCCACTTTGCTGACCAAATTAAATCAGAAATAAATCTACCATGACTCAAGAAAAAAAAAACTGTTTCTTTACTCTTTTTCTGGTTTTCTCCTTTTTTCTTTTTCGGATTTTTTCTTTGCTCAAAGAAAAATTAAATAAACTTAATTCAAATAGATTATTTTAATTCAAAAATACCTAAAGCCAAAATTAGATAAATAAACTAAACAACAATCAAAGATACGATCTTAAGAAAAACGGTTTTTTTTTTTTAAATAAAAAGCAATATTTATTTATTAAAAACTTTTAACTAAAATAAATAAATAAAATTAGTAGATTTTATAATAAATAAAATCAGAAATAAAGACTCAATAAAATAAATAACCGACTTGACCATGACACATTCAAACTAGTTTGTTCAATTTCCTAAAATTAAGGAGACCACTACTCAGCTTAATTCTGAAGGTTTTACTGAGATTAAACTAATTCAAAAGACAGTTAAAGTGATGCTAAACTATAGCTAAGGACGTGGACTACTATAACCAACCTGACAGACACGAGTTCCTCTAGAAACTTGACCCAAGGTTCCTCTGGGAACTGAACACTAGTTCCATACCCTAAAGTTCCAGTATGACTGAGTGCATTCACTTACTTACAATTTCCCTAGAATATTATCTCATAACCGGCAGCATAGAACCGGCAGCTTGTGAAGTAAAACCGGCAGCAGAAACCGGCAGCATGTGAAGTCCAAGACCGGCAGCTTTGAAGCCTAAAACCGGCAGTCTTAAAATCCAAGATGGCATCTTCAAGATGGCAGCTTCAAGATGGCAGCCACATCTTCAAAACTGGCAGCCTACTTTAAGGTCCCAAAACCGGCAGTTTGTAGAGGAATACAAGAAGTCATCCATGCAATCAAAGCTACAAGAAGCTTCAAGAAACCTCACTTGACAGCACCATCTTTGATTCATGATTTGAACCTCCACTTGAATCACCATCTTGTTTCTTCAAATGATTGAATCTTCATGCTTGAATCTTCAATGCTTATTTTATCTTCAAGATCTAAAATTCTCCAAGAACTCAAAGATACTTATTAGTAATTAAGTTTGAGGTTTATGTCATCATCAAAACATAAAAGGAATATGTCAACAGAATTGTTTAGGTGCCCTTGATGGTAAAATGATTCTTATTAATGCCCCTTCTGAAGATCGTCCCAAATATCGTAATAGAAAGGGCAACATCACACTGGATGTATTAGGAGTCTGCTCACTAGAGATGAAATTTATATATGTCTTACCTGGTTGGGAGGGATCCGCACATGATGGTCGTGTTCTTCAAGATGCAATTTCTAGGCCTAATGGTTTGAAAGTTCCAAAAGGTAATTTTATGAATGAGGTCTTTGTTTGGTTTAAACCTAGTTAGAGAGTGTAATAAGTTATGATTTTTAATGTGTCAAGGTTCTTATTACCTGTGTGATGGATGATATATGAATGGAGAGGGATTTCTTGTACCATATAGAGGACATCTTTATCATCTTAAAGAGTGGGATAATAAATCCCGACAACTTCAAACTGCTGAAGAATATTTCAACTTAACGCATGCAAAAGCTAGAAATGTAATTGAACGATGCTTTGAGTTACTCAAGGGAAGATGGGGAATTCTTAGAAGTCCTTCATATTTTAGTTTACAAACACATGGTCATATAGTGTTTGCTTGTGCCTTATTGCATAACTTGGTAAAAAGATACATGCCTCCTGAATGTTTTAATGATGATGATTTGTATGACGAGGTTGAAAGTGATAGTGATGAAGATGATGGAGTTGAGTACATTAGAACCATTGCTGTGACTGACCCATGGACTAATTTTCGAAATATAATGACGCAAAACATGTTTAATGAATGGAGGGCTAGAAATCGTACATGAAGTTTGTGGCTTTGTTGTAATTTGTGTTACCTTTTTTTTCTACATTGAATGTTGAAACTTCTATGTTGTAGTTTATTTTCTAAACTTTTTAAATTGAGGTTGTATTTTGAAGACTCATAATAATAATAATAATAATAATTATTATTTTTATTATATATTTTGTCTTAGTAGGATGGAAGAGAGTAGTGGAAGTTGTGGACCCGTAGGTGGAAGGGGTAGAACTAAACGATTTTGGACTATTGAAGAGGATAAAGTGTTAGTGGATGCATTGCCGGAGCTAGCAGTTGATCCTCATTGGAGGTGTGAGGCAGGATATAGAAATGGTTACATGAACCGGTTGGAAGAAGTCATAGGGAAGGCCCTTCCAGGTTGTGGTTTGAAAGCTACACCACACATTGATTCAAGGCTAAAAACGCTTTCAACCAAGTTTAGGGCCATTCCTCAAATGTTAGGTACAAGTGGATTCACTTGGGATGATGAAAAGAAGATGATTTCTGTGGAACGAGTTGTTTATGACGAGTATTGCAAGGTAATTTTACTACCTTTTATGTTTATACATGTTTTGGCATATTTATGCACTAACATGATTACTTACTTTCTTTGTGTTTGTTTGTTTTACTAGAGTCACCCCAATTGTAAGAACTTGTACGGGGTTGTATTTCCTCACTTCCATGAACATATATGGCAAGGACTATGCAACTGGAAAATCGGCTGAAGGCTTTGTTGATGTGGTGAAAAATATAGAAAAGGCTACCCCTATTCAAGTTGCACTTGATTCAAGTGATGATGATGATGAAGATTGTGTTGGTAGCGGTAATGTGACACACACTCAAACCCAAACTGTTGAATCCGCTCCCTCTCCAAAAAACAAGATGAAAATTGAAAAAACTTCTAAGAAAAAGAAGAGAGGTAGTGAAGGTGGGGGAAGTAGCTTACAGACATTTATGAAATATAATCTCACCTTTCTACTATGGCTAATGTAATGGCACAGACTGATGATCGTGAACAAAGGGCCGATGAAAGAGAACAAAAGATTGTTGAAAAGAGTGAACAAGTGTTAGAAGAACTACTCTCTTTAAATTTAGAAGGTGTCACTCCTACTCAAGTCTTTGAAGTAGCCAACATCCTCACCGCACAACAATTAACTAAACAAGCTCATGATCTTTAGTAAGTGTCTTGATGCTTTGAAAGGAAGCTATGTGAAGAGCCTTCTTAGTGGAAGTGGTGATGGTGAATCTTATTTCTAGCTTTCTTGAGTAATCATGCTTTTGGTTATGAAGTATGCTTTTGGTATTAGTAAACACTTATTTTGATGTTAGTAAACACTTGTTTTGGTGTTGGTAAACACTTGTTTTGGTGTTGGTAAACACTTGTTTTGGTGTTGGTAAAAACTTATAAGGAATATTGTTAGACTTGGTAAAAAAAATTATGTAGTTATTATTATTATCCATATTGATATGAAATGTATGTATGGAAATATTTTGGTGTTTGTATGATATACATCCATTACGAAAAAAACAAGTTTTTTGTGCAAGAAGTATAATATTACAAGATATGGAAAAAGTATCTCATATACATATGTCATAGGCTATTTTATTATTTTAAAAAATAAATTTAAAAAAAAAATTAATTATGAGATATTGTAGGTGTATCCAATATACTTATATACATATGTCATAGACTTTTATTATTTAAAAAAAAAATTGATTCCCTGGTTTAAACCAAACAATCACAAAGTGAATCAGGGAACAGTTTATTCCGTTTCCACTGCACTTCTAAACAAGCATGGCAAATCAGGGTCATTTCTATCCTTTCTGTTTGGTTCTCTTTCTGGATTCCATTCCGTTTCCCCTGCGCGAACCAAACCCCCTAACTATAATGCCAAAATATTACAAAGACGCCTAAAAATACGTTGGTACAAGACATCTCTAGTTCCTTCAAGCATCTGCTCCGACGCTCAAGTTTCTCCAGTGAAGTTCCTTCTTCACGATCTCCTCTTGATTAGCTTTACACATAACGTGCAAGATCTCCAATCTTCATTTAGATCATCATCAAGCTTCCAATCTACCTTCAAGTTAATCTAAAAACCAAAACACTTAAACACACATATTAAAGTATGAGTTTGTCTACGTGTAAGTCATCATCATAACTTTTTGATGGATGACAAACTTAGCAAACTCTAGCCAAAAATAATTAAGTGTTCATATACTTTAGCAAAATTTTTAATTTTTAATTTTTAGTTTTTAGGATTTTTTTTAATTAAGAAAATAAATGACTTAAATTAAACTTTTTTTTTTTACATAAATTAAAAGCTTATGAACTAATAAACTATTAAACTAAGAAGCAAATTTAAAATAAAAACTATTAAAATATTTTTTTAAAAAAACATGATCATCATACTACTTTTGAATGTTTGGTCACTTTTTCCCCTTTTGTCTTTCATCAAAAAGTTAAGCAAGCACACATATTTCTAAAAACACAATACCATGGGAACAAAAAGTTAAGCCATGGCCAGGCTCTTTCACAGAAAAACCAAGTCAAGCACACAAACAATCCAAAAATAAATAGATAAACAAGGATTCATCATTCGACATTCATCATTAAAAGATTAAGCCCATTAGTTCCAAAAGTTATAGAAAATAGATAATATTCAAAAACGCAAAATAAAACAAAATAGATAATTGTTTTATACAGCCCAAATGAATAAAAGTTTAGAAATTTAAGGCTAAGGGAAGTAGGGTTAGGGAATAGGGTGAAGGAACTAGGCAGCAGCATCTTCATCTTTCTTGTCCTCCTCTGCATCCTGGTCTTGAGCCTCATCTTCATTTGATTCAAGAACCATTTTTTCAAGTCTGTCCTTGAGGGCTTGTTGTCCTTTACCAAGAAGAATCAATCCTTCCTTGAGTTCCTTGGTGAGCAGATCAGATGCCACACTCAAGTTCCCCAATACAGATTCTATATCCATCATCCTTGAGACATATCATTCTGAGATGCCATCATCTTTGCTACAGTTCGTTTGATGAACTCCAGTTCCTCCATATAATAGAGGCAGAGAAACTGAACCCACCAAAGCCAAGTCCTGCTCCAAGCACCCTCTTGGAAGCAGGTTCCTTCTCATTAGTTTCCCCTTCATCATCATCAATGACCACATGAGAGGTCGTAGGTGTAACGACCCGCATTTTTATGCAACGATGTTAACGGTGATAACGTCGTAAACAGGCAATTACCAATCGATACGATAACGGAATTCTAAATAAACTCATGGATAAAAGGGAAATCATACTGATTATTAATGGAACCCAAATTCCAAAAGAACAATTAATTAACTAATCCCAAAAATATAATTCTACAACTTGAAATAAACCTATAACTACTAAAAACAGGAAAGAAAAACAGGTGCCTAGATCTCTCGCCAAACACTAATCCCGACTCTAGCTTCATTCTGCTCACCTGCAAAATGAAAATGGGGGGGTGGGGGTGGGGGGTCCACCGTCAGTGGCGAGTAACTAGACTGTCCTACTAAGAAGTAGGACCACATTACATAAAACAACAGGTTAGAAACACAGGAACCAATAGATAACAATAACGTACATAACAAACATGTAATGCCATCATCAAAGTTACACAGCGGAAACAACATAATCATAATCATTCAACATTCACATCATAATTCATTCAATCACAACATCTCAAGATCAATTCATAATTCAATGCAAGACTCCGCTCGGTCTACAACCGATAACATGATCAACAAACAAAAAAACTGGCCCCGCTCAGTTCATCACCGATGAATCGATTGACCCGTTCAGTATATCACAGATAAACCGATAGACACAACTCGCTTGGTCTTCAACCGATAAACACAACAAAACATCAAACAAACAAACATGCCCCGCTCAGTTCATCACCGATGAACCGATAGACCCGCTCAATTTATCACTGATAAACCGATAGACACAACTCGCTCGGTCTTCAATTGATAGACACGACCCGCTCGGTCTTCCACCGATAGACACGACTCGACTCTGACAATACTCAAAAGACGCCAAACCAAATCATCATACGAGTTCAAGTACTTCCACACGCATAAAATACCAACTATCAATTCAAGAAATAATCAATATTGAACAAGGTACACGTGAGCTTATCAATCAAGATTCAACAATATAAAATTCATGCTTCACATAAAACGAATCAAACATTATGCGCATAAAATACCAACTATCAATTCAAGAAATCATCAATATTGAACAAGGTACACGTGAGCTTATCAATCAAGATTCAACAATATAAAATTCATGCTTCACATAAAACGAATCAAACATTATGCTTAAGTTTCCTAAATTACACACATGGCACAAGCAATATTAATTAAGCAAGTGTACTTATACTTTACAACAAGCTTTATGAACAAAAATAGTCAACACAAGATTAATTAAAGTTTCATGGACAATTAGCCATCAAATTATACAATAAAGTCAATTAAAAAACCTATACTTGCTATACCGAAATCCCACGCATGAAATACAATCAAGAAAAATCCAACCTTGGAACACCACTACACGCATGACTCGAAAAAAAAACAAGGGAAGTCCAAGATTTGGAATCAACATATATCAAGATTATCAAGATTCAAGATTTAAAAGATCAACAAGCACCATCATGAAAGATTAACCAAGTAACAAGAATTCATGCTTGTAACAAATACACGCACATACTTGACCAAAGGTCACGGTCCTATACACCTCAATTTCTTCCAGCAATTACTCCAAATCATCAAGTAAGATCATCAAATAATACATATAAGCTTTCAAGATTCAAGATTAATCATGAAGAAATTCAAGTAAATCATACATAAAACACTCGACAAACATGGGTAAAGAAACAAACATTAACCACACCATCTAATCCTATCATTCCATATAATCTAATCCTAATCCTAAGTAGAAGGTCTAGTTACCTAGTTTGAAGCAAGACAAAACTCACGCACGGAAACTCGCCCAAACATGAGCCACCCTCGATACCACGCACGACCACGAGCAACACGTCCAAACAAGGGTTCTTGGTTCTAGTTGATGATGGGTTGAAGGTTTGATGTTCTTTGATGGTGTTGATTGATTGATGGAGTGGAAGATGGAATTTGGGGATTTATGGAGGGATGCTGTGAAAACTAAATAGAGGAGGAAGGAGAGGTCTTGTTTTAGCTTTGGTTGTTATATGAGTAAGTTTTCAAAGGGTGGGTTTTTAAGGGTATTTATAGAGTAAGGGTTAGTAAAATAATAGGATGGGTTTTAAGAACAAAGAAAATAAAAGGAAACCCAAAGGAGGTGGCCAGCTATGAAGGGCCTAAGGCCTTGGTTTTGGGCTTGATCCCCAAATATAAAATTAAATATCTTGGCCCAATTAGAGAGTTTGGGCTTAAAGGCTTAATTTTTCACATAAATTTACGGCCCAAAAATCCGGGTCGTTACTGTAGGTGTGGCACAAGATTTTGTTGCCAACCTCAAACTCTTTCTCTTCTTCCCTTGAGTGCTTTTTGCACTCCCTTTCTTCTCTTCAACCTTCTTTCCCTCCTGTTCCTCCTTCTGATCCTCCCCTTCGACATCCTCATCGTCATAAGTTGTTTTCACCTCAACCTCTTCTTTCAACACCCTAGCCTTTGGAGTCTTTTTAACTAAAAATTCAGTTTTTCCATCCACAACACAAAGGTTCCATGTGGAAAGGGTACGAGGTTGAATGAAGTGGTTACTTTGTAGTTTAAGGTGTTCAATCCACCCTTCGGTTTCTCCACTGCAGTTCCATCCACCCTCAATTCCACCGTCTTTTCAATAGGTAAATTGGGACAAGTTTGGGAGTTCTCGTCGGTTTCCATGGGTGAATTTTGTGGGTAGATGATTTGAATTGGTGAAATATCCATTGGAGAGCAAGGTGAGAGAAAGTTAGGGTTTAGTTCTCTTAGGGTTTGGAAATTTTGTGGAGTTCGAGTGAGTGAGTGTGAGTGATGATTGAGAGCTTTTTCCATTTATATAATTTCGAACAAGTAGTCCTTTGAGGTGCTTAGTTTAGTTTCAGATTTTGTGAAAGGGTGCGACTTTACCACTTCTTAAATGATTCTTTGTACCACATGTAGAATTAAAGAGAGAACTCTTTAGATCATTAAATAGGCACAATGAATTCGAATTTTTTATTTTTGAAGTGAAAAAGTACAATTTTTTTTTCATTAAAAATAGGGAATTTGTTAATTTGGGCCAAAAACAATATTTTGTGGATTGGATAGACTTGATAAAAATTTAGACTTTGAAAAGAATAAGTCTACCCAAATTAGATGTAACTAATACAAAACAAATTGGGCCTAATATTTTAACAATTAAAATTATTATCCTTGTCTCACTAATTTATTTAATTCAACACTTGTACACAAGAACAAAATTAATCTATTAATTGACACAGTGTAAATACACGTTGATTTTGTGTATGAGATATGTATACTTAACATAACTAAATGACTTATTTACCTTGGGGGCATGAGTTCCTTCTATTGTAGTTGAATCATCCCAAGTTCCATACGCATCCTTTCATGCCTTTTCCTTGTTAGGGGCTTAGTAAGAACATCTGCAATTTGATTATTAGTTTCACAAAAATCAAGTTTAATTAATCCTTTTCAATATAGTCTTTAAGGAAGTGATGCCTTATATGAATAGGTTTAACTCTTGAATGATGAACTGGATCCTTAGAAATGCATATTGCACTTGTGTTATTACAATAAATGGAAATGCAATCTAACTTCATACCATAATCTCTTAATTGTTGCTTGATCCAAAAAACTTGTGAACAACAAGCAACAACTACCACATACTCAGCTTCAGCAGTAGATAAGGCAATAGCGTTTTGTTTCTTGGAAGCCCAAGAAAGTAGACATGACCGGAGGAACTGGACTGTTCCAGAGGTACTTTTTCGATTTACCAAATCACCTGTCAGCATTTGTATATCCTATTAAGTCAAATGTATCTATTCTAGGATAGCAGAGACACAAATCATTAGTTCCTTTAAGGTATCTAAAGATCCTCTTAACTCCTGTTAGATGACATTCTTTAGGGTTAGAATGAAATCTAGCACACAATCCAACACTATAAGAAATATCGGTTCTACTTGCAGTTAAATAAAGCAAAGAACCAATCATACCTCTATATTTAGTTTGATCCACAAGAGTTCCTTGGGGATCCTAATCTAATCGAGTTCCAACACCCATAGGTGTATGATTAGTTTTAGCTTGATCAAGGTTATATTTTTTCAGAAGTTCCTTGACATATTTTTGCTGATGAATTAAGTCCCCCCCTCTCTGTTTGCTTAATTTGCAAACCAAGGAAGAAGTTTAATTATCCCATCATACTCATTTCAAATTCACCACTCATTAGGTCAACAAAATATTTACACAATTCATCATTAGTAGCACCAAAGATTATGGCATTGACAAATATTTGGACAACTAATAAATCAGTTCCTTTAGCTGTCAAAAATAAAGTTTTGTCAATATTTCCTCTTTTAAAATCATTTTGTAAAAGAAACTTTGAAAGTCTTTCATACCAAGCTCTAGGAGCTTTTTTGAGACCATAAAGAGCCGTATCTAATTTAAACACATGATTAGGAAAATTTTGATTTTCAAATCCATGTTCAACATAAACTTCCTCCTCGAGAAATCCATTTAGAAAAGCACTGTAACGACCCGACTTTTCGACTTGTCGATTTACAAAGGGAAAGCGACATTCGGATCGTTACTAACTTAAATAACAATAAATCAACTTAATTGAATGAATAAATTATCTTTTATTAAATTAACTACTGAAAATCCATAATCCAAAAGTCACTAATACATATAGAGTCTGGAAATTCTGTCCCAACATGCTGGGATCATATTATAAACTAAATAAAGGTTTATACTGTTCTGGAAAATACTAGAAACTTTAAATAAAGACTAAATCTCTCAAGCCCATCCGGCGAAGCCCGCTCTATTCTGCTGCAACATCTCCTGAAACTGAGGGGGGGGTCCACCGTCAGTGGCGAGTAACTAGGCTGTCCCATTTAATCGAGGGACCACCAAACACATAATAGCATAGAAAAATATCATAAAAACTGTAAAGAATTCAATTCATGCTTTACACATCAATACACAAGTTCCGTATAAACGTACGTATAAGAATACGTATAAAAGTACGTATAGAGTACGTATACAAATACGTATAAAAGTACGTATAAAGATACGTATAAAAATACATATAAATACCCCTGCAGAAATACGGTTAGAATACGTATAACTACGTATAAAGTACGTACGATCAACCCTGCAAATACGGTTAGCATACATCCAAATACATTCAATATCCGTATAATTATACATACACATACATGCTCTTGAATACAGAAATACACAGCGGAAGACTTATAATATACTGGTCTTATACTTTATACTATACATCTTAAATTATCCCAATCCTTAACTTATACTTAACCCTTCTTAAATTATATCATTAATAAATCTTAATCATATCTTATCATAATCTTATCTTAATCATATCATATCATAGTCTTATCTTGATCGTATCATATCATGTCTTTCTTATCATATTAGATCATAACATATCTTATCATCACATCTTAGAAATCATCTTAAACTTCATCTTATGATTTCATCTTATCAAATCGTATGATCGTAATATAATATCTTTGTTGGACCGGTCACTAATAACTCGTTATGGATCTCGTGTTTCACCATAACTCCCTAGAACATGCCGGGAGGAGCTCGTGTACTCAATCCCATAGCGGATCCCGTGTTTCACCGCTAAGTCTAAGCTATGGCCATAACTTCCTGGTAGCGACTCGCAGATACGGTTACCAGACGACTACATGTTCTAAGGTCAAACTACTCGGGGGAACTCATGTGTTTGTCCCATTGAGTAGTGGTTCTGACTTAACCCACTAATGACTCGTGTATCATACAGGTGGGTGTCCATATTGTATCTTATATCTTCAATTAATTCAATCATATCATATATTAGGATAATACTAGGTGACCGTAATAGGAAATGAAATGTTCGGAGTCCCAGGAAAGAGAGGTGCGGCACGTATATTGGCCACCTTAAATACCAAGTCTTTCCTAGCCAGAGACCGAGACATAACATGTATAGCTATTACTCTGTTTCCTTTCTCATCCCTAATAATATCTTATACTTCTCATATTCTTATAACATATACTATTCCTTAATACATATCGTATACTTATAATCCTATCCTTTCGGATACTAACCTTAATATTATATCATATATTATTGTAACAATATCCAAAATATTTATATTAAAAATTACTAATATTATTTTCGGCCCTCTTGATAATAATACTAATAATATCTTTTATCCCTTCACTTTACAACTTATTCCTAATAATTATTTTATCCGAAACTTTTATTATCAAATATTCCTAAATTAATAATAATCCAAAATTAATCAAAATTGACTATTTCAACCCAATTCACACGGCATTTTCAAACTAATAACAATAATTAATTATTTTCTTGAATTAATTTAATTAATCAATATAATTACAAAAATTACCAAGATAAGATAAAAATCATATTTTTCAACAACATTCATCAAGATGAACATAAAAAAATAATATTTTTAACTCTTCTTTTAATTTCTATACACTCGACAATTAGAAGATGATAACAAGATTTAATTTTTAATTCAAGATTAATCAATATAATTCAACACTATCAAGATTCATCATAAAAATCATATTTTTAGTTCCCTTTTAATACTTAGGTCACTCGAAAATTCAATAATTAATAATAGCATATTTTAATAATTCAATTGTCCTATTTTATACAATCTGATTTTTAGAGAATTAAATTAAAAACGACCATTTAAAGATCTCTAAAAATCTGGAAATTTTTATGGGAGCTAAATATGGGTTCAAGAATTTACGTGCATAAATTTCGTCTAAAAATAACATCTTTTACTATTTTTAAGTGATTTTATAACTAACCAGTCAGATTAGGCTGAATTCGGTTTCAGAATTTTATGCCATATCAAACGATCTTTAAAAATTACGAAAAAATTACACAAGCTTTAAAACAGTATTACTGACTTCCACCTAAAATTTCGTAGCCATTCGATTTGATTAAGTATATTAATAAATTCGTAAACTAAAACTGGACAGTTTTATCAGTTTGAAAGATTAAATTATTTCAAGCAAGAAAAGATCGAATTTTGCCACGAAATAAATTATGATTCAAAATAAAACAGTAAACAAACTGCCACGAAAAATTCATCAAGAAATAGCAAGATTTGATTAATAGATAAATTCATACAAGTAATTATTCAACAATTAGAGATTTCAAGAAATACATCAAATCATGAAAATACATGAAAAATAAATCAAGAACATCATCATCCATATACTCGACATGTTCATATGAAAACAATATTAAACTTCCTACAATTTTCATGCTTCAATTCCTAATTAACTATGTGTTTTTCTACCCAAAATTAAATAAGATAGCGAAGTTACCTTAAATCGCAAAATTTAATCCAAGGCAACTACTATGCTCGGCTATATGAGAGGGGGAAAAAGATGGAGAAAACTTTCTTGTGGAGTTTTGTAGCAATTAGCCAATAGGACCCAAAATAAAACAAGGGGTCCTATATATAAAGAAAAAAAAATAAAAAAAAATAAAAAAAACACTCAAGCTCCGTGAACAATGAGGAAAAGAAGGAGGAAAGTTGTTGATTTACAACAACCATTTGAATAGGTAATTAGGTGGGTTGGATTTAATTTAAATTTAATTAAATTAATTAATTAAATACTAACTAATATTCAACTAATTAAACAAGGTCAAAAATTTGGCCCAAGCAACCAAGATCCAACCGGCCCCAATAGAAAAAGGAAGAAAAATTGGGTCTTTGGCCCAATTTGGAAGAGAAAGGATTGGGCTAAAAATAAAAACAGTCCAATTTTAATGGGCCTTTTGGACTAAAACTGAATAAATAACATTAACAACCGCGAAATTTTCTGGCCCAAAATTCCGGGTCGTTACAAGCACATTCTACATCCATGTGATAAAGTTTAAATCCCATAAAAAAAGAAAAAGCAATCAACATTTGAATAGCTTCTAACCTTGCCATAGGTGCAAAAGTTTCTTCGAAGTCAATCCCTTCTTGCTGATTATAGCCTTTCACAACAAGTCTCGCCTTGTTCCTTACGATAGTTCCATATTCATCAAGCTTGCTCCTAAATACCCATTTAAGTCCAATGACTCTTTTGGATTTAGGAACAGGTTCAAGATGCCATACCTTATTTCTTTCAAATTGATTTAGTTCCTCTTGCATGGCATTGATCCAATCAGCATCTTTGAGATCTCCCTCATGGTTCTTAGGTTCCATGGTGGACAGAAACGCTTGAAAAGTACAGAAGTTACTCAGTTGAGATCTAGTTTGAGTTCCTTTGGAAATATCACTGATTATTAGGTCAGTGGGATGAGACTTTTGATGCTTCCAAGGTTTGGGCTGAAAGTCTCTCAAGGGAACTCCAACTTGTGCAGTCTCTGCTTCAGTTCCTCTAACTTGTTCTGTTTCCCCCTTAGGTTCCTCAGTTATAGCTTCTTCTAC
This sequence comes from Salicornia ramosissima, assembly GCA_951394345.1. Taxonomy (NCBI): domain Eukaryota; kingdom Viridiplantae; phylum Streptophyta; class Magnoliopsida; order Caryophyllales; family Amaranthaceae; genus Salicornia; species Salicornia ramosissima. The sequence goes on from OX596236.1 coordinate 25,365,220, forward strand.
TTGAGGTTGAGGAACTTCAGTTTGATTGTGAGGTTCCTCGTCCTGTATATGAATGTTCTCCTTGTGAGAAGTTTGGATTTCTTCATCTGTATCAATTTTCTTAATAAGACCTATTTTAAAATCATTTTCCTCAAGTTCCTACATATTCAAGTGAGTTTTAGCTTCATTAAATATAACACGTATACTTTCTTCCACACACATTGAATTCTTATTATAGACTCTATATGCCTTACTATTTGTAGCATAGCCAAAGAATATAGCCTCATCACTTCTTTCATCAAATTTTCCCAAGTTTCTTTTACCATTTTTATGGACAAAACACCTGCAACCAAAAGCTCTAAAGTAAGAAATATTGGGTTTTCTACCCTTGAACAATTCATATAGAGTTTTGTTGGCTATTGGTCTCATCATAACTCTATTGATTATGTAACATGCTGTGTTAACAGCTTCTACCCAGAATGAAGTTCCTTGCAAGACCACTCGCTATCAACATAGTCCTAGCCATATCTTCGAGTGTCCTGTTCTTCCTTTCAACAACTCCATTCTGCTGTGGAGTTCTAGGGGCTAAAAAGTTATGATCCATGCCCTTTATCGTATAAAATTCATCAAATTTTGAATTTTCAAATTCTGTTCCATGATCAGACCTTATGTGGATTACTTGGAATCCACTTGTCTTTTGAATTCTGGTTACAAAAGTTTCAAACTCATCATAAGTTTCATCCGTAGTTGACAAGAATATAACCCATGTGAAACTTGATTAGTAATCAACAATAACCAAAACATATTTCTTACCACTTCTTCTTTGGATCCTCATAGGACCTCACAAGTCTATATGAATAAGTTCTAAAGGTTTAGAAGTAGTAATCATATTTTTACTTTTGAAAGAAGATCTGACCTGCTTGCCTTTCAGACATGCTTCACATACATGATGACCAGGGAACTTGACTTTTGGTAAACCAACAACCAAGTCCTTAGAAGTTAATTTATTCATGTGTGAAAAGCTAGCATGTCCAAATTATTTGTGCCATAATAAAGGATCATCATCAATAACACTCAAACATGTAAGGTTGTTCCTTGGGATGGAGTTGAGATCCATCATGTAAGTGTTCCCCTTCTGAGTTCCTTCTAAAACAACCTTTCCAGAATTATCATTGATGATCTTACAAACATTAGAAGTGAAACATACAGAATTACCTTTATCACAAAATTGAGATATACTTAACAAATTATGTCTCAAACCCTCGACCAAAAATACATTATCTATACAGTAGGAACTTGACCTTCCAACTTTTCCTTTGTCAATGATCTCGCCTTTCTTGTTATCTCCCAAGGTCACAATTCCTCCTAGGTAAGTCTCTAGTGAGAGAAATCTTGATTTGTCTCCTGTCATGTGCTTAGAACAACCACTGTCGAGGCACAATGTGTTGTTCCCCCTCACCAGGACCTGCAAAAGAACTTAATGGTTAGGTGGAGGAACCCAGGTTTCCTTGGGTTCCTTAGACAAAGAAACAGAATCAATCTTCTTTATCCAGAGTTGATTAACATTTTTCTCTTGAGCAAGTTCCTTCTTGTCACATGATTTTCTAATGACCAGTTTTTCCACAGAAGTAACATATCTTATTTCCGGGTAAATCAAAATACTTATTTTGTTTCCCTTTATGCTTAGTGTGGACATAACCTAAACCTTTTTTTCTTTTAGTTTGGGCATTCTCAATCCACTTTGGAGTAATATACTGACCAGTTCCTTTATTTTTTCTGGCTTCAAGTTCCTTCTCTAATTTAGCCTTTTCAAACCTCATTTCCTCAAGATATCTCTTGATTTTTTCGAAATCTTTATTAAATTTACTAGAGGAACTTGATCCAATTAGGCCAGTATCCATCAATTTATAATATTGGTCAACTCGACATTTGCCAAAATATTTTCATATTTTAATTTTTCAACGAGTTCCTTTAGGTGGAGATTCTTATCAAAGAGATCAAAAAAAAAAAAAATTTAAACATCAATGCGTTGGTTCATAATCCAAGGACTGTGTTCCTTGTTTATTTAAAGAGATTTTTCACATTCTCTTAAGTGATTACTTACAGTTTTCCAACCATCTTCCATTTCTTTTAATAAGTCAACTAATGTTTTTTTAGGAAGTGTTTTTAACTGTTTAGGATCTAGAGTTACCTCATTATGTCGAGTTTCTCCATTCGAGTTTGCCATCAAGCATAGATTGACAGTCTCTTCTTCTGGTTGCTCGAGTTCCTCATCACTTTCAGAATCTTCCCATGCAGCAATCATGGCCTTCCTTATGTCAACTAGTTCCTTCGCCTTGCCTTTGCCTTTTTCCGTTTCCCATTGAGGACATTCTCTTATGAAATGGTCAGAGTCACCGCACTTGTGACATCCAAAATCAGTCTTGGAGGAACTAGTCTTTTTGAAGTTTCTTCTTGTGAACCTTTTGTTCCTGTTGAACATCTTTCTGAATCGTCTAACCATCATAGCAGCCTCGTCTTCATCGACTTCTGATTCGTCTTGTTCCTCAGCCTTGAGAGCCAAGTTCTTTGCCTTGGACCTTCACTATTGCTAGATCTCAGATGTAACTCGTGAGTTATAAGTGATCCAGCTAGTTGTTCTATATTGAACTTAGTGAAATCTTTGGTCTCTTGTAAGGTAGTAACTTTAGCCCTTCATCTTTCATCTTGGGGTAAGCTTCGTAGAATCTTTCGTACCCGCTCATTAGTTGGGATACGCTTTCCAAGAGAGACTAATTCATTAGTTTTATTAGTAAATCTTGTTAACATTTCATGAATAGTCTCTTTAGGTTGCATCTCAAATCTTTCATACTTAGAAATTAGTGGATCTATTATATACCGTTTTACCTCGTTAGTTCCTTCATGAATGATTTGAAGCAAATCCTAAATTTCCTTTGCATTCTTACATCCCATGACACGGTTGTGTTCATGTGGACCAAGACCACAATGGAGTAGTTTAACAACAAGAGCATTAATTTCCATTTTATTAAAATCTTCTTTTTCATATTCGGTTATAGGTTTTGGTGTTACCTCATTCTTTTCATTAGTTTTAGTAATTTCATAATCACTAACTTCTATAACACGCCATATCTGATAGTTCTCAGCTTTGATGAAGATTTGGATCCTATTCATCCAGTAAGAATAAAACTTACCAGTAAACATAGCGGCCTTTGCGTAGAGTATCCTTCTTCGAGTTTCTCGTGGTTATTCATCTTCAGTTCTAGGCTCTTCACTTGTCAGGGTTTCCTGGTTTCTCCGAGGAACTTAGCTCTGATACCAATTGTTGAGAAGATAAACATTATAAGATGGAGGGTGAATTGGAGTTTGAAAAACTAGTGTAGATTTTTGCGGAATTATAAAGAAACTTAACAAGAAAGAAAGAAACAAGAGATTCTATGAAGCACAAAAAACGTTCTTGAACTCACAAGAAGTAAAACTGTGACCCACTCGGGATTTCCTCTTTTATTATATTAAGACTACAACTTAATACAATCTATTCTATTAAGTTCCTCCGTGAACATGATCTCCCCTTTACGATCGATCCCTAAATTGATGTCTCTCTTTTTCTCTTCTCTCTGACTTAACTCTAAATCACTCTTTCTCTCTTGAGTTCACTCAAACCCAAATCCCCATTACAACTTGAAACTAAATAAAGAACTCTATATTTTGGCAAGAAGAAGGCACAATGGAATAATTCACTTTAGAACATTAAGTCTACGAATGCTCTGTGAATATTGTGAATGCCTTAATGTTAGAATGATGTAACGACTGTATTTATAGAGCCAGAAGAATTGGAGAGCAAGTCCAACAATCCCACATCAACTGCCAGAACGTGGAACATGTCAAAGCATAACTAAGTCAGCTCTCATAAACTTTTGACTCTTTTAAAACTAATTGAACAACTCTAACAAAGTGCAAAATCAGTTTGTTAGTTCCTATAATCACTCAACAACCTTTTACTTAAAAACCGAAACTTTAACTAATAAAACCCAATTTATTTTTCAGATTTTAAAACCAAAATTCTGATTTTTATTTTTGTACAAATCATTTTTATGAAAAATATTTAATTTAGTTTTATATAAGAGGACAAAAATATTTACACTTAATAAAATCCTTTTTAAAACATTATTTAATTATACAATTATATTCTTCATTAAATGTCATTAATTTCATATTTTATATTCCACTGATTAACTTAACTATAATGCCAAAATATTACAAAGACGCCTTGAAATACGTTGGTACAAGACATCTCTAGTTCCTTCAAGCATCTGCTCCGACGCTCAAGTTTCTCCAGTGAATTTATTTCGACTCTCAAGTTCCTCCTTCAAGATCTCCTCTTGATTAGCTTTAAACATAACGTGCAAGATCTCCAATCTTCATTTAGATCATCATCAAGTTTGCAAGCTACCTTCAAGTTATTCTAAAACCAAAACACTTAAACACACATATTAAAGTATGAGTTTGTCTAAGTGTAAGTCATCATCAAAAAATCAAATATAAAATCCAACATAAATAAACAAAAAAATGAAGGTTCTTTGTTCGAAAAATTAAAATATTTTTCAGATTCTCACTCATTCACAAAATAATAAAAACTTTTCCCTTTTTATCAGCTCATCCCACAACAAAGAACAAAAAAGAAAAGGGTTTTTTTTAGTAGGTTGTATCAGCTATCAAATTTCTAGGATAATCGAAACGTAAAATTTTTATGTTACAAATTATATCATCATGAGTATCTATTTACAGAGAATTTTAAAATATTAATTTTGGTATTTTTATTTTATCTGTACGAATTTTATATTTTGTAATATTTTCATTTTAAAAAGTTAAAAAATAGTACTCCCTCCATCCCAAAAAAACTATACTAATGTTTTAGTTCAAAAGCCCGGCCCAGCCCGAAAAGCCCGCGCAAGGCCCGCCAAGCCAGCCTTAAAAAAATCGGGCTTTAGGCATTAAGGCCCGGCCGGCCCAAAGTTTTGATCACCTCTAGAAAAGATAGAGAAAAGCTCAAGTTACATACAGAGATAGAATTGTATTAAGACAATGAATGGTTCAACGACTAAACTAAGAGCAACCAACTCTAGGAACCATTATGAGTGTCTAATTATGTAATCTTTCATTAAATAAAACTTTTTTTAGAAGGGAAAATTATCCTTTCGAACCTTATATCTTAAATGATTTATTCTATAGTTTAGATCATTTTTCTAAGACAAAAAAAAATATTTTTGAAAGAGGCTAAAGCCTAAGGTAGGAAACAAATTAGATATGTGTTGTGCCTGATCTAAGGAAGACAATGTTGGGGTTAGCTACATTGTAAAACCGTAACCTTAGATACGTCGGAGGTTTAGTGACAATTAAGTTCAAGTATAGTCAAACCTTTATATCCATATTATTATTGAGCAACATGGTGGGCTATTAAGCATATAAATATTTTTATTATATAAGTAGTAGAATTGGGATAACTAGTACTCGTACAATTAAAAGTCATTAAGTTTAAGCATAAATCAGCTAATTAATAAATTCCTAAAACATTCCTAGTATCTGTGTTATCTAAAATATCAGATATTCTAAGTCGTATTAAGATAAACAAGCTTACTTAGAAATAATAAGGTATTCTTAGAAGTAGGGACTAATGTTACATAGTTCCCTAAAATAGCTGCAAATTGTGATAAAAAAAAATGAACTATGGTCAGTTTTGGGCTATTTTTGGCCCATTTTGAGTAAATCGTGAATTATAGAAGCTAAATTAAAAGGCGAATTATGTAACACTGATAGGGACTAAAACATAAATAATAATTTTTTTAGCATTTTGGTTCATGACATAAGATGTGACAAAGTTTTACGCTGGATGTCACAAGCCTATCGCAACTCTCCTCCTTTATCCAAGATTGGGACTGGCAGCGAGAGACCCACTGACGGAATTATCGAGGAATCAAGCTTATAAGCCACACTATGAAGTTTTGGGAAAGGGTAATAGATCATCGGTTAAGAGCTTACACTAGCATATCTGAAAACTAATTTGGTTTTATGCCTGGGAGATCCACTACGGAAGTAATTCATTTATTAAGACAAATCATGGAGTATTATAGGATAAGGAAGAAGGACCTCCATATGGTTTTCATTGATCTAGAAAAAGCCTATGACAAAATGCCAAGAGATGTACTTTGGTGGGCAGTGTTGAAAAAAGGTATTCCCTGAAGGTACATTGACTTAGTTAAGGATATGTATCGGGATGTGTCAACAAATGGGAGGACTTGTGACCAGTGGCGTAGCCATGTCTTAAAACATGCAGGGACAAATTCAATAATTCAACCAAATTAATTGGGATACATAATTTTGAACATAATCCGGGTACATAAATATCTATAATAATAAAAGTCATACATTCCAAATAATAAATAAAAGAAAAAATTCATATGAATAATCCCAACTATTGGAGGTCTTCCAATATTAATCTCAACTATAAGTTATTACACTATAATCCATACTAAGGGGGTAGTTTTATGATATTAGTCCATACTAACTTTTGACCGGCTCCGATTTCCTTCGTAGAAAGGGAGGAAGGTATAGTCAAGTACAATAAATAAGAAAAGAGGAAATATAACGAATACTTTATGAATTGGTGACCAATTACAATAGGTTAAATAAATCAATGGACTAATATCATAAAACAACCCCCAAAGTTTGGATTATAATGTAATAACTAATAGTTGGGATTAATATTGGAAGACGTCCAATAGTTGGGATTATTTATATGAATTTTTCCTAAATAAAAAACCATGAAGTTTTTTAATTATAATTACATCCTCCGTCGATTCTTCGTGTCGTCATGTTTTGGAAGCGTTTAATGACATCTTCGTCGGGAATTTGTAAAAACACTTTTCTCTCAATAAAAGTGACCAAACAATCATCTATTAGTTGATCACCCATGCCATTTCGCAATCGACTTTTGACATATATCATTACCGAAAACACCTTTTCAACACTTGGGTAGCAACGAGAAGAAACAACATCAATTTGATTAGTAAATGTATAAGTCTCATGCCTCTAAGTTTTCACAAGCATCATAGAAAGAGAATTATGATCTTGCAAATCGTGAAGATTTTCATCTTCTAACATAGTTTGCAAGAACACACCAACTCAGTGGTGTAGCTATTAAGGGGACATGGAGGGATAGTGGTCACCCCAACTTTTTTTGAAAAAAATCAGGAAAAAAAAGAGAAAGAAAGGGGCAAATGCAGAATACAGAGTAAGTGAGAAGAGGAAAAGAAACCCTCAATTCAAACTGAGCCCTTCGAGCTTCTCACACTCACTGACTCGCACATCGCACTCCACACAGGCGGCAGGCACGACGCTCCGTCAGCGAACCTTTGACCGTTCGACGACCCACCTGCTAGACTCCAGACACCGACAATTGCGACAGACGGCGACAGTTGAGTGGTATGTCTTCAATTCGTCCTAAACCCTAAACCCATAATTTGTGTTGTTTGTTTACAAATTTGAGATCTAGACACTACTTAGTCTCAATTTATCGCTTTAATCATGTTCCTTTAATCATATCTATACGAATTTAAATATTTTTTTTTAAAAAAAGGTAAGAAATTTTACAGCACAAAGAAATCAATACACAAATGCCTCTAAGCACCTCCATGCCCACAACTTACCAGGCCAAAACTAGCTAATAATATTGTTCAACCATCTAACATTACATGAGCCAGTTTTCTTAGGACTACAAAACTTAATCCTATGAATACATGAATTTACAATTTCTAGCATTCATACTCTAGGGATAGCCAAAGTCTGATTCCTATGAATTTAAACCTTGGAGGCCTGGGATTGGACGAATCTAACAAAAAAATGAGAAATTTGTTCGAATTTTTTTTTTCTTCAGTTTTTTCGATTTTTTTAATCTTATTGTTTATTTGTTTAGAAATTAGGATTTTTGATGAAATACTTGTAGTGATTCATTTGTGAATAATGTATTTGATATTTGAAAAATTATTATAATTAATTTAAGATTTTCAAATTAATTAGGATATGTCAAATTGCTTAAAGAAGTCCAAAGCTATGGGAAAACAATGTGATCTTCGACAAATGTTAGTAAAAAAATGAAATCACAACACCATTCTAGTTCCCATACTCAAGACAATGTTTTGAATGTTGAAATGGAAGATTTAATTAGTAGTGATGATGAAAAAAATGAGGAATATGTTGAAGAAATTAGTTGTAATGAGCAACCAGTTGAGGAGGATGTCGAAGAAATTAATGGTGATAAGGAACCAATTAATGAAGAAGAATTGGTGAATGATGTTCAACTTCTTCCTCATGATCCCAGTTTAAGAATGGACATAATGGACTATCCCGCAAATCAAAGAAATGCGGTTAGGAAAGCATATATTCTTAAGAAACCTTGCCAACCAAAAAATCATGGCTTCCCTCAAAGACAAGTCTCCGGATTACGTCCGTTTAGTGTTAAACGGTTTAACAATTGGGATTGGCTTGAATATAGTATTGAGAAAGATGTTGCATTTTTTTTTTTTGTTATTTGTTCAAGCATGATGTTGGTAATAATTGGGGTGGTGATGCATTTGTTAATGGAGGGTTTAGAGCATAGAACAAAACGGATAGGTTTGGGGTGCATGTTGGTAAAGTTAATAGAGCCCATAATCTTGCTTATGAGAAATGTGTGAACTTAAGAGATGCCCTAAGAAAATCAATTGTTAAAGTGTTTGATAATGCTAATACGGAGATGATAAAACAATATCATATTCGTTTGCAAGCTTCTTTAGATGTCTTAAGATTTCTTTTGGGTCATGGTTTTGCATTTCGTGGACATACGGAAAGTGAGGAGTCATTCAATAGGGGGAACTTTCTCGAGCTTTTGAAATGGCTTAGGAAAAAAAGGGGTAAGAAATTACACTCTTGAAAATGTACCTAAAAATTGTCGATGAACTTCTCCGGACATTCAAAAGGACCTTGTTTCATGTTGTGCAAAAGAAACAAGTAAGCGTGTCATTGAAGGAGATGGTGATGGTTACTTTGCTATTTTAGCGGATGAATCACGTAATGTGTCCCAAAGAGAACAATTAGCTCTTGTGTTGCATTTGGTTGATACAATAAGTGGAAAGGTAATGGAGAGATTTTTAGGCATTGTTGATGTTACCGATACTACATCTTTGTCTTTTAAAAGTGCAATAATGTCTTTGCTTGTAGAACATAATTTGAGTCCATCGACGATTAGAGGGAAAGATTATGATGGTGCTAGCAACATGAAAGAGGAAATAAATGGGCTCAAAACTTTGATTATGAAAGAAACTCCAGAAGCTTATTACACTCATTGTTTTGCAAACCAACTTCAATTAACTCTAGTTGCCGTTGCCAAGAAGAATGATAATGTTATTTGGTTTTTTAAAATCATTACACTCTTGTTGAATTTGGTTGGGGTTTCCTGCAGGAGAAGGATATGATTTGAAAAAGTCAAGCTCCAAAGGTTGCTTATGCATTGGATATGGGGGAAATTGAGAGTGGTTCGGGTTTGAATCAAGAAATTGGATTGAAAAGACCTGGAGATACTCGTTGAGGATCTCATTACAAGTGTCTTTTAAACATTATCACTTTGTTTCCTACAATTGTAGAAGTACTTGAGCACATTGGTAACCATGGTGCAACAGAGGATAAGGGCAAAGCACAAATTGTGTTGGGATCTTTAGAGTCATTTGATTTCATATTTTTGGCTCAATTGATATTGACTATTTTTGGGTACACTAATGATTTGTGTATTGCTTTGCTTAAAAAAGAACAAGACATTGTTAATACAATGAGTCTTGTTTCTAGTACAAGGAAAGCGTTGCAACAAATAAGAGAACAAGGATGGGAGGTCCTCTTGAATAAGGTTACATCTTTTTTTCACTAAAAACAAAATTGATATTCCTTCTATGGATGCTTCTTATATTCCTCAAGGAAGATCAAGATGTTTTGTTCAACAAGTTACAAATAAACATCATTGTCGGGTTGGAATATTTGTAGAAGTCATTGATTTGCATCTTCAAGAACATGACGACCGATTCAATGAGAGGAGCATGGAGTTACTTACTTGTATGGCTAGCCTCAATCCTAAGGATAATTTCTCATCTTTTGACAAAGAAAAGACAAATAAATGAATGTATGAATCTATAAAATTTTGTTTCTTTATTTAGTACTACTAATAATAATTGTCTATTTTTTTTTACAATGTATTAAAACTTGCTTCTTTTTATCCCAAAAAATTTTCAAAAAACGAGTTATTGAGTCTTGATCATCAACTTGATGCAGTGGCGTAGCCAGGTCTTAAAACATGGGGGGACAAATTCGATAATTCAACCAAATTAATTGGGATACATAATTTAGAACATAATCCGAGTACATAAATATCCATAATAATAAAAATCATACATTCCAAATAATAATAAAAAAACCTTGAAGTTTTTTTAATTATAATTACATCCTCCGTCGATTCTTCGTGTCTTCATGTTTTAGAAGAGTTTAATGACATCTTCCTCGGGAATTTATAAAAACGCTTCTCTCTGAATAAAAGTGACCAAACAACCATTCATTAGTTGATCACCCATGCTATTTCGCAATCGAATTTTGACATATTTTATTGCCAAAAATTCCCTTTCAACACTTGAAGTAGCAACGGGAAGAAGCAACATCAATTTGATTAGCAAATGTATAAGAGGATAGGTCTCATGCCTCTTAGTTTTCACAAGCATCGCAGAAAAAGAATTAAGATCTTGCAATTCTTGAAAATTTTCATCTTCTAACATGGTTTGCAAGAACACATTAAGTTGATGATCAAGACTCAACAACTCGTTTTCTGAAAATTCTTTTGGATAAAAAGAAGTAAGTTTTAATACCTTGTAAAAAAATAGACTATTAGTAGTAGTACTAAATAAAGAGGCAAAATTTTATATTCATACATTCATTCATATATTTACATTTTCTTTGTCAAAAGATGAAAAATTATCCTTAGGATTGAGGCTAGCCATACAAGTAAGTAGCTCCATGCTCCTCTCATTGAATCGATTGTCAAGTTCTTGAAGATGCAAATCAATTATTTCTAAAAATATTCAACCCGAAAATGATGTTCATTTGTAACTTGTTCAACAAAACATCTTGATCTTCCTTCAGGAATGTAAGAAGCATCTATAGAAGGAATGTCAATTTTGTTTTTAGTGCAAAAGGATGTAACCTTATTCAAGAGGACTTCCCATCCTTGTTCTCTCATTTGTTGCAACACTTTCCTTGTACTAGAAACAAGACTCATCGCATTAACAATGTCTTGTTTATTTTTTATTTTTGTAAAGCAATACACAAAACATTAGTGTACCCAAAAATAGTCAATATCAATTGAGCCATAAATATGAAATCAAATGACTCAAAAGATCCCAACACAATTTGTGCTTTGCCTTTATCCTCCGTTGCACCATGGTTACCAATTTGCTCAAGTACTTCTACAATTGTAAGAAACAAAGTGATAATGTTTAAAAGACGCTTGTAATGAGATCCCCACCCCCCATGAGTATATCCAGGTCTTTTCAATCCAATTTCTTGATTTAAACCTGAACCACTCTCAATTTCCCCCATATCGAATGCATGAGCAACCTTTTGAGCTTGACTTTTTCGAATCATATCCTTCTCTTGCAGGAAACTCCAACCAAATTCAACAAGAGTGCAATGATTTCAAAAAACCAAATAACATTATCATTTTACTTGGCAACGACAACTAAAGTTAATTAAAGTTGGTTTGCAAAATAATGAATGTAATAAGCTTGTGGAGTTTCTTTCATAATCAAAGTTTTGAGCCCATTTATTCTCCCTTTCATGTTACTAGCAGCATCATAACCTTGCCCTCTAATCGTCGATGGACTCAAATTATGTTCCACAAGTAAAGGCATTATTGCACTTTTAAGAGACAATGATATAGTATCGGTAACATGAACAATGCCTAAAAATCTCTCCATTACCTTTCCACTTATTGTATCAACAAAACGCAACACAAGAGCTAGTTGTTCTCTTTGGGACACATCACTTGATTCATCCGCTAAAATGGCAAAGTAACCATCACCATCTCCTTCAATGACAACTTACTTGTTTATTTTGCACAACATGAAACAAGGTCTTTTTCAATGTCCGGAGAAGTTAATCGACAATTTTTAGGTGTATTTTCAAGAGTGTGATATCTTACCCTTTTTTCCCTAAGCCATTTTAAAAGATCGAGAAAGTTACCCCTATTGAATGACTACTCACTTTCCGTATGTCCACGAAATGCAAAACCTTGACCCAAAAGAAATCGTAAGACATCTAAAGAAGCTTGAAAACGAATATGATATTGCTTTATCATCTCCGCATTAGCATTAACAAACACTTTAACAATTGATTTTCTTCGGGCTTCTCTTAAGTTCACATATTTCTCATAAGCAATATTATGGGCACTATTAACTTTACCAACATGCACCCCAAACATATCCATTTTGTTCCATGCCCTAAACCCTCCATTAACAAATGCATCACCACCCCAATTATTACCAACATCATGTTTGAACAAATAACAAACAAAACCAAATGCGGCATCTTTCTCAATACTATATTCAAGCTAATCCCAATTGTTAAACCATATAACACTAAACCGACGTAATCCAGAGATTTGTCTTTGAGGGAAGACATAATTTTTTGGTTGGCAAGGTTTTTTAAGAATATATGCTCTCTTAACCGCATTTCTTTAATTAGCGGGATAGTCCATTATGTCCATTCTTAAACCCGGATCATGAGGAAGAAGTTGAACATCATACACCAATTCTTTTTCATTAATTGGTTCCTTATCACCATTAATTTCTTCAACATCCTCGTCAATTGGTTCCTCATCACAACTAATTTCTTCAACATATTCCTCATTTTTTTCATCATCACTACTAATTAAATCTTCCATTTCAACACTCAAAACATTGTCTTAAATTTGGAAACTAGAATGGTGTTGTGATTTCATTTTTTTTTACCAACATTTGTCGAAGATCACATTGTTTTCCCATAGCTTTGGACTTCTTTGAGCAATTTGACATATCCTAATTAATTTTAAAATGTTAATTTAATTTTAAAATGTTAAATTAATTATAATAAATTTTCAAATATCAAATAAATTATTCACAAATGACCCACTACAAGTATTTCATCAAAAATTCTAATTCCTAAACAAATAAACAATAACATTAACAAAAAAACAATCGAAAAAACTGAAGAAAAAAATAATTTTGAACAAATTTCTCATTTTCTGTTAGACTCGTCCAATTCCAAGCCTCCAAGGTTTAAATTCATATAAATATGATTAAAGGAACATGATTAAAGCAATAAATTGAGACTAAGTAGTGTCTAGATCTCAAATTTGTAAACAAACAACATAAATTAGGGATTTAGGGTTTAGGACAAATTGAAGACATACCACTCAAGTGCTCAACTGTCGTCATATGCAGCAATTGTCGGTGTCTTGAGTCTCGCAGGTGGGTTGTCGGACGGTCAGAGGCTCGCTGACGGAGCGCCGTGCCTGGCGCCTGCGTGGAGTGCGATGTGCAAGTCAACGAGTGTGAGAGGCTCGAAGGGCTCCTGAGTTTGAGGGTTTCTTTTCCTCTTCTTACTTACTCTGTATTCTGCATTTGCCCCTTTCTCTCTCTTTTTTTTCCTGATTTTTTCCAAAAAATTTAGGGGGACCATTGTCCCCCATGTCCCCTTAATAGCTATGCCACTGCTTGTGATGGGTTGACAAATGATTTCCCTATAACAATTTGATTGGATCAAGGGTCGGCGTTAAGCCCTTTCCTTTTTGCATTGGTTATAGATGAAGTGACAAGGCTAATCCAAGATGAGGTACCATGGTGTATGTTGTTTGTAGATGATATTGTATTGGTGGATGAACCTAAAACAGGGGTTGATGCAAAATTGGAGCAATGGAGACAACGGTTGGAATCTAGAGGATTTAAGCTCCAGCCATGCCGGACTAAGACTGAGTATTTGAAATGTAATTTTGGGTCACAGAGGGGGGCAAGTGATGTTGTGGTGAGGTTGCCATGAGCGAGTGCTTTAAATATCTTAGGTCAATCATCCTAAGAATGGAGATATTGACCAAGATATGGCTCACAGGATCAAGTCGGGTGGCTTAAATGGAGAGCGGCCATAGGAGTGTTGTGCGTCGAAGCATCCTCTTAAAGCTTAAAGGGAAATTCTATAGGACCGCTATAAGACCAGTGTTACTCTATGGTACAGAATGTTGGGCTTCTAAGAAGGATCATATCCAAAAGGTAGAGGTTACAAAAAAGCGGTTGTTGAGATGAATGTGTGGCTAACACTCTACGAGATAGAATCAGAAATGAAGATATCTGTAGGAAAGTTGGTGTTGCGGTTATTGCGAGCAAACTAAGAGAAAATCACTTGCGTTGGTTTGGGCATGTAACACGGAGATCGCAGGGAGCATCAGTACGAAGAGTGGAAGAGTGGAGTCAGGGAGATTTCAAACGTGGTAGGGGGAGACTGAAAATAACTTGGTGGGAAGGAGTTAGAAAAGATATGAAGCAACTGGATTTACAAGAAATTGAGGCTCTCGATCGTGCGGGGTGGAGGAAAATCTATGTGGACGACCTCCCACAATAATCACTTTGGTTCATGTAACCGACCCCACTTATGGGAATAATGGTTTGATTGATTGATTGATTAATTAATAAGGTAATTGATTCATGACTTTAGCCTTACAAAGAGTAATATAACATCTTCTCACGTAGCCTTAACACGTTTAAAGGATTCTACACCTTCTAAGTCTGCTAAGGGATCTATGTTCTTGGGTAAAAGCTCCTTGCAAACAATGATCGAGTCAAGAGGGCCAATAAGTATATGTGGTGCAACTGTATATGTCTCTAAAATCCAATATGTTTTAAACTATATCTATGAAAAATATTGTATTCAACGCTCTCGTTGGTAAGACCATTAATTATTTAATTCATATTTAAGATGAATTGAACCTTGCATATTATTTGTCAAACCAGTCCATTATTAGCCATTCACATTAGCCAAAACAACTTTTTGTTATAAAAGTTTAAGCAAGTATTCCTTTAACATGAAAAAGATGGTAGTTCAATAACAATGGTCCATACAAATGACATATTTCTCTGATCTTTTCAACTAATTCTTACTGCAACGAAATAATTTCACTTTGTAAAATGATTCACATAGATTCAAAAAAAAAAATAATAATAAAAATTAGATAAATAAATTGTTGATTAAAAAGTTTTGCTACTGAAAAAAGAATTCCACTGAATAAAACCATGTGGTGCTTATATTGAATTTCATGTTGAGTTGATCATGGCCTAAGACCTGGAATCAATATGAGGATAAAAAAGGGTTTTTCTAAGCTATGCCCTTAACTTTTTCGCCTTTTTAAGTTGTGCCCATGCTTTTTCAAACTTCTAAGCTATGCCCCCAACTTAGGTTTTTTAATTAACAGCGCCCACTCCGTTAATTTAACGTTTATGGATCCGTTAAAACGAGTTGCATTTCGTGGGAAGGGAATTTTCCCTTTAAAATTTAAGAGTTTTTAGCTGATTTTCACCCTTATAATTGATGTATTTCCCTAAATTAATGATGCATTGCCCTGTAAATGATGCATTAATAAAGGGTGAAAATTAGCTAAAAGCTCTAAAATTTTAGAGGGGAAGAATTACCCTCCCACGAAATGCAACTCCTTTTAACAGATTCATTAACGAGTTAACGGAGTGGACATTGTTAATTAAAAAACCTAAGTTGAGGGGCATAGTTTAGAAGTTTGAAAAAGCATGGGCACAATTTATAAAGGTGAAAAACTCGGTGGTATAGCTTAGAAAAACCCAAAAAAAAAATATACCTTAAACAGCATTCGCGCTTTCACATTAAAAAGCTTCAGCTGGTAAGGAGTTGGCATTGCAGCTTCCAAAGGCCAGTCTGTCCATGTAACAGATGTTTGGTAAGTGAATGGCAATACATTTGTCAATAGATTGAACAGAAGAGATTTGCATGAAAATACCTTTTTTTTCCATTTTCCCCACAGATTCTGCTAAAGATGAAAAAACAACCAGCTAGCCTGCTAGTTCAAAAGAAGCAAAATGTCTTCAAGTTTAGCGCGTTTTGCAACGAAAGGTTTTCTAGCAAAGCCAGATATGGGTTTAACAATTAGCTCTGTAAATCCTGTAATGAATGTTATTCCACATGCCTCTTTGTTCACAAAACAATCAACAATCTGTTGTTGGGACTGAAGAATAATTTAATCCATTTTCTATTTGGTTCTTCCCACCGATGAAGACCTGACTCGCAGACAAGATGTTGAGTTTTTTTTTTTAATGCTTTTGCTTTTCTGAATCTTTCCACATTTCATCAACAATCCTGAATAAAGATCCTTTAATGCGTGCATAGATATAGTTTAGCGACACAAGATTAAAAGTTTTTCCATGCTTTGTGCACACAGCATACCAATATAGCAGTTTGAGAGCTCAATGCAGATGAAAAAACAACAACACAGTGATAGCAGCTTCAATTCACTTATCATCTAATGTTACTCAACTTAAAGGCCTACAAATATCAATTGCGGGACCATTATTAATATTACCAATAATCCCCACACGAGCACTTGCCATCAGAAAAATGATGGAATCTGTTAGAGTCTCGCAAGACAATTTGGCGACCAACAATCTTTGATATGTACTGGAAAGCTGAATGACAATCACCACATACTCGTAGATTTTTCATTATTCTGATAGTCGAGTTTGATTTGCGAGTAAGGACAAAAGCAATGGCTAGTTTCTCACTGTGATAACTCAGGAGTTCTTCCTTGCTCTCTGGTTCAAGATCATATAAGGCAAAGCTTGTCTGTGGCACATAACCTGCCTCTCTCATCTTCCTAAGCAATTCTCCCAGTTTTTCATATATTGCATCTTTCTCAGGGTGTGATTTGTCTCCAGCAACAAACACATGGATGCCATCCTTCATAGCAACCCAACTGCAACCAGCTGTCTTTTTTGCTGCTGCTAAACTCATTGCAGATCGGGTAATGGCCAACCTTTCCCACTTCGCTCCAGCACCATACATGTTGGCAAGCAGGACATAATTCGTGCCATTTTTTGGCTCCAGCTGCAAAAGCATATGTGCAGCTCGCCTGCCTAATTCGCTGTTACAATCGTTGGTCCGACCACAAGACCCCAGAACTGTTCTCCAAATAAGAGCATTTGGCTTTATAGGCATTTTGTTTATAAAATCTTCAACTTTATCCAACTTACCTGATCGCCCAAGGATGTCAACCATACAAGAAAAGTGCTCCATTTGAGGAGCCAATCCATAGTCTTTGCTCATAGACTCAAAGTTTGCAGAGCCTTTATCAACCAACCCTCCATGACTACATGCAGATAGGACTCCAACAAATGTGACATGATTCGGCGGTTGGCCTACTTCCTTCATTTGGTCAAAGATTTCTAAAGCTTTGACAGCAAAACCATGTCTTGCATAGCCTGATATCATGGTATTCCAAGTATATACATTCTTCAGAGGCATAAGCTCAAAGAACCTCGAAGCGTAGTCTATCCTTCCACATTTGGCATACATGTCAACAATTGCACTGCCCACCACAACATCAGACTCCAGACCAGCCCTCATTTGACAAGCATGGACTTCCATCCCACGCTCCAAAGTAGCAACTGATGCACACGCACTAAGAACAGTAGCAAAGGTGAAGTGATCTAATCTCTGACCACTTTGCATCATGAGCCATACAAGATCAACAGCCCTGGATAACTGCTCATTATGTATGCAACCAGATATCATGGAGTTCCAAGTAACCTCATCTCTTTGAGTCATTCTTGAAAATATTGATTCACAGTCTTCCATCCTGCTGCACTTTCCATAACAAGAGATGAGTGCATTTTCAAGTGTAGAGTCATTTGCCAAGCAAAATTTGAATGCCAATGCATGAACCTGAGGGCCTACTTCAGAAAGTGAAAGCGGGTCAGAGGATACTGCAGAAAGAACATTCACTAAGGTGACCTCATTAAAGCTCCAGCCCAACTGCATCATGTTCTGAAAGTACATAACAGCTTCAGATGCATATGTTTCTGAGTCAGCTAATGCACCAATAACAGAATTCCAAGAGATTTGATCATGTTCTAACATAAAAGAAAACAGCTTTTGGCATTCTTGGAAACTCCTTGTGTCGGCATATAATGAGAGTAATGCATTGCAAACTGAGACATCAGAGCCAAGTCCAATTTTCAGTGCTTCTGCATGCACTTGTGCCCCTTGCCTCAGCCAACCCAAGCTAGCACATGAACTCAAACAACTTATCAATGTGAAATTTGTTGGCTGCATCCCAGTTCTCATACGGCAGAAATAATTCACAGCTTCTTCGAACACTCCATTTTGATCAAGAACAGCTATTATTGAGTTCCATGAAACCAAGTCTCTCACACCCATTTGTTCAAAAACTACACAAGCAGTACCAATAGCCCCACATTTTGCATACATGTTAATCAACGCATTGGAAACTGCAACCTTACCATTCCCTAGATCACTTCTGATTGCAAATGCATGAAGTTCTTTACCCTTTCTTGCTCCTTCCTCCAATTCACTGTATTCAGAGAAAGCACTTAAGAGAACAACATAAGAGTCTGCATTGATGACAATCACATGTTTCATCTGTTTGAAAACATCAACTGCTTCTTCGCCTCTCTTTAGGTTTACTAATCCAACCATTAATCCATTCAAGGTGACAGCATTTCTAACGCTCATACACTCAAAAACCTTCCACGAATCATCAATCAATCCGAACTTTGCAAATCCACTGACTAAGGCACTTCCTACATACAAATCTTCCAAAAATCCAGATTTTTGCACCATTGAGGCAATTTGCCAAAGTAAACATGAACCAAAATGTAAAGAAGAAGAAGCAGCTGCAATTAAGCTACTCAATGTGTAAGAATTCGGTTTAGAATCAAACCCTGAACCTTCATGTTGCATCTTTGAGAACATATCCAAAGCACCAATTGTGTTTCCTCTTTTAGAGTAAACTGAAATTATAGAATTCCATGATACTAAAATATGCTCATCTATTTCATCAAATACCCTCCTAGCATCATCCGACGACTCCAGACAACAGCTTCCATACATCGATATTAACACATTACTAACAAGCACATCATGAGCAAAGCTCGTCTTTGATAGCAAACCATGAATCTGCATGCCAAATTTATGGTAATCAGGCCCCAAATCTTGACATGCACGCAAGACACTACCAAATGCGTAGTTATTAGGAGCATAACTTGCAGAAACCAGGTCCCTAAAAACAGAACATGCTGCAACAGGCATACTATTTTGACTATAACCCGAAATCAAGCAAGCCCAAGAAACCAAATTTCTATCAGGCATTTCATCGAACACCTTGCGTGCTGAAACTATATCACCAATTCTGAAATACACATTGATCAAGGAATTAACAAGGAAAAAATCTGCTTCAAACCCATGTTTAAAAATACCACGATGAAGCTGTTTAGCTTCCTTTAGGGAACTAGAATATTGGTATTGATATACAAGAAAGTCTCGAATTTCATATTCATAATCGGATTGCTCAGAAGGGTGATTAATAGAAGTTCTGGGATTCAAAGAAAAAGGGGTTAGAGAGGGAGAACAACTGATTGTGGCAACTCTGGCAAGTGTAGCGAGCGGAGAACACCGAAAAATGATGAAACTTCGTTGGAGCAATCGAGAAAACATTGACTAATTGATCAGAATTCAACCAGTTCGAACTTTTATTTGCCGCCAAATTATAACTACCCACAACGATCCCTGTGATGACGCATAACTGAAATTTTCCTTTCTCATTCCTTCCCTTATTTCTAGACTAGCTGTAGCGATTATATTTCTCATGTAACTTCTAATTTGTCTAAAAAAAAAAAAAATATTGTTTGTTAGAAAAATTGAAATATTTTCAAATTCACATAATTATATAGAAAATTTTCCTTTTTATCAGCTCATCCGACAATAACGAACAAAAGAAAAGCTTTATTTACTATATTTTATTTGCTATCAAATTTCTACCATAATTGAAATGGAAAAAAAAAATTATGTCACATTTTTTATATATTAGCTGTTATTGACTATTGAATAGTAAAACAAACAACAAACAAATAAGGTTCGAACCTGAGATCTCATTTATTTTGTGATAGTCTAAAAATAGGAAAAAAATATTCGAATTGAATTTATTTCATACCAAAAAATAAATTGAAGAAAGTGTTGATCCACTATATTTTTCCTCCTACCAAATTTCCACTATAATCAAATTGTAAATTTTTTTTGTAAAAAAATATATAAATATGGGTATCTATTTGTAGAGATTTAAAAAATATGAATTTGCATTTTTTTATTTTTATTTTTTTACTATATAATTTGTATTATTTTATTTAAAAGAATTAAAAAATTGTACTCCGTACAAACTTTACTTAATTATGTTGCTTGTGTTTTTAAAGAATTCTATTGTTGTATTTTATTTTTTAATGTTTACACCAAATCAATTGATGATCACCATGAGAATTCTCAAATTGTCTTCAAAATTAATGCACAAAATACTAGAAATTAGAGAAGTACATAATTGATGAAGGGTAATCAAAAGGGCTATAATTAATATTTTTCAAAGAAAATGAAAAGTGTTAAAAAATAATTGTATTAAAAAGATGACAATTAGCAAAAAAAGTTCTTATTTTAAATATTTAATTATAGATATAGATTATAGATTACACACGAATGACACGACCTATTTTTCGCTGACCTTAGTTGAGAATTGATTGATGTTAGTTAATTTCAAATATATCAATAAAGACATTTGAAAAAAAAAAAAACAGAGGAAATTTAATGAAAATTGAATCATTTCCCTCTTCATTCATAAAGTATTTCCAAACCCTTTTTGTTTTTTCATATCTTGTGCATCATCAACCACAAAATCCCTAAAATTCAAGTTCGTAGTTCTTCATTTTTCACGTACCATTTTTGATGCATTGAGGGATTTTACTACCTTGTGGTTTTGAGTGGTGAATTTTAGTGTAAGAAGGGTTTGTTTATTATCTTTGGCTTAGCATATGCATTGCAAAATTGAGGTATGTAGCTTGTTGTGAGGTAAATTTCTAACGGCTTGTTTACTTTAGCTTAAATTTAGTTCAGTTCAGTTCAATTCCGTTTAATTCAGTTCAGTTCTATTAAGTTCAGTTCAGTTCAGCTCAGGTTTTTTCAATAATTTTACTAATTACTTTCTATTATATTATTTATATAATAATAATGATAATGATAACTAGAGGTGGGAAAAATTGATACGACCCGCTAAAATTGGTACGACCAGATATTAACGTGTTTGGGTTGAGGAGTTTGACCCGTTTAAATAAGCGGGTCGACCCGACACGACCCGTTTATTAAACGAGTCGGGTTAGGGTCAAAGGATTCAACCCGTTTATGTAAACAGGTTGACACGAACCCAACCCGACTCAATACCAACCTCTAATGATAACAATGATAATAGTAAAAATGATGATAATAATATTGATTTCAGTTAGATGATGACAACGATGATAATAATAATAATAATAACGATAATAATAATATTGATGATAATATTATTAATATTTTGATGATAATGATGATAATATTGATAATAATACAACAATGATAATAACAATAATAATAACATCAACAACAACAAGAACAACAATATTAATAGTAATAACGATAATAATAGCCTTTCAATAATTAATACATCTATTGCCGTAAATTTTTTGTGAAAATAATAATAATAATAAAAAATAATAATAATAAGGAAAATTGGAATTTAATAATCCCATCTTTTGGTGGTCCGCTCAAAATAATCCTACCTTTAATTTATTCTACAATAATCCGACCTTTATATATCAGTTGCTTAAAATAACCCCACCTTTAAATTTTCTTCTCAAAATGGACCCGATTTTGGGTGATATAATCCATTTTAAGTAGATGATATATAAATTTGGTATTATTTTGAAATAAATTAAAGGTGGGATTATTTTGAGTAGACCACCAAAAGGTGGGATTATTAAATTCCATTTTTCCTAATAATAATAATAATAATAATAATATTTTTTACTTTAAAATCATTAATCTAAAAATTAAATATTTATTTTCAAAATTATTTAAAATTTACTTTAGAAAATAAGGAGAGAGAATTAAAATTTCAAATTAATCATTATTTAAAATCATTAATCCAAAAGTTAATTAAATATTTTCAGTTCAGTTCAATTCAGCACAATTCAGTTCAGTTTGATTCGGTTCAGTTCAGTTGTATTCAGCTAAAGTAAACGAGCCCTAACTTTAATTGACATTTCATGTGTATAATAGTTAGGTTTTTCTCCGAATTTCGAATATTGATAAAGATTGCATGTGATTGTTGATCGTTCTTTTGTGGACATGGTTCATGATTATAATTGATTTAATGGCCATAAAGGTAACAATTCTTGACTGTAAATTGTTGTTTTCAATTATTGTAGAATGTGTGGAAGGATCGTAATTTTGTTGAAGGTCCCACCAGCACTCAAGAGAGGGGTGAATTGAGTGTTTCTTTAAAATTTTATTGGCTAACTTTCTTTCTGAACTGTTCTAGTGTGTGAACTAGTTTAACAGCGGAATTATAGAGAACATTAATAGTAAAGCAAATAAAGAACACACAGATTTAACGAGGTTCGGCAACTATGCCTACGTCCTCCTACCCTAGCTACTAACTTTTATTAATCAACTCTGAAGAACAAAAGATAGTACACTTTGCTGTTGTAAACTCATACAACAGACTTCCTCACTCTCAACCCAAGAGTGTTGTTTCGCACTTGAACTCACAAACACTCGCAATTGAACTCTCAAATCCTCCCAATCACGAACCCCTCTTTTAATGACGATCTACAGAAAGTTTTCTCTCAAAGATGCTTCTCTAAAGCTTACAAGATGTTAAGTTTAAATTCGGGGTTTGAATGCTCTCGTAATTTGCAAACTGTTATGCTTGATCTTTTGGAACTCTCAAAATATTACTCTTTTAAGTATTAGAGAGTCTTGAGAGTTTCTGATATTAATTACTTCTACATATAGACCATTAGGAACCCTGATTATTCCAGTGAAGATGGTCACATTGCTGTAATAATTGTTCCTATTAATTAAGAGATCAAATATTCGAAAGTCCAAGATCTTGAATAATAATTGTTAGAATGTCTCTTATAGATACGGAGGTTTGTTAGAACTTAATATTGATTACCAAACTGACTTGTTCACATTCAATATCTTTAAAGAATCCAAGAATCGAATTCTTTCTCAAAAATATTTTACGAGTCATCTTGTTAATCTGCCGGTCTGCTGAATTGTTCTAGGAACTGTTCTTCAGATCAGTCGTGTTACAACCACTAGACACTAGTCTAGTGTTTGCAACAAACCAAGGTCAGACATTACAAGTCTACTATCTTACTTAAGCATTCTTTACAACAAAAAGACTATAAGTAAAAACCCTAAGGCTAATCTTCAATCTTCATGTTCTTCGATACTTGGATACTTGGATTATTCAATGCTGGCCTGGTTCACCTTAGTCTTGATGAAGTAGTTCTACATGTCTCAAGTACTGGGATACCTGTATGTCAAACATGCATAACACAATAAAAGGTATTATTACTCAAAGTGAGTAACTGAGGAACAATACACTTCAGCTGTTTCAGACCAACTGTATGAACTCGTTACTTATCAACTGTTCCTTTCAACAGTTTGTCATCATGCAAAACACTAAGGGACTCAACAAATTCCCCCTTTTTATGATGACAAACTCTTTGAAGTTTTTTTTTTCCTGCAATAAACTAGTTAGTCACAGAAAGCTTCAAATCACATGGGATCGGCTATTTTTGGATTTTTGAATTTTCAGACTCGAAAGAAAATAACTGACTAACTCAACTATTCTAAAACCTAAGTGAAACAGCTGACTATTTCAACTGTTCCAGACATTAAGTGAAACAACTGAGTAATTTAGCTTATTTCAAAAAATAAGAACAACTATCCTGAAAGGTTGTAAAATTTTGGCCAAGAGATCAACTATCCAGAATAGCTGAGAAAAAAAACTTTTATTGACTTAACTAACTAATCAGAACTAGTATTTCAGACTAAACTAAACACTTAGGCTTCAGGACTAATAATCAGACAAAGGCTTATTCAACTGGTCTTGCTTAGGCTTTATCAAAACTTCAACTGACTTATTTTCCCCCTTTTGGCATCATTAAAAAAGTATCCACAAACAAGTATAGCAAGCAAATTAAATGCATTCATCCAAAGGTAGTGCATACTACCAGAAATGTTTAACCTGTCAGCAATCACTAAGTGAGTCATCAACTCACTATCCAAATAAAAGTTTAATAAGTTAGCAATACAAACCAACAAAGTGTGAATGAAACCAAATTACAGACAAAATGTTTTGTAATAAGGAGGGAAAGTATAAATACTAAAGGCAGAATCATAGAAGGGGAAGAGGAATAAGAAGGCTAATGGCATGCATCATTCATCATCATCATCATCATCATCCTCATCATGATCAGAGGCATCATCATCATCCTCAGACTCCTGTGTAGCCTTCTCAATGGAGGAACTTTCTCCAGCATCCTTCTCAGTGTCAATTGGTTCCCCTGCTAGCTTAGATTTACCTAAAGACTGACCAACATCCTCCTTTGCTACTCCTGCCATCTGTAAGACCTGAAGCTCTGTGCCAATCAATTTTTTCTCCTGTCATCAAAGTACTAAGGGTTTTCTCCTGCTTTTCCATTCTTCCAAGAAGGTGAGTGAGATCTGCTGAAGAAGCAGACACACTACTATTCCTTTTCTTTGTAGCAGGTTGAACAGTTTCCTGGTCTCTCCAGACTAAAACAGAACCATAATCTTCTATTCCTTTTTGCCTAAGTATTTTCATGGAGAATTTCTGTCCTAAAACAGTTTCCCCAGCCAGTGTTATACCTTTCTTAATCATGAGAGAAGTAAGAATTGAACCATAGGGCAGAGAGTGGGAGGGAGAGTTCTTAGACACAATCATGTGGTCTGGCATCAGAGAGGGGAGATTGATATTTACCTTCTTCATCATTAGGTACATGAGTACCATATCCATTATCCTAACTGATCCCCTACCCTTTGCTTTAGGTAAAAGCACCTTGTTGCATATAGAATACAATACTAACATGACTAGTTTAGTTAAGTTCTTAGCAAGGTAGCCATCCTTCTTAGCTACCACTCTCCAAAACAAAAACTTCACAATATCATTTCTTGTAACCCCTCCCACATTAGGGTAACCATCAGAATAGTAATTCGAATACCCATCCCTAAGTATTTTCAGAATTGCAGACATAGAAGTAACAAATAATTCCAATTTCATATCAAAAACTGTAGAGGTCACACTCATATCAGGGCATTGTTCCCAATTCTCATAAAATACCCTAATATCCTCTACATAGGCTTTCCTAACAGTTTTAAACAAACACATCCAACCTCAAAATTTCAAAATCTCCTTAACTTCAGACATAGCAGGCATATCAAAATATCCATCCTCACAGAAAAAGTAGTAGAAACAGTAGATTTACCTTTTATTTTCTTGGCAGCGGGTGTTTTCCTCTTCACACTCTTAGAGGGTGTGCCTTTTGGAGAATCAGAGATCTCCTGCTTGATAGTACTACCTGATCGAGTAAATCTACTGCCAATGATGTACACTGGAGGCCATTTTGTCTCACTAACGAACTGAACTTCTTCCTCCTCGGCTGTTTCTGGCTCTACTTTCTCAATTTTCTCTTTAGGGTCCTCTTCCTTAGTTTGAATGGGTTCCTGATCATCCTCCTAATCATCTTCTACCTCAATAATTTTTTCTAGGGTTTTTGACACAATTCTGTCAGCCTGAACAGTGTCATCTTGTTGTTCCCCCTCAACATCAGCCTCAGTTGAAGGTTCGATTTGGGTTGTTTGAGGTGGTTTGGGCTCTGTACAAGGTGAAAAGATGGTAATGGGAGTGGGAGAAAGTAGGGTTTTAGGTTCGATGGTTTTTATTCGAATCAAATGTTAATTGAATACTTCACTAAGATATCATGCAAGCTTCAAGAAATCTAGAGAAAATACAATCAAGATATTTCAAACACTTAATCAATCCAATGATTAACCTCCAAAATCAATAACATTAAAGTCATCTAATCCCTAGAATTTGGACTACTCACTCATAGAAGCCATTAAAGCAAATTTTATGAACTACAATTAATTCTATTCCAGTGAAGCAAATAAAAAACTTAATCAAAAACTAAAATAACAATATGAATTAAAGAGATTTCTAACTAAAACTTCAATGGAAAATCTACTAATTACCTAGATTGGAAATCAAATCATACCATAGGAAACTTGAGATTAATTGGAGACTAAAGATTTGAAGAACAAGAGCAAAATTTAACTATTGATTAACAAAATTTGAGAGTTTAATGTGGGTTTTTAGACTTTTCTTGAGAGCTAAAACATCAAACTAAGAGAGAGAATGTCTGAATTAATTATTCTAATTAACTAATGCTTAAATTCTAAAATTAACCCCTAAAGCTAAATTAATTACACGACACAAAACAGAGATTCGCGAGCTCTAGGTCGTGCACGACCGTGCACCTATAAGCTGCACGACTGTACAGTTGAACCATGCACGATCGTGGCGAAACGAAGGAGGGGTTGCACGATCGTGCAGAGTTTGCCTGCACGGTCGTGTACTCATGATAGGGCTCTCTGATCTCTACACGACCTTTGCATAGTTAGCCTGCACGGTCGTGTAGCCTTCTGAAGGTTTTTTCCAGCCCAAAATCAGTACTGCACGGTTGTGTGGCTTCATATTTTGGCTCCTTGCTTCCTAAGTGCTTCAAAACACGGACATTGGCCTCGGTGCTATTTACGGGCTCCTCAGGATCCATTCGGGACGTCTCATGACCCGAACTAGACCCACAACTACATGCACAAAATACGAGACAACTTAAACAAATATATTTTGGCCGAATTATACAGAAAACACACAAAACCTAAGAAAACACAAAACTAAGCTAAAACACCCTAGAATATGTAAATTAAGGAAGAAAATGCTCAAAATACAAGCTAAAAGAAGAAAGGAAATAGGTCCTAACCGATCACTGACTAGTCCTAACAACAACCTAAACCTATAAAAAGAGACTCTACACAGTGGTTTAGTGAAGATATCAGCAATTTAATCTTCACTTTTGCAGAATTGCAACTCAACTAGACCCTTTTCAACATTACCCCTTAGGAAATGATGTCTTATCTCTATGTGTGTTGGTCTTTGAGTGCTGAACTGGATTTTTGGAAATTTTAATGGCACTGGTGTTGTCACAGACGATAGGAACTCTATCTAACAACGCTCCAAAGTATTTCAATTGACTCTTTACCCAAAGCAATTGAGAACAACAAGCAATAGCTGCAATGTATTCAGCTTCTGATGTGGATAAAGCTACGGTAGGTTAAATGGGGATAGAGTGTTGGAACAAAAGGAATAAAATGGAACTTAGTAAGGAATAAATCACGTGGAACATGTAAATTAAATTTATTAAGAGGATTTCATAATTAATTTAATAAAGCTTAAAAGATCGCGTGTCTTTAGTCATAAGTTATGTATTAATTATTTATCACTTTACTCTCTAAAATAAGGGTTAGTTGATTAATTAGTGTAAATTAGCACTTAAAACTAGCGAAGAAACACGCAATATAGGGGCAAATTAATGCCATTTTTATGGCTTTGCCAAAATAAATTATTTGTTTAAAATCCCTAAAATAAACACTTAGAAATCCCTAAAACATTACAAAACACCATCAAAAGAAATATTAGGCCCATTTATGGAATTTTAATCCAAAGCACTATAAACACTAAAAAAATTATAAACAAAAAACCTATTATAAGGTTGGGAAGTAGCTTATGCTAAAAAAAAACACTTCAAAAAATTTAAAAAGCATTTCAAAATAAAACAAATTGAATATGTGGCACCTTTCTTAAAAAAAAGGCAATAATGGCGTGAAAAATAAATAAAAATTCAAATTTTCACCCTTCAAGATAGCAAAAGAATCCTTCAAAGTTGCTGTATAATTCCTGACGGCCATCGTAAAAAAATCCTTTATTTAAGTAGTCATGTAAATATAAATAGTGTGATAAAATTAATGAAAGGTTGATTAAATTCCCCTTTAGAGGCTTGGTCGAAAGCTTATTTATTAAGCTTTGTGTTAGTCATGACATTTAAATTTGATCATTTAATTTGTAGACGGTTTGTTCCGGTCTTTATTCAAAGTTAGTCATTGCAATAATTTAAGATTTTCATTACTACATTTATTATCACACTTCATTTATACAAATTGGAAGCGCAAACAGGCCATGCACGATCACAAACACTGAATAATAAAAAAAAATTCAAATGTGAAGTGTATGTTAAGATTAGTAAATAATTGGGACTGCTGAAAACATTATAGTGCTACGTACCTTGCAAAAAGCTATGAACAAAGTTTACTAAAGCAAAAATTAACTTGGTCATTTCAAACACAGAATCTCACAATTGCTTTGCAGACCGCACATTGTACAAACCTGCAAGGTATATAGTAGGTCTCCCTCGAAACCCGGGATAATTGTCGCTTAGTTATTAGATTAGTTTCCTTATCAAATGCGAGGCTCAGTAACCTGCAAAACCGCGCCTGGTAGAAATGCCTCCCTTACGAACAACACGTGGCTTAGTAGATTAATGACGCTTAGTAGAATAGCCCATTACAACTTCCCTTGAAATAAGGTGGCGACTACAAGCAAAAATCTTAATTTATAAAATACTGACCAATAACAACGCGCAAATTCCCTGGCCAATGTGTCCCTAAGTCGTTACACACGTGGGGTGGGGGACTGAAGGTCAAAGGAACCAACAGGAAACCCCTACAATCTCTCAACTCTTTGGATGACAAGCATAACAATTTCCTAGAAACAGGGTTGAAGGAGAACATAATTGCTCGTTTCCCATAATGGACTTCATATCTTTTTTGGTATTTTTTTTGGCTAAGCATACGATATAGCAGGGCACACCTCGACAACATGTATTCTATTTGGAGGTACCTTTGAGGAAGACGGAACAACACCATAAGCTTATGAACCATAAGGTTCGCTCCCAAACAGTTGGCAGGGACTTCATTACCCGACAACGGAAAGCAACCGTTGGCCTAGTCTATACGACCGACTAGCACTATCATGGGAAAGTTTCTCAGTCACGGACCCCCTTGACGAACTAAACCTGAGCATTGTTAGTAGCGAATTAGACTAAACCATAGGTTGAGAACTTTTATGGACTCTGCATTGCATATTTCATGTTAGTGAGTATGATTGCTACATATGCATCCACTATTGTGTGAAACTGCTTTATGTGTCAAAGACAATGAACCCAAAACACTAAACCTTGAAATTCCTCAAAAATACAACAAAAAAAAATTAACAGTCTAAAATTAAAAAAAATGAAATTGTGTCCGAGTCAAGTCAATCACAACTTAAAAGTGTCTCAAAAGTAATTGAGTCTCATAGTCAATAAATGGCTTAAACACGAGTCTTGTATAGTAAAAAAAATCTCGTGGCTATGTATCACGATCAAATAAAATCAATTTAGGACTAATATTTGGATAACACGTCTTTCAATTAGTTCTTAGTATTTGAAAATGACATCTTAATTGCAATCGTTTTTTAATCTATCATACTGTAATTGGAATCACGTTGTAGACACCTAAATGTGTCTCCCCAATATAGAGACTAATGATGAAAGCATCGTGTTGCCATGAGGTCCAACTAAGGGGAATTAATGATGAAAATGCATAATATGCTTCAAATAGTATCCTAAGCCATGATCAAACTACCTTGGAAGTGAATATTGGGATTCACGATGGTTACGGGATTTATTTATAATTTTCCAACATTTTTAGGAATTTTTTATATTTTTTTCATGTATTTTCCATACTTCATATTCATAAAAAAAATATCTTTTGAATCATAAAATATTTTTAGCATCAGGAAAATAATTTTATAAATCATTCATATTTTTTGTATTTTTTATCATATTTTTAAAAGCTTTTTATAGGCCTTTTAGGATTTTTGCATGTTTAGGGACATTTTCATCATTTTCACATGGTGAAAATTATTCTCCACAGCATATTAGTATTTTTCATAATTTTTCTTTGATTTTTTAGAGCTTCTAGAGGCTTCTACAACATTCCGGAACTTTTTGGCACATTCCGGAACATTCTATCTAGAACATTCTGGGACATCCTGGAACATCTTGTAACCTCCCGGAATATCAAAGATTACAATAATCACTATAATCAAATCATAATCTCGTAAATCATGCGTAGAATCACCAAAATCGTCAACTGAAAACCCGGAGGAACCTGCGCCTAGACGCAATTGACCTACACCTATAAGCAGGTGGCCTGCGCCTAAGCGTAGGTCAGCTCTCCTCCGGGTCTTCGTTGCAGCTTTTGGCCTATAAATACGAGACCTTCCAAGGGATTTCGACATATGCCAATAGCCTCGAGCATTCCCTTATATCCATTCGTTCTTTGTTTATAATCATATTTATAGATCAATTAAAATGATGATTAATGATATGGTTTATGATAATGGTTAATGCAAGAATTAATACGGATCATGTTTGTATAAGTGAAAACTAATGCATTTGTAACGCCCCAAATTTTCGTGTTATTTTATTTGATTTTATTGCTTGCTTTTGTATTTATTTGTGCATGGTCTAAATTTGTTTGGACTATTTTTATTGCTTGAATGTGATTAATTTGATGATTAATTGTTTTATTATTTATTTTATTTTTATTTTTATTAATTAGAATTTTAATTTTAATTTTCTAATTAATTATTTTTGGGCCAAGAGTGAATTTAATCATAATTAGTCATGCTTGAGTGCAATTAGCCCAAGTGATCATCAAAGCCCATTTAGGCTTGCCTATAACCGGCCCCCCTTTATGATGTGGCTTGATTTGCCACTTGCCTTGTGTTCACACCTTAACTAACTTCTATAAATAGAAGTGTTAGTAAGGCTTAAGGATCATTTTGCCATCTTAATCCTCATTTGCTCACAATTAAAAGCTCAAACACACTCTCCATTCTCTCCCCATTCCACACGCCATTTTTGGCATTCCATCACCAACCTTTGTTCATCAATCTCTCAACCCAAAACTTAAAGATTCAACCTCTATTGATCTTTAAGTGACTAAACACATAATAACTGTAATAACCTGAAATTTTGGGCCAGAAAATTTCGCGGTTATTAACGTTGTTTATTAATTCTAAGTCCGATTGGGCCGTTAAATTGGACTGTTTACATTTCTTTTTGTCCCAACCTTTTCTTCAAATTTGGGCCAAAGACCCAAATTCTTTTCCTCTTTTCCACCCCATGGCCGGCCCTCTTATTCATATTGGGTCCATTTTAATTTCTTTAATTTAGTAAATTAATTATTGATTTAATTGATTAATTAATTAAATTAATTAAATTAATTATTTCAAAACCCATTCAAATGTGGTTGTAACAACCTAATCTTTTCCCCTTATTCTACCTAATTCCCACGGCAACCCTTCTACAAAATTTAGGGTTTGTTTTCTTTTGGCCTTCTTTCTTTAAATAGGACCTCATTTACACATTGGTTCCTATTCGTCAAATATTCATAAACCCTAAACAAATCATCTTTCTCTCTTATTTTTCTTTCTTTGTGCCGAGTGAAACAATTCACAAAAGTGAATTGATTTTTCGAGTTTTTGGAATTAATAAGCGAATCCAGGTAACTTCGCTTTCTTATTTAATTAAAGGGTAGAAAAAAAACATATAGTAAATTAGGAATTGAAGCATGAAAATTGTAGGGATTTAATCTTGTTTTGCAAAAGGGAAATGTCGAGTGATGATGATGTTGATTCTTGATTTATTTCTTGTATATTCTTGATTTTTGGCATGAATCTTGTATGATTAATCAATAAAAATTGCATAGATTAATTTGTAGTAATAATATGATCATTCGAAATTTTCATATGAAATTGTTAGATTTATGTTCTTGATTTTCGAGTGATTCAATTATGTTTTGATGATTTTCTTTAATTGTTTTAAGCATGATTATGATTATTTTAATTAGTATAAATTAAATCTTGAATTGAAAATTTATCATGTTTATTTTCCTTTAAATTGTCGAGTGATGAAATAGCTAAAAGAAAGATTAAAAATCTAATTTTTTTTTTATGTTAATATTGATCATATTGAATTAATTATGTAAATCTTTAATTTATTCATTAATTATGTCATGTAAATTTTAATTCTTGAAATTTGTCTTGCTCATAATGTTTGAAAATGCCGTGTATATTGTGATTGAATAAAAGCATGATTTTGATCTTGGCCTTTAATTTGGTCTTGATGATTGATGTTGAAAAATATGATTTTTATGATTAATGTTAGTTAATTCAATTAATTGTTGTAGATTGGAATTATGAATTAATTGATAAAATTTGTTATATTTTGTGTAAAATGTCGAGTGGAAGCAAATAGGAAAGATAGAATTTTTATCATAATTTTTGGTAATTTTTGTAATTAATTAATTAATTAAGATAATTTGAGAATTGATTAATTATTGTTTAAAATTAGGAAATGTCGTGTGGAATTAGTTGAATTAGTCAAATTTAGTTAATTTAGAATTATTATTAATTTAGGGAATAATTAACAATAAAAGTTGCGGATAAAATAATTATCAGGACAAGTTGTAAAGTGAAGGGATAGATAATATGACTATTATTATTACTAATAGTATTCGGCTATTACAATTATTAATAATAATATTTCCAAGTTAATATTAGTAATACTATTAAGGTTAGTATCCGAAAGGATAAGTTATAAAGATATGATAAGGTTTGCAGTTGCATAAGATATTACTAGGGATAAGAAAGGAAACAGAGTAATAGCTATACATGTTATGTTTCGGTCTCTGGCTAGGAAAGACTTGGTATTTAAGGTGGCCAATATACGTGCCGCACCTCTCTTTCCTGGGACTCCGAACATTTCATTTCCTATTACGGTCACCTAGTATTTCCCAATATATGATATGATATGATTAATTAAAGATATAAGATACGATAAGGACGCCCACCTGATGACCCGAGTAGTCAGACTGGGTTAAGTCGAGGCCACTGCTCAATTGGGACGAACACACGAGTTCCCCCGAGCAGTTCTGGGTCTTAGGATATGTAGTCGTCTGGTAGTAGTACACGAGCTGCTATTAGGAGTTATGGCCATAGCTTAGGCTTAGTGGTGCACACGAGATCCACTACGGGTAGAGTACACGAGCTCCTCCCGGCATGTTCTAGGAAAGTTGTGGTGCACACGGGATCCACAACGAGTTATAGTGACCGGTCCAACGAATGATATGATTTGATATGAAATGATATGAAAAGGAATGGAAGTTATGATATGATAATGAACGAAAGATACGATATGTCATGAAATGAATATGATAAGATAAGATTATAAGATATGATGTATGATTGGTTATAATATCAGTTAAGAAGGATATGGGTCATGAAATATTTATGTTATGATATGACTTAGGGTATAAGATGGGATATAGACTATGTTATAATGAACATTGGGATAATGTGAGTTATGAGGGTAATATAATATAAGTATATGATTTAGAATGATATAAGACTTCCGCTGTGATTTTGTATTTGTATGAATGAAAGTATAATGTATGTGTATGTATGAATATGATTGATGGGTGTATTTTTATACGTATTTCTAACCGTATAATGCAGGGTTGATTGTACGTACATTATACGTAGAAATTATGTATTCTAACCGTATTCTGCAGGTGTATTTATACGTATTTTGTACGTATACGTTTATGTATTTGTACGTATTTTATACGTATGTTGTATTGTCGTATGTAAAGCATGTATTAAGTTTCTGTACGGTTTTTATGTGTTTTCCTATGATATTATATGTTTGGTGGTCCCTCGATTAAATGGGACAGCCTAGTTACTCGCCACTGACGGTGGACCCCCCCTCAGTTTCAGGTGGAGACGCTGCTGATTAACGGGCTTTTGTGGATGGGCTTGAGTAGCTAAGGACCCTAGTTAATTAGTCTTATTAGATGATTCATGTTATAAAGACAATTACTTAGTTAATTTTATGATTCCAGCATGTTGGGACTGCGTTAAGATAATTCGTGTAATAAAGGATATTGAGTTATTCTGGCTATTAGTTGATTATTTAATAAAAGTAAATCCATTTGATCAAATAAGTTGATTTATTGTTATTTTAAGTTGGTAATGATCCGTTTGTCGATTTCCCTTCGTCAATCGACATGTCTAAAAAGTCGGGTCGTTACAATAACCTTCATTGCCATTAATTAAGACTTCGAGTTTGGGTTTGGTTCTAGGTTGGTTCGAGTGGGTATTGGTTCGTGTGGATGGTGCGTGGTGTTCGTGGCTGGCCGTGCGTGGGAGCCGTGTTCAAGGGGTGGCAGCCGTGCGTGGAAGCACCGTGTGGTGGTGGTGGTCCGTGTATTTGCACCGTGTATAACGAGTTCCGGGCAGCGAGTTTTTGTATTGTTTGCTATCCCGTTTGATTAAGGTAACATGATCTTTCATCCTAATTTGAATACCATGATTCATAGGGTAGATTTGATGACCAAATTAGACCAAAAGTTTGATGAATCTAACCTATGCCATGCGTGATTTTTGGGCATTTTTGGGAGTTGTTTTCGTGATGTTTTTGCCTTGTTTTCATGCATGTTCTGATGAATTATGTTAGGTTCAAGTTTGGCTATTTTTCTGTTCAATTTTATGAAGTTTTGATGCTTAGAATTGATGCAAATTAATGAAGATGTGGTTGGAATTTTCGTGTAACATACATGTATGGTAGTCTTGATTTTGATAATGGTTCTTGATTAATCTTGATGGGTTTTATATGTTCTTGATGTTTATTTAATGATTCTTGAGGTTTCTTGAAAGTTTCTTTATAATTCTTTGATGAATCTTGAAGTTCTTTGATTAAATCATGTATTCTTTAACTGCAGTTTAATTAAAGATTATTAAAGATAATTAAAGAAGGTTAAAGAAAGTATAAAGATTGACTAAAGAAGTTCCAAGGTTATGATGTACATAGTTAGTCTCGAGTAAAGACGTAAGATGCGAACTTGAGAGTAACAAAGATGTAAAGAACGTAAAGATTAGCTTGATTTTGCATAGTAGACACCTAACCTTAGAGTAAGATTCTAAGACTCGGGTTAATACGCGGACACTATCCTAACCGCGGTATTGGGATAGTTAGTACTTACCATGTCGTCTTTATGATATGGATTCCGTAAGATGGGTTCATGGGTTTGGGAGTAAGATTCTCATTCCTGGCATAGTAGGAAAGTTCGATCACGTAAGATGTGTTCGTACGAGCATAGTCCGGTCTAATATGTAAATGATAGCGACAAAGATTATGATAGGATTAAGTTAATTAAAGTTAAGTGAGTTTTTGATATTGTTATTATTATTGTTGTTGTTTTTATATTGCATGTTTATATGTATGAGTGCCTGATTTGCTTGTTTGATTTATTCTATGTTCATTTGTATCCACGTTAGGGTGGGACTGTTATGTTACTCACCACTGATGGTGGATTTATATTTTCAGGTAACTATGATGATGATGGTGTTGCTTAGCTTTGGGATTGGGCGAGCGCCGTTGACTGATTTCTATAGTTTTATTTTTCCGTTATTAGTATTCAGGCCTTTAGTAGTGGTAGTGTGTACGTTCTAACTCTAACAACAGATTTGGAGTTATTTCTTTAGTAATGACTATTTGGGACCTAGTTATGTACAACTTGTGGTTTTGTACGTTTTGGGTTTTATAATAATAAAATTTGAGTTTTTGTTTTAGATTTTAAGTATGTTTGTACGTTAGTTTGACAATTCGACTCGTCGGTCTCTTCCGCGCCATTCTATACGAGTTGGGTCGTCACAACATTAATCAACTCAATAACTATAATGCTATTATTCCTTTAATCGTCATTAATAATCTAACCAACTTTAATCTTTATTCTGCAATTTATATGCGTAATGATTACTAATTCATTGACGCATTTTGCATGATCATACATTAATCATCATTTGTGCATTTTAATATATTTAATGTATTTATATCAGTTGAACTGCACATCGAACCACATTCTCTTGGAACACACTTTGAATTTGCACATACTGAGCGGGTTAAGATTAGTATTACTAACCTTAACACACTTATCTGGGCATCAAATGACCACATCTGTAACGACCCGTATTTTATCAACGTTGTTTTCGAAGAAAACAACAATACGAATCAATATTAATCTAAGTTATAATTTCAAAATTTATTAATAACAGTGGAAGCTCTAAACTTAATTCAATTTATTTAATTAAACCAATAAAATGTCCAAAATAATTAAAAATCCAAAGTCCATTATCGTTAACAAGCTGCGAAAAGTCCACAAAAATACTATTACAAAGGCTAGAAAAGACATACAGGTAATAAACTATTATCCTCGCTTGCTCACAATTCCAGCCCTTGTGTAACCCAATCATTCTTCCTCCGTACCTGAAAAGGGATTTTTGGGGTCCACAGTTAGTGGAGAGTAATTAGATTTTTCTAGTTAATCAGTAGAACGCAATTAGAAATATAATAATCAGAATAAGTTAACAGAACATTCACACAAGTCAACAGAAATATCATTTACAATAATTCCAAGTCAAGCTAATACTAATTCTAGACTCTAGACTTTCATTATTGACTTCCAAGTTCAAGTTCACTTCGAGGGTGCTAATCCATGACACAGTCTTATGCTCGTAAGGGGTCAACCACAAAGGATTTATTTCCCCCAACTTTCCTTGCTCATGCCGGGTCAACCTGTAACGAACCTGATTTTATTGGTATTTGTGTCGTGTATTTACTTGTATGTATGTGATTTTATGTATGGTCCAAAATTTATTTTGAACTATTTATTTTATTTCATGTGAATAATTTCGATTAAATTCGAATTATTTTATTTTATTTTGATTGATTATTATTTATTTTAATTATTATTTAATTGATTAGAATTTTTATTATTTAATTTTCTAATTAATTATTTAATATTTTTGGGCTAAATCGATTTCAGTATGATTAAACATGCAAGAGTGCAATTAGCCCAATTATTTATCAAGAGCCCATTTTTTGGCCCAATCTTGCTAGCCATGGCCAGT
Organism: Salicornia ramosissima; assembly: GCA_951394345.1. Taxonomy (NCBI): domain Eukaryota; kingdom Viridiplantae; phylum Streptophyta; class Magnoliopsida; order Caryophyllales; family Amaranthaceae; genus Salicornia; species Salicornia ramosissima. The sequence goes on from OX596236.1 coordinate 25,402,634, forward strand.
TATTTTTGATCCATTTTATGTGGCAAGTTTTGCCACTTGCCATGCATTCACACCTTAACTAACCTCTATATATAGGAGGGTTAGTAAGGCTTAAACAACATTTTGCTCATTTGCCATCCTAAACACATTTGCTCATCAAAAACCAAACACAAACAATCTCCATTTGCTCCCTTGTCACACGCCATTTTTGGCTCAATTGTTCCAACAATTGTGCATCAATCTTTTCAAACCCAAACTTAAAGATTCAACTTCCATTGATCTTTAAGTATCAAAACACAAACTAAACCACATAATTTGCATTCAAGATCACTAGTTCGGGTTTGGTTTGGGCCTTGTTCGAGTGGGTGCTCATGTGGGTTGATCATGTGGTTCGAGTAGTGGCATGGGATTGAAGACGGTGCTGGCCGTGGTTGGTGTTTCGTGTGGAGCCGTGTTCGTGTTGGTGCAGCCATGGGGTGGCCGTGCTAGGCAGCCGTGCAGGTCGTGTGGTTCGTGTGCAAGAACCGTGGGTGCAGGCGGTGTGTTAGTGCCGTGTAGTTGCGAGTGTTGGGGCCGTGTGGTTCGAATTCCGGGCTGCAAGTTGTGTTGAAATTGTGTGTAATACTAAATAAGGTAACATACTTTCTCAAACTAATTGGTATACTATGACTCATAGTATAGATTTAATGATTAGATTCGACCGTTTTTGGTGTTTTGTAACCTTGTTTATGTGTGGATTATAATCTGATTTTTGGGTGATGATTTATGATGTTTTCTACTTGATTACATGAATTTCATGATGGATTATGTTAGTATTATATTCGATGTTGTTCATGTTCAAGTTTGATGAAGTTTGGAGATTAGGAAGTTGATGAATTTTATTGTTGAACTTGATGATTTCATGCGTGTGATATGATGAGTTCTTGAATCTTGAATGAGTTCTTGAATCTTGGATGAGTTCTTTATGTGTTCTTGGTTGAGTCTTTAAAAGTTAAAGAAAGGTTAAAGAAAAGTTAAAGATTTTTATAAGAGGTTCCAAGTTTGATGGTTTACATGTTATTTCTTGAGTCAAGGCGTAAGATGCAACTTTAGAATTAACTAAGAATGTAAACTTCGATTTAAAGTAAAGATTAGCTTGATTTCGCTACTAGACGCCTAAAACTTAGAGTAAGATTATTTGTTTTTGGGTTAAGACGTTGCCCCTATCCTATCCGCGGTATTGGGATAGTTGGTGGTCTTACTATGTTGTCTTCGGATATGGATTTCCAGTAAGATTGGTTTCATGGGGTTGGGAGTAAGATTCTCAATCCTGGCATAGTAGAAAGTTCGTTCGCGTAAGATGCGTTCATACGTGCATAGTCCGGTCTAGTATGGGAATGATTGCGCCAAAGTTAAAGTTTTGTTGATTAATGGTTAACTAGTCGTGTAAGCATGATTAAATGATGTTGATCGTTGTTGATAGTATGATATGATGATTTGCATGATTTGATGTATGTTGGTATGTTTGATTTAGTTGTTTGATTTGTGCTATGTTCATGTGTATCCCCGTTAGGGTGGGACGGTTATGTTACTCGCCACTGACGGTGGACTGTTGTTGTTTTTCAGGTAATTCTGATGATGAGGTCCTTGCTTAGCTTTGGGTTGGGCGAGTGTCGTTGTTATTTAGCTTCTATATTGTTGTTTTACGATATTTTCTAGTTTTGGACTTTAGTTGTAGTACTTGTGTATTTCTCTAATTCTGACACATATTTGGAGTTTACGTTTGTTAGTAGTAGTAACGTTGACATTTGTAATTAGATATGTACAATCTTGTGGGTGTTGTACTTTTGGATTTAGTATATATTCTATTTTGAGGTTTTGTTTTTAATTTTTAAGTATTTTAGTTTGTTAGATATGACTACTCGACTCGTCGGTTTCTTCCGCGCCGGTTTAAGCGAGTCGGGTCGTCACACAACCACTTTTGATCTACTTCCCGAGCACTGGGATCAAGAACTGTCTCCAAACCGCAGAGGGGACAGTGGCTTCGACTATACCCATGTTCATGGCACTTTAGCCACTAGATGGGCGGTCACTTCATAGATTATTATCTTTTCTAGTTCATCTTTATAGTTCACAAATTGACTTTCTTTAAATAAGACTTAACTTCTAATCAATTCTAGTTCGACTTTTATTGACCCATGACTCTAGAATACGACTTAATATACTCGACATCTAGACCATAACCACACGAAAATTCCTCAAGCAACGTTATTGTTCAATTCAAAGAATTCATACGTAAATGCATGCAATAATCATGATTCAACAACATAATTCAATCATAAACGAAATTAAAATTCAGGAGTCGAAATCTTACCCAATACTTACCATATGTACACAGCTCTTCTCAATAATAACAATACAATAATTCATCATCATATTTCACATAATCAAATCAATCAATATAAATTACAAATTTAAATTGACTAAAATACTTTCAAGAACGTAATCAAATTCTAGTATTTTAAACGAAGGTATTCGTGCTTGGATAGCGGCTCAAGATCAGCCTCATGAAAAACTTATATTCCCTGAGGAGGTTCTACCCCGTGGAAACACTCTTTAATGGAACTTTAACTTTAGCCGGCCGTGACCAAGAAACCACTGGTTTCGCTTTGTGGGCCGGGAATGCTCGACTTATCAATTTATCCGGTAAACTACTTGGAGCTCATGTAGCCCATGCCGGATTAATCGTATTTTGGGCCGGAGCAATGAACCTTTTTGAGGTGGCTCATTTCGTACCAGAGAAGCCGATGTATGAACAAGGATTAATTTTACTTCCCCACCTAGCTACTTTGGGCAACTAAAAGACTAGAATTTGATTACGTTCTTGAAAGTATTTTAGTCAATTTAAATTCGTAATTTATATTGATTAATTTGATTATGTGAAATATGATGATGAATTATTGTATTGTTATTATTGAGAAGAGCCAGGTACATATGGTAAGTATTGGGTAAGATTTCGACTCCTGAATTTTATAGAATTAATTCAAGAAATTCATCAAGGATTGTTAATAGATCAAGGTTATGATTAAAAGATCAAGTTTTGAACAATCAAAATATTCGAACATAGGGGGTGGCATTCGGCAGATATTCGACCAACATTCATACTTTGTTCAACAATTTATGCAACAAATCTATTTGGCAAGATTCATAGAAAATACATAGATTATGATAAAACATGAAATAAACTCATCAAAACATCATGAAATAATGTAACATCACTCGACATTCACGGTTTTTATACTAACATGTGACTTGAAATTCATTCAACATGATTCTAAACAATTCTACCTAGTTCTAAACCTATTCTAAAAATTATATGACTAATCTATCCTATAGATTGAATAAAAGCAATCTAATTACCTTACTAGAAGATCAAAAGAACAAGATTTGATCGAGTGGCCTTGTTGGACGAGTGGCCTCACGGTCCTCTTTTTGTTTCTTTTGGATTCTTGTTTCAATCTGTGAAGGGTTGAATCAATGGAAAAGTTTTTAGGATCTTTTGTGTGAATTCTTTGATTGATGATTAAAGCAAAGGAATTATATGAATTGTTGTTTTTTTTTTTATGGTTGGCCGTGTAAAAATAATGGAATAAGGGAGTCATTGGCTTCCTAAATTTTAGTAGAGGAGTTAAGATAAAACTTAGATTTTTTTTAGGTAAAGTCAAAATAGATGTAGATTGGTATTTTTGGTTCAAAAATAGAATAAAACAATTAAATGAAAAAATTAAATGTGGGGCCGTGAGGTGTGAGTATGAGGGGAAACATTGGGCTTGGGTTTTGTCAAGATGAGGTAAAAGATTTGGGCCAAGGTCAATAATTAGGCTTATTTAAGTGCTAACTTATTAATTAATTAATTAAATAAATAAGTAATTAAATAAAATTTAAAATAGCCCAAAATTTTGGGGTATTACAACATCTGTGTTTTGTCTAGACACATTTAAATGATTTAAATAACAGTAATACTAACCTTAACTCAAATGACCACATCTTGGAACACATTCAAATGATCTAAAGGCTTGATTTTTAATCCTTGTTTTGTTATTTAATCTTGTTGAACTCTTGAATTATGTATTGATTGAGTTTATGCGTGTGTTTGAGTTGTCAAGCTTGGACTTTGCTTTCGTTGTAGTTCTTGTTTTGAGTGGATATGATGATGCTTGATGTTGAAAGACGAATTGTGTGATGATGCGTGATGATGAATGGCGAATTGTGTGAGCTCGTTGATGATGTGTATGGTGTCTTTTGAGTCCTTGTCAAGTCGTGTCATGTCGAGCAGTTGAAGACCGAGCGTCTATCGGTTTATCGGTGATAAACTGAGCGGGTGAACTGAGCGGGGCAAGTTTTGTGTGATTGTTTGAGAGTCAGAGTCGTGTCGTGTCGAGCAATTGAAGACCGAGCGTCTATCGGTTCATCGGTGATGAACTAAGCGGGGCAAGTCTGTTATTTGATGGTCATGTTATCGGTTTTAGACCGAGCGGAGTCTTGTTATTGTACTTGAGAATTATGCGTGATGTTCATTGTGCGTATGCGTTGGCTTGATTTGGTTGTTAATGTTGTTCATGGCGGTTATGTTTCCGCTGCTAGCTCTAATGTTGAATTTATTGTAATTTGTAAACGTTGTTGTTTCCTGTATTTCTAACCTATTATTTTATGTAATGTGGTCCTACTTCTAAGTAGGATAGTCTAGTTACTCGCCACTGACGGTGGACCCCCAATTATATTTTGCAGGTGAGCAGGATAGAGTCTAGAAGCGGGATGAGTTAGCGAGAGATCTTGAGCCCATTTTATTTTCCTGTCATTAGGAGTTTAGATTTATTTTGTGTTTTAGAATCGTATTTTTGGTTTTGAATAACAATTGTCTTTGGGATTCATTATTAATAATATTTAATATTATTTTCCATGACTTTTAGTCATATTTTCAGTTATTAAATCGATTGGTAATTGCCTGTTTACGACGTTGTAACCATTAACGTCGTTGCTAAAATACGGGTCGTTACAACATCAATAACAATAAACAAATCGAAAAAAAACACTCAACACCACTCGGCTATCTCACGTATAAACACATACAACAACTTAAATATATCCAATACTATCATCCTATGTAATCCAAACCTATTTCTAAGTAGAAGAGCTAGTTACCTATTGAACAAGACACACAAAAACACACGCCCAACCTCACGGGCACTCGTCACCTAGCACGCCCAAAGCAAGACTCGAATTAAAGTTCTCAACACAATCCTTGTTGTAATCTGAAACAAACAAGAGATAGAAGATTGATTAGATTGAATAAGAAAGAAATTGAAAAGAAAACAATTTGAGTGAATGGCTATGAATGCCGTGAAAACAAGAGGAAAAAGAAGAGTTTAGATTGCCTTGAAGAGTTATGAACATAAGGAATAAAAGTTGTAGGCTTTAAGGGTTTTTATAGGATAAGCTTACTAGATTTTAGGAGGGATTTTAGGAAGTCATGGTAACCAAATGAAAAAGGGGGGCCGGCTAGGGGCTCATGGCAAGCCTAGGGCTTGCTTCCCAAATACAAAATTAGGTCTTTTGGACCAATTTAGATAGTTTGGGCTTAAAGGCTTAATTTTACACGAAATTTATGGCCCAAAATTTCGGGTCATTACAATCTCCCCTCCTTAAGAAAATTTCGCCCTCGAAATTTCCTAAGGAAGCACAAATAAACACGTAAGCAACAAAAACGACATGCTAAGCTAAAAATACAACATGTACCGACTTCGACTTGGGCTGCAGCTTCTTCTTCTTGGGTCATGCAGAAAACACGGTTACGCACGGGAGCTTTGTTGCTGGAATCAGTCCCTTGCTTCTTTGGGCAGACAAACGATTTATGACCTGGTTGCCCGCACTTTTAGCATACTATGGAGGAGCCGTCACTTCTCTTGCCAGGGTGCATAACCTTCTCGCAGCCTTTGCACATCTTCTAGCTGTAACCTTGGGCAGGTTGACTAAACTGTTGTGTATCATCGCTATCTTCATAGCGTGGCCTCTTGGCTGCAGGTGGAGTGGAAAACTCATGCGACCTCTTCTTTGCTTCATCTGCTTCTGCCACTGATGCGTGGATCTCCAGAGCTACTTCGTAAGCTCGTTAAAAAGTCGTAGCACCGCTGCTGATTACGTGAAAGCGGATACGGGGATCCATCTTCTTGACGTACCTCTTTACTCTTTCTGACTCCGAAGGAATCAATCATGTGGCGAACCTGGAGAGTTCGGTGAACTTACCCGTATAGGCTTGCACAGACATTGATCCCTAAGACAAAGTCAGAAACTCTTGATGCTTCTGCAACCTGAGCTCATCCGGATAGAAACGCTCTTGAAACTTTTCTACGAATTTCGGCCAAAGGAAGATCCGTCCTGGCTCGAGCTCTGGCTGGATGGTGCTCCACCAATTATCTGCTTCACCCTTGAGGTAATAGGTGGCTATTGGCACCCTTTCTGTCTCTAAACATCCTGTGGCGTCAAAGAGCTTTCTCATCTCTCGAACCCAATTCTCCAACACAACTAGGTCAGCTGTGCCCTCGTAGCTCGGGGGTCGATGATGAGCAATTCGGTCAAATGAAGACCGTTGACTGGATGGTTGCACACCCCGCTGTGCCAAGGTGAGAATTGCATCCTCTAATGCACGACGACGGTTTCGAGAGTTGACAAATCGAGTTAGAGATGCCATTCTGCAAAAGAGTATGTAAGTTAGGAAAATCAACACAACATCGCATAAACCCTAAAAAAACTAAAAGAATAAAATTATTCCTAACCCAGTCACTACCCAATGTTACTTGTTTGGGCCCTGAGCCCAATAAAAGTCACAATGACCAAAATACCCCCGGAATTCCCATTATCTCCTAAAACATCATTCGGACAAGTGTCGCCATCTGGACATCCGAAGACACGTGTCACAAATCCCCCTCCCTCAGCTGATTGACAGCCCCCAAACACCTGTCAATCAGCCCCAAAAATGCCTCACCTATAAATACCCCCATTTATGGCAGGTGAAGAGGCTTCTCCTTTTTTCCCTTTTTCTAACAACTTCCTACAAAGAGCTTTTTGTGTAAACACCGTTCCCAATAACATCCATCTTTCCTAAAAGGGAACTCTCTCTCTCTCTTTCTCTCTCTCTCTACTTTTCCACATTAAATAATTTGCTGACTTAAGCATCGGAGGGGAATTCCCGGGTCCACCCCCCGGGTCAGTCACCGCTTGTTCATTTTGCAGGACTCATTCAGCCAGGCCCAAGCCCGTTCGAAGGAGTCCAGTCAGCATCAAGTCCCGACTCATCCATCACTCAGCCCAGTCATCATCCTGAGATCTAGTCAGCATACACAGAGGCTCTCCCCTATTCATCTTACTTTACCTCTTTGTATCTTAGTTTCCTGAAAACGGAAACAGATTGGCGCCGTCTGTGGGGAGATAGCACATCGGTCAAACAATACGCAATGGCCAATACTAGATCTCACGCTGCTCGTCGCTCAGGCACTTCCCCTGATCATCATCGAACAAATGACTAGGAACATGCGGGGGCAGCAGGGACATCCCTCGTCCAACAAAACCCACACGACTCAGAAGCTTTGCCCGATAGAGAAGCAGATCGGGAACCAAGAGTGCCCACTCAGAATGTTCCTAAACAACAACCAGTTATGCAAAGGGACCTTGACCAGGTCGTCAATCGGCTGTCAAGGACACTCCAGGCAAATCTGCATGCCATATTCTCATACACACCAAGTGACGAGACCTTGCCCTCAGCCCCATCCAAGAGCAAGGCTCCATCCAAAGGAAAAGCTCCAATGGAAAGACCAAGAGTCATGCTGAGAGGCGAACCTTCTCGGCCCCCACCAGTAGGAACTCGCCGAAGCCACTCAGCACGAACGACCCAAAGTCACACTCCCGTCATAAGGAGTGCTGAGCCGCAGCCCGTAATCGACCTAGAAGAATCAAGAGATGTCCGTGGAAAGAAGACTGAAAAGTCCCAATTACCTGAGATTCGGCCATCCTGCTGGGAGAGGTTGACCGAGCCAAAGAATGATCGCTTTGCGTTTCCCACTCTGTCAGAAATTGGAGGGGCAACAAATGCAAGAACTCTCCTCAATAATAGAAGGCTTCATAACGAATCTATGGACGCTCGGGAAGTCATAGACCAAATCCGCCATCAAGACGCTCGTCGGATAATAGAGCAAAGAAGGGAGCTCCCGCCCGACATCGCTCAGCGGGATAACCAAAGATACCGAGATCGTCTTGGAACAAGTCAGTTCCCCGAGCCAAGGATCCGAGGGCGCTCCCATTATGGGTCCTCTCGCGACCAGCGGGTAAACTCTGCCACTCGGGATGAGGTTGGCACCTCCCGAAGGAATGCTCCTTGGACAGATCCCTCGGTAGTTATTTCTTGCCAAACCCCATTCAGTCGGGAGATCATTGAGGTATCTGACCCGAGTAAAGTCAAGGTGCCTCCAATTGAGTCCTTCCAAGGGACTACTGACCCCACTGACCATTTGGCACCTTACAAAGCTCACATGGCGGTCCAAACCGGGTACGAAGCGTCATGGTGCAAATTTTTCCGAACTACCCTAAAAGGAATAGCACTCAGTTGGTTCAATGACTTGCCCTTGGGCATCATCACTAGCTTCTCAGTCTTGGAGTCATTATTCACTCAGCATTTCATGGCAGCCAAGAAACACAAGAGGACAAGCATTCACCTTATGTCTTGTAAACAAGGAGAGGGCGAAGGGTTGGCCGAGTACATCAAAAGGTTCAACTCCGAGTCGTTAGAGATCCCCAATTTGAAGGACTCTACGACATTTATGGCACTAATGTCAGGACTTCGTCCCAGTCGACTCAGATTCGACATCCTCAATGACGAAGTCTCTACCTTCTTCGAGGCCATGGCTCGAGCACAGAAGTACATCAATGCCTCCGACATCAATCATCCGAAGGAGGGCTCTAAGAAAGAGAAACGCAAGGAAATCCCGAGAAGTAAACCCGACTCAGGCACAAAAGATAAATGCCCAAGGGATGACTCACGATTCAATACTTCTAAGCGTGAGATATTCCTTGAGATGATGGGGAAGACCAACTTCCCAAAGCCTAGTCTAAGAAAACCTCCAGCACTCGGAGGGATAAGAAACAGTGGTGCGAGTACCACAGGGAATGCGGCCACAGTACTCAGGAATGCCGTGAGTTGAAAAAAGCATTAGATCAGTTGGCCGACGAAGGAAAGATCAATCGCTAGTTGCAAAATGACGCGGACAAAGAGACAAAGAAGTCTAAGAGCAGTGACACTCAAGATATGGTGTGTGTCATTGCAGGAGGCTTCACCTCCGGAGGAAGTAGCAGCAAAGCACGAAAGTTACATGCTAGGCAGCTCAGATTACCTGCATGTGATGGCTGTCAAGGAGCAACAATCATTTCCAACCATGGTCTTCGATCAGACTACGGTTCTTTCAGCTCAGTTCCCTCATGACGACCCTCTAGTGGTCGAGGTAAAGATTGCCAACTCTTTAGTTAAAAGAGTGCTCATTGATTGTGATAGCTCAACCGACATCATCACACTCGGCTGCCTGACCAAATTAGGCATTCCGACTACTGAGTTGACACGAGTCCATCATCCCTTGGTTGGATTCGGCGGCCAGACTACTTGTAACGACCCGACTCGCTTAAATCGGCGCGGAAGAAACCGACGAGTTGAGTAGTTAGAAACTACAACTCAAATACTTAAGAAATAAAACTAATTCCTCAAATACTGTTATTAAACCACCAAAAGTACAATTACCCACAAGTTTGTACATAAACTAATCCAAAAGTCAACTAGAAATACTATAATACGAGTTAACTCCAACTACATGCCAGAGTCTTAAAACGACATATAAAAGTAAAGAAACAACATCTAAACAAATAATGTTGCTAACTAATGCTAAGAAAACAGTAAATACAACAGACAACACAAGAAACAACGTCGCTCGCCCAACCCAAAACTAGGCAAGAGCATCATCATCGGAAGTACCTGAAAAATACAACAACGGTCCACCATCAGTGGCGAGTAACATAACTGACTCACCCTAATGGGAACACACATGTACATAGCATAAACCAAACGATCAACATCATTAAACACATTACGAGAACAACCCCAAACGTGAACTCGACTCAAACCAACCTAATCACTATCTTTGGCGCAATCATTCATATTCTAGACCGGACTGTGCTCGTACGAACGCATCTTACGCGCTCGAACTTTCTACTATGTTCGGATTTGAGAATCTTACTCTCAAACCCCATGAAACCAATCTTACTGGAAATCCATGTCCCGTGAAACCAATCTTACTGGAATTCACAAAGATCACATAGTATGACTCCAACTAACCCAATACCGCGGATGGATTAGGGGCAACGTCTTAACCCGAATACAATGAATCTTACTCAAAGTATCAGGCGTCTAAAAATGAAATCAAGCTAATCTTAATTAATCAATTCATTACTCAATTTAATCATATTATTCATTATTACCTCAACTTAACTAAACCAAGTTCAAGAACTGCCTAAAGCCTCGATTCTCGAATTTAATCTAGTTAAAACATCGAAGTTATTCTCAAGAACTGCCTCTAGCCTTATTCTTGAGTCTAACCAATCATTAATCATCAATCTTTATTCATTCTTTAATCGACTCAATCCTAATCTTTAACTTCCTTTACTATTTAAACCATTTTCTTTAACTTACAAGATTCAATCAAGAACTCATAAAGACTCATCAAGAACTCATAAAGAACTCAAAGAACTCGTAAAGAACTCATAAAGAACTCATAAAGAACTCATTCAAGATTCAAGATCTTCAATCAAGAACTCAATCAAGATTCAAGATCTTCAACCAAGAACTCATCCAAACTCACAAACTACACGCATATCATCATAATCATCAACATAAACTTATCCAAAATTCATCAAACTTTGATACATAAATCATGATCATATAATAATGTATAACTAATCATGAAAAAAACATCACCAAAACACCATACAAACACATAAAAATCAGATTATGAAATCATACATAAAATCATGAACAATCATCAACAAACATCCTAAACATGCATTTAATCTATACTATAAACATAGGGTACCAATTAAGTTGAGTTAGTATGTTACCTTATTGAAGATTACACACTAAAACAACACAAAAGTTGCTGCCCGGAAACAAGTACACACGGCCCAAGCAATACACGAACACGGCACCACCACCACGCCCCACACGGCTGCCCAGCCACTGCACACACACGAACCCACGAGCCTGCTGCACTCGCACGGCCTGGCTGCTGCCCTTGCACGGCCTGGCTGCTGCTCTTGCACGGCACCACGCACGGCTGTCCCCACACACGGCCCTCTACACGAGCACGATCAAAACCCAACCCGAACCAACGATCTTGGATAAAATAAATGGGTTTAGATTGTGTTTAGGCTACTTAAAGATCAATAGACTTTGAATCTTTAAGTTCAAGGTTAGAACTAATGATGAACAATTGATGGCTTGTTCATCAAAAATAGCGTGAGGCAAGAGAAAGTGGAGGGGGTTTGTGTTGATTGAACTTTTGATGGCAAGTGTATTAGATGGCAAAATGAGCAAAATGAACCTCATGGCTCACTAACCATTCCTATTTATAGGAATTAGTTAAGTGTGAAAGCAAGGCAAGTGGCAATCCCTTGCCATGCCACTAGGAGAAACCGGCCAAAGGGTCACTTGGGCCCAAATATGGGCTCTCGTGATCCATTGGGCTAATTTACGAAAACCGCATGATAAATCATGCCTAAATCGATTTAACCCAAAATATTAAATAATTAATTAGAAAAATTAAATAATAAAAATTCTAATTAATTAAATAATAATTAACATAAATAATAAAAACTAAGAAATAAACATTTCGAATTAAATCGAAATTATTCACATAAAATTAAAATAAATAGTTCAAAAATTAATTTGAACTAGCACATAAACAAACATAAATACACATAAATACCGGCAAAAATACCGATAAAACCTGGGTCATTACAACCTCCCCTCCTTAAAGAAATTTCGTCCCGAAATTTCAAGGTGCAGGAGATCGCTCCCCATCGAACAGCTCTGGGTACTTCTGCCGCATAGACGCTTCCGTCTCCCAAGTCGCTTCTTCATGGTGTTGATTTCTCCACAACACCTTGACAAGCGGTACCTGCTTACGCCGCAGGGTCCTAACTTCCCGATCCAAGATCTGGACGGGTCGCTCCTCATAAGTCAGATTCGGCTCGATCACGACCGGATCCGCTGTAATCACATGAGTAGGATCATGTACATATTTCCTTAGCTGGGAAACATGGAATACATCATGAACATTAGCCAAACTAGGTGGTAATGCCAATCGATATGCCACCTCCCCAACTCGTTCAAGTATCTCGTAAGGTCCCACATATTTCGGTCGGAGTTTCCCCTTCTGACCGAAGCGTACCACTCCCTTGAATGGCGAAACCTTAAGCAAGACCTTGTCACCTACTTCGAAAGCCAGCGGTCTACGTCGATTATCGGCGTAGGATTTCTGACGACTCTAAGCGGCCTGCATCTTAGACCGGATGACTCGAACCTTCTCGATAGTATCGCGTACCATCTCAGGTCCTAAAGCCACAGTATCGCTGATATCATTCCAACATATAGGACTCCGACATTTCCGGCCATACAGGGCCTCGTACGGAGCCATCTCAATGCTTGAGTGATAGCTGTTGTTATAGGAGAACTCTATCAAGCAGAGCATACGTACCCAAGACTGGTGGTACTCCAGAGCACATGCTCGGAGCATATCCTCCAAAGTCTGGATGGTCCTCTCAGTCTGACCATCAGTCGCCGCATGAAAAGCGGTGCTCAACTTCAGTTTCGTCCCAAAGGCTTCCTGAACTGACTTCCAGAAACGAGACAGAAATCTCGGATCTCGATCAGAAACAATCTCCCTCGGAACTCCGTGAAGTCGGATTATGTCCTGAGTATACACCTCAGCTAGACGCTCCATCGACCAGGTCATCTTCATCGGAATGAATCTAGCGACCTTAGTTAACCTATCCACAATGACCCAAATAGCATTCAAGCCATTACAAGTGGGTAAGCCTACTACGAAGTCCATAGATACCGACTCAAATTTCCAGGTCGGAATAGGTAGTGGCTGCAATAGACCTCCTGGTCTCTGATGCTCAATCTTGACCTTCTGGCAGGTCAAACACCGAGCGACAAACTCTGCTACATCCCTTTTCATCTTAGGCCACCAGAACTGGCCTTTAAGATCCTGGTAAAGCTTATTACCACCGGGATGAACAGAATAAGGCGAGTTATGTGCCTCGGACATGATTCTGTTTCTAAGGTCAGAACAGCCCGGTACACACCATCTCCCTCGAAAGCGCATACCACCATCAGAAGGGATCTCGAAACCTACGGCTTTACCTTACCGTATAGCCTCTCGAATCCTCGCAAACTGTGGGTCGTTCTGCTGACCCTCGCGCAGTTCCTGAATTAAATCAGGCTCGGCACTCATCGATGTCAGACGAAATCTGACAGAACCACGGCTTCTACTGAAGCTCAAGCGATGCTTGCGACTTAGTGCATCTGCGACCAAGTTCGCCTTGCCCTCGCAATAGTTGAGCGTCAGGTCGTAGTCCTTGATCAGCTCAAGCCACCGCCTCTGCCTCATATTGAGGTCCTTTTGAGTGAAGATGTACTTGAGACTCTTGTGATCCGTGAATACTCTACACGAACCACCATAGAGATAGTGCCTCCAAATTTTGAGCGCGAACACTACAGCCGCTAATTCTAAGTCATGCGTAGGATAGTTACGCTCGTGCACCTTCAGTTGTCTCGATGCATAAGCGATGACCTTCCCACCCTGCATGAGCACACAGCCTAAGCCACTCTTCGAAGCATCACTATAGACTTCGAAGCCCTCTTCATCGTTTGGAAGAGTAAGAATCGGAGCAGAGACTAATCTCTGTTTCAACTCCTGAAATGCTTGCTCGCAAGCCTCTGTCCAAACGAATCGGACCTCCTTTTGCAGGAGACTAGACATCGGTCTAGCTATTTTGGAGAAGTCCTGGACGAATCGTCGATAGTATCCAGCCAAACCCAGAAAACTACGAACCTCCGCCACATTTGTCGGGCTACTCCAATCTACCACAGCCTTAATCTTAGCTGGGTCTACTTTAATGCCTTCTTTGCTAATCACATGACCTAGGAAGGCTACTTCGCGAAGCCAGAACTCACACTTGGAGAGTTTCGCGAACCACTTATGACTCCTCAATATCTCGAGTACCATCCGGAGATGTTCCGTATGCTCGGACTCATCTCTAGAATAGATCAAGATATCATCTATAAATACTACGACGCACTTGTCGAGTAAATGGTGAAACGTCCGGTTCATCTGGTCCATGAACACGGCTGGCGCATTAGTGAGGCCAAAGGGCATCACCTCGAACTCGTAATGGCCGTATCGAGTACGAAAAGCAGTTTTCGGAATGTCTTCTTTCTTGACTGGAATCAGATGATATCCAGACCGAAGATCTATCTTCGAAAACACTCCTGCTCCTCGCAGCTGATCGAACAGGTCCTCAATCCTAGGCAATGGGTACTTATTCTTGATAGTTACCCGATTCAACTCTCGGTAGTCTATGCACAGGCGCATACTACCATCTTTCTTCTTCACGAAGAGCACAGGAGCTCCCCACGGAGAAACACTTGGCCTAATGAAGCCCTTATCGATCAATTCCTGGAGTTGTGTCTTTAACTCCAATAACTCAGACGGTGCCATCCGGTACGGTGCCTTTGAAATCGGCGCTGTCCCGGGTATAAAGTCAATATGAAACTCGACATCACGCTCAGGTGGAACGCCTGGTAGCTCCTCAGGAAATACGTCTCTGAAATCCCTCGCTACGGGTATATCGTCCAACAGAGACTCTTTAGTCAAGTCTCGTACCTGACATAAATACACCATATCGCCCTTCTGGCGATGCTTCCTCATTTTCAAGGCAGAGATTACCTTTACTCCTTTCTTAAGGACGAACCCAGAGTAGGTAACTCGGTTGCCCTGAGATCCTCGGAATGTCACTGACTGATCTCGGCAACGAATAATCGCTCGATACCTTGATAGCCAGTCCATACCAAGTATTACGTCAAACTCCATCAGCGGAAACTCCTTCAGATCGGCCGTCGCTTGCTCCCCAGCTATCACGATAGGCACTCCTCGGAATTCACGCTGACAAACAAAATCCTCTCCGGAAGGGAGAGTAATAATTGAACTAACAGGAAGGCTGCCTCGAAGATTAGACCTCGAGACGAAACTACTAGCCACAAAAGAAATAGTAGCACCAGAATCAAATAAGACTAATGCTAACATACCAGAGACAAGAAATCTACCTGATACGACGTCAGGCTGAACCTCGGCTTCCGCCTCGGTCATACAGTAGACTCGGTTCTTCACTGGAGTCTGTGTCGGTGCCGGAAGCCGATGAACCTCTGAATCTGGCTTCTTCTCGGGACAAGTCGACGCCTTGTGGCCTACCTTACCGCAAGTGAAACAAGTGATCGGAGAACCGTCACACTTCTTCCCTGGATGGAAGTCTCGGCCGCAACCTCTACACTTCGAGCCATCGCTACCCTTACGCGAACTCGGAGTCGAAGGGGTACTGCTAGATGTGCCAAACCGGGGCTTCTTAAACGAAGCTGTAGTCGTCGGAACTGGAGCTCTCTTCTTGCTCGAATCCTCCTCGGTAACCGATGCCTGTATCTCGAGTGCTACCTCGTAAGCCTGCTGGAACGTAGCCGCTCCACTGCTGATCACGTGAACTCGGATCCTCGGATCTAGCTTTTTGATGTAGCGCTTGACCCGATCCTTCTCTGACGGAATCACAGACGTAGCAAACCTCGACAGCTCTGTAAATCGATCGGTGTATGCCTGGACAGACATCTTACCCTGTGCAAGAGTAAGAAACTCCTCCTGTTTCTGCCACCGCAACTCGTCGGGGTAGAAACGCTCCTGGACCTTATCGATAAAGTCGGTCCAAGACATCGCATGCAACGGCTGGTACGCGTCCTTCGCCAACGTCCACCAGTTATCGGCCTCTCCACGTAAGTAATATGCGGCGATCAGCACCCTCTCGTGATCGGGACAAAACGTCGCGTCGAAGAGCTTCCCCATCTCGCGGATCCAGCTCTCCAAAATAGTGGGGTCGGCAACCCCGTCGTAAGTCGGAGGTCGATGACGTGCGATACGATCGAACGTCGACTGCATATTCGGCGGTTGACGACTATGGTGCGCCAAAGTAAGGATCGCCTCCTCGAGTGCCCGCAACCTCTGTCGTCCAGTACTCAACCGGCGAGGTGTAGACATGCTGCAACGCATCACAACAAAAGACATAACAACGATAAAATGTTAGTCAAACACTCCACCACAGTCAAGTACACAAAATAAAGGAAGAAAGAAAAATAGAAAAAGATCCTATCCCGGTCTTTCTACCCAACTCTTCTCCCTTCATTTAACTAGAATTTGGTTGATCACTCGGGAATTAATAAAGCTCTCAACTCCCGGGTTTAACTCAAATCCTAAAAACTTCGCTTAAAACCTATTCGGCTCTGATACCAACTGTAACGACCCGACTCGCTTAAATCGGCGCGGAAGAAACCGACGAGTTGAGTAGTTAGAAACTACAACTCAAATACTTAAGAAATAAAACTAATTCCTCAAATACTGTTATTAAACCACCAAAAGTACAATTACCCACAAGTTTGTACATAAACTAATCCAAAAGTCAACTAGAAATACTATAATACGAGTTAACTCCAACTACATGCCAGAGTCTTAAAACGACATATAAAAGTAAAGAAACAACATCTAAACAAATAATGTTGCTAACTAATGCTAAGAAAACAGTAAATACAACAGACAACACAAGAAACAACGTCGCTCGCCCAACCCAAAACTAGGCAAGAGCATCATCATCGGAAGTACCTGAAAAATACAACAACGGTCCACCATCAGTGGCGAGTAACATAACTGACTCACCCTAATGGGAACACACATGTACATAGCATAAACCAAACGATCAACATCATTAAACACATTACGAGAACAACCCCAAACGTGAACTCGACTCAAACCAACCTAATCACTATCTTTGGCGCAATCATTCATATTCTAGACCGGACTGTGCTCGTACGAACGCATCTTACGCGCTCGAACTTTCTACTATGTTCGGATTTGAGAATCTTACTCTCAAACCCCATGAAACCAATCTTACTGGAAATCCATGTCCCGTGAAACCAATCTTACTGGAATTCACAAAGATCACATAGTATGACTCCAACTAACCCAATACCGCGGATGGATTAGGGGCAACGTCTTAACCCGAATACAATGAATCTTACTCAAAGTATCAGGCGTCTAAAAATGAAATCAAGCTAATCTTAATTAATCAATTCATTACTCAATTTAATCATATTATTCATTATTACCTCAACTTAACTAAACCAAGTTCAAGAACTGCCTAAAGCCTCGATTCTCGAATTTAATCTAGTTAAAACATCGAAGTTATTCTCAAGAACTGCCTCTAGCCTTATTCTTGAGTCTAACCAATCATTAATCATCAATCTTTATTCATTCTTTAATCGACTCAATCCTAATCTTTAACTTCCTTTACTATTTAAACCATTTTCTTTAACTTACAAGATTCAATCAAGAACTCATAAAGACTCATCAAGAACTCATAAAGAACTCAAAGAACTCGTAAAGAACTCATAAAGAACTCATAAAGAACTCATTCAAGATTCAAGATCTTCAATCAAGAACTCAATCAAGATTCAAGATCTTCAACCAAGAACTCATCCAAACTCACAAACTACACGCATATCATCATAATCATCAACATAAACTTATCCAAAATTCATCAAACTTTGATACATAAATCATGATCATATAATAATGTATAACTAATCATGAAAAAAACATCACCAAAACACCATACAAACACATAAAAATCAGATTATGAAATCATACATAAAATCATGAACAATCATCAACAAACATCCTAAACATGCATTTAATCTATACTATAAACATAGGGTACCAATTAAGTTGAGTTAGTATGTTACCTTATTGAAGATTACACACTAAAACAACACAAAAGTTGCTGCCCGGAAACAAGTACACACGGCCCAAGCAATACACGAACACGGCACCACCACCACGCCCCACACGGCTGCCCAGCCACTGCACACACACGAACCCACGAGCCTGCTGCACTCGCACGGCCTGGCTGCTGCCCTTGCACGGCCTGGCTGCTGCTCTTGCACGGCACCACGCACGGCTGTCCCCACACACGGCCCTCTACACGAGCACGATCAAAACCCAACCCGAACCAACGATCTTGGATAAAATAAATGGGTTTAGATTGTGTTTAGGCTACTTAAAGATCAATAGACTTTGAATCTTTAAGTTCAAGGTTAGAACTAATGATGAACAATTGATGGCTTGTTCATCAAAAATAGCGTGAGGCAAGAGAAAGTGGAGGGGGTTTGTGTTGATTGAACTTTTGATGGCAAGTGTATTAGATGGCAAAATGAGCAAAATGAACCTCATGGCTCACTAACCATTCCTATTTATAGGAATTAGTTAAGTGTGAAAGCAAGGCAAGTGGCAATCCCTTGCCATGCCACTAGGAGAAACCGGCCAAAGGGTCACTTGGGCCCAAATATGGGCTCTCGTGATCCATTGGGCTAATTTACGAAAACCGCATGATAAATCATGCCTAAATCGATTTAACCCAAAATATTAAATAATTAATTAGAAAAATTAAATAATAAAAATTCTAATTAATTAAATAATAATTAACATAAATAATAAAAACTAAGAAATAAACATTTCGAATTAAATCGAAATTATTCACATAAAATTAAAATAAATAGTTCAAAAATTAATTTGAACTAGCACATAAACAAACATAAATACACATAAATACCGGCAAAAATACCGATAAAACCTGGGTCATTACACTACTGACTCCAAAGGGGCTAAATTCACATGAGATGCACTCTCCCAGTTGATCCGAGCAACATATCATGCGAGGGGCTAAATGTTTGGGC
Organism: Salicornia ramosissima; assembly: GCA_951394345.1. NCBI lineage: Eukaryota > Viridiplantae > Streptophyta > Magnoliopsida > Caryophyllales > Amaranthaceae > Salicornia > Salicornia ramosissima. Next base: position 25,421,790 of record OX596236.1, read on the forward strand.
CCTGAGCACAATAAAAGTCACAATGACCAAAATACCCCCGGAATTCCCATTATCTCCTAAAACATCCTTCGGACAGGTGTCGCCATCTGGACATCCGAAGACACGTGTCACAAATCCCCCTCTCTCAGCTGATTGACAGCCCCCAAACACCTGTCAATCAGCCCCCAAAATACCTTACCTATAAATACCCCCATTTATGGCAGGGGAGGAGGCTTCTCTTTTTTTCCCTTTTTCCAACAACCTCTTGACAAATAGCTTTTTGGGTAAACACTGTTCCCAATAACAACCATCTTTCCTAAAAGGGAACTCTCTCTCTCTACTTTTCCACATTAAATACTTTGCTGACTTAAGCATCGGGGGGGAATTCCCGGGTCCACCCCTCGGGTCAGTCACCCCTTGTTCATTTTGCAGGACTCATTCAGCTAGGCCCAAGCACATTCGGAGGAGTCCAGTCAGCATCAAGTCCCGACTCATCCATCACTCAGCCCATTCATCATCCCGAGATCTAGTCAGCATACACAGAGGCTCTCCCCTATTCATCTTACTTTACCTCTTTGTATATTAGTTTCCGAAAATGGAAACATTACTCACACTACGGTTTCAGGATTTTGTGATCTAAGTTACACTCTTGATTACATAAAGCGCTCAACTCGCAGTTTACTTATAAAGAAGTAAACTCAAGGGTTAACCTAGAGCTCTGGTACCAACTGTAACGACCCGCATTTTCGAGCAACGACGTTAGCGATGATAACATCGTAAAGAGGCAATTACTAATCGATTCAATAACTGAAATTTAACTAAACTCATGAATTCAATAGAAATCGAAATTATTATTAATGAATCCCAAAGACAATTGAAGGAACCAATAAACTAATCCCAAAGACAAAGTTCTATAACTCGAAATAAAATTACAATTCTAAGAATAGAGCCTAGAATTCTCGTCCAACTCTCAACCCGACTCTAAACTTTATTATGCTCACCTGCAAAATGAAAATGGGGGGGGGTCCACCGTCAGTGGCGAGTAACTAAACTGTGCTACTTAGAAGTAGAACCACATTACATAAAATAACAGATTAGAAACAAGAAGCAAAACGCTACCACAACATTCATAAAACCCACAAATCCAACACAGTATTAAGCAGCGGAAATACATCTTTCATCAACATTCATAACCGGACAATAACAAATGCATCATAGATCAACACACACGATTTTCAAGTTCAATTCATAAATCATCAACAAGACTCCGCACGGTCTACAACCGATAACATGACCCACACAGTTTATCACCGATAAACTGATAGACACGCCCCGCACGATTTAACACCGATAAACCGATAGACATAACAAGACTCAAAGACTTCAATCAAGTTCAAACATGACCCGCACGATTTACCACCGGTAAACCGATAAACATCACCCACACGATTTATCACCGATAAACCGATAAACATGACCCGTACAGTTTATCACCGATAAATTGATAGACACGCCCCGCACAATTTATTACCGATAAACTGATAGACATGACAGACTATTAGTTCAATGTATACTCAAGAAGGGGGGGTTGAATTGAGTATGTGTGTTGTTTAAATCGTTTTCAAGTTTTGTTTGTGCTTTTGTGAGAACAACGAGAGAACAGTAAGCAAAGAGTAAGGACACAAAGATTTAACGAGGTTCGGCTTCTAAACAAGCCTACGTCCTCCACTCTCTCACCAATATTATTAATCAACTCAGAATAATAACAAGGTTACACACTCAATCAAGTGCTACAACTATGTAACACTTAATTCCCCAACTATTAACTCTAACAGTTCACTCAGTGTTCACAGAACACTCCCCAACCACTTCCCTCTAAGTGGTTCAGATATTACAAACTTAAATCTCCGTAAGTTTTTCTCTTAAAGATGGATATGGAGATAGTTTTGGACTAAGGATAGACTCTCAGAAAGTATTACTTGGTTTTCTTTGGAGAGAAAAAGTCTTCTAGGGTTTTTTGCAAAGAATGTTTATATAGGCAAGGAAACCGTTCCCTAGAAGTGTGCTGGAAGCTCCCCTAAATTATGCAAAAGGATCAGCTGACACAAGTGTACAGTTACCTGTTCCAGACCTTTGTGTCTTACCACTGTTTGCAGCGGTTAATACCCAAAAGTTCAACAAGTACATTGCATTTAATGAGCTGATTTTGCAAATCAATTTAGCAGATTTCCAAAGTACAAGTGATCCAAATTTTTCAAATAAATTTTCAAAAATGATTTTGAACTCGAAAATCTGTACGGATCACGTGCGTAATACTGAGGTCTGTTCCCACAATGGTCTCAGTACTACTAAGTTTACGTCTGGTAAAGGGAACTGTTCCAAGCTTGTTCTGTGCCTGTTCTTAGCTTGTTCTTGGGCTGTTCTCTTTACTAGATGTAAACTTAAGGTCTTTTTGCTCTTTACTTAAAAACAATAAGAATATTTTCCTAAGCCTATTTTACATGAAGATCCTAGAAATATAAAAATAAAAAGGCTCCAAGCTCTTGGCTTCTGATCTTCAAGTATTTCAAGGTCTTCATGATTGCCTTGATGAGTCCTCACTTGAATCAACCTGTTCATATACAATTATACATAGATATCAAGTATAGAGGACTGGTTTGTCATCATTCAAATCAAACATGGTTCAACAATTTCCCCCTATTTGATGATGACAAACCATGAAGTTCCCCCTGAGAACAGTAACCAATTATTTCAAAATAAAATGACTGTTCAGAGGAACTGGTCTTGCACTGTGCCTGTAGTCAGATTCATAATCTCAGAGAATAAAAAATATACAGCAGACTAAAGCACAATTAGACTGATTACAGTGGTTAGTCACTCATTACATTACTCAATTTATTATTGAGTTTCAGCATTAGACCTGTAACCTGCAAGACTTATCAGTTATCAAATGTAGCAAGAGAAATTTCAATTTCACTTAGAAGAATTTCTTCCAGTTGGGATGGATAGGGGCACTTGATCTGAATTCAAGATACTCCTAGGCAAAAAGCTGGGCCATCTCTTAACAAGGTCTGAAACTTGCTCAAGTTGCTACACTTGATACTAGGAACTTCACCTGTCCTATTCCCCCTTTTGGCATCATCAAATGACAAAAACAATCACAGCATAAAAATTAGGAGAAGGCAACAAGTAAAGTCATAAGCATAATATACACACAGCATTCTAGAGATGCTGTCCCAAATGTGAGTACCTGCAACTCACAATCCCAAACTGTTCAAGTGCACATAGAAGTTAATAAAATATACAGACCAGGACCATTCTGCAGAGAAATTGTTTAGCAGAAATGGTCAAAAGCTAAAGGTAGCAATTGTTCAGAGAAACCAGAGTAATTGTTTAGAGAAACTAGAGAAAAGAAAGTTTGAGATCAATGTTAGTAGGGAAGGGGGTAGGCTAAGAAGAAGTGGAGTCAGCATCATCATCAGAATCCTCAGTAGAATCCTCATTCTCATCTTCTTCACTCTGCTCCTGCTGCTTCTTCTTGACTTGGGCTATGATGGGAACTGGTCTCTTGGTGGTCTTGGGCTTGAAGCTGGGAGAGGAGGCAAGCTTTTCTTCATGGGAGTCCAGTCGTGCTGATATGTTCTTTATAGAGCCATCCAGAGAAGTACACAGAGCATTGACACTAGCCATCATCTGTTGCAGTAATTCCCCATGTGTCTGCACCTGTCTGGACAATGACCCAGTAGCTTCCTCAGACCTAGAACTGCTTGTTCTTCTTGCCCCTGTGGTCCTCTCTTCATCCCTCATTTTCAGCATACCACCCTCAAAGGTCATCCCCTTTTGACTTAGGATCTGGTTAGTGAGGACAGACATTTTCTTGACCTCACCACTCAGATGAACCTTTCTACTTTGGAAAACCAAAGTAAGCCAGGCTCCATATGGTAGAGAGTGGTTGGACCTTTCCAAGATGCTAACCATGTGAGCTAGCATCAGACCAGGGAGGCTTAACTTAATCTTCTCATATAGACAGTAAATAATCACAGCATCCATCTTCCTGACATCCATTCTGCCCTGAGCCCTGGGGAGTACTATCTTAGAAGCAACTGTATGGAACAGCCTCATTACTGGTTCCCTTAATTGGCCAATAACATAGCCAGCACCATCAGTTGGAGAACCAGTAAAGAGAGTGGTCTGTATGTGTTCTGTACTGACCTCAGGAATAGTTGGCCAATTGTCCTTGGAATAATCACAGAATCCACCCCTTGGTACACCCAGTACCTCCCCTAGACTCTTCTTTGAAAGAGTGATGTCGACCCCCTCGACCTCACTCCAGACCTTCCCTTTCTCTAACTTCCCCAACTTAGAGTAAAATTCTTCAACACAAGTTTCAAAAACATTTAGCCTCTTATCAAACAACTCTTCCCAGCCCTGGTACTCTATGGCCTCCTTAAACTCCTCTAAAACTGGTTGACTCATCCAAGACATAGGACATGAAAAACCAAATAAGACACCCCTACCACTTAATTCATACAGTGGTTCAGAAGTGGTCTTACCTTTTTTCTTGGCAGGATTCTTGTCAGAGGCAGAGGCAGCTTTCCTCTTCTTTTCTGCTGGCAGTTTGGTTGCAGGCTTGGGGCTCTCAGAGGCTTTACCCTTCTTGGCAACACTTTTCACCCTTTTTCTCTTTTCATCCTTCTTCTCTTCAGAAACCACTTCAGCAGGTTCCTTCTTGATTTCTTCCTTACAGACCCTTGTCCTCAAGGGCCTGGTTCTTTTTCCTTGTTCCTTTTCACCTTGTACAACACCGGTGATCTCTACATCCATATCCTGAACATTGGTGTCATCATCCTTCTTTTCCATCTTTTCCTTTTCAACTTCCTTTTCTTCAGTGCTTGGCACTGGTTTCTGTGTGGTCTGTGGTGATGATGTGGGTGATTTTTCTGATGGTGGAGAGGATAATAGGGTTGTTTCTTTTTGCGGTGGAGATGATGGTGGAGTTGTGAATTTTAGTGGTGACTGTGGGGGAGGAGTTTTGGCTTTTGTGGGAGATGGTGGTTTTAGTGGAGGTGAAGATTTTGTAGGCTGTGACGAGTGTTGTTTGGGTGATGGAGAGGGTGATTTCTTAGTTGGTGATGGTGTTTTCTGAGGTTGAGGTGGTGGTGATGTTTTGGGGCTTGGTGGAGGAGTAGATTTCTCATCGGGCTTGCATGTGCCTTTAGACTCAGCAATTGTTTCTGTTGTGGTTTGATCCTTGATTTTTTCTTCCTTTTCTTCTGTGTGGTGGTGTTCAGCAACCACTACATTTTCTGATTCTGTCTCAGCCTTAGAGGGTGTGAAATTTGGAGATTGGCTTAACCCACGACTTTTCTTCCTTGCAGCCTTGCTTTTCTTTCTTCCCATTTTGATTAAATTTGCAGAGTTGATGAAGGAGAGAGAAAGAAACCGAATTTGAATTCTTAAAGAGGATTTTGATGATGGTGCTTAGGGTTTGAGAGAAAGGATTACTTTGAGAGAGAAAGAGACAGTTAGAGGAATCAATGTGATAAAATGAATTAAAATGGAGAAAACCGACAGTTATTCGAACAGATAAAGTAGAAGTAACTTCTACACTGTTCACAACGGTCATGTGTCAGAACACTTAACTCCTCAATTTCAAAATCGAGAATTCAGCAGTAACTGATATAACCGATGTAGGGAACTGGTCTTACGATGGTCTGACGCTGATCTGAATAAATTAAAAACTTTAATGCAACTTACAATTAGGCAACTTAGAGATACCACACATTGGAACAGCATCAGCATAAGAATTTTGAGACCACTTGCATCAATGACATTAAGAGTTAACCAGCCCTGCTTATTTACACTAATGATCATAAAGTTAAACATACCCAAAAAGTGAAAGATAAGTCCTAAGGAACTAGGATCTAATCCTTACCATACCAAGTAATGTGCGGAGTTTGACAAACACTTCCCTGCTCAGGGGTTTAGTGAAAATATCAGCCAATTGTTCTTCAGATCTGCAAAATTCAAGATTCACATTTCCTTTTTCAACATTGTCTCTGAGAAAATGATGTCTGATTTCAATATGTTTGGTTTTAGAGTGTTGGACAGGATTTTTTGAAATGTTTATAGCACTGGTGTTATCACACAATATGGGAACACTTCCGGAACAGACCCCAAAATCCTTAAGTTGTGTCTTTATCCAAAGCAATTGAGCACAGCACAAAGCAGCAGCTATGTACTCTGATTCAGCTGTGGATAAGGCCACTGAATTTTGTTTCTTAGATCCCCACGAAATGAGACAAGAACCTAAGAAGTGAGCCATTCCTGAAGTGCTCTTCCTGTCCACACTAAAACCAGCATAATCAGCATCAGTGTATCCTAAAAGATCAAAATTGCTTCCCTTTGGATACCATAAGCACATGTCCTCTGTACCACTTAGGTACCTAAAAATTCTCTTAACAGCTTTTAGATGAGACTCTTTTGGGTTGCTTTGAAATCTTGCACACAACCCAACTGAGAACACTATGTCTGGTCTACTAGCTGTTAAGTAGAGAAGTGAGCCAATCATACCTCTGTATAGCTTATCCTCAACATCCTTTCCTTTCTCATCTAGGATCAGTTTAGAAGAGGTAGGGATAGGTGTGTCATAGGACTTGCTATCTTGCAGACCATATCTCTTGAGGAGCTCCTTGAGATACTTCTGTTGGTGGATCATGATTCCATCATCCACTTGCCTGATTTGAAGCCCTAGGAAGAAACCAAGTTCTCCCATCATGCTCATCTCAAATTCACTTTTCATTAGGTCTGCAAACTCATCACACAAAACAGAATTAGTAGCCCCAAACAAAATATCATCAACATATACCTGGACCACTAACAGATCTGTTCCCCTTTTCTTTAAGAATAGAGTTTTGTCCACTGAACCTCTCTCATAATGATTTTCAATAAGAAAGCTAGAGAGTCTCTCATACCAAGCACGAGGGGCTTGTTTGAGGCCATAAAGAGCTTTGTCTAACTTGTAGACATGATCTGGACAAACTCTATCCTCAAAGCCAGGGGGCTGTTCCACATACACATCTTCTTTCAAATAACCATTTAGAAAAGCAGTTTTAACATCCATTTGAAAGAGTTTAAAGTTCATGTGGGCAGCAAATGCAATCAAAATTCTTATTGCTTCAAGCCTGGCTACTGGAGCAAAGGTTTCATCATAGTCTATTCCCTCTTGTTGGTTAAACCCTTGAACCACTAGCCTGGCCTTGTTTCTGACTATAGTACCTGAGTCATCCATTTTGTTTCTGAAGACCCATTTGGTTCCAATAACAGACATCTCATTGGTTCTTGGTTCAAGATGCCAAACCTGATTTCTTTCAAACTGGTTCAACTCATCTTGCATGGCCAAGATCCAATCAGGATCAGTTAGAGCAATCTTATAGTCAGTTGGTTCTATGTGAGATAAGAAGGAGAAGTAAGCACAGAAGTTCTTCCAAACAAAATTTCTAGTTTGGACTCCTTTTGATAAATCACTAATGATTTGATCAGAGGGATGAGAGCTTCTTTGCTTAAACACACTCTTTCTTACAATATTTAAGTCACCTAAGTTAGAACCAATGTCTGTACTGGTTCCCCCTATTTCATTTTCATTTTGAGAGGGTGGACCAGTTTCTTCAGTGTTCTCTCCCACTTCATCTTCAGATGGATGGGCAGGAGAGTCACTAAGTTCAACAACCTGTTTAGCATTTCCCTCTGCTGCACCAGACTCATTGTTGTTTTCGGGAGGAGTTTGAGGGTCTGGTTCAGCAGTGTTCTCTGTTTCAGCTCCAGTGAAGTTTGTCATTCCAATATTAAAGCCTTCATCATCATCTACCTGCACAGGCTTGTTGAACATGTTAGTTTCATCAAACAATACATGGATACTCTCTTCAACACACAAGGTTCTTTTGTTGAAAACTTTATATACCTTGCTATGAGGAGAATACCCTATAAAAACAGCTTCATCACTCCTGGGATCGAACTTGTCCAAACTGGTCTTACCATTGTTGTGTACAAAACACTTACAACCAAATATCCTTAAGTGTTCAATGTTTGGTTTTCGACCCCTTAGAAGTTCATAAGGTGTTTTTCTTAGTATTGGTCTTAGCATAACCCTATTGAGTATGTAGCAGGATGTACTCACAGCATCAGCCCAAAATTTCTTGGACAGACCACTCTCTAGAAGCATGGTTCTAGCCATTTCTTCTAGAGTGCGATTCTTTCTTTCAACAACTCCATTTTGTTGTGGAGTTCTGGGGGCTGAGAAGTTGTGAGAAACACCATGCTCCATACAATAGGTTATGAAGCTAGCATTATCAAATTCTGACCCATGATCAGATCTGATGGATGCGAACTGATGATTGATCTTGTTCTGGACTTGTTTCACTAGTATTTCAAATTCATCAAAAGTTTCATCTTTGTATTTCAAGAATATGGTCCAAGTGAAACGAGAGTAATCATCAACTAAGACAAATACATAACTAAAGCCATTTCTACTTTGTACACGCATAGGTCCACATAAATCCATGTGTACTAGTTCAAATGGTCTAGAGGAACTAACCATTTTCTTGGGTTTAAAAGATGATCTTACATGCTTGCACTTTGCACACTCTTGGCAGAGCTGGTCTGCCACATATTTGATGTTAGGTAAACCTAATACCAATTCTTGTGTTCTCAACTTGTTGAGCAAAGTGAAGCTAACATGTCCTAATCTTTTATGCCAAAGCCATTGGTCATCCTCTACAACACTAAGGCAGAGGGCACTGTTCTGTGGAAGTCGATTTAAGCATGTAATATACACATTGTTATGCCTTGTTCCTTCACAGACCAGTTCCCCTGTCTTAGAGTTCACTATGTGACAAGTGTTTGATTCAAAATTCACTTTATTTCCCTTGTCACATAGTTGAGATATGCTCAAAAGGTTATGTTTCAAACCTTCTACATAGTAAACATTGTCAATTGCTTGGGAGAGTGACTTACCAACCTTACCTACTCCTTTGATAAGTCCTTTGCTATTGTCACCAAATGTCACGTGCCCTCCCTCAAATGCAGTGAGTGAAAGGAATTGTTCTTTATCCCCGGACATGTGTCTTGAGCAACCACTGTCCAAATACCAATATGGCTTTCCTTTCACTCGCACCTGGTTGTCATCTGAAGTGCTTCCACCAGCCATGAGACAGAGAACTTCTTCTTTTTGCAAACAGACTTCAGACTGGTCTGTGCATGTGAAAGCAGTTAGACAGAGATTTGCTTCTTCTTCTTCTTCATCATCTTCTGATTCTGAATCTCCCCACACTGCAGCCAGCATAGCTCTTTTAAAAACCTTCTTCTCAGCCTGGACTCCGGGATTTCCCTTGGGATTTTTCCATGTTGGACACTCCTTGATTCTGTGCCCCATTTCACCACATTTAAAGCAACCAGTATTGGAACTGGTTTTCCTGAACTGTCCAGAACTGTTCCTTCCTTTTACAAACTTACCCTTGGACTTTGTCCTAAGGTATTTTTCAAACCTTCTTGCCATAAGACTTATATCATCTTCATCTTCCTCAGATTCCTCAGCTTTAAGCACCATTTCCTTAATTTTTGAGCTAGATTCAGCCTTTGAATCTACCAACATTTCATGAGTCATTAAGGAACCAATAAGTTGTTCTAGAGAAAGTGAAGTCAGATCCTTTGCTTCTTGTATGGCTGTAACCTTGGGCATCCACTTCCCTGATAAGCTTCTCAACATTTTCCTCACCAACTCTTCACTTGAGAAGGTCTTTCCCAATGACTTTAGTTCATTTACAATGGTCATGAACCTTGTAAACATGTCCTTTATATTTTCATCTCTAGTCATTTCAAAGACTTCATATTTTGACATAAGCATGTCAATTTTTGACCTTCTCACCTCAGAGTTGCCTTCATATGCAAGCTCTAGTGTATCCCATATTTCCTTTGCAGAAGAACAAGCTAGAATTCGATTTACCTCACATTCTGCAATTCCTTGTTGGACAAGTGACATTGCCTTTGCATTTTTCTCCAGCTTCTTGTAGTCTTCACTTGTGTACTCTTCTTCTGTCTTTGGAACCATGAGCCCTTCCTGACTCTTCTTGTGGATGGACGTGGGTCCATTTTTGACAATCATCCAGCACTCATAATCTATCCCAATGATAAGATTTTTCATGCAATTCTTCCACCAAGAGTAGTTAGTGCCATTGAACTTGGGGAGTCTTGAACTTTTGATTCTTGAGTAGACATCTTCTTGCTCCTCTAGGTAGTTAACCTTTTGAGAAGTTAGGCTCTGATACCAATTGTTAGTTCAATGTATACTCAAGAAGGGGGGGTTGAATTGAGTATGTGTGTTTTTTAAATCGTTTTCAAGTTTTGTTTGTGCTTTTGTGAGAACAGCGAGAGAACAGTAAGCAAAGAGTAAGGACACAAAGATTTAACGAGGTTCGGCTTCTAAACAAGCCTACGTCCTCCACTCTCTCACCAATATTATTAATCAACTCAGAATAATAACAAGGTTACACACTCAATCAAGTGCTACAACTATGTAACACTTAATTCCCCAACTGTTAACTCTAACAGTTCACTCAGTGTTCACAGAACACTCCCCAACCACTTCCCTCTAAGTGGTTCAGATATTACAAACTTAAATCTCCGTAAGTTTTTCTCTTAAAGATGGATATGGAGATAGTTTTGGACTAAGGATAGACTCTCAGAAAGTATTACTTGGTTTTCTTTGGAGAGAAAAAGTCTTCTAGGGTTTTTTACAAAGAATGTTTATATAGGCAAGGAAACCGTTCCCTAGAAGTGTGCTGGAAGCTCCCCTAAATTATGCAAAAGGATCAGCTGACACAAGTGTACAGTTACCTGTTCCAGACCTTTGTGTCTTACCACTGTTTGCAGCGGTTAATACCCAAAAGTTCAACAAGTACATTGCATTTAATGAGTTGATTTTGCAAATCAATTTAGCAGATTTCCAAAGTACAAGTGATCCAAATTTTTCAAATAAATTTTCAAAAATGATTTTGAACTCTAAAATCTGTACGGATCACGTGCGTAATACTGAGGTCTGTTCCCACAATGGTCTCAGTACTACTAAGTTTACGTCTGGTAAAGGGAACTGTTCCAAGCTTGTTCTGTGCCTGTTCTTAGCTTGTTCTTGGGCTGTTCTCTTTACTAGATGTAAACTTAAGGTCTTTTTGCTCTTTACTTAAAAACAATAAGAATATTTTCCTAAGCCTATTTTACATGAAGATCCTAGAAATATAAAAATAAAAAGGCTCCAAGCTCTTGGCTTCTGATCTTCAAGTATTTCAAGGTCTTCATGATTGCCTTGATGAGTCCTCACTTGAATCAACCTGTTCATATACAATTATACATAGATATCAAGTATAGAGGACTGGTTTGTCATCATTCAAATCAAACATGGTTCAATACAGACTCTGACCAAGACTCAAGAGACGTCAATCAGGTTCGAACATGTAACACCTCAAGTCACACGCAAGTCCAAGCAAGACACAACACAAGCCAATGTTCAACGACAAGTTCAATAATCATACAATCATAACACAGGAGATCAGGCAACAAAACAACGGGGTTCCTTGGGTTTCGAACTTTGCCCAAGAGACACGAACCGCACGATTCTCAAGGGCAAGGTTCGTAATCCACAAAAAGGCACAAGACAAGCCAAGAATGCAATACAAGATTTCAGGCAACAATTCATAAAACAATTAACATGATTCATAAAATTAAAGTTACAACGGAAAAACCAAAGCTTTAAACAAGATAATTAAAATGATCCAATCTTGGTCATCAAGACCAAGTTGGCGAGTGGAAACAAAATAAAAGGTTCGATTTTTAAAACATTAAAACGCATCATAGATTCAAGAACTTCAAGAAACGTACTTTTAAACAAGAATCAATGATTGAACGAAGCAAAAAATCAATCCTTTAGAACACTATGATGACACGCATATTCAAGAAGCCAAGAACGGTCCAAGAACTCACCAAGATTCATAAGAAAGATCATGCAAGATTCGATAACGAAAATAACTTAAAACGATTCATCAAGATTCATAAGATTGAACATAAAACGACATAAAAATCCATGCTTTGGTTCATTCAATATTCAAACAAGATTCAAGAACTTCATAAACTTGCAAGATTCAAACTAGATTAGCAACAAGATTACATAATAACATGACATGAACAATACTTGATCAAGAAACATCAATAACAATAAAGAAATCGAAAAAAAACACTCAACACTACTCGGCTATCTCACGTATAAACACATACAACAACATCAATCTATCTAATACTATCATCCTATGTAATCCAATCCTATTCCTAAGTAGAATAGCTAGTTACCTATTGAACAAGACACACAAAAACACACGCCCAACCTCACGGACACTCGTCACCTAGTACGACCCAAAGCAAGACTCGAATCAAAGTTCTCAACACAATCCTTGTTGTAATCTGAAACAAACAAGAGATAGAAGATTGATTAGATTGAATAAGAAAGAAATTGAAAAGAAAAAAATTTGATTGAATGGCTAGGAATGCCTTGAGAACAAGAGGAAAAAGGAGAGTTTAGATTGCCTTGAAGAGTTATGAACATAAGGAATAAAAGTTGTAGGCTTTAGGGGTTATTATAGGATAAGCTTACTAGATTTTAGGAGGGATTTTAGGAAGTCATGGTAACCAAATGAAAAAGGGGGGCCGGCTAGGGGCTAATGGTGAAAGGCGTGTCCCGCACCTAATAAAAATAACCTAACTATTCCTCCTACTTATGTAGTCGAGCAAGTAAGGGTCGAATCCCAAGAGACTAACCGGTTCAAAGTGGTTGTATTGACTTCAATTAGAGCTAAGCAAGTAATCAAAATAAGTTGAGATTTAACTAAACTAAGACCAAAAGCAATTGAAACTAATAGGAAAAATCAAAGAATTCTAGGTTTAAGAATTCCCACTAACATGAATTAATTCAACAAGCAATTCCCTTTTCCCTCGATCAATTAATCAACAATTAATAGGATGGAAGCGCCCTAAAAGTACTAGTGATTTCTTTCGATCAATCAAAAGCTTCCTTAACAATGCAATCCTACCTATTTTCATGGATTCATGCATTTTAAGGACTTTAAGCATAGAATCCTAAAATCCTAACAAATTTCATCATCTACTTTCGTGATGATTTCCTTTATCTCAATTTAGAGTTCTAAAATCAATTAAGAATCAACTTTCGTTGCAAACCTAATCACATTCATCCAATATTATTTCTAATCAAAGAATGATATTAAAACCAACTCTAAATTGAATAAATTGTAAATTAATCAAGGTTGGGAATTGAGAATTCAATTGCAAATTAATTCATATTAGGGTTCATCCTAACCCTAGAAATTGGGGAAATTACTCACACATAATCAAATAAACTAAAGCAATAATAAGAGAAGACATAATCAATAATAACAATGATAATACAAGAAATAGAGAAAGAGAAACAATACTTGAATTGATAATGGAGTTTTTCTTGAATTTTTGAAGTGAAAACAATGAAAACCAAAGAGGAAAACCAGCTCTACAAGGGAGAAGAAAAATGTGTGTGTCTTTTTTTTCCCTTCTAATTGTCTCTTCCCCTTGTAACTATTCCTAATTATATTTTTATCTAAAAATAAAATAAAATAGGAAAAAGGGTAATAATGAAGCTAATAGAAGAGTACAAAGTAAGAAATATCAAGAGACATATTTGCACAGCTGGGAACGACCATATGGCACTGGGAACCCATAGGGCAAGACAGAATCGACAGCAACAGAGGTTACAAGAGCCATTGGGCTCTGGTTTTGCTCCTGAACCGATGGGTCAAATTCAAAAGGCTGTAACTTTATTTGTAGACATCGACACGAGACGTATGACCTACCGTTGCGAAGAACATAGAATCTAGTTTCCAACGCAACTTAAATCACTTCAATCTGATAAGTATATCTCAAGATATGAGCAAAATAGTGAGAAGTGGTCAAGCTGAACTTTCGCAAGCAATGGCTTTTCTTCAATTTTAACTCAACTTCACCTCAATAAGCTATGCCACGACTCTCATGGATGCTAAAATCACATCATATGATCCGAAATTTGGTGTGCATCGCCCATGATCATCAACTCTCCTTCTAATATTATCCAATTCATACGATCTTACTTCGAAAGCTTCCAAATAGTTATAGAACTACCTGAAAAATTAAGAAAACCACAAACGAAGCGTAATAGAGTACAAAATTGATAATTCATGCAAATAATGCCTGGTATGCAACTAAAATGGACTAAAATTCTCTAGATAAGCGCCTAAATATGCCTAAAAACTATATACAATTGTGTTTCATCAAACTCCCCCAAGCTAAATTGTTGCTTGTCCTCAAGTAACAAAGATAAGATTCTCAAAGACATAAGTATGCTTCACCCTATAAAAACAACATCGCAAAACACTTGCGATCACATCCTCTCAATCAAAGCATCCAAATAATTCAATGCCTATCCAAGAGTGAAAACCATCTAAGCGAAACCAAACCTTATCATAGAAAAAATAACCAGGAACCAAGGAAAGAGTTCTCACCGGTGACACTCCTCTCTTTGTAGCGAGTATAAGATAAGCTCGATCGCTCTCCGCCAACAAATATGCAAAAGATGTGCATATGAATCAATTTTGTAGCCTAAGTCACTAAAAAGGCACCCTCCCATCTCACCAACACTCATGAGTTTGAAAGGGCAAGTAATAGCACTCAACCTACAAAAGTCAACTCGAAATGAAACACATACTCATCAATTTTGGCAAGGTACTGAATCCAGAAGACACATATAAAAGCATGATGATCAAGAAGGTCTTTGTCAAGCTTGTAATGGGGCTTAGGTCAAGGGTAGGATAGAATTTTGGAATATGTGAGCTAGAAGTCCATTTTAGGGGAGCAAAATTCAATAAGTAACATAGCCTAAAGACGAGGCTAAAACAACTCCAATCAACTTCAAACTCCATACCACCAAATCAACCAAACAATTGAAAAACACCATTATATCATCATCAAAATAGGACATATTTACAACTTGCAAAGGCGAAAATGTATAACTAATTCAAAGAATTGAAGCTTGTTTTGATTTTTTGAATTTTTTTCTTCTTTTTTTTTTGATTTTTTTTTTGCGTTGCAAAAAATTTTGATAGATAAAGATGATGATGAAATAACAAACTATTGAAGCACACTCCGATAATGAGGAAACAAAGCATCCAACACCAACAATGAGCCAAAACGACAACAACAACATCACTCACCAACTAACCAAAATACTCCCCCAAGCTAGACTTGGGTTAATCAAAAGAGGCCAAAAAGGTTTGTAATGTGGTTAATCATGAAAGAAAGGGTAAGCCTCAAAATAAGGGATCAAGGGGAAAGTGTGTCCTCTAAAAACAATGTAGCACGGCTCCTAACAAACGAGGGCCTTCTATCATGCCCATCATGCAGTTATACAGCTAGCCAGACTAGTACCAAGCCAAAACCAAGATCAGTGTCACACCAGGAACTAATCACACGAGAAGGAAATAATATAATATCAATCAAAGCTCAAATCCTTACAAGTTAAACTCTTCCCTGTTCCAAACAATAGATGATAAGGCTTAGAAACTCAAGTTTAGTAATATCAAGGAATCGGAAAAGAAACCAAGAGTTTACAATGACCAGTCTCAATAATCACAAGTTCAAAAAAATTTAACCATAGGGCACAGGAAAACATACTTAGTAAAAGAATCCAACAATGACACCAAGGGAGGATGAAACACACTTAACAACTAAGAAAGCAATAATTTTTTTGGTTGCAAGTAAACTCCCACTCCTAGTGAGTGGTACAAACCATGCAATAATCCTAAGAAAAAAAAAAAATCTACACTAAGAAAGCAATTAAAGATAAGTATCCCTCCCCCAAGCTAAAGGACACACAGTGTCCTCACTGTGAAAATGCATGCAACTAGGAGAAAGGGAAAGAGGAAGCTTACTCATTACGAGTCTCCGGGATAACATCAGCAGTTGAGGCGGTGGGGCCAGAAGCTTCAAACTGTTGACGAAAAGAAATAACTTCAGAACCAAGATTTTCCACCCTCCGTTCAAGTTTATCAAATTGAGCAATCACATCTTGAGAAAAGTTTGCAAAGCAATCCATGAAAAGCCGAAACTCTCGAGTAGTGACTGGTGCCAATGGAGTAGTGGGAGGATCAAAAACTTCTGAACGAGACATCCGAGAGTATGGATGAGCAGGGCCTAAAAGAGCACTTTGGTCTTGTGGCACAAAAGCTTGATGACCAAAGAGGTCACTAGGACTGGTCAATGGCACATCAACTGCAGTGGTAGTAGAAGAAGAGGTGCCAGGAGAGAACAACAAAGCACCAGGACTGCTCAAACGAGTTGCAGGACAAGGAAGATGAGCATACAAAATTTTGTCAGCATCCTTTCCTTCACCCCTAACAAACCATTCATAAATCCCACGATCACGTGTTGCCAACCATTTATAGTTGTTCTCCATCTGCCTAATGTCAAGCAAGGCATGCGCCGATAATACTGTGGAAGAGGTCAAGGAAACTCCTACATGCTTAGCAAAAACAGTGATGAAACTACCCATTGTGATAAATCCTGTGTGGTGATCGCGCTCCCAAATGAAAGTGGCAATTAAGAACCACCCATGATCATCAACTCTCCTTCTAATATTATCTAATTCATACAATCTTGCTTCGAAAGCTTCCAAATAGTTATAGAACTACCTGAAAAATTAAGAAAACCACAAACGAAGCGTAATAGAGTACAAAATTGATAATTCATGCAAATAATGCCTAGTATGCAACTAAAATGGACTAAAATGCTCTAAATAAGCGCCTAAATATGCCTAAAAACTATATACAATTGTGTTTCATCACATGGCAAGCCTTGGGCTTGCTTCCCAAATACAAAATTATGTCTTTTGGCCCAATTTAGATAGTTTGCGCTTAAAGGCTTAATTTTACACGAAATTTTATGGCCCAAAAAATCGGGTCATTACAATAACACTCAAAATGGAATCCTAAGTGTTCCTGTTCTGGAACTTCTTTATGAAAAGTCAATGCTCTCTAATGTGCTGATGTTGACTCCGTGTGCGCCTTATAAGGGTGAAGCCCTGCAAAACAGTCAAAGGTTGCTAACTAGGGGGTGGAACCCAGGAACGCCCCTCCGATGCTTAAGTCAGATCTCGGGAGTAAGGAATCAGTGTATTTGTGAGTTTTGAATTGCGTACCCTGAAAGAATGACTGAACTGATCCTTATATAGGCGTAGGTTACCCGGTTAGGGTTTTACTAAGTTAGATGGGCTGACGTGTGGGCCTGGCGCCTAACACGTGGAGTCATATTACTCGTCTTAAAATATCTGATGTATCCATAACCCTAGCAGAACTTGGCCTAGGGTTTGGATCCGTTTATCTTGGGTTGACCACTTTGGTGGGCCTGGAACACTAAGAGATTACCATAAGTATTGTTAAATAAGGATTTCAAAGCCATTATTCCAACAAGCCCCCACAAATGGCTTTCAAAGGAAACAAAGAATTTGAGCAAGCAATTATAAGAGTCAAGACACTTAACGTTAATGATATATATAAATATTTGAATCAAACGTTCAGTGAAGTGAGACAACAATTTACAAGCTTTAGGAGTGAAAAAATCTAGAACTTCCAAAACTCTTGATCAAAGAGTTAACGGATCTTGAACTCTAAGATTTAAATTGAGACCCCACAAAACATGTATTGGCTCTCAATACCATGTGAACTCCGCGATAAAAAAAATTGCGCTTTTAATACAGCCATGCGCCCAACCTTGGGTCTCATGAGTACTCTAGAGAAATCGACTAACTTTCTCATAGATGGCGGCCAAACCTTCACACTCACACAATTGAATCTTTTAGTATGTCCCAAAATATTAATAATCAATGCATCATTTGATATAAAATTTAACATAACATGATCCTTCAATGGCTTCGTCACATCCACGCTCACCTACACCCTTACAACTCTATCGAAATCCAGGGCCTCATGTTTGTTAGAATTAAGTGGTATATAAAGGCATGCATACCCATATATAATGGCAAGGAGCAAAGTTGTAGTCCAGGCTAGAGGGCTTCCATTTTCTTAAACTTCACTAAGAAGACATATGGCCGGCGTGTCGATCAAATTAAAGTGCCAAGGTTGTCGCTATATTACACTCCTTCTATCTTTCCAGTGAAAGAAATGGAAAGATAAAATAAATCAAGAACACTAGTCTACATGTCTCTATTCCTTGCTTGGGCATCCAAATTTGCGGTAAAGGTTCAATTAGCGCTGCCACATTCACCTTCTTGTTGGTCAAGATCGTGTTGATTAACTTAAGCGACTTTTGATCGTCTTCTTCATTTTCCTCGAAAACTCCATTCCACTAATATTTAAGTATAGATAAGAATATCATTTACTTAAATTACTACTTTAATAGTAGTATTATTTCAATTAACTTTCAAATTTTAAGAATACATTAACTATTTTTTACCTATGAAGCCAGAAAGTTTCTTTATAAATAAAAGAAAATTTTGCCACTAACCACCTAATAAGTAACAAAAGTTGTGAAGAACTACCATAATTTTATTTTATTTTTAAATTTAACTACCAATTAAGTGCCAAAAAGTTGCAAACCACCACCCATTTTTAACACCGTTAACTTAAATCACAATTAAACCTTAATTAAACCACTTAAATCTTAATTAAACCTTAATTAATCTTAATTAACACTTTTTATTTAAAAAAAAAAGAAAAAAAATCTAGAAAATTAGAAAAAAAAACCTTCAACCACCCCTCCCCCACTGCCCCCACTGCCACCACCTCCCCCACCCCCACTGGTTGTGCCACCCCCTCCCCCTCCCCCACCTGCACACCACCTTCCCCTCCTCCCCCCTCCTCGACTCCAACCACACCCGAAACCCCCCTCTCCAAGCACCCTCAACCACCGCCAGCCCCACACCACCACCCCCACCCTCAAAACCCACCTCCCCGGCCATCCCCCACCGCCGAAACCCCCATCCCCTTAACCCCTAACCGCAAAACCCCCTCCCCCTTAACCACCCACCCCGAAATCCCCCTCCCTTGAAACCCTAACCACCGTGGAACCACCACCCAAATCAGCCCCCCACGCACCCCTCCACCCCCACCCCAGCCTCGTTGAACGCCCCCATCCCCTCCCCTAGCCCCATCGAACCCCCCACCCCCTCCCCCTCCCCCAGCCCCGATGACTCTTCCCCACCCCAGCCACCGCCACCCTAGCCACCCCCCACCACCAATCTTTGTTTTCCTAATTTTTTTTCTGATTTTTTTTCTTATTTTTTTTAATTTTCCTAATTTTCTTATTTTTCATTTAAAAAAATTTAAAATAATCAAGATCCAATTATATCGCGACACGTGTCACAAACTAACAGTAAACTAACGGCGTTAGAATATTCCGTTAAACAGGTAGTGGTTTACAACTTTGTAGCACTTAATTAGTAGTTAAATTTAAAAAAATATATATTTATGGTAGTTGTTCACAACTTTTGGTAGTTATTAGGTGATTAGTGGCAAAATTTTCTAAATAAAACATAAACATATAAAAGTCTAATGCTAACTAAATAAATTAGTATTTACTCCCTTCGTCTATATTTAAGTGCTCCATTTTCCTTTTTTTAATGTCCATATTTATTTCCTCAATTTTTATTTTAGTAACATGACCAACACTTATATTTACATTTTTTACATCTATCGATCCATAAGTTACTTATTATTATTTCCATATATTTACATTTTTACCCTCCATCCATGACACACTTTTGCACTACATGATAATTTTTGGAACATTCTAAAAAATGACCCTAAAAGTAAATAATATTCACAACTTTTGCTTTGTAAAACAATATTTGCAACAAATATTTTTGGGTTTTTCTTAAAAATACCCATTAGATTTTGCAAATTTTCATATGTACCCACCTTTTTTTAGAATTTCTTATGTGTACCCATAAGATTTCTAAAAATTCTCAATTGTAGCCAATTTTTTTATGATAGCAAACGAACGTTAACATCACCTTTAAGTTAGTTGGAAAAGAAAAAAAAAACCAAAATAAATAAGTTAGTTTGATGGTTTTTAGCGGTTGATGGGGCTGATTTGTGTTATGTCTGGGACTTTTGGGTTGCTGCGCGGCGTACATATGTTTATTAATTTTGCTTTTTGTTTTTTTTTCCAACTAACTTAACGGTGCTGCTAACGTCCATTTGCTATCATAAAAAAATTGCTACAATTGAGAATTTTTGGAAATCTTATGGGTATACATAAGAAACACTAATAAAAAATATGGGTAAATTTGAGAATTTGAAAAACCTGGTGGGTAGTTTTAAGAAAAACCCATTATTTCTTTTACTATATTTAGTATAAAAATCATCCATCTGTAGTGTTTTTTTAAACTTTATTTGTGTTGTAAGTTCAATTAATTATTCATTTTCACTTTATCTCGCTCTTTAAATTTTTTTTTGTCTAGCAGTCCGTATCGCATACTTACAGTGGCGGACCCAGGAATTTGACGGTGGGGGGACAATTTAGATAATTATATTTGTTAACAAAAAAATCGGGTACATAAATATAAAAAATTTTAGTACATACTTAATGGCTAAAATACCATAATAATATTACAATTTGGGTACATATTACTAAAATATCTCCGAAATTACCAATTCTTCAAAGTTAGATGATTAACAAACATTTAAAATGACAAAGTTGTAAATAAATTGAACTTGACGTATCCTATTAATAAAAAAAAATATGAATCAATATTCAATTTATCTAATTGGCTAACAATTCAATATTCAATTCACAAACTAATTTCTAACAATTCAATTCACCAAAAAAATAAAATAACAATAAAAAAATATAAATCCATAATTCAATAAATTGCCTAACAAAATAACTATCCCAAATTCACTAAGAAATAACAATTTAATCTTTCAATTCACAAACTAATTCATCCTAACAATTTAATTCACAAACTAATTGAACCTAACAATTCAATTCACAAACAAATCACATTTTAATTCACAAACATTAAAATATTGACAATTGATGAATTCACATATTAATGATTATTTAATTAAATTTTGTAAAATAGGATATTAAAAAATAAAAAACATTCACGTAAATAAAAAAAGAACATATATGTTCATGAGAAATGAAATAATGGTTGAAAGAAATAAAGGCCAAGGGAAAAAAGCAAATTAATCGTTAGGAGAATTGAACCCTTGACTAGGGGCTTTTTATTCAATGGGCCCACATGTGCTCCCACCAATTGAGCTAAGCATCATTCTTGTTTAAAGGTTACACTCTTTAATATATATTGCATTTTTTCTAGATTTTTTTTCCCGAAAGTGGATCTGCCACTACATACTTATGTAGCGAGTATCATATAACAATTAAGTATTGCGATGTAGAGATAGTAGAATCATTAAGGGTGTGTTCTCTTCAACTTATTCGACATGACCTGACTTTTAAAGTTGATTCAATTATAACTTATTCGACCTAACTTAATTAAGGGGATTACTAAATACCGCCCATTTTTACTGCGTACCGCCCGTATTTTAACATGAATTCCCTGTTTTACCCTTCCCCAATTAAACCCCTTCCCTATTTTTTTTCCTTTTTTCTTTGATACTTATAATTTAATATAATTTGCTTTTTTTCCTTTTTTCCTTTTTTTTTTCAATCTTACTTTTTGTTAACTTTTTGTTAACTTTTCCTTTGGGCGTTCCTCATGTTTTTTTTTATTTAAAAAAACTGTTTAGTTTTTATTAAAAAAAAACTGTTTTTTTGATTTTTTTTTTTAAATGTTTTTTTTTTCCAAATTTAAAAAAAAAAAAATTTTTAAAAATATTGTTCTTCTTAAATTTAAAAAAGTATTTATAATAATAAAAAAATAATTTTAAATAAAAATAAAAAACATTTTTTTAATAATAAAAAACTAGTACCCGGTTTTAAAAAACCCCCTACTTGGATCCGATACTTATGTAGCGAGTATCATATAACAATTAAGTATTGCGATGTAGAGATAGTAGAATCATTAAGGGTGTGTTCTCTTCAACTTATTCGACATGACCTGACTTTTAAAGTTGATTCAATTATAACTTATTCGACCTAACTTAATTAAGGGGATTACTAAATACCGCCCATTTTTACTGCGTACCGCCCGTATTTTAACATGAATTCCCTGTTTTACCCTTCCCCAATTAAACCCCTTCCCTATTTTTTTTCCTTTTTTCTTTGATACTTATAATTTAATATAATTTGCTTTTTTCCTTTTTTCCTTTTTTTTTTCAATCTTACTTTTTGTTAACTTTTTGTTAACTTTTCCTTTGGGCGTTCCTCATGTTTTTTTTTTATTTAAAAAAACTGTTTAGTTTTTATTAAAAAAAACTGTTTTTTTGATTTTTTTTTTTAAATGTTTTTTTTTTTCCAAATTTAAAAAAAATTGTTTTTTTTTTAAAAATATTGTTCTTCTTAAATTTAAAAAAGTATTTATAATAATAAAAAAATAATTTTAAATAAAAATAAAAAACATTTTTTTAATAATAAAAAACTAGTACCCGGTTTTAAAAAACCCCCTACTTGGATCCGATACTTATGTAGCGAGTATCATATAACAATTAAGTATTGCGATGTAGAGATAGTAGAATCATTAAGGCTGTGTTCTCTTCAACTTATTCGACATGACCTGACTTTTAAAGTTGATTCAATTATAACTTATTCGACCTAACTTAATTAAGGGGATTACTAAATACCGCCCATTTTTACTGCGTACCGCCCGTATTTTAACATGAATTCCCTGTTTTACCCTTCCCCAATTAAACCCCTTCCCTATTTTTTTTCCTTTTTTCTTTGATACTTATAATTTAATATAATTTGCTTTTTTCCTTTTTTCCTTTTTTTTTCAATCTTACTTTTTGTTAACTTTTTGTTAACTTTTCCTTTGGGCGTTCCTCATGTTTTTTTTTATTTAAAAAAACTGTTTAGTTTTTATTAAAAAAAAAACTGTTTTTTTGATTTTTTTTTTTAAATGTTTTTTTTTCCAAATTTAAAAAAAAATTGTTTTTTTTTTAAAAATATTGTTCTTCTTAAATTTAAAAAAGTATTTATAATAATAAAAAAATAATTTTAAATAAAAATAAAAAACATTTTTTTAATAATAAAAAACTAGTACCCGGTTTTAAAAAACCCCCTACTTGGATCCGACCCGGTACCCAGTTTTACAAACCGGGTAAAAAATTGGGTACCGGACCCAGTTTTCAAAACCACCATAGGAGCAACGTGTTAGGAACACGTTAGAACCATAGGGGCAACGTGTTCAGAACACGTTAGCACCATTGGTGCAACGTGTTCAGAACACGTTACCACCATTGGTGCAACGTTGAATTGATTTTTTTATAATTTCAATATGTGTCACACAAAGCTAGAATGAAGTAGTCCACCAAGCCTATTACATTATTGTCTATTTTAATTATAATTTTGGTCCAGATCAGGTTAATTACTTTTATTCCAGGTTAGTCATAATTTTTTAGGTCAGTTGTAATTCAGTCTACGTGAGTTACAATCTTTTCCAGGTTAATTATATATTTTTCCCAAGTTAGACATATATATGTTTGTCTAGGTTAGTTGTGACGACCCGACTCGCTTAAACCGGCGCGGAAGAAACTGACGAGTCGAATAGTCAGATCTAACAAACTAAAATATATGTCAGAGTTATAGTAAATACACAAGTACTACTACTAGAGTATAAGACTAGAAAACATCGTAAAATGACAACATAAAGTCTATGAAACATCGGCACTCGCCCAACCCAAAGCTAAGCAAGGACCTCATCATCAGAATTACCTGAAAAGTAAACAACAGTCCACCGTCAGTGGCGAGTAACATAACCGTCCCACCCTAACGGGGATACACATGAACATAGCACAAATCAAATAACCAAATTTTTTAATTAAAAACAATTGCACCAACGCACCAAAAATGCTTTTCTACCATGGTAGAAATCGCACCAGATATGCATTTATATTTGAATACATTGAGAAATTAAAAAATTAAATTAAAATATTTAACAAAAAATAACGTAATTAACGAATAAACTAAATTGACACAAAATTTATTTCTCCGTCATTAACAGTTACATCGTTGTATTCCGACATGTCGAAAGTGACTGATATAAATGTAAAGGTTAAAATAAATAAGATTGATAAAATAAATAAATTAATTAAATGAAATTAAAACTATATAAAAAAAAAAAATAAAAGCATTAGTGTGGGGGCACATGGAAGCATCCCCACGTGGGAAGAGAGGGAGAAGGGGGAAAGGGAGGAGGGGTATTATAGGAACATCATGTCAAAATACGGGCGGTATACAGTAAAACTGGGCGGTATTTAGCAAATGAGCTTAATTAAACCTGATAAATAGTGAAATCTGATTAAAAAAAAGTTAAAAAGAATGAAACATAAATAATATGGATAGGAGTATATATTTGGGAAAAAAGGCAGCATAAAATCATAAATCATAAGTTGCATAAAGTTAAGGAACCCTCCCAAATCCCAATTGTGGGCATCTACGTACATAAATTTGTGGGTGTCAGATTTCCTTTATGTGTGGCAAAGTTATTCATGAAACAAAGATATGGCTCTGAGGAAAAGTCCAAAAAGCAGTCTAATAAAATAGGATTCGTTTATCTGATTACATTACGAAGACACCTGTCGAAACCCAAAGAACAAAGAAGCCACTTTGTCATAGTACCATAATAATAAAGCCATTAACAATATTCAACACAGGCCATACAAATTATACAATACAACATCATCCATACTACTTACAAATTTTGGTGGGGAATCTTGAAACATGTAAACACAGTTACTCCCTCAGTCCCATTTTAGTTGCTACGACATTCTATTTTGGCATAATTTTTGATGCAAACCAATCTTCATATGGGATTCACCATTGGTAAAGACAATTAGAAAATCAAAAAAAGATAACTTAAAGAGGATAAAAATGTAAAATATATGTGGGGCCCATAGATTATAAAAGGAAACGTAGTAAGTATTTTGGGACATCCAAATAAAGAAATTGTAGCAAGTAATTTGGGATAGAGAAAATAATTCTTTACCTGTAGACTGTAGTTACTAGGCAAGTGCAACAACCGTCTTTCCGCTGCTCCGTATTAGTTGCAACAGATTTACCATGTCTCTAATAAGTAAATATAAATATTTAAACCTAAAATGTGGATAAAGTTAGTAGTAATTAATTGATATATAAGTGTATAAATGTAAAATAGATGGAGGTCAATAGGTCATATTACTAAAAATTAGAAATTGACCAAATAAATTAGGGCGGATGAAAAAACAAAAGTGAAACAGTTATTTTAGGAAGGAAGAAGTATTTTTTAACATATTTTTAGAAGAAGATTTGAGCATATAAATATGCAAATTTAGAAAATAATTATAACACTGGTAGCTATATTTTTGCTCTTGGTCATGTTAAAATTACTTGAATGATCTTTTCTATTTATATGATTAAATTTTGTCCTTAAAATATTTGTCAAAATTGTATGTTGTAACTAATATCAAACTGGTGAAATATCATGTTTATTGTCATAACACATATAACGCTTATTGTACCTAATATCATGTCGCTCCCGAGAAAGTATTGGTGAATAGGCTATAGTAGAACAGAATGATCCACTGGAGGGTATTTTGGGAAGAATGGGGCAAAGACCGTGCATTAAAAAAAAAAAAAAAAAAAAAAGAGAGAGAGAGAGAGAGAGAGAGAAAAAGTTCAAAAATCAGAAAAAAAAAATAAATAAATAAAAAATGGGGGATAGGTGAATTTTCTTCTCTAACATGTTAGATGTCTCCCCGGACTTGATAAGTGGTTAGTAATTTAGGGGTGTAAAAACAGGTTAAACGGTCGGAAACAGGTCGGTCAAAAACGGGTTCAGTAAAAAACAGGTCATATGATCCCTTTTGGTATCGGTCGGTAGCGGTCGGTCTTATTCGGTATTCGGATGAATTTGGTATTTTCTAAAACAAGTGTCGGTCGATTTCGGTCCGGTACTTATCGACTCGGTCGTTTATCGGTAACAGGTCACATTTATTCGGTCAAAAACGGTCTTTTGCAGGTCATAATCGGTATACGGGTTATAAACAATCAGTCAAAATCGGTATACATGTCAAAATCGGTCGGTCAAAATCGGTATGCGGGTCATAATCGGTTATTTACGCTAGTCTATTTAGGCCAATTAAGATCGGGTTATGTTCTATTTAAGTTTATAGTAAGGGTGAAAGTAATTCGGATAAAAATCGAAAACCAAACAAACCAAACCGCACCGAATTATAATTTTGGATTGGATTTTATTTTATTTCGGATCGGATTGGATTGAAAATTTTAAGAAATTTGGATTTCAGATTGAATTCGGTTTTGGCCTTTTAAAAATCGAAAACCGGATTATAAACCGAATTTAAGTTGCTATTGTTAAGTTAAATTCAGTTTGTTATGTCTAGGATTTGTAATGAGTGCTCATAAAAAAATAAGCTTTGAATTGATTAGGTGCTCATAAAATATTTATATGTAGACCTTTTAATTTCCTAAAGCGAGAAGGCACTATAAACTTGTTAATTAATTGAATATCTTGCTATTTGCTAAAACATATTATTTTATTTATGTGTTTAAGATGCATTTTTTTTTAAAAATAGTCTCAAAAGTTTGGATCGGATTGGATTACAAATACTAAAATCGGATTGGATTGAATTTTTTTTGGTTTGGATTCGGATCGAAAAATACAAATCCGAATTATTATGGTTCGGATTTGATTTTGCCAATAATCCAAACCTTACACCGAATTTTCACCCCTAGTTTATAGCAACATTGTAACAAAATATATGAGAATAACAACGCCATTAATAAGTGATTAATATAAATATTATGTATGGACATCAAAGAATAATCTCAATTAACCATATCAATTTATGATGAGTGCGATGGCTACCATGATAATAATTATAACAATAATAGCAATATATATCATTAGGGTATCATTGGCCATGAGGATGGGATTTATTGCTGTTATAATCATGATAAAGCTATATATATATATATATATATATAGTAACAATAGTAATAATGACAATGGAGGTGAGTTAATGACATCAATAATCAATCGATCAATAATGATGATGATGGATGGTAATAGCATTGACGATCATAATGATGGTGGATAATGTTGATGATCACGATGGTGGCCAACATTAAGGATGGTGATTGATGAATTAGGATGACATCAATTATGTATGGTGATGAACGGTGATGATGAAGTTGATGATGGGTTGAGATGGATCATAATGATCATGGGTGATGATATGATGTATATGAATGGTGATTGATACTAATGATGGATGATGACGACAATGATGATGATATTAATGTATGATGTTGCATGATTACGATGATGGATGTAGATGACCAATATGATAGATGGTCACGGATGATGATGATGGTGATGGGTTATGACGATAATAATAAGTGTTTATGAGCTTATGAAGGCGATTAAGATGATGATTGATGATAATGAATTAATTATAACAAAGATGACAACAATATTGTTAACAATTAGCAACAACAATGAATTGATGATGATAACGACGATGATGGTGATGATTGATATAAATTGAATAACTTAAAAATAACAATATTAGTAAGTAGTAACAACAACGATAATGATAAATAAAAAGGCATTGGATGTAAATCTATATTACTCCGTATAATTTAGGACTTTAGGAGATAATACATGAGAGGCCTCCGAAATCCTGGTGAAGTCTTTTCATGCAATCCCTCCTAAAATACTCATAGTTTAACATTTAATTTATAAAAAATGTAACTACCACAAATAACAGAACTTAATCTTATTAATAAAAAATTTAAAATTTTAATTTTAATTATGTATTAAAATTTAACCCCTTGGATGAGCAAATGAAAGGTCAAAGATTAAATCAAGTTTACAATTAATGTACATATGGTTGTTAGTCAATGTACCTCTAGATCATAGTAAATGTATTTATCTCTTCTCACATTTCTCACGATAAGAAATTTATAACCGGAACCCAACCCTATATATATATTTTTTTAAAATAATCTAAACATATTATCGTAAAATTATAAATATTGACCATTGATATTAGTGCGTTCTGATCCGATCAGATAATTAAGATCCGATCAAATCAAATCAGATCAGATCTTATAAGATCTTATTTGACCTTATATAAGATTTTGTAATATCAGATCAGATCAGATCAGATGAAGATAAGACACCTATAATCATCAAGAATTAATCTGAACAGTTGATAATATGAGAATTGAGATTTTTTTTTTTTTGTTTTTTTGAAAAAAAAAAACACATCACACGGATTTATATGGTATAATCCGTGCATGTATTATCATCATCTTTAATCACAACCATTCATTAGAATGGGATGATTTCAAGCCATTGATGTATGAAAACCCTAAAAAACCTCCCCATGACCCCATCCCTTCCCATTTGCGCCACGCCATTTTACTCTCTCTTTCATTTTCCTCTGCTTCTCACTCGTCATTTTTCCTCACTCGTTGCTTCTCTCTCTCTTCATTTTCCTCGAGCTCTCTGCTTCATTTTCCTCTTTCTCTCTCTCTCTGCTTCGTTTTCCTCTCTCTCTCTCTGCTTCTCTGAATATACCATTTCCCAAAAAAAAGACCGTTGAAGGAATTAGCCGTTTATGGCCGTTGTGAGTAAATCACTATCTCTATCTCATTATATATTCATTTCATCTTTATGTTTCACTCATCTTCAAGTTCTCAAAGTGTTCTAACTAAGGTAAGATTCGTAGATCTTTGTTAGGGTTTTTAGATATCGATTTTTTTGTGATATTCTAACTAGATTTTTTCTTTGTTATATATTTTAGGTGGAAAGATTTGGGTGTTTGATTTAAGGTACTTTTTTTTTGTTATAATTCGTATGATTACTGTTTAAGATTGTTGTTTATGAATTTTTTGATTTTTGTTGCATTTTTCTGTTTTTTTTTTTTTTGTTAGATCTGAAGTTGCTTTTTTTAATTTTTATTGTTTGCATTTTTTTTTTTAGGATCTGAAGTTGCTTTTTTTATTTTTTTAAATGTATGAAATATTATTTACGAATTTTTAAGATTTGTTCTGTAAACTTAAGATATGAATTTTTTCTGTGAATTTTTATATGATTTTTTTTTGTGATGGATGTTTTGTTTTTGTTTTAGATCTGACTTGATTATTGTGGGTTTTTTTCACTCCTATATTCCGTGTTCTTTTTCTCCCCAAACAAGGTATGAATTTTACTGTTTAAGATTGTTGTTTATTGTTACCCTAAAAAAATCAATTCATGTTCTAGTAGTTCTTCTGTTTTTGTTGCATTTTTCTGGTTATTTTTTATAGATCTGAAGTTGCTTTTTTTTTTTTTTCTATTGTTTGATAGTATTTATGAATTTTTAAGGAAATATTTAAGATATGAATTAGTTTTTATAATTTTTTTGTATGAATTATGAAAATGAACTTAAATTCGTTTATTTAGTTCTGATTTTATGGTTAGTTCAGATTTTTTGGGTTCATTTTAGTTATGATTTTCTTAGTTCACCTTTCTTTACTTTTCAGTTCAGATATAAAAATGAATTTAAATTCGTTTATTTGTTTTGTTTTGGTTTAGATCTCTTTTTTTTTGGAGGGGTTCAAATTCGTATATATGGTTTCTTTTTGGTTCAATTTTTTTTTATTAGAATAAAAATCATTAGAATCTTCATCTTCAATTTTAAATATATTTAAACTTCCAATCAAAAGTATGAAATAAGAAAAAATTATTTAATATTTTTGGTTCATTTTATGTGAATTTTTTAAAGATATGATTTTTATGCTACCTGTTTTTATGATGTTCACTTCAATCATATTTAAATTTGTTGGCTTTATTTTTGCTTCTAGGTATGGCTGACACTAACACTCCTGATACACTTTCTAAGAAGAAAGTGGTTAGAGGCAAGAGAAATACTTCAATGATTTGGAAGGAGTATGATCTAACATGGCCTAATGGCCAACGGTATGCAAAATGCAAACACTGCCCCTTTGGGGCAGATGCGCTAGGTACGATAGGTACGTCAAATTTCAGACGCCACACTGAGAAATGTCCAGGTTTTATAGAATTTAATAAAAAGAACCCAATTGCTAATGTTGAGTATGATCATGAAACTTATGTGCGTAAGTTTACCGAAGCCATATTATATCATGGTTATTGTTTGAGTATGGTCGAACATACTAAAACTAGAGAATTACATCGTTATTTGAATCCCAATGTTAGAGATGTGTCTAGATACATGATTACTAAATGTGTTAGGGGTGAACATGAAAAGTACAAAAAAATTGTCTATGAAACTATGCAATCTTGTCAGAGTCGTATATGCTTAACTTGTGATGGATGGACAACATGTACTTCACGTTCTTATTTTTCCCTTACTGCTCATTTCATTGATAATGATTGGAAATTGCATTCTTTGTTGTTAAATTTTCGACGGTTTCCCCCACCCCTTGACGGTGAATCTATGTTGATTTTTGTTAAAGGTTTGTTGAATGAGTGGAATATAGGAAAAAAAGTTTTTTCAATCACAGTTGACAATGCTTCCGCTAATAATAGGATGGTTGAAAAACTTAAACGTGATTTGCACTCCTCTTCTCCTCTCCCTTTAGATGGCAAGTATTTCATGTGAGGTGTTGTGCTCATATTTTGAACCTTATTGTTAAAAAAGGTTTGGAATTTGTTGACGACTCTGTCGATAAATTGCGTCAAGTTGTTAAATATGCCGATTCTTCTGATTTAAGACTCTCAAGTTTTGAAAGTGCTAAAAGGTATAAACAATTGGAATCGAAGGGTAATTTATTTTTGGATGTTCCCACTAGGTGGAACTCCACCTATGACATGATTCGTAGGGCAGTTGATGTTAAGGATGCTATTGATTTATATCTTACGTTTGAACATAGGGATATTGATGTTGATTATATTTCTGAGCATGAGTGGTATGCAATTCAAAATATTTGTGATTTTCTTGAGCCATTCTATGATATTACAAAGCTATTTTCTGGTTCCAAATATCCCACTGCAAATTTATATCTTTCCTGCATAGTTTGTATCGAAAAACTTTTGTCTGATTCCCACCAAGATCCTAGTGATGCTGTGAGAAAGATGGTTGCTCCTATGTGGGAAGTGTTTGATAAACATTGGTTTAATCATTCTATGGTTCTCTCTTTTGCCTTTATTCTTGATCCACGTTTTAAAATGACTTATCTTACTGATTTGTATACTATGCTATATGTTCCTACTACTGCTGAACAAAAGGCAAGTGAAGTGCTTACTGCTTTTGTTGCTTTATATGAATGTTATATGAAAAAAACTCAATCTGCACCTGCTGCACAATCTGTGGCAAACCTTGTTCCTCGTCCGTTCCAGATGAGGAAGTTACAACAGAATTTTTCGCGTACTTCCACATCTAGGACAGTGAGAGGTGATGTTGAGTCTTATTTGGGCTTGTCTCTTATTGATGAGTGTGATGATTTTGATGTTGTTGAATATTGGAAGACATAATCTTCTTCTTATCCAGCACTTGCATTGATGGCTAGAGACATTCTAGCCATTCCAATTACTTCTGTTGCATCTGAATCTGCATTTAGTGTTGGTGGTCGGATCCTTAACAAATTGAGATCTACATTGTTACCAAAAAATGTTGAAATTTTGGTGACAACGCGAAATTGGCTATTTGGGTTTGAACCCGAGGAAAATGATGCGGAGATATTAACTGTTGTTGCGGAAGAAATCGCTAATGGTGATGATGAGGAAGCTGTCGTGGAGTAGCATCAGCCTTTATTGGCAGCGGTGCTTGCTGGCAGCGGCCTTATGGTCAGTTGCCCTTGCATTATGTTGCCCTGTGGTTGCTGCTTTTGTTGGTAGTTGCCCTTGTGTTGCTCATTTCTGTTTCAGGTAAGTATAGTGCTCTATGAAGATTTTTTTCACTTGTAATTTGGGTTTTTTTTTACCGAATTATCAGATCTGAGAGCCCAAATTTAAATTTTATAAAACATATTTTTCGAATATAATTACCCCTTTTGTGGAAAATTTAATGGTGTTTTGCTCAGTCAAATGATCGATGTAACCGTGTTTCCGTCGCTGTTGCTGCTGCCTCTGCTTCCGCTGTTGTTGCTGACTTGCTGCTGACTCTGCTACTCTGCTTCTGCTGCTGCTGCCTCTGCCTCCATCGCTGCTGCTACTACCACTGCTTCCATCGTTGGTGCTGCGACCTCTGCTTTTATCCCTGCTGCTCTGCCTCTACTGCTGCATCTGCTTCCACTGCTCCTATTGCTGGGTTTTTTCTACTTGTTATATACAAGTAATATTTAAGTTTGATTTTGCTTGTGTTGTTTAAAACATTTAAGGGATAATTTAAGAGCTATTGATGTTAGATGGAATTTAGATGGTTGTAAACAAATTTAATAATGTTGCTAGATGTTTGGATATTGGATGGTACAACTTGTAAGTTGTAATCTTGTTGACTTTTCTCTTTGCATGGGGAGCCCTCCTAGAGGGGTTGTCATCCTTGGGAAAATTAATATTTGTTTATTGATTGAAGATGAATAAAATTTACTTTATTTGATTTGTTACACAATTGTTATTTACATCTATTTTTTTTTTTGTTAATTATTTTAATTTATATTTTATTTTATAGAAATACCTTTAGATGTTAGACTATTTTATAAATTGATATTGAATTTTAGCAATCGTGCATGAAAAATACCTTAAGACAAAAAGATTTAAATACTAATTAGCTAAAATTAATTGATTGAGGAGTTTGATCGAAGGAGTGCATTGAGGAAAAGCTTCTCGGAATGGATGAGCTCTGTTCATGGTGAATGTAGTTCAAGAACCCATGCGAGTAAGATGGATGGTAATTACTCTATACCTCCTGTTTAATAGTTTAGAAATGTTAAGATGGATAGAGATAGTGATATTCATGAAAATGTGGATGTGAATTCTGTGAAAATTGAACTGAATGATATTCAAGAAGAAATTGATTATTGGAATTCTGCAATTGTATGTCATTTTTTGGAGCTAATCCACCTGCGAATGTTTGAGGGTTTTGCTAGGCGTGTTTGGGGGAAATTTGGGGTCGAGAAAGTTGCTTTCGCTACTAGAGGAATGTTTTTGGCTCGTTTTAAAACTATGGAAGGTAGAGATATTGTGATGAATGGACCTAGGCAATTTTTTGATAGTAAGCCTGTGTTTATGAGGCCTTGGCATCAGGACATGGAGCTTACTAAGGATGTGGTGCAGGTTGTTCCTATTTGGGTGAAGTTGAAAGGCCTTGACCTTAAGTATTGGGGAAATAGGTCTTTAAGCAAGATAGCTGGTCTTTTGGGGAAGTTTGTGAAGGTGGATAGTGCAACTGCGAAGAGGGAAAAACTGCAGTATGTGAGGGCTCAGATTGAGGTCTCTGTGGGTGGAGTTTATCCTGAGTGGATTCAGTTTGTGAATGAAAAAGGGGAGAATGTAAGGGTAGATGTTCATTATGAATGGAAACCTGAGGTTTGTGGGGTCTGTAAGAAGATGGGACATAATGCCTTGGAATGCAAGGCTAAGAAGAAGAAGGAATGGGTGCCTAAGAATGTGCAGGTGGATAAGAAATATGAGGATCAGATGCAAGGGGGTAATGAGGGGAAGGATCAGGAGAGGCAGGTGGATGCTGAGGGCTTTCAATCTGTTGTAAGGAGTGCTAGAAAAAGCCAAGAGAATAATAAAGTGATAAGGGTTCATAATGCATTTGAGGTGTTAGAGGAAGATGGTGGTGATGGGTCCATGGAGTTTGGGGTGACTGAAGTGGAAGATTATGAGGTGGGGAGGGTGATTCCTCCTGAGCATTATGGATAGGATACTAGCATGGAATGTTAGAGGGGCCAATTTGTTTTGTAAGCAGACTAAGATTAGAAAGTTTATTCAAACTTATAATTTTGGTTTGGTTGGGCTCTTTGAGACTAGGGTGAAGGTTCATAATATGGGATCCTTATATAGTAGAGTGTTTCAAGGGTGGTGTTTCTCTAGTAATAGTGGGCATCATCCAGGGGGAAGAGTTGTGCTTGCTTGGAGGCCTGCTATGTTTAGTGTACAGATTATATTCTGTACAAGTCAACTGATGCATTGTGTGGTGGAATTTGTTCATTCCAAAGAGGTTTTTGCTTGCTCTTTTGTGTATGCTTTTAACACTGCAAAGGAGAGGGAGAGGTTGTGGCTGGATTTCAAGTTCTTGGGGACTAATAGTAATTTACCTTGGCTGGCTCTTGGGGATTTTAATTGTGTCCTTAATACTGATGAAAGAGTAGGAAGTGCTGTGAGATTG
This sequence comes from Salicornia ramosissima, assembly GCA_951394345.1. Lineage (NCBI taxonomy): Eukaryota > Viridiplantae > Streptophyta > Magnoliopsida > Caryophyllales > Amaranthaceae > Salicornia > Salicornia ramosissima. The sequence continues at coordinate 25,456,328 of OX596236.1, forward strand.
CAAGAGATTACACCTTTCCTTGAGTGTGTAAGTTCGTGCAAACTGTAGGACTTAAAACAAACTGGGAATTTCTTTACTTGGACAAATAAACAAGAGGGGTGTAAGAGAGTGTATTCTAAAATTGATAGAGCAATGGGGAATGATTTGTGGATGGACAAGTATGATCAGGATGAAATTTTCTATATGAATGAGGGGGAATTTGACCATTGTCCTGGAATTGTTAGTGTGATTCCACAACCTGTTACTGGAAAGAAGCCTTTTAGGTTCTTCAACATGTGGTGTGATGATCCTAGGTTCTTTAGTGTGGTAAGGCAGACATGGGGGGTGCAGATTAGTGGGACTAGTATGTTCCGAGTAGTTCAGAAGTTGAAGTCAGTGAAGGGGGCTATGAGAGTATTGAATTCTTTGGGGTTCAAAGATATAGAGGTGCAGTATATTTAAACTCCAGGTGGATTAGTGTCAGTCAGCTATTCATAAGAATTCAGGGGATTTGGGGTGTATTATTGAAGAAATGGAGGCTATGAAGACTCTTCAGGACAAGCAAAGGGCTTTTCAATCTTTTTTACAGCAAAAAGCTAAGTCAGATTGGATCAAAGAGGGGGATCAAAATACGGCCTTATTTCATAGGGCCTTAAAGCAAAGGCAGGTTCATAATGCAATTTATTCAGTTGTGGATGCTAAAGGGGACTGGATTAGTGAGCCTAATAAGGTGCCTGATGTCTTTTTGGACTTTTATAAGGACCTGTTGGGGACTAGCAAGCAGCATAGGCAGGGGATTAATCTAGCAGTGGTCAGAACTGGCCCTATGGTTACTGAGGAAATGGCTTCCTTCCTATGTAGCCCTTTTACTTTGCAGGAGGTGAAGGAGGCTATGTTTGGAATTGATGATTGTAAGGCCCCTGGTCCAGATGGCTTTGGGAGTAAGTTTTTTAAAGCTAGTTGGGATATAGTGAGGAAGGAGGTGAGTCAAGCTGTGTTGGACTTTTTGAATGAGGGTAAAATGTTAAAGGAGTTGAATACCACTATGGTAACTCTGGTTCCTAAGAATGCTTGTCCTAGGAATGTAACTGAGTATAGGCCCATTGCTTGTTGTAATGTGGTTTATAAGTGCATCTCCAAGGTCTTATGTGGAAGACTTAAAAAAGTGTTACCTGAGGTTATTGCGATGAATCAGAGTGCTTTTGTTCATAGTAGGTTTATTGCCCACAACATTATGATATGTCAGGATTTGGTTAAAGGGTATGGTAGAAAGAATGGGAATCCAGGGTGTGTTATCAAGCTTGATATTAAAAAAGCTTATGATACAGTGGAATGGGGCTTTGCGAAGAAAATAATGTTGGCTTTGATGTTTCCTGTAAAATTTGTGGATTTGATTATGCAGTGTATTACTACTCCAATGTTCTCTTTGATGATAAATGGAGTGCCTTATGGGTTCTTCAAATCTGCTAGGGGTCCGAGGCAAGGAGATCCAATCTCCCCTTTGCTTTTTGTTCTGTGCATAGAGTATTTGTCTAGAATACTTAAGATTGTTGGTGATCAAAAAGAATTCAGATTCCATCCAAGTTGTAGAGCTGTTAGACTGAATCACCTGAGTTTTGCTAATGACCTGATTTTGTGCTGTGGTGGGGATATAAATTCTGTCAAAATGGTGATGAAAGGCTTTGATGTTTTCTCTAAAGCAACTGGACTTGAAGCTAGTGCACAGAAGACTAATATCTATTTCCATGGTGTTAGTGAGGAGATAAAGACTCAAATTGTACAGATTACTGGGTTTAAGGAGGGATCTTTTCCTTTTACTTATCTTGGGGTCCCAATAAGCCCCAAGAAACTATCACAGGCTGACTGTGATCACTTGGTGGATAAGATGTGTTCTAGGATAAAGATTTGGAGTTCAAGGCATATGTCATTTGCTGCAAGACTTACCCTAGTTAATGCTGTGCTCACGAGTATTCAGGTTTATTGGGCTCAAATCATGGTTCTGCCTAAGCACGTGCTGAAGAGAATCGAGGCCATTTGTAGAGGGTACCTATGGTTTGGCATGGTGTGTATGTCCCCGGGCTGTGTGGCTTGGGATACTGTGTGTAAGCAGAAGAAGGCCGGTGGGTTGGGGGTTAGACATGCTGAGTCATGGAACTGGGCTGCTATGGGGAAACATATTTGGGCTGTGGCTGCTGATCAGAGGAACTTATGGGTTGATTGGGTGAAGAAGGTGTACCTTAAAGGTCAGAATTGAGTGAGCTATCAGCCTACTACTGCTGGTAGTTGGTACTGGAGGCAGATGTGTGCTGTGAAGGAGAGGATCAAAGGTGTGTTGGCTCCTGCTCAGTGGGGGCAGGGATCTTATAAGATTGCTACTGTTTATAAGTTGCTCAGAGGGGATCAAGCTAGATGTTCTTGGAGTACTTTGGTATGGGATAGGTATGCTATTAAAAAGCATCAATTCATTGCTTGGATTGCTATGCAGGGGAGACTGAAAACAAAGGACAAAATTGCTACTTATATGCAGGGAATTGATGGAGTTTGTCCTATGTGTGGTATTACTGATGAAACTCACGAGCATGTGTTTTTTGATTGTGCTTGCAGCAGAAGGGTTTGACAACAGGTGAACAACAAGTTCAAGCTGAACTGCAGGGCACAGAGCTTGCAGCAAGTAAGCAGATTGTATAGGAGGTTAAATAGCACAAAAAAGCATATTTTTGGTGTTTGTGTGTTGGCTGCAATTTACCAAATTTGGAGGATTCGAAATACTGCCTTATGGGAGGGGAAAGTGTTGTCTATAGATATGATTGTTACTTGTATATATGAGGATATAAAGTGTAGATTGAGTTGTGTAAAGTCAAGGAAATTAGGGGGTAAAATGAAAAATTGGATTGATAATGTATAGTGTTTTGGCTTATTCCAATAGAGGTTGTTCTTTAGGATTTTTGTCCTAAGTCAGGATGTAAAAAGCTTTGGTGATTAATGAATTGATTTGCTTACTGATAAAAAAAATAAATTAATTGATTAATTTATAATTTATATAACTTTATTAATCTTCATAAAAAATTATACTCAACTTTTCAAAAAATTAAGAAGTTATTAAGAACTAACATAATAAATTAATTGAGTGATTTAATTAATATATAATTGATACATATTTTTTCTTCTTTAAACAAAATATATTAAGTTTTTAATATATTTAATTTTATTAATATATAATTCATACTAAAATTTTAAATTTAATTTTATTTAATCTTTACGAAATTATATTAAGTTTAATTTATTTATATTAAGTTTTAATTAAATGAATTTAGAAAAATTTCATCAATTTTTGTCAACTTAGAGAAATCATGTAGATAAGTTTGGTAAAAAACGGGTTCGGTCGTAAACAGGCAAACGATTTCGGTGATAAGGCCGATCCAAAACAGGTTCGGTATAGTACGGTTTCAGTCAAAATCTGTCTGTCAATAATCGGTTTTTGGCAGGTTGAAAATAGGTTCGGTTTGAAAACAGGTTCGGTAACGGTCGGTCTCGGTATAATAAAAACAGGTCGGAAACGCGTTCGGTTTTGAATGGGGTCGGTACCGGTCGGTTTCGGTATGCGTAAAAGCGGTCGGATAACGGTTTCGGTATAATTCGGGTTCGGTAGCGGTCGGTATTCGGTCACTAAAAATTCGGTCAAAAACAGGTTTAGTATCGGTCTGTAACGGTCAGTCAAACAGGTTTCTGACCCATATTTACACCCCTAGTTAGTATGACTTGATAAATACTTGACAAATTGACATGACTTGATAATTGAAATTGAAATATTCCATAAGTGGTTAGTATGCTGCAATTCCTACTGTAACAGATTAAACATTCATGTCTTTTCTCCTTGTTGCAGATGAAGACATTCATAACAGGAAAGAATTCATTTTGGGCAGTCCAAAAATTGTACTATCACATAGCTAAAATATGAGCAGTCCAAAAAATGTACTGTTACATAGCACTTGCTATCAATTAGATAAGGTTACATCAACAAATTGGCTCTCTTGCCAAAAAACAAAAAAAAAACAAAACAAATTGGCTCTTCTGTCAACTTTGAGATACATCATACAAACTAATTATTGAACTAGAATCTAAAGAACTTAGTGTCTATCTTCATGACAAGAATTTGCTTGAGCCCTTTATGAAAAAATCCTACTCCAACCAAACAAAATCAGTTACAAATCTAACATATTTACAAAGCTGTCTTATTCTACTTTCTAGTGACAATCCCAACTCCCAAGCTACTTGCAGCTCAATAACAGTATAAGATTACCTCGGACACCATAATTTTCGCAAAGTAAAGACAGAACATTTAAAGCCCTTTCAACCAATTTGATATTCAGGAGGTGAAAGAGTCTGAAACATTCTCGGTGCATAGTGATCACCATGCACCTGCAATAGAACTAGAACATTTCATGTTATGTATTTTGAACATTAATATATACACCTAGAATATAGACTGTATAAAATTAAGTGGTGTTCTAAATGTAAAAAAATGAATGTTCTAATTGCATAGCATAAATGTTCTATTTTAAGTGCAGGTGCATGGTGTTTACTGCCCCCCCTCCCCCCAAACTCATGGATTAGAACGAGTGAGTGTATTTTTAAAGCGGATGTTAGAGGTCCCACAATTTTCTAAGAGGCACCACAATAATCTAAACACACTAATGCTAGGTTAGGGAAATTCAGATGTGCTGAACATATGGAACAAGATTGCTTCAAGTTCTTACAGTTGCATTGCTGAAAAGTACACTTGATTTGTGGACAGTATCTTGAATGACGGGAAATTCTAGGTGAATGATGAAAGATGAGCAATCTTCTCCCCTTATATATTGCAGAGTTCCGTTCATGATTCGGACAAGTTTGTGCCCAATGTACATGCCCAGTCCTTCTCTTGACATGCTTGTGCTGCGGTGGAACATCTCTTGGATTAGATCTTCTGGGACTCCCGGAGATGGATGTGTTATCCTGCAAGACAACCAAGTCATTTTAACCAAAATGAAAGAGTCCACATTTTAAGCCTAGCCGCTCACTATCTTAAATTAACATAATTGAAATTTCAAGCTTTAACCCTCCCATCAAGCCAAACCCAAAGTGAGGGGAAAAGGAAAGGAAATCAGTCAAAATATACCGTTTGAAAATGCAGATCCATAACTTCAATGCACAACAAGAACAACAACAAAGCCTTAGTCACAAAATTAATTTCAATACACAATTAGAAATATTACAATTGCATGAGAATTACCTAAATTCAACACGAAGAAGTTGCATTTTTTTCCCTATCGATTCTCTTCTAGGGTTCACCATGAACATGACAGAGGATCCGCTGAATGCAGGGGTAAAGCGAACAGCAACTGTCAAGAACTCCGAAAGGATTTGCTGGAGCCTCAAATTGTCACCATAGAGATACAGGGAGGATAGATCAGTAGGTGAATTACGCATAAGCTGAACCTGGCTTTCCTGGCTTGAGGGCATCACCTGACTCATGACAGCTTCAAGAGCTTCCCCGAGATTGAATTCAGTAGATTTTGTTTCCATGTAGCTGCAAGCAAGAGTGAGAAAACCAAAGTCAAGGTTTCATAAATTTAGCCTTATTATCTTGGACTTAATTTCAGACATTCCCAATTTAGCTCAGCTCAACTGAGTCTAGGATGTAGTTCAATTCAATTCAGTTCTGATTTATTCACTCTAAAAGAACGGAAACCCCTTGAAACATTACATTGATGGGAAAAAAGGGATAAGCTTTCAGAAAACTTGTACTTGTACCCCTGATAACTAATCTCAAATTTTCAATAAAACGGACAAATAAAGAAAAAGAACTAACAAATGCTAAACAGAAATATCTTACCCTTCTTCAATGCTTGGAATATCAGTGTCCTCGATTATTTTCGTTAATTGATCTTCACACAGTGATCTCGTCACCAGCAGCTGCTTTTGCCCTCCACTCAATTCAGATGCCTCCACTAACTTACGAGTAAATGCCATTCCTTGTATTGGATTCCTGATCTGTTCTCGGAAATATATCAACTTGTTTTGGGAACTCTCAGCAGCCTTTTGTGAAACCCTCTGCAAGTGTAGGGTATATTGAAGCTCCGGACTAGGTAAATGTAGGAAACATAAAGTTCCAGTGATCTTTCCCTCAGCATCAGTCCTTGGACTTGCAGAGAGTAATGTTTCAATGCATTTACCATGCCGATCAAAGAACATAAAGCACACTTTATCTACATCGACATCTTCACCAGCTATTATGTTATTTAGTAATATTTTGAGCCTAATTAAGGTGTCATGACCTTTGACCTGGCACCCAGTACTTTCTGTAGTGAACACCTCTCCAAGAAGCATCCGACCAATGACTTCATCTTTTCTAAAACCAGACAATTTTTCCATTGAATCATTCCACTCCAAACAAAGACCTTGTTCATCCATCATGAATATAGGAGGAATAAGATGATTATGGTTCCTAACAATTCCGGAATAGTCACCTTGTAGTTGAGTATATTTATCCATGATGCTTTTCTGCAATGTAACATCCTGCCCAATAAAGCAAATCCCTGTAACATTTTCATTCATATCCCGACTACAACATGCATTAACTACAATCACGGGATTACTCTTTTCCATGGAACCAAATGTTCTTAATCTTACTTCAACATCCTTCTCTTCAATACCTGCAAAAATTCAAACTTTCATAAGGGGAGAGTTTGACAAAGGAAATAGAAACGACTAATAAAGAAAAAATTACACAATTGATGGGTTAAAAATATATATGCCATGATAAAAGCAGCTCAAATATAAGCTTTGATGCAGTAGACTACCTTGTACAGCCAAGGACAGCATGTTTTTAACTGTTCCAACTGATTCATCAACCACCAAATCCACTAAGGGCAAGCCGCTTGCTTTTTCGATAAGTAAACCTGTTATTTCAGCCATTTCAGCATTCCACCCATTTATAACACCGGACACGTCCACAGAGAAGATTGGGACAGCAGCAGTTTCAATTAGACGAATCATTTCACTAGTGACAGTTTGGAGATTATTCACTAGTGAGCTGTCAACTCCAGGTACATTGACAATCATTTTTGAATTGTCTGTGGTGGTTTTTGAGTCTTCTGCATTACTATCCTTCATTAAACCTTTTAATATGAGTTGTAATGAATGGATAGCATCCATTTCCATGTCTTCCCAAGGGAGACTTCTCCACTTAACCACCTCTAAGAAAGCCTTAAAAGAAGATCTTGGGTGCATCTTTCTTCTGTCATCTGTGTCCACAGGGTCGTGCTTCGCACCACCCCATTTAATTTCTTTCGCTGTATGTGACCTAAACCAAAACAAGATATCTTTTGGAGCTATTCTAACTGCAACCATCCCAGAGACGGCATCCCCAATATCTGAAGCATTAGGGTATCCAGCTTCCTTAAGGCTATCAGTACTTAATCCTTTAGTGGCACCATGATGATGAAAGAGCCACTGAGCTATATCTCTGATTTGTGCCTCAGTTGGAGCAATACCAAGCCGCCAGACTTTGCCTTTGAAAAGGAGCGCAGCCCCATCACATTTAATTAGGTCCATCACATTAGGGGACTGGGTAACAATTGCTATAGGAGAGTCTCTCATCAACATGTCACAAATGACAGTTTGAATCCTTAAAATGTGCTTTTCCCTCAATTGAGCAGACAAATCAACTTCCTTATTTACCTGTATGCCGAAAACTTGAACTAAAAGTTCACAAGCATATCTTCGAGGGAATGAAACAAACCTAGATCTTGTGTGATGGCAAACAACCAAGCCCCACAATTTTCTTCCTCTTCTTTGATCATTATTGACCTCATCGTCCTCCTCATTGATTGTCACAGCCATCACAAGAGACGCAATGGAACCCATATTTGCCATGTACTGTGCATGGCAACCATGTGGAGCTCTTAAGGTTGATCCCCCGAGACTTAATGGTTGAGTTAACTTTTCGTCTTGAACCACCTTTACAGGAGATGAAAAACAATCACATATCATCCTCACTTTGTTTTTCAAGAACAAAAATCTTGAAGCTTGTGGTATATCAGTTGCCGGGTAATGCAAACCAAGATAAGAATCCAGCTCATGCTTACAATACTCAGCAATCACTTCACCATGCTCGTCTTCATGAAATTTATACACCATAACCCTATCATAACCCGTCAATTCCCTCACTTCTTTAACTAAAACATCACATAAAAGTTGGATATTTTGGCTTGGCAGCGTTTGCAATCTAGTAATAGCCTTAGCTGCAAGCTTATAAGACTTTAAAGACCCTGCAGTAGTTACCACAGTATCATCTAGATTCACAGGCTCCAAGTCCATCACCAACCCCACATCAATTCTATGAAGTATTGCATAAAAGGATTTCCTTGAGGTTTTACAGTGAACAAGTATGGGGTTGAAGAGATTAACTTCAGGAAAATTTACAGCCTTTTGAAGTGCAGAAGCACTCAATGAATCAAAAAGCGTTCTTGCATCAGTTCCCAAGGTTAGAGTCTCTTGCTGTTTCATGTTAGGGACAGCAAGTGCAGCCAATTCCAACATCTCAGGGGCATTTTCGCTGTATGCAAGTACGCGAAAGTCCTGCTCATCAATGGCAATCAGACACCCACATGACTGAATGAGGCTCCCTCTTTGCATCTTTTGAAGATAAGATGAAACAGTGGAAGGGGCAATATTTCCGATAGAATTTGACAAATTTATATCAACTGAAGAGGAGTAATCAAAGTGGCGCCTAGACTCATCGAAATCCAAAGCAAGCTTAGCATCAATGGGGGTTTGGGCCATTACTCGGGCATCATGCCTCGATCGAGCCGAACTACCCCTCGAACTCGTCCTGTTTGTAGACCTTGAAGACATCTTTTAATACAAGAAATGCTCTCTTTCTCTCTCTCTTCCAAAGCTAATCAAATCACTGCCTTACTCAGTCAAACAAACCTACAGAACCAAAGCACAATTAGTACCTTATAATACCCAATAAAGCAAGTAGATTCCAACAAAAGCCAAAATCATATTAGCCAAAATTCAATTTTTAGTAGAACCCAATTCATCCTCATGAACCAAAATCATAAATCCTCATGAAACATTCATCCTCATGAACCCAAATTTAATTTTGACTAGAACCCAATTCATATTAGCCTTCAAAAATCATACAGGAAATGATCATATGTTATTTTTGTATAATCAAATTTTCCACATCTACATTCTACTTACTTAACATTTGGTTTATGAAGAAAATAATTGAAGCAAATAAAGCAGAATTTAAAGAAGAAATCAACCACACCATGAATTGACAATATACTACAGAGAAACAAAAATCAAACAAATGACTTGATAAAGAGAAAAGGGACAAACCAGGTGAAGAAGAGGGGGGGAGGAAGGAAGAAGAGAACAGCAGAGAAAATCAGCAAAGAGCCCCATTCGTTCGTAGTAACGGAAAGCAAAAATCCCACACATAATAGAAGAGAAAGAGAGAAGTTGACAGAATCCAGAAACGATGATAAAGTAGGGAGGGAGTATATAAACAGTGGTCCACCACACCAGAAAGAAAAGGAGTTGTGAGTTGTCGACTTGTCGAAATATGGATGCCTCCAAAGACTGTTGATTTTGACAACATTGAGGAGTGCTAAAATCAAATTGGGATTGCCAAAATCATTTCGGCTCAAAATGTATCTCTTACTACTGAAACCTGACTCACCTGTCTTCTCTTTCAATTCCTCGCCCACAATTCTCATTACCTACAGCCTAGCCTACTACATCTATATTCCTACCGAGTAAATCATTCTTCCAAACTCATTTTGGCAATCTACTTTTATTTTTGGCACTTTACCATAGATAAATGTGCCCTGAAGAAGTTAGAGTGTCAAAGTAATAATTAGAGTTGGCAAAAATTAACCCAATCCGATAACCTAACCCAATAATAACGGGTTGGGTTGAGTTTTTCAACCTATTTAGTTTAATGGGTTAAGTCGGGTTAAAATTCTCAACCCGATTTCAACCCGTTTAACCCATTAAGAATATACGTTGTAATAAAATTAGTTTCAAGTTCAATTGACGTACTAATCTATTATATCACTTTCATATTTTTAATTTTTTTATTATGTTAGAGATTCTTTACGAATTATGTAGGTGGTTGTAATGTCTTAAAATCTAATGTTTTTATCTTGAACATTAGAACTCAAAAGGTTTTTAGTTATTAATTAATACCGTGTCATAATGTGTAAATTATTAACAATATAACTTGTAAGTTGTAATATATATGACTATTGCGGGTTTTTGTTATGGTCCATATATAAGTATATACATATAGTGATATAACTTTATTTGATGCTAATGAAAAAGTGATAATATTATTAAACGGGTTATTGGGTCAACCCATTTAATTATAAGGTTGGGTTGGGTTGAGAATCTCAACCCGTTTAACTAAATGAGTTGGGTTTGGGATGAAGATTTCAACCTGTTTATATTAATGGGTCAACCCGAACCCAACCCAAGTCGACCCATTTACAGCTCTAGTAATAATTGGAGTGTAAAAATCACTATTCCATGTCAAGCGTAGATTTTGGGTACTCGCATATAATGAGAGTCTCAACCAATAAGAAAAAAGCAACCAAATTTAAATACTCCCTCCGTAACATATTAATGGCAACGATTTGACATTTTTCCTCTCTACTTTATGTCAAATCGTTGCCATTAATATATTACGGAGGGAGTAGTAGAAAACTCCAACACTTTTGGGAGAGATTATGAGGGAATTTATTATGTTTACTTTCTCTTATACTCCCTTCATCTCTCTTTTTTTGCAACAAAGTACAAAAACTATTTTTACAAGGGAATGATGAAAAAGGGTGGGTGATTAATTTATTTTTTTTCATTTTGTGAAAGTAATTAACACATATAATGACCCTATGCGGGTCAGCAAATAAGGAAGAAAAAGGAGGGAAATCTGACCCTTAGATTTTGGAGCCAAATCTGACAAAAAATTTGAACTGGGAAAAGGTGGGAAATAAATTTTGGAATCCTCCAAAATTTTCCCTCTCACACACCACATCCTTTTTTTTCCACTCATTTATTTCTATTATAAATAAAGCATTTATTACAGCAGAACATTTAATAAAATTACAGCTTCCATTACAACCCCCATTACAGCCTTCCATTATCACCACCATTACAGCCCATTACAACAGTCCTTCCATGAATACCACCATTACAACCTATTAAAAAAAGTGCAGCTTGTCTTTAAAAAAAAAAATACTCTCGGAAAAGTTTCATCATTGAGTGTAAAGGAAGATGACAGAATTAGGCTTAGGGGATTTTTATTCAGCATCTTCCTCAAATGCAGCATCTGGTCAAAGATCAAGGGTTTATATGAGTGAGCACCAAAGGAAGGATTGCATGAATGAGCTGCTACACAAGGTAGAAGGAGACATGCTTCCAATCGGCACACAAGCAGAGCTGGCCCAGAAGTATGGTGTCAGCAGCTGGACAATTTACAGAATTTGGAAGTCTGTGAAGAAGAGTCTCACACAAAGGCAACATCTTAGGCCATCCAAAAATTATAAGGGGAATGTTGGAAGCAAGCGTATTGTCGTTTCTGAGCAAGACATCACGGAGCTGCCCTTAAGGAAAAGATGCAATATCAGATCACTTGCATTTTCACTGAAGGTTAGTAGGTCCTCTGTTCACAGATTAGTTAAGTGTGGAAATGTGAGAAGACATAGCAGTACATTAAAACCAGCACTCACACTTAAAAACAAAATCCAAAGACTTAGGTTTTGGTTTGAACAACTTAATCCAACCACTGTCAACACTGAACTAAGGTTTAAAGACATGTATAATGTGGTTCATGTTGATGAGAAATGGTTTTTAATGTCAAAACATCACAAATTTTTTATCTTGCACCTACTGAAATCAATCCACATAGAGCTAAGGTTTAAAGACATGTATAATGTGGTTCATGTTGATGAGAAATGGTTTTTAATGTCAAAACATCACAAAATTTTTATCTTGCACCTACTGAAATCAATCCACATAGAACAACCAAACATAAGTCACATATGTAAAGTCATGTTCTTAGTAGCAGTGTGTAGGCCATGGTTTGGAGAGAATGGACAGGTCTTTTTTGATTGAAACACAGGTTGTTTCCCTCTCAAAGAAGTTGTACCAGCTAAGAGAAGCAATAGGTTAAGACCAAGGGGAATCTTAGAAACAAAAACCATCAAAACCATAAATCAAGCAGTCATAAGAGACATTTTTATCAACAAATTACTGCCAGCAATCAAAGCCAAGTGGCCATTAGGTGGAGATGGCAACATATACATCCAACAAGACAATACAACCCCACATATTATGAATGATGATCCAGATTTTCATAGAGCAGCAACACTGATGGTTTCAACATTACACTCTTGTCACAACCACCTAATAGTCCAGATTTAAATGGACTAGACTTGGATTTTTTTAACACTATTCAAAGCATACAACACTAACAAATGCCAACTACTGTGGATGAGCTGTTAATGACGTTCATTATCCGTATGAATGCATGAATGCTAAGGTATTGAACAAGGTTTTCTTAAGCTATCAGTATGTGATGAGGGAAGTCATGAAAGTTGGTAGGGAAAACGATCATAATCTACCACATGCAGCCAATGACACTTTGAAAAAATGCTAAGGTATTGAACAAGGTTTTCTTAAGCTATCATGCCAAGGACAATTTCGCATATCATGTTGTATTATGTATGAAAAAATGCATTTCGAGATATTATATCTAGTACACAAGACACTTTAAAAATTTGGAAACATTATTTACTCATCCTTGAGGACCAAAAAAATGGCCCTCTCAGGTTAAACTTACACTAAAGCCATCAACAACAACCAAGTGTATATATTTTCACAATGGAAGGAGCTGCATTTAGTGTTATGTGTCAAAACCTATGCATTCATCATCAAACATAATGGTATGAGGGGAATGGGTGTGAATCATGATAATCTATGCATTCAACACCAACCAAAATGGTATGAGGGGCATTAGAGTCATGTATCATCATCTATGCCTGTAATAACCCGAAATTTTGGGCCAGAAAATTTCGCGGTTATTAATTGTATTTATTTAATTCTGAGTCCAAAGGGCCCATCTAATATTGGACTGTTTTATTTTTAATCCATTCTTTTTCCTCAAGTTGGGCCAAAGACCCAATTTGTTCTTTTATTTTTCCCTTTGGCCGGTTCTAGTGTCTTCTTTGGGCCAATGGGTGTTTTAGTTTAATGGGTAATTATGCTAATTACCTAATTAATTTCATTAGGCTTAAAGATTTGATCAACCAAGCCCACTTGCTTCTTTGACCCACACGGCTCCCCCTTCCCATATTTTAGGATTTCACCTCCTTTCCTTTTCTTCTATAAATAGGGCTCATGTCCCATAATTTGCTATTTGGCATTTTGCTTTTAAACCCTAAAGAAATTATTTCCTCTCCTCTTCCATTCAAAAAAAAAGGTCGAACCCCTTTATTACCTTGGAATAATTTAGCGAATCCAGGTAACTAGCTATTCCGTTTAATTTTGGTACTTACTAATTCACATAGTTAATTAGGTTGTATCATGAAAATTTGTAGAATTTAGGAGATGTTTAATTCTGAAAATTTCGAACCATGTGAAATGCTTTTCATGTCATCCTTGATGTGTTCTTGTGATCTTTATGAATCTTTAAATGTTTTAATTAATTTTTATGCATGGATTGATTTATATTGTATAATTACTTGTATGAATTTATTGGTTAATCAAATCTTGTTATTTCTTGATGAATTTTTCGTGTAGGTTTCTTTACTGTTTTATTATTAATCATGATTTATTTCGTGGCAAAATTCGTCCTTTTATTATTTATAATAATTTAATCTTTCAAACCGGTAAAACTGTCCAGAATCGGTTTACGAATTTATTAATACACTTAATCAATTCGGAATGCTACGAAATTTTATATGGAAGTCAGTAATAATGTTTACAGCTTGTTTTAAATTTTCGTAATTTTTAAAGATCGTTTGATATGGCATAAAATTCTGAAACCGAATTCAGCCTAATCTGACTGGTTAGTTATAAAATCACTTTAAAATAGTAAAAGGTGTTATTTTTAAACGAAATTTATGCACGTTAAACCTTTAACCTATATTTAACATCCATTAAAATTTCCAGACTATTCGAGACCTTTAGATGGTTGATCTTAATTTAATCCTTTAAAATCAGATTGCGTAAAATAGTGTAATTTAAATTGTTTATATAAGTTTATATGATTAATAGATGATTATTGTACTTGATTAAATTAAAGCATGAATTTTGGGTAATATATATATATATTTCGAGTAGATTGAAAAAATAAAAATAGGATTTTTATCATGTTTTAGTTAATTATTGTTGTTAGTTGTTATTTCAAATAATTATTGAAATTGATTTATTAATTTTTGATGATTGTGTTTAATTAATTTAAAGTATGAACTTTTGCTAAATTATATATATATATATATATATATATATATATATATATATATATATATATATATATATATATGTCAAGTATGTCAAATGTATGAAAGCATAGAATTTTTATCTTGTTTTTATGTATTTTACATGATTAATTAATTTAAATAATTAAAGGAATAAAAGATATTAATTCTGGTTTTGTTCCCTAAAATGTCGAGTAGTATTAGATCAAAGTTAGGGTTTTTGACCATGAATTTAGGAGGTAGTTGTAACAAGTTTGAATAAATATTTTATTTTGAATAATTAGTTAGTTAGAGTTTATAATTAATTAATTTTAGATCAACAATACTTAAGTATACATCAAATGTCGAATTGGACAGTTTATTAAAAGGGATTTTAGTATATTTTATGGACTTATAAAATAATTATTAGGGATAAGTTATAAGTATATGATAAGATATCAAGGACAATATAAGATAAGGTTTAAAGTTGCATAAGATACTACTAGGGATAAGAAAGGAAACAGAGTAATAGCTATACATGTTATGTTTCGGTCTCTGGCTAGGAAAGACTTGGTATTTAAGGTGGCCAATATACGTGCCGCACCTCTCTTTCCTGGGACTCCGAACATTTCATTTCCTATTACAGTCACCTAGTATTTCCCAATATATGATATGATATGATTAAATGAAGATATAAGATACCATAAGGACGCCCACCTGATGACCCGAGTAGTCAGACTGGGTTAAGTCGAAGCCTCTGCTCAATGGGACGAACGCACCTGATGACCCGAGTAGTCAGGCTGAGTTCCCCCGAGTAGTTCTGGGTCTTAGGACATGTAGTCGTCTGAGTAGTAGTACACGAGCTACTATTTGGGAGTTATGGCCATAGCTTAGGCTTAGTGGTGAAACACGAGATCCGCTACGGGTTGAGTACACGAGCTCACCCCGGCATGTTCTAGGAAAGTTGTGGTGAAACACGAGATCCACAACGAGTTATAGTGACCGGTCCAATGAAGATGATATGATTTGATACAATGAAGATGATATGATTTGATATAATAATGACAATTATAGTTTAGCTCCAACCACCTCTTAGACTGCGCCAACACCTACAATAATGACAGTAAAGGGTTATATTCTCGGGAAATCATAGCCCCTACTTACACACATGAAGAAAGTGAGGAAAAAAGAGGGAAAAATGCCTAAAAATCCACAAAACCCGGGAGAAATATCAAAACACACAAAACTAAGCAAAGACAAGAAAAAATGCACTATAAAGAGAGCTAATTGTGGTGGAAATGAGCACAAAACAGGGGTATAAAGACCACTTATCAACAACCCATTTCACCATCTGGTTAGAGGATTCAAACTTGGTAAATGACTGTTTAAGCGGTTGGTCTGTATATACAACTATGGGGTGAGTCTTGAAGTAAGGCTGAAGTGTCTTAGAAGCCATATATAAGGCGAGCCAAAATTTCTCAATAAGGGGATACCTAGCTTAATTCCTCATTCCTTAGAATGTGGCTGACAAAATAGACAGGGTATTGAATACCTTCTCGGTCAGCTACCAGCATCGCGCTTAGTGCAAACTCCGACACTACTAAGTAAATATACAGCACCTCACATGGTATAGGGCTTACTAGCCTAGGCAAGGTGTACATGTGTTCCTTAAGTTGAATGAATGTTGATTCGGCCTCTTCAGTCCATTCAAATTTTTCTTTCTTGTTTATAGCATCGAATAAGTAGTGACATTTGTATCCTGACCCAGATAGAAATCGGCCAAGTGCTGCCAAGCATCTGGTAAGCCTTTGGGTTTCCTTGACATTATAAGGGGAATCCATGTCACTTACTGCCCTTATCTT
The DNA here is from genome assembly GCA_951394345.1 of Salicornia ramosissima. Taxonomy (NCBI): domain Eukaryota; kingdom Viridiplantae; phylum Streptophyta; class Magnoliopsida; order Caryophyllales; family Amaranthaceae; genus Salicornia; species Salicornia ramosissima. Next base: position 25,472,682 of record OX596236.1, read on the forward strand.
TTTTGGGTCAGCTTCGACCCCTTGCTGATCGACTAAGAAGCACAAGAACTTACTAGATGTGACCCCCAAAACACATTTTTTTGGGGTTTATCTTCATATTATATTTTATAATGGATTCAAATGTCTCCCTTAAGTTATCAAAATGATCCATTGGTTATTTGTTCTTCACTATTTTATCATCAATGTAAGCCTCTAGGTTTCGCCTTAACTGGTGCTGAAACACCATGTTCACCAACCTTTGAAAGGTGGCTGAGGCATTTTTTAAACCGAACGACATCACGGTATAGCAGTGCAATACTTGAGAAGTGATAAAGGTCGTATTCTCTTGATCTTCTAGGTGCATGGGAATTTGATGGAAGCTTGAGTTGGCATCCATGAAACTCATAAGGGAATGCCCTGCTGTGGAATCCACTAACTGATCAATCATAGGTAGAGAAAATACATCATTTGACTGGCGCGATTGAGGTCAGTGTAATCTGCACACATCCGCCATGTCTTGTTCGGCTTTGGAACCAGCACCATATTGGCAACCCATTCAGGATAGTAGAAAGGCCGAATAAATTGTGCTTCCAACAACTTCTTTACTTCTTTGGTAGCGGTCTTGTCTCCCCTTCCCCATGATTTCTTTTCTTCTGTCTAACCGGCTTCATCTCGAGCATGACATTTAGTTGATGTGAGACAATATTTGGGTCAATACCCGACATATCTTGTATCGTGAAGGAAAAAATATCTTGATATTCCTTTAGTAAGTCTTCAAACTTTTGACCATATTTGCTTTCAATGGATGACGCAACCTTAATAACCAGGTCAGGTATGTCTTTGTTGAGAATCACTTCTCGAAATTTACCAACGGCTGAGGTCTTTGCTCATCGAGTTTGGCAGACCAAATCATGAGAATTTCTTGCTTTACTTCGGCCCCTTAGGCCTTTCTTTTCTTGCCTGATCCCTCACCCGATGGTTCTTTTGGGCCCTCGGTTACCGAACACTTAAGGGTTGTTAAATAGCACTCTCTGGCAGTTTGCTGGTCACCATAAATTGTGCCAACCTCTCCATTGTTACAAACATATTTGATCAGCATGAGATGTGGGACTATTACTTCCTTAGTAAAGTTCAAAGTTGGCCGACCCAGGATGATGTTGTAGGCGACCAACTCATTCATTACTAGAAATTTGAAAAACATGTGTCTGGGCTATTCGTTAGTCCCCATCCTCATTGGGAAGATCACCGTGCCTATAGGGTGGACGACTCCCCCTCCGAACCCTATGATAGGGTGGTTAATTGGTTGGAGTGCATCATCTTGGAACCTCAATGTAACACCCAACTTCTACAAAGTGAACTAATATGATCTAAAGCCGAAACGCTACTTAAAACAAATGAGAAATACTAAAAACTTTAAACATAAATCCCAAATATCATTATTATTACTCCAAAGTCATCATAGTCCGAATACAACTATAACCAAATTGTCCATGTATCACAACTACTAGATTAGAGTACTAAACAGAAATACTAATCAACATAGAAAATAAATCTACAACTAGCTGCAATCTCGCAAATACACACGCTCGAGCCCGACAAAACAGTACAACAACTACTGAACATCGTCACCTGAAAAATGGAGTTCCACCAATAGTGGCGAGTAACTAGACTGTCCCATTCAAATAGGAAACTCAAGCATGCAACATAAGATAGATAAAACCACGCAAAATAACACGTAACCATGCATTCATGCAATCAAATACAACACGTAGTTACATACCTGGCATCCTTTCAATAGCGGAGTCAAACATACCAATACTTAATGAAATACGGGAACTTAATCAAAACCAAATAAAACATGCTTTCTAAAACAAAACAAATAAAAGAATAACAGAAGTACTAGGTGTTTGCAATCGAAACTGCGAAACCAGAACCGACCACTTTGTGTCCTTTCCTCCAAAAATCGATTACAAAAAACCGAAAAATATTTCGACAGACCAAATCAATGAAGCATTCGACAACACGCGCAAATCCATATCAATAAATCAAAACTTATGATAATACCTGTAGGGGTCGTTTTTACCCGGCCGCCTATGTTTCACGAGTTGTTTGAATGCTCGTTAACGCCGTACGTGAATACGGTCTAGTAGGAGTCGCCACCGTGCGTTTATATAGTCCACGGACACTGAAGAAGTATCGAAAGCCAGGAGCAATCAGCCCCATATGGTCGTGCACCAGAGTATGTGTTCGGGGACAGGTTACGGGCCAATCTTGCATTGGGCCCGCCCGCCTGTGAGCGGTCTCTACTAGGTCTCTTTTTGTGGTTAAATTATTATTAATCCCGAATACATAAATATCTCAATTTTACCCTAAAGAATGCAATTACTAGGCGGGTTTAATTTATTTACAAATCAAAACTAACTTTTTGTGACCACTTTAAATTAAATCAGTATTAAAAATCCTAGAAAATGAAAACAAATAAATCATGAACGAAATACAAAAATAAAAGCAACAAAAGCATGAAAAAATAAATATGTGCAGGTTCAAAGTGTGTTCCAGGAGAAGTGGTTTGATGTGCTATTTGACTACACTAAATATAATAAATACTAAAAAAGAATACGATTAAAATGATGATTAAGATACAAAAATTCTGATGCGATTTGACACTTCAATCGATACATTTAAATTAATAATTTTAATCGTCATTTATTATTATTTAATCAGATCGGGCTTTTATGCATGAATCTTGAATTTGTGACTAAATCATAAACCATATTTTGCACAACATTATTTAATGATCCGAAATTATTGCTGAAACATAGCGGTTATTTGGTAACACGATATTTAATTAATAAAGTCATTTTACCATGACCGCATAAAAAAAAATCGAGATCCAAATACTTACAGCGATAACATTGAAAGATGAAAAATATAGCGATCTTTTATGACACGAGATCTAATAATAAAAAATCGTGTAACTTAGATCGCATGTAAAAAAATGAAATTTATAATTATTATTATTATTTATTGTCAGATCTATAAAATTTAAAAGCAGATCTAAAAAAGAATAATAATAAATAAAAGAGAATCATAGTCAACGTTAATGTACGATCTGTCAAAATACGTTGATGAATTAACAATCACGACGCATATGAATTCTAAGATCGAGATCGAAATTGGTTAAATCATTAAGAAACATAATGAATGACGATTAAAATAACATTTGTGAATCATTATAAAAATCAATAATATTGTTGATTAAAGTGTCAAAATTCGCATGTACGCGAGCGTAGCCTTTATTAATTATTTACATTATCCATTGTCATTATTTGTGTCAATGATCATCATTTTAATCGATCTTAAAACAAGTTATTAATGAAGAAAATGATAAGGATAAGTAGAGACTTCAGGAATTATACCATATAATGCCTTCGATAAAAAACAATTAAGGAAAACCAATGATGATGAATGCAGATGTTTGTTTTGAAGTTGACTGAGTTGGTGTTTTGTGATGTGTTTGATGATGTTTTGAGGGTTGATTGATGGCAGAGAAAGGTATAGGATGTAAGTATGCAATGCAGAAGGGTGGTTTGTGGTGTTGGCGTGTATTGAAAAGCTTGGAATGACGTGTATTTATAGGCCAGAAAGAGCAAAGAACGGCCCGGGGAGAGCAGTGACCTGCGCTTAGACGCAGGTCCTGTAACATGACTTGCGTCTAGAAGCAGGTCAGTATATTGTGACCTGTGCCTAGGCACAGGTCTTGTAATATAGACTTGCGTCTAGGCGCAGGTCAGGCCTTGATCCGGGTCCAATTTTTGCTTGATTTTGCGCGTGATCTCCGAGATTCGATCCGATTTTTATTTGATTACGGAAATATTTTGTAATATTTTGATATTCCACAATATTTCGAGGTGTCCCGGGATGCTCTGGGATTTCCCGGAATGTTCTAGAATGTTCTGGAATGCCCACAACTTTCCGGAATGTTCTAGAAACCTCCAGAAGCTCTAAAAATAATAGAAAAATTACTAAAAATTATGAAAAATTATTAAAAGTATGAAAAACACTAATATGCATTGTGGAACAATTTTTAACATTTGGAAATGACGAAAATGCCCCTAAGCATGCAAAAATCCAAAAAAATCTATAAAAAGCTCTAAAAATATGAGAAAAAAATACAAAAATATGAATAAATTATAAAATTATTTTTATGATTTTTGAAAATATTTTGTGTTGCAAAATTTTTTTTTTATTATTATTTTATGAATATATAATATTAAAAAATGCATGGAAAAATACCTAAAAATAAAGAAAAATCATCAATAAATCCCGTAATCATCACGAATCCTAATACACACTTCCAAGGAAATTCAAACATGGTTTAGGCAATTGGTTGAGGTATATTGTGTGTTTTCATCGTCAATTTTCCTTAGTTGTACTTTATTGCAATATGGTACGTTCATCATTAGTCTCTACATTGGGGAGACACATTTAGGTCTCTACAGAAGCCCCCACTTTGACTGAGTCTTGAGAGTTAGCATAAACTCGCAAGACGAAATTCAAAGTATTCCTGTCAGGAAGGAGGATAACTCAAGGCGTTCTATGACCTTGAGTCACCCTTTTTAACGTCGGTACTTGAAAAACAAATGTTAGTTTTACATGTAACCGCGCCCCATGTGGTTTAATCCGTCAGAAGCGCTTGGATCCTCAGGATGACGATGGATGGATCGTCGGTTTCCTCTGGATGCGCCTGGATCTTTCGGAACTATTCCCTTGGGTAATCATAAACCCTTGGGACAGTGAAAAGTCGTATAGGTAGGATCGATCAAGAGTAAGCATAAACTCTTGAAAAGGTGTGCGCGAATAAGCATAAACTCGTGAGAAAATATGTTTAGGGTGTACATAAACCCGCTGTGTGCCAAGAGTAAGCATAAACTCTTGGTAGAAATTGTGATGAGTCAAGAGTAAGCATAAACTCTTGTGAGAAAGTATGATGTGTGTTTGGGATAACATACATAAACCCGTTAGAATGATAATGTGCTAAGAGTATGCATAAACTCTTAGAGGAAGAAAACAAGAGTAAGAATAAACTCTTGCGAGATGAGGGTAAGCATAAACCCATGAGCAAGGATGATGTGTTAAGAGTAAGCATAAACTCTTAGGAGGGGATTCAAGAGTAAGTATAAACTCTTGAGATCAGAGAAGGTATAAGAGTAAGCATAAACCCTAAGCAAAGTGATGTGTTAGGGTAAGCATACATTCTTAGGAGAAGAATTAAGAGTATAAACTCCTGAGAGAAGTTAAGAGGGTAAGCATAAACGCATAAGCAAAGTGAAGTGGACTAAGGGTATGCATAAACCCTTACAGGTATTAGGGTAAGTATAAACCCACAAGAAAAGCAAGTGAATTAAGGGTAGACATAAACCCTTAGAGGAATTTTTGTGAGCCTAGGGTAAGTATAAACCTGTGAGAAAAGTAAGTGAATTAAGGGTAGGCATAAACCCTTAGAGGAATTTTTGTGAGCTTAGGGTAAGTATAAACCCTGTGAGAAAAGTAAGTGAATTAAGGGTATGCATAAACCCTTAGAGGAATTTTTGTGAGCTTAGGGTAAGTATAAACCTTGTGAGAAAAGTGCTTGTGAGTGATGCCGTTGAGGCGAAAAAAAGTGTAAGGGAAACATATATGTCTGATGACACTAAACTGATCTAGCCATTCTTCATGTTCAATGACACATGATTAGGAATATCTTATTATGACCTCATCGGGCATGAGGATCACGCGCCATAGCTGGGATGGTTCGGTTATGATTTTTGAGGTCGGGCACCACAAGTAACCATAATCAAAGCCCCACGGGGTCGGTCTCGAGCATAGAACATGCTCATCTGAGACAAGGTCCTATATTGGGCACCTATTCGTAGGGCTGCATGCAATATGCCTAAAAATTTCGGGAATGATAATAATAAAACCACGAGACTTTTCAAGTTTGTCCACACCACTAAGGAGTGATATTCCCCAGCAGAGTCGCGAAACTGTAGGGGTCGTTTTACCCGACCGCCTACGTATCACGAGTTGTTTGAGTGCTCGTTAACGCCGTACGTGAATACCGTCTAGTAGGAGTTGCTACCGTGTGTTTATACGGTCTAAGGACACCGAAGAATTACTGAAAGCTAGGAGCAATCAACCCCATATGGTCGTGCACTAGAGTATGGGTTCAGGGACAGGTTACGGGCCAATCGTGCATTGGGTCCGCCCGCCTGTGAGCGGTCTTTAATAGGTATCTTTTTGTGGTCAAATTATTATTAATCCCGAATACATAAATATCTCAATTTTACCCTAAAGAACGCAATTACTAGGCGGGTATAATTTATTTACAAATCAAAACTAACTTTTTGTCACCACTTTAAATTAAATCAGTATTAAAAATCCTAGAAAATGAAAACAAATAACATGAACGAAATACAAAAGCACTAAAAGCATGAAAAAATAAATATGTGCAGGTTCAAAGTGTGTTCCAGGAGAAGTGGTTTGATGTGCTGTTTGACTACACTAAATATAATAAATACTAAAAAAGAATACGATTAAAATGATGATTTAGATACAAAAATTCTGATGCGATTTGACACTTCAATCGATACATTTAAATTAATAATTTTAATCGTCATTTATTATTATTTAATCAGATCGGGCTTTTATGTATGACTCTTGAATTTGTGACTAAATCGTAAACCATATTTTGTATAACATTATTTAATGATCCAAAATTATTGCTGAAACATAGCGGTTATTTGGTAAAACGATATTTAATTAATAAATTCATTTTACCATAACCGCATAAAAAAAATCGAGATCCAAATACTTAAAGCGATAACATTGAAAGATGAAAAATATAACGATCTTTAATGACACGACATCTAATAATAAAAAATCGTGTAACTTAGATCGCATGTAATAAAATGAAATTTTTAATTATTATTATTATTATTTATTGTCAGATCTATAAAATTTAAAAGCAGATCTAAAAAAGAATAAAAATAAATAAAAGAGAATCAGAGTCAACTTTAATGTACGATCTGTTAAAATACGTTGATGAGTTAACAATCACCACGCATATGAATTGTAAGATCGAGATCGAAATTGGTTAAATTATTAAGAAACATTATGAATGACGATTAAAATAAAATTTGTGAATCATTATAAAAATCAATAATACTGTTGATTAAAGTGTCAAAATTCGCATATACGCGAGCGTAGCCTTTATTAATTATTTACATTATCCATTGTCATTATTTGTGTCAATAATCATCATTTTAATCGATCTTAAAACAAGTTATTAATGAAGAAAAGGATAAGGATAAGTAGAGACTTCAGGAATTATACCATATAATGCCTTCGATCGAAAACACCCAAGGAAAACTAATGATGATGAATGTAGATGTTTGTTTTGAAGTTGAGTGAGTTGGTGTTTTGTGATGTGTTTGATGATGTTTTGAGGGTTGTTTGATGGAAGAGAAAGGCATAGGATGTAAGTATGCATTGCAGAAGGGTGGTTTGTGGTGTTGGCGTGTATTGAAAAGCTTGGAAGGACGTGTATCTATAGGCCAGAAAGAGCAAAGAACGACCCGGGGAGAGCAGTGACCTGCGCCTAGATGCAGGTCCTGTAACATGACCTGCGTCTAGGCGCAGGTCTTGTAATATAGACCTGCGTCTAGGCGCAGGTCAGGCCTTGATCCGGGTCGATTTTTTGCTTGATTTTGCGCGTGATATTCGAGATTCGATCTGATTTTTATTTGATTACGGAAATATTCCATAATATTTTGATATTCCAGAATATTCCGGGGTGTCCCGGGATGCTCCGGGATGTCCCAGAATGTTCTAGAATGTTCCGGAATGCCCAGAACGTTCCGGAATGTTCTAGAAACCTTTAGAAGCTCTAAAAATTACCGAAAAATTATTAAAAATTATGAAAAATTATTAAAAGTATGAAAAACACTAATATGCTCTGTGGAAGAATTTTCAACATTCGGAAATGACAAAAATGCCCCTAAGCATGCAAAAATCCAAAAAACTCTATAAAAAGCTCTAAAAATATGATAAAAAATATAGAAAAATATAAATAAATTATAAAATTATTTCTATGATTTTTAAAAAAATTTGTGATGCTAAATGCCTTTTTTTTATTTTATGAATATATAATATTAAAAAATGCATGGAAAAATACCTAAAAAAAAAAGAAAAATCATCAATAAATCCCGTAATCATCGCGAATCCTAATACACACTTCCAAGGCAATTCAAACATGGGTTAGGCAATTGGTTGAGGTATATTGTGTGTTTTCATCGTCAATTTCCCTTAGTTGTAGTTTATGGCAATATGGTACGTTCATCATTAGTCTCTACATTGGGGAGACACATTTAGGTGTCTATAGCACCGTCTATGCTTGTTGGTCAACCTTTGTGTTTCCCAACTTCCTAAACATATCCCGTAGTCCCCCTTTGAAAGAACTATGCATAAATAATGGCCACCACTCCTGGACTAGCTACTCATGTTTCACTAACCACAATAAAACATATCCTAGGAAAATGATTAGCCCACGATCGAACACAAGGTAGTGGCTCCGACTTAACCCATCTTAGTTACTCATGTTTCACTAAGTTAGGCGACTGACGTTTGAAAATAACTTCGACATCATAACGACATGATCATCAAGAGCAATACAAAGTTCGAAAATAGTAATTTCAAGATTCCAACAAAAAAAATCAAGAAAAGCTACGAAAAACAAGAACTCGAAATTACCAATTAAGAATGACAAAATATTTCAAGATTCATTTTCAAAAACAACCAAGAAAGTCCAAGAATCATCAAGAATATTCATGATTCATCAAGACATATCAAGATTAATATTCAAGATTCATCAAGACATATCAAGATTCATCAAGAAACTTCAAGAATCATCAAGATTTCAAAAAACTATCAAGAACTAAGCAAGAACCCAAAAACACCAATCTTTTACCTAAGATTCATAAAGAACAACATAATTCTACCAAAATCACTCATGAAATCATATGGCTAATACCGGAAAATCCCATGCACATAAGCAACTAATTATGAACCAAGACTATACATGAAATCTAAACCCAATCATCAAAATATTCACATGGAACCATCAAGATTAATAAAAAACCAGTCAATAATCTATCTATGTCACATGAAAATTCAACATTTACACGGACAAGAATTCAATCAACATTCACTTTATGAAATTCCAAAATATAATAAACATACTTTAATTCATGAATAATTAATAAATCCTAAACATGAAATCTAATTAAATTGCTATATTATATTTCATGATTGAGTTAACAAATTTAAATAGATATATCTAGTTACCTAGAATTAATGCGGTAACAACCAAGAAACGATGACAAGTACAAGAACTCGACCATGCGATTACACGGCCAAACGATTTTAACCACGAGCAACACATCCACCACGCACGGCTATGCACCACTCGTTCACTTCGACTACCACACGACCACCGTTTCACACGAGCATGACCACCATCCTGCACGGCTGTGCACGGATACGTCCTAAAATCCCGCACGATCTTCACCCTCAAACCACCGTGATCACCACCACGGACTACCTTCATGGAAACCCACAAACCCGATCACCCAACCACGAACCAAACCCGAACAATTGATCTTGAACAAAATCGATGAGGATTAGTTTGTGTTTAAAGATTTAAAGATCAATGGGAGATGAATCTTTAAGTTTTGGGTTTGAGAAAGATGACAAAAAATGGATGGGGGTTTTAAGCTAAAATAGGCGTGTGAAATGGAGGGAAAAATGTGGAGTGTGTTTAGATTGAAAGTATGAGAAAATGATTATTAAATGAGCAAACAATCTTAATGTCCGCTAACACCTCCTATTTATAGAACTTAGTTAGGTGTGAACACAAAACAAGTGGCAATGGAGCCAGAAGAGAGAGGGGGCCGATTATGTGGAACAAAAATGGGCCAAAAGTGCTAATGGGCCACTTGCACTAAAGCATGCCTAATCATGATTAATTTTGGACTTGGCATAAAATTAAATAATTAGGAATTAAAAATTCCCAAAAACTATCCTATGAAATAATATAACATGAAAGTTAATATCCAAAATTTGAGATATTACAGTCACCCTTCTTAAGAAAATTTCGTCCCCGAAATTTATGAAAAGAAGTTTCACACAACAATCATACAACAAAAATCACACAAAGAAAATCAATCAATCAAACAAGGAAACAAAAAATGGAGAACATACCCGATAAAAAAAGTGTTGAACCATGTTTGATTTGAATGATGACAAACCAGTCCTCTATACTTGATGTCTATAAATAATTGTATATGAACAGGTTGAATCAAGTGAGGATCCATCAAGGCAATCATGAAGGCCTTGAGATACTTGAAGATCAGAAACCAAGAGCTTGGAGCCTTTTATTTTTATACTTCTAGGATCTTCATGTAAAATAGGCTTAAGAAAGTATTCTTATTGTTTTTAAATAAAGAGCAAAAAGACCTTAAGTGTACATCAAGTAAAGAGAACAGGCAAAGAACAAGCTTGGAACAGTTCCCTTTACCAGATGTAGACTTAGTAGTACTGAGACCACTGTGGGAACAGACCTCAGTATTACGCACGTGACCCGTACAGATTTTCGAGTTCAAAATCATTTTTGAAAATTTATTTGAAAAATCTGGATCACTTGTGTCCTGGAAATCTGCTAAATTGATTTGCAAAATCAGCTCATTAAATGCAATGTACTTGATTGGACTTTTGAGTATTAACCGCTGCAAACAGTGGTAGTATACAAAAGTCTGGAACAGTTAACTGTTCACTTGTGTCAGCTGATCCTTTTGCACAATTTAGGGGAGCTTCCAGCACACTTCTAGGGAACGGTTTTCTTGCCTATATAAACATTCTTTGCAAAAAACCCTAGAAGACTTTTGCTCTCCAAAGAAAACAAAGTAATACTTTCTGAGAGTCTATTCTTAGTCCAAAACTATCTCCATATCCATCTTTAAGAGAAAAACTTACGGAGATTTAAGTTTGTAACATTTGAACCACTTAGAGGGAAGTGGTTGGGGAGTGTTCTGTGAACACTGAGTGAACTGTTAGAGTTAACAGTTGGGGAATTAAGTGTTACATAGTTGTAGCACTTGATTGAGTGTGTAACCTTGTTATTATTCTGAGTTGATTAATAATATTGGTGAGAGAGTGGAGGACGTAGGCTTGTTTAGAAGCCGAACCTCGTTAAATCTTTGTGTCCTTACTCTTTGCTTACTGTTCTCTCGCTGTTCTCACAAAAGCACAAACAAAACTTGAAAACGATTGAAAAAACACACATACTCAATTCAACCCCCCTTCTTGAGTATACATTGAACTAACAATTGGTATCAGAGCCTAACTTCTCAAAAGGTTAACTACCTAGAGGAGCAAGAAGATGTCTACTCAAGAATCAAACAGTTCAAGACTCCCCAAGTTCAATGGCACTAACTACTCTTGGTGGAAAAATTGCATGAAAAATCTTATCATTGGGATAGATTATGAGTGCTGGATGATTGTCAAAAATGGACCCACGTCCATCCACAAGAAGAGTCAGGAAGGGCTCATGGTTCCAAAGACAGAAGAAGAGTACACAAGTGAAGACTACAAGAAGCTGGAGAAAAATGCAAAGGCAATGTCACTTGTCCAACAAGGAATTGCAGAATGTGAGGTAAATCGAATTCTAGCTTGTTCTTCTGCAAAGGAAATATGTGATACACTAGAGCTTGCATATGAAGGAAACTCTGAGGTGAGAAGGTCAAAAATTGACATGCTTATGTCAAAATATGAAGTCTTTGAAATGACTAGAGATGAAAATATAAAGGACATGTTTACAAGGTTCATGACCATTGTAAATGAACTAAAGTCATTGGGAAAGACCTTCTCAAGTGAAGAGTTGGTGAGGAAAATGTTGAGAAGCTTATCAGGGAAGTGGATGCCCAAGGTTACAGCCATACAAGAAGCAAAGGATCTGTCCTCACTATCTCTAGAACAACTTATTGGTTCCTTGATGACTCATGAGATGTTGGTAGATTCAAAGGCTGAATCTAGCTCAAAATACAAGGAAATGGTTCTTAAAGCAGAGGAATCCGAAGAAGATGAAGATGATATAAGTCTCATGGCCAGAAGGTTTGAAAAATACCTTAGGACAAAGTCCAAGGGTAAGTTTGTAAAAGGAAGGAACAGTTCTGGACAGTTCAGGAAAACCAGTTCCAATACTGGTTGCTTTAAATGTGGTGAAATGGGGCACAGAATCAAGGAGTGTCCAACATGGAAAAATCCCAAGGGAAATCCTGGAGTCCAGGCTGAGAAGAAGGTTTTTAAAAGAGCTATGCTGGCTGCAGTGTGGGGAGATTCAGAATCAGAAGATGATGAAGAAGAAGAAGAAGCAAATCTCTGTCTAACTGCTTTCACATGCACAGACCAGTCTGAAGTCTGTTTGCAAAAAGAAGAAGTTCTCTGTCTCATGGCTGGTGGAAGCACTTCAGACGACAACCAGGTATGTTTTAATGATTTAAAGGAAAACATGCATAATCTAGATAGAGATGAACTACTTGACTATCTTGAATTCACTATTGATCAATGCATTAGTGTTGGGTCTGCTTATCAGAACAACAAAAAGAAATTAAAAGAAACAGTTCGAGAGTATGAAATATGTGGTGCTAGATCTGCTGAACTTGAGCTTATTTGTGAAGAACTTAAAGAAAAAATTTTTGAGCTTGAAATAACAGCAGATCAGCATAAAATGGAACTTGAGACATTAAACTCCAAACCAGTTCCTAAAGAGGATGAACTTTTTGAAAAAATTGAAAAGGGGTTTAATGAGCTTAAGAAATTTATCACACATAATTCAAACTTTGAACTGTTAAAAGACACATGTACCTTGAGTAAATCTGATGTCATACTTGCATATGACCATTTAATTGAAAAACTTGAAGATTTACACAAAGAACATAATGAGCTCAAGAGTTCTGAAGAGACTGGTTCTCCCACTGCCTTTGATGAGGTCTTGGATGTTTTACATGATGAGTGCACAGCCAAGATATGTGATCTCGAGGCTGAACTCATCTTATTAAAACAAGAAAACCTCAAGAAGACCAGTAATGAACCAGATCCCTCCCTGGTCTCAAGACTACAAGATGAACTTCAAAAGACTAGAATTGACTTAAAATCTTTTGAGAAACAAAATGAAGTTCAACTTAAGAGGCTTGAGAACAAGGAAAATGAGCTAACAGATTGTATGAACCAAATGAACAAAATGTTAAATGCTCAGAAAACCCTAAACATCCTCACATTCCAACCTGGAAATTCTCAAAGGTTTGGTTTAGGGTATTCTGGATCTAGTTCTACAACTGTTCTTGGCAGAGACAACACGTGGTTGAATGAATTCAAGAAAGGCAAGTATATATTTGCCAAGGATATGCATGTTTGTACCTATTGTGGTAAAAGTGGTCATGTTACTAACAAATGTTTCACCAAAAAGAAACATGACAAGAAAAATAAAGCCTACACCCAACAAGTGTGGGTTAGAAAGGTCAAGATTGAAAATGTTTCAAAGAACAAGGAACCCAAGCTGGTCTGGGTTCCTAAAACTAATCTTTAGTTTGCTTGTGCAGGTGCGAGTGAAAGGAAAGCCATATTGGTATTTGGACAGTGGTTGCTCAAGACACATGTCCGGGGATAAAGAACAATTCCTTTCACTCACTGCATTCGAGGGAGGGCACGTGACATTTGGTGACAATAGCAAATGACTTATCAAAGGAGTAGGTAAGGTTGGTAAGTCACTCTCCCAAGCAATTGACAATGTTTACTATGTAGAAGGTTTGAAACATAACCTTTTGAGCATATCTCAACTATGTGACAAGGGAAATAAAGTGAATTTTGAATCAAACACTTGTCACATAGTGAATTCTAAGACAGGGGAACTGGTCTGTGAAGGAACAAGGCATAACAATGTGTATATTACATGCTTAAATCAACTTCCACAGAACAGTGCCCTCTGCCTTAGTGTTGTAGAGGATGACCAATGGCTTTGGCATAAAAGATTAGGACATGTTAGCTTCACTTTGCTCAACAAGTTGAGAACACAAGAATTGGTATTAGGTTTACCTAACATCAAATATGTGGCAGACCAGCTCTGCCAAGAGTGTGCAAAGTGCAAGCATGTAAGATCATCTTTTAAACCAAAGAAAATGGTTAGTTCCTCTAGACCATTTGAACTAGTACACATGGATTTATGTGGACCTATGCGTGTACAAAGTAGAAATGGCTTTAGTTATGTATTTGTCTTAGTTGATGATTACTCTCGTTTCACTTGGACCATATTCTTGAAATACAAAGATGAAACTTTTGATGAATTTGAAATACTAGTGAAACAAGTCCAGAACAAGATCAATCATCAGTTAGCATCCATCAGATCTGATCATGGGTCAGAATTTGATAATGCTAGCTTCATAACCTATTGTATGGAGCATGGTGTTTCTCACAACTTCTCAGCCCCCAGAACTCCACAACAAAATGGAGTTGTTGAAAGAAAGAATCGCACTCTAGAAGAAATGGCTAGAACCATGCTTCTAGAGAGTGGTCTGTCCAAGAAATTTTGGGCTGATGCTGTGAGTACATCCTGCTACATACTCAATAGGGTTATGCTAAGACCAATACTAAGAAAAACACCTTATGAACTTCTAAGGGGTCGAAAACCAAACATTGAACACTTAAGGATATTTGGTTGTAAGTGTTTTGTACACAACAATGGTAAGACCAGTTTGGACAAGTTCGATCCCAGGAGTGATGAAGCTGTTTTTATAGGGTATTCTCCTCATAGCAAGGCATATAAAGTTTTCAACAAAAGAACCTTGTGTGTTGAAGAGAGTATCCATGTATTTTTTGATGAAACTAACATGTTCAACAAGCCTGTGCAGGTAGATGATGATGAAGGCTTTAATATTGGAATGACAAACTTCACTGGAGCTGAAACAGAGAACACTGATGAACCAGACCCTCAAACTCCTCCTGAAAACAAAAATGAGTCTGGTGCAGCAGAGGGAAATGCTAAACAGGTTGTTGAACTTAGTGACTCTCCTGCCCATCCATCTGAAGATGAAGTGGGAGAGAACACTGAAGAAACTGGTCCACCCTCTCAAAATGAAAATGAAATAGGGGGAACGTAACCAGTACAGACATTGGTTCTAACTTAGGTGACTTAAATATTGTAAGAAAGAGTGTGTTTAAGCAAAGAAGCTCTCATCCTTCTGATCAAATCATTAGTGATTTATCAAAAGGAGTCCAAACTAGAAATTCTGTTTGGAAGAACTTCTGTGCTTACTTCACCTTCTTATCTCACATAGAACCAACTGACTATAAGATTGCTCTAACTGATCCTGATTGGATCTTGGCCATGCAAGATGAGTTGAACCAGTTTGAAAGAAATCAGGTTTGGCATCTTGAACCAAGAACCAATGAGATGTCTGTTATTGGAACCAAATGGGTCTTCAGAAACAAAATGGATGACTCAGTTACTATAGTCAGAAACAAGGCCAGGCTAGTGGTTCAAGGGTTTAACCAACAAGAGGGAATAGACTATGATGAAACCTTTGCTCCAGTAGCCAGGCTTGAAGCAATAAGAATTTTGATTGCATTTGCTGCCCACATGAACTTTAAACTCTTTCAAATGGATGTTAAAATTGCTTTTCTAAATGGTTATTTGAAAGAAGATGTGTATGTGGAATAGCCCCCTGGCTTTGAGGATAGAGTTTGTCCAGATCATGTCTACAAGTTAGACAAAGCTCTTTATGGCCTCAAACAAGCCCCTCGTGCTTGGTATGAGAGACTCTCTAGCTTTCTTATTGAAAATCATTATGAGAGAGGTTCAGTGGACAAAATTCTATTCTTAAAAAAAAGGGAAACAGATCTGTTAGTGGTCCAGGTATATGTTGATGATATTTTGTTTGGGGCTACTAATTCTGTTTTGTGTGATGAGTTTGCAGACCTAATGAAAAGTGAATTTGAGATGAGCATGATGGGAGAACTTGGTTTCTTCCTAGGGCTTCAAATCAGGCAAGTGGATGATGGAATCATGATCCACCAACAGAAGTATCTCAAGGAGCTCCTCAAGAGATATGGTCTGCAAGATAGCAAGTCCTATGACACACCTATCCCTACCTATTCTAAACTGAGCCTAGATGAGAAAGGAAAGGATGTTGAGGATAAGCTATACAGAGGTATGATTGGCTCACTTCTCTACTTAACAGCTAGTAGACCAGACATAGTGTTCTCAGTTGGGTTTTGTGCAAGATTTCAAAGCAACCCAAAAGAGTCTCATCTAAAAGCTGTTAAGAGAATTTTTAGGTACCTAAGTGGTACAGAGGACATGTGCTTATGGTATCCAAAGGGAAGCAATTTTGATCTTTTAGGATACACTAATGCTGATTATGCTGGTTTTAGTGTGGACAGGAAGAGCACTTCAGGAATGGCTCACTTCTTAGGTTCTTGTCTCATTTCGTGGGGATCTAAGAAACAAAATTCAGTGGCCTTATCCACAGCTGAATCAGAGTACATAGCTGCTGCTTTGTGCTGTGCTCAATTGCTTTGGATAAAGACACAACTTAAGGATTTTGGGGTCTGTTCCGGAAGTGTTCCCATATTGTGTGATAACACCAGTGCTATAAACATTTCAAAAAATCCTGTCCAACACTCTAAAACCAAACATATTGAAATCAGAAATCATTTTCTCAGAGACAATGTTGAAAAAGGAAATGTGAATCTTGAATTTTGCAGATCTGAAGAACAATTGGCTGATATTTTCACTAAACCCCTGAGCAGGGAAGTGTTTGTCAAACTCCGCACATTACTTGGTATGGTAAGGATTAGATCCTAGTTCCTTAGGACTTATCTTTCACTTTTTGGCTATGTTTGACTTTATGATCATTAGTGTAAATAAGCAGGGCTGGTTAACTCTTAATGTCATTGATGCAAGTGGTCTCAAAATTCTTATGCTGATGCTGTTCCAATGTGTGGTATCTCTAAGTTGCCTAATTGTAAGTTGCATTAAAGTTTTTAATTTATTCAGATCAGCGTCAGACCATCGTAAGACCAGTTCCCTACATCGGTTATATCAGTTACTGCTGAATTCTCGATTTTAAAATTGAGGAGTTAAGTGTTCTGACACATGACCGTTGTGAACAGTAGAAGTTACTTCCACTTTATCTGTTCGAATAACTGCCGGTTTTCTCCATTTTAATTCATTTTATCACATTGATTTCTCTAACTGTCTCTTTCTCTCTCAAAGTAATCCTTTCTCTCAAACCTTAAGCACCATCATCAAAATCCTCTTTAAGAATTCAAATTCGGTTTCTTTCTCTCTCCTTCATCAACTCTGCAAATCTAATCAAAATGGGAAGAAAGAAAAGCAAGGCTGCAAGGAAGAAAAGTCGCGGGTTAAGCCAATCTCCAAATTTCACACCCTCTAAGGCTGAGATAGAATCAGAAAATGTAGTGGTTGCTGAACACCACCACACAGAAGAAAAGGAAGAAAAAATCAAGGATCAAACCACAACAGAAACAGTTGCTGAGTCTAAAGGCACATGCAAGCCCGATGAGAAATCTACTCCTCCACCAAGCCCTAAATCATCACCACCACCTCAACCTCAGAAAACACCATCACCATCTAAGAAATCATCCTCTCCATCACCCAAACAACACTCGTATCACCCAAACAAAATCTTCACCTCCACTAAAACCACCATCTCCCACAGAAGCCAAAACTCCTCCCCCACAGTCACCACTAAAATTCACAACTCCACCATCATCTCCACCACAAAAAGAAACAACCCCATTACCCTCTCCACCATCAGAAAAATCACCCACATCATCACCACAGACCACACAGAAACCAGTGCCAAGCACTGAAGAGAAGGAAGTTGAAAAGGAAGAGATGGAAAAGAAGGATGATAACACCAATGTTCAGGATATAGATGTCGAGATCACCGGTGTTGTACAAGGAGAAAAGGAACCAGGAAAAAGAACCAGGCCCTTGAGGACAAGGGTCTGTAAGGAAGAAATCAAGAAGGAATCTGCTGAAGTGGTTCCTGAGGAAAAGAAGGATGAAAAGAAGAAAAGGGTGAAGAGTGTTGCCAAGAAGGATAAAGCCTCAGAAAGTCTCAAGCCTGCAACCAAGCTCCCATCAGAAAAGAAGAGGAAAGCTGCCTCTACCTCTGACAAAACTCCTGCCAAGAAGAAAGGTAAGACCACTTCTGAACCACTGTATGAACTAAGTGGTAGGGGTGTCTTATTTGGTTTTTCATGTCCTATGTCTTGGATGAATCAACCATTTTTAGAGGAGTTTAAGGAGGCCATAGAGTACCAGGGCTGGGAAGGGCTGTTTGATAAGAGGCTAAATGTTTTTGAAACTTGTGTTGAAGAATTTTACTCTAAGTTGGGGAAGTTAGAGAAAGGGAAGGTCTGGAGTGAGGTTGAGGGGGTCGACATCACTCTTTCAAAGAAGAGTCTAGGGGAGATACTGGGTGTACCAAGGGGTGGATTCTGTGATTATTCCAAGGACAACTGGCCAACTATTCCTGAGGTCAGTACAGAACACATACAGACCACTCTCTTTACTAGTTCTCCAACTGATGGTGCTGGCTATGTTATTGGCCAATTAAGGGAACCAGTAATGAGGCTGTTCCATACAGTTGCCTCTAAGATAGTACTCCCCAGGGCTGAGGGCAGAATGGATGTTAGGAAGATGAATGCTGTGATTATTTACTGTCTTTATGAGAAGATTAAGTTAAGTCTCCCTGGTCTGATGCTAGCTCACATGGTTAGCATTTTGGAAAGGTCCAACCACTCTCTACCTTATGGAGCCTGGCTTACTTTGGTTTTCCAAAGCAGAAAGGTTCATCTGAAAGGTGAGGTAAAGAAAATGTCTGTCCTCAACAACCAGATCCTAGGTCAGAAGGGGATGACCTTTGAGGGAGGTATGCTCAAAATGAAGGATGAAGACAGGGTTACAGGGGCCAGAAGGACAAGCAGTTCCAGGTCTGAGGAGGCTACTGAGTCACTATCCAAACAGGTGCAGACACATGGGGAATTACTGCAACAGATGATGGCTAGTGTCAATGCTCTGTGCACCTCTCTGGATGGTTCTATAAAGAATATAACAGCACGACTGGACTCCCAGGAAGAAAAGCTTGCCTCCTCTTCCAACTTCAAACCCAAGACCACCAAGAGACCAGTTCCCATCATAGCCCAAGTCAGGAAGAAGCAGCAGGAGCAGAGTGCAGAAAAAGAGGATGAGGATTCCACTGAGGATTCTGATGATGATGCTGACTCCACCTCCTCTTAGCCTACCCCCTTCCCTACTAACATTGATCTCAAACTTTCCTTTCTCTGGTTTTTCTGAACAACTACTCTGGTTTCTCTGAACAATTGCTACCTTTAGTTTTTGACCATTTCTGATAAACAATTACTTTGCAGAATGGTCCTGGTCTGTATATTTTATTAACTTCTGTGTGCACTTGAACAGTTTGGGATTGTGAGTTGCAGGTACTCACATTTGGAACAGCATCTCTAGAATGCTGTGTGTATATTATGCTTATGACTTTACTTGTTGCCTTCTCCTAATTTTATGCTATGGTTGTTTTTTTCATTTGATGATGCCAAAAGGGGGAATAGGACAGGTGAAGTTCCTAGTATCAATTGTAGCAACCTGGACAAGGTTCAGACCTTGTTAAGAGATGGCCCAGCTTTTTGCCTAGGAGTATCTTGAATTCAGATCAAGTGCCCCTATCCATCCCAACTGGAAGAAATTCTTCTAAGTGAAATTGAAATTTCTCTTGCTACATTTGATAATTGATAAGTCTTGCAGGTTACAGGTTTAATGCTGAAACTCAATAATAAATTGAGTAATGTGATGAGTGACTGATCATTGTTATCAGTCTAATTGTGCTTTAGTCCGCTGTATATTTTTTATTCTCCGAGATTATGAATCTGACTACAGGCATAGTGCAAGACCAGTTCCTCTGAACAATTATTTTATTTTGAAATAACTGGATACTGTTCTCAGGGGGAACTTCATGGTTTGTCATCATCAAATAGGGGGAAATTGTTGAACCATGTTTGATTTGAATGATGACAAACCAGTCCTCTATACTTGATGTCTATAAATAATTGTATATGAACAGGTTGAATCAAGTGAGGATCCATCAAGGCAATCATGAAGGCCTTGAGATACTTGAAGATCAGAAACCAAGAGCTTGGAGCCTTTTATTTTTATACTTCTAGGATCTTCATGTAAAATAGGCTTAAGAAAGTATTCTTATTGTTTTTAAATAAAGAGCAAAAAGACCTTAAGTGTACATCAAGTAAAGAGAACAGGCAAAGAACAAGCTTGGAACAGTTCCCTTTACCAGATGTAGACTTAGTAGTACTGAGACCACTGTGGGAACAGACCTCAGTATTACGCACGTGACCCGTACAGATTTTCGAGTTCAAAATCATTTTTGAAAATTTATTTGAAAAATCTGGATCACTTGTGTCCTGGAAATCTGCTAAATTGATTTGCAAAATCAGCTCATTAAATGCAATGTACTTGATTGGACTTTTGAGTATTAACCGCTGCAAACAGTGGTAGTATACAAAAGTCTGGAACAGTTAACTGTTCACTTGTGTCAGCTGATCCTTTTGCACAATTTAGGGGAGCTTCCAGCACACTTCTAGGGAACGGTTTTCTTGCCTATATAAACATTCTTTGCAAAAAACCCTAGAAGACTTTTGCTCTCCAAAGAAAACAAAGTAATACTTTCTGAGAGTCTATTCTTAGTCCAAAACTATCTCCATATCCATCTTTAAGAGAAGAACTTACGGAGATTTAAGTTTGTAACATTTGAACCACTTAGAGGGAAGTGGTTGGGGAGTGTTCTGTGAACACTGAGTGAACTGTTAGAGTTAACAGTTGGGGAATTAAGTGTTACATAGTTGTAGCACTTGATTGAGTGTGTAACCTTGTTATTATTCTGAGTTGATTAATAATATTGGTGAGAGAGTGGAGGACGTAGGCTTGTTTAGAAGCCGAACCTCGTTAAATCTTTGTGTCCTTACTCTTTGCTTACTGTTCTCTCGCTGTTCTCACAAAAGCACAAACAAAACTTGAAAACGATTGAAAAAACACACATACTCAATTCAACCCCCCTTCTTGAGTATACATTGAACTAACAAAAAGCTGATGTTACTTGTCTCGCATAGACGACTCGGTCTCCCAAGTAGCCTCCTCGGACTGACTGCTCCTCCATAGTACCTTAACCAAAGCCACTACCTTCCGTCTCAACTGTCAGTCTTGCCGATCCAAAATCAGAATGGGTACTTCCTCAAAAGAGAGATTCGGCTCAAGAGCTACCGAATCAATTGTCACCACATGAGAAGGGTCACTCAAATACTTCTGCAACTGTGAGATGTGGAAGACATTATGAACCTTTGACAACTCTGGTTGCAAAGCCAATCGATATGCAACCTCGCTAACCCGCTCAAGAACCTCATAGGGACCAAAATATCTAGGCCCGAGCTTGTCCTTCTTCCCAAAAAGTACCACACCCTTCATCGGCGTTACCTTGAGCAGAACCTTATCATCCTCTTGAAATACAAGGGCCTTCTCTGTCGATCTGTATGTGCCTTTTGTCAACTCTGAACCGCTTGGAGCTTCACCCAAACCATACGAATGAGTTCTACGGTCTCCTTGATATGTTCCGGACCAATGACCAAGGCATCACTAATGTCGCGCCAACACATAGGACTACGACACTTGCGCTCGTACAAAGCCTCATATGGCGCCATCTGAAAACTCGAGCGATAACTGTTGTTGTAAGAGAACTCAACCAAACTCAACAATCTCACCCAAGATTGTTGAAACTCGAGGGCGCATACCTGCAACATATCCTCCAACTCCTGGATTATCCTCTCACTCTGACCATCAGTTGCTGCATGAAAAGTCGTACTCAGATTCAAATTAGTACCAAAAGCCTCTTGAAGTGATTTCCAAAATGAGACAAGAACCGAGGATCCCGATCACACACGATGTCCTTAGGCACCCCGTGCAACCGAACAATGTCTCGTATATAGGCTTCTACCATATTTTCCATGGACCAAGTTGTCGTCATAGGAATAAATCACTTGCAACTTTGGTCAACCGGTCTACTATCACCAGAACTGCATCTAACACCTAGGTCATCGTTAGTAAACTCACCACGAAATTCATGTAGATAGAATCAAACTTCCATGTAGGAATGGGTAATGGCTGCTGTAATATCCCAACTTTTTGGGTGCAATTTGTGTGTTAATTTTGTATGACATTTCATGACTTAGAATTTAATGTTCTTTTAATTTTTGGGTTAGCCCAAACTTTTGGCTTGAATTGGGCTTTGAATTGCATTAAGTTAATTAAGTGGCCCAATTTATCCTAATCTACCCCCTATGGCAGGTCCTAATAAGGGTGATTACCCATGTTTTTGCTCCTTCTCTTGCCTATACCTCTATATATATAGGAGTGCACTTGAGATTTTGGGTACTTACTTCATTTGCCAATCATACTCACTACACTCAAAAGCAAACATAGCTCCATCTTCTTCCTCCCATATTCACGCCATTTTTTACCCGTATTTTCCATCAAAAATTCATCTTCTTCTTCCACCCAATTTTCCAAGATTCCATAAGTTTTAGACTACATATGCAGTGTAGTATTAGTTTCTTCATAAACATCGTTCAAGATTGTTGGTTTGGGTTTGTTCTGGGTTGGGTTTGAAGAGGGTATTTCATGAAGGTTGTTCGATCAAGGTTCGTACGTGCGTGGAGGTGGTCGTGTGGTGGTTATAGCTAGCTCCTCGTGGTGGTGCGAGATTCACTCACGGTGGCCATGGTAGTTCATGGCTGAATCACGATGGCAGGCTGGTTGTGTTCTTGGCTACTCATGTGGGTTCGTGGGTGTTCGAAGGTGATTGTGTGGTGGTGCCGTGTTGGTCGAAGGCTGGCCATGCGATTGGGGTGCGTGATCGTTGAGGCAATTGATCGTTCTTAGCTTCAATTTTTGGTTTACTGATTAATCCATGTAACTAGATGTTTAAACTCGAATTTGGTAATTAAGTTAACATAGATTAACATAGGATTGAATTAAATAAAATGATGAACGAATTCTCATGTTTTGCCATGTTATGCGTGTAAATTGATGTATGATTGTATGATTAATTTTTGATTAATTCATGTATGGTTTGATAATTAAAGGATTAGATTATAAGTAATATGTTTACTTTGATTTAATGATGCTGTTGATTTACCTCATTTTATGCATGTAATTTGAGCATGAGTTCTTGATGAGTTATTTATAAGTTCTTTAAGTTCTTTAATTCTTGAATAAATATTTTATGGTTTAAATAATAACTTTTCGAATCGGTTTTGAAATTGGATCTTTATTGAATTGTATTTAATTTTGGTTATTTTCTTTATATTTTGTCGATTCTTGGTTTTCTCGGTTTTTCTTGAAATGATCTTGAATTGGACGGTTTATTGGAATTTTCGAACAATATAGACGTTTTCTTGAATTTTTGTTGGATTTGGTTATTTCGAAATGTTTTGGAATTAATATGTTTTGAGTATTAATCTTTACGGTCATGTCGGTATTTTCGGATATTTAATTCGCCTATCTTAGTAACATATTGTTGCTATTTTGGGTTAAAATCGTGGACGCTGCCCTATGTTCGATATTTGTAGGTAGTTCTTGGTCCTAGGATGTGTTGTCGTCTAGGTTAGTGACGTATTGGTTTCTAGCTTAGGTGTAACGACCCTTATTTTATCAACGTTGTTTTCGAAGAAAACAACAATGCAAATCAAAATTATTCTAAGTTATAATTCCCAAATTATCAAATATAGCGGAAGCTCTGAACTTAATTCAAATTATTAAACAAAACCAATTAAAAATGTCCAATACAACTGAAAATCCATAATCCATTATAATAATCAAAACTACTAAATGTCCACCAAGACACTATTACAAAAGGCTAGGAAAGATATAAAAATAAACTAAGATCCTCGCTTGCTCAGAACCCAGCCCTTGCGTATCCCCAATCATTCTTCCTCGGTACCTTTAAAAGGGATTTTGGGGTCCACAGTCAGTGGGGAGTAATTAGATTGTTCTACTTAATCAGTAGAACACAATTAGAAACATAATAATTAGAATAGAATAACAGAACAGTCAAACAAGTCAACAAGAAAAGTCATTCAAAGATATTCAAGTTCAAGTACGCAGCGGAAATAAATCATAATAGAAAATCCAATCAAGACTCTCAAGACAAGCTTAATCCAATTCTAGACTTCTAGACTCCATTATTAATTTTCAAGTTCTAGTTCAATTCAAGTGCTAATCCGTTACACATTCATATGCTCGTAGGGGAAACCTTAACTCTTCCCCAACTTTCCTTGTCTCATGCCGGGTCAACCACAAAGGATCTACTTCCCGAGCAATGCGATCCAGAACTGCCCCAAAACCGCAGAAGGGGCAGTGGCTTTTTAGTTTAGCCACTAAATAGGCGGTCACTTTTTAGTTTATTATCTTTTCAAGTTCAACTTTCTAGTCACAATTTGACTTTCAATTACAAGACTTGACTTCTATCAATTCTAGTTCATCTTTACTTGACTCAAAAACTCTAAACAAGGACTCATATACTCGTCAATTTTGACAACATCACACGCTAATTCGTCGTTCATCAATAGTCAATCAATTCAACAAGTTAAAACATAAAGTCATCCAATAATCACCATGCAATAGCATAAATCAATTATAAATACGAATTCAGATGTTGAAATCTTACCCGTTACACACTTGCATACACGGCATCCATAATAATAATAATACAACTATAATTCATCAAATAAATCAATAATAATCATTATCAAATTTATACTAATTAAATTAACGAAACTAATCCCAGTTTGCAACTAAATTCTGATCTTTTAATTAATTGAACAATAAAAATCCAGTCTTTTATTTCTTTTACTCCATTCGACATTTTCGAACTATATTGGTGAGATTTATATTTTTAATCCAATTAAATTATAAGCTTTTAATCATTAATTAAAATAATTTCAAGAATAAGTCCAATCACCAATCTTTTCTCAAGAAAACAAGTAAAAATCACTCTTTTATTTTAAATGCATCATTCGACTTTTTCATAAAGTGAAGCAAGATTAATTCTTTCTTTTGCAATTCTAGATGGATCAAGATTTAATTTAATTAAAGTAATTTAATTAAATAAAAATTAGTACTTTATTAATCAAGATTTTCGACCAAAGATTACTTCAACAAGGTTATTGCACGCTTTTATAAAAGAACTATGAAGATTAAGTTTTTATGATTCAAGAACTATGCTAGTTAAAGAATTAATTCTAGAAAATTATTCAAAACTATTAGTAGATCAAGAGTTTAACAAAAAGATCAAGTTTTTATCATGAACAATATTCGAACAAATCAAGAAACAATCTGCCATCATTCGTCCAACACTATTACAACATTCAACAATTAATTTAACAATTTCTAATTAACAAGAATCATTAAAACAAGCATAAAGTATGATAAAGCATGAAATAGACCTATCAAATAATCATGGAAAACTATTAAGACACTCGACATTCATGGCTAAATTATCAACATGCAATTCGAAATTCAACACTATTGATTCTAAGCAATTCTACATAGTTCTAAACCTATTCTAGATAATTATATAACTAATCTATTATACTAATTAAATAAAAGCAATCTAATTACCTAACAAAGATAGAAAGAACATGAGGGTCGAATGGCTTGTTGCACGAGTGGCCTCAGGGTTCTTGGGTTCTTCTTGGTTCCCTGCTTCAATCTTTGAAGGGTTGGATCAAAGGAAAGATTTTAGGTTCTGTATTTCTTTTGTTTAATCAAAGTTTTAGAGAAAGGATTTGTTAGATGTTGTTTTTCCTTCTCTTGGTTTGGCCGTGTATAATAGTAGAGCAAGGGGTGTTTTTGCCTCCTAAACATTAGTAGGAAAGTTAGGATAAAAGTTAGATTTTTCTTTAGGGAGTCAAAATAGATATATAGATTAGTATTATTGGTAATTAAATTGGGTTGGTCAAATAAAGAAAATAAAAGAAGGGATGTCGTGGTTGGGCGTGTGGTTTGGACGAATTGGGCTTTGGTTTTAGCTGAGCCAAGCAATTGGATTGGGTCCAGATTGATGAGCAGCCTTACTATAGCACTTGAATGGTAATTAATTACATAATAATTAACTAAATAATTAATTAATTAAATAAAATTTAAAATAGCCCCAAAATTGGGGGTATTACAAGGGTCCCGTGCGCAACCGCGTCTTCTGCATGACCTAGGAAGAAGCAGCAGCTCAACCTGAAGATGTCACAGGTATTATTTCTACCATAGCATGTTCTATATGTGGTTTATGTGTTTATGTGTGCTTCCTTAGGAAATTTCGAGGACGAAATTTTCTTAAGGAGGGGACACTGTAACGACCCAGATTTTTGGGCCGTAAAATTTCGTGGAAAATTATGCCTTTAAGCCCAAACTATCTAATTGGGCCAAGAGACTTAATTTTATATTTGGGAATCAAGCCCGAAACCAAGCCTATGAGCCCCTTCATAGCCGGCCCCTATTCTTTTAATTGCTTTGCTCCTTAAACCCATCCTACTACTTGAAACTAATGCTCTAGAAATACCCCTAAAAGTCCACCCTTTGTAAACCTTAATCATTACTTCATTTAAAACTAAAACAAAACCTTCCTCCTCTACTTAGTTCTCACGGCAAACTCAAAAGAAACCAAGCCAAAGCAAATCTCTCCTTCTCTTCTTGGCCCTCACGGCATCTCACCATTAACACCCCCCAAAAATTCATCTTCCACTTCATAAATCAATTAACACCATCAAACCTTCAACCCATCATCAACTAGAACCAAGAACCCTTTTTTGGACGTGTGGCTCATGGCCGTGCGTGGTATTGTGGCTCGTGTTTGGGCGAGTTTCCGTGCGTGAGTTTTGGCTTGATCAAACTAGGTAACTAGTTCTATTCTACTTATGATTAGGATTAGATTACATAGGATGATAGGATTAGATAGATTATTGCTTGATGATCTTGCCTTACGTATGACTTACGAGTAGTATGACTTACATAGGATGATAGGATTAGATTGTTGCTTGATGATCTTGCCTTACGTATGAGTCGCTTGATGATCTTGCCTTACGTTCTTTTACTTGTTCAAATGAAATCTTGGTGAATCTTTACATGTTAATGTCTTGAATTGTCTTTATTTGAAGATTTGTAATGAATCTTGAAGTCAAGTAATGATTTCTTGAATTATTGTTTTTAGTAGCTATCATGCGTGTATTTGAAGGTTAGCAAAGTGTGAATTTTTATTAGTTTAATGGCAAATCTTGATGAATTCTCATGAATCTTGTGCAATTACGAATAGCGATGATTGCTAGTAATATGCGTGAATATGTATGAATGTGTGAAATTTGTATTGGTTTAATTGATTATCATGATGATCCTGCAAAAACAATTGCACCGTTTTGTTTCTTTTATTTTATTGATACAAGAGCTTTGATATAATTGTTGACTTTATAAAATCATGGGTAATATTGATGATGGTGTATGATGTAATAGTACAAGCATGGAATTTGATTGATGAAAGCATGATATTGTTTTAAAACTTAAAGCATTGACCATATGAATTCATGTATCTTAGTGGAAGTAGCAAGTTTGTATTTTTGCATTGTTAATTTGCTAAGTGCCATGCGTGTAATTAGATTGACTAAGGCTTGTTATTTAATTTCATATTGTATTTATATAGTGAAGCATGAGTTTTGATTTGATATTTTGAAGAACTATGCGTGTGGTTTCGTGTGTTCATTTTGATGATGTCTTTGAGTCTTTGTCAAGGTCTAGTTGTGTTTATCGGTTGAAGACCGAGCGAGTCGAGTCTATCGGTTTATCGGTGATAAATTGAGCGGGGCAAGTTTGTGTGTTTGTTTGATGGTCAAGTCGTGTCTATCGGTTTATTGGTGATAATCTGAGCAGGTCTATCGGTTCATCGGTGATGAACTAAGCGGGGCAAGTTTGTGTGTTTATCGGTTTATCGGTGATAAACTTTGCGGGTCTATAAGTTCATCGGTAATGAACTGAGCGGGGCAAGTCTGTTATTTGATGGTCATGATATCGGTTGTAGACCGAGCGGAGTCTTGTTATTGTGTAGATATTGCATTTGAGAATTGTGCGTGTTGTACCATGAAGTGTATATGTTGGCCTGATTTGAATGATATTGTTTGATGATGATAACAATGTTTCCGCTGCTAACTCTGACATTGAATTAATTGAATCTGTGAATGTTGTTGTTATGTAGTATTCCCTGTGTTCTAAAACTGTTGTTCTATGTAATGTGGTCCTACTTCGAAGTAGGACAGTCTAGTTACTCGCCACTAACGGTGGACCCCTAATCCTATTTTGCAGGTGAGCAGGATAGAGATAAGAGACGGGATGAGTGTTTGACGAGCGATCTAGGCACCTGTTTTTCTGTTTTTAGTAGTTATAGATTTATTTCTTGTTATAGGACTTTGATTTTAGATTAGTTTACTATTTTGCCTATTGGGATTCATTAATAATAACAACGATTAACATTTTACCACGAGTTTAAGTTATTTTACGTTTTTAATTCGATTGGTAATTGCCTGTTTACGACATTATCACCGTTAACGTCGTTGCTAGAATACGGGTCATTACAATTGTTACCAGAGCTTTAGGTTAATCCTTGAGTTTACTTCTTCAGAAGTAAACTATGAGTTGAGCGCTTTATGTAATAAAGAGTGTAATTTAGATCACAAAACCCTAAAACCGTAGTGTGAGTAACTTTGGGTAGTGACTGGGGTTAAGAATGATTTTATTCTTTAGTTTCCTAGGTTCTTGTGTTGTTGTGTTGATTTTCCTAACTTGGTTACTCTTTTGCTAGAATGGCATCTCCAGCTCGTTTCACCAATCCTCGGGATCGACGTCGTGCGTTAGAAGATGCAATTCTCACCTTAGCTCAATGAGGTGTTCGGACGTCTGGTCAACGGTCAACCTCTGACCAAATTGCTCATCATCGACCCCCGACCTACGAGGGCACTGCTGATCTAGTGGTGTTAGAGAACTGGGTTCGAGAGATGAGAAAGCTTTTCGAGGCCACTAGGTGTCCCGAAACGGAAAAGGTTCCAATTGCCACCTACTATCTCAAGGGTGAAGCAGACAATTGGTGGAGCACGATCCAGCCAGGGCTCCAGCCTGGAGAGATAATCCTTTGGCCAGATTTCGTAGAACGGCTTCAGGAACGGTTCTATCCTAATGAGCTCAGATGGCAGAAGCAGGAAGAGTTCCTCACCTTGACTCAAGGAACAATGTCCTTGTAAGCCTATACGGATAAGTTCACCGAACTATCCAGCTTTGCCACATCAGTGATTCCCTCAGAGTTAGAAAGGGTTAAGAAGATGGATCCTCGCATCCGTGTTCACGTAATCAGCAGCGGTGCTACGACCTTTCACCGAGCTTACGAAGTAGCTCTGGAGATCCACACATCAATAGCGGAGGAAGAGGAAGCAAGGAGGAGGTCGCAGGAGTTCTTCTATCAACCTACAGCCAAGAGGCTCCGTTATGAAGATGACAACGATCCTCGGCAGACCAGCCAACCCGTTCAAGAACAGAATCTGAAGACATGCAACGGCTGCAAGAAGGTTCTGCACCTGCGTAGGAGATGTGATGGTACCCCCATAGTGTGCTACAACTGCAGGCAACCGGGTCACAAGTCATTTTTCAACTCGAAGAAGCAAGGGACCGACCCTACTCACAAGGCTCACGTGCGCAACCGCGTCTTCTGCATGACCTAGGAGGAAGCAGCAGCTCAACCTGAAGATATCACAGGTATTATTTCTAGCATAACATGTTCTATATGTGGTTTATGTGTGCTTCCTTAGGAAATTTCGAGGACGAAATTTTCTTAAGTAGGGGACATTGTAACAACCCGGATTTTTAGGCCGTAAAATTTCGTGGAAAATAATGCCTTTAAGCCCAAACTATCTAAGGGCCAAGAGACATAATTTTATATTTGGGAATCAAGCCCAAAATCGAGCCCATGAGCCCCTTCGTAGTCGGCCCCTATTCTTTTAATTGCTTTGCTCCTTAAACCCATCCTACTACTTGAAACTCATGCTCTATATATATACCCCTAAAAGTCCACCCTTTTGTAAACCTTAATCACTACTTCAATCAAAACTAAATCAAAACCTTCCTCCTCTACTTAGTTCTCACGCAAACTCAATAGAAAACTAGCCAAAGCAAATCTCTCCTCCACCTCTTGGCACTCACAGCATCTCACCATTAACACCCCCCAAAATTTCATCTGCCACTTCAAAAAATCAACCAACACCATCAAACCTTCAACCCATCATCAACTAGAACCAAGAACCTTAGTTTGGACGTGTTGCTCGTGGCCGTGCGTGGTATCGAGGGTGGCTCGTGTTTGGGCGAGTTTCCGTGCGTGAGTTTTGCCTTGATCAAACTAGGTAACTAGTTCTATTCTACTTAGGATTAGGATTAGATTACTTAGGATGATAGGATTAGATAGGTTGTTGCTTGATGATCTTGCCTTACATATGACTTACGAGTAGTATAGGATGTTCCTTACGTTCTTTTACTTGTTCAAATGAAATCTTGGTGAATCTTTACATGTTAATGTCTTTAATTGTCTTTATTTGAAGATTTGTTATGAATCTTGAAGTCAAGTAATGGGTTCTTGAATTATTGTTTTTAGTAGCTATCATGCGTGTATTTGAAGGTTAGAAAAGTGTTAATTTTTATTAGTTTAATGGAAAATCTTGATGAATTCTCATGAATCTTGTGCAATTACGAATAGTGATGATTGCTAGTAATATGCATGAATATGTATGGAAGTGTGAACTTTGTATTGGTTTGATTGATTATCATGATGATCCTGTAAAACCAATTGCACCGTTTGTTTCTTTTGATTGATACAAGAGCTTTGATATAATTTCTGACTTAATCAAATCATGGGTAATATTGATGATGGCATATGATGTAATAGTACAAGCATGGAATTTGATTGATGAAAGCATGATATTGTTTTAAAACTTAAAGCATTGACCATATGAATTCATGTATCTTAGTGGAAGTAGCAAGTTTGTATTTTTGCATTGTTAATTTTGCTTAGTGCCATGCGTTTAATAAGATTCACTAAGGCTTGTTATTTAATTTCGTATTGTATTTATATAGTGAAGCATGAGTTTGGATTTGATATTTTGAAGAACTATGTGTGTGGTTTCGTGTGATGATTTTGATGATGTCTTTGAGTCTTTGTCAAGGTCTATTTGTGTTTATCGGTTGAAGACTGAGTGAATCGAGTCTATCGGTTTATCAGTGATAACATGAGCGGGTCTATCAGTTCATCGGTGATGAACTAAGCTGGGCAAGTTTGTGTGTTTGTTTGATGGTCAAGTCGTGCCTATCGGTTTATCGGTGATAAACTGAGCGGATCCATCGGTTCATCGGTGACAAATTGAGCAGGGCCAGTCTGTGTGTTTGTTTGATGGTCAAGTCATGTTTATCGGTTTATTGGTGATAAACTGAGCGGGTATATCGGTTTATCAGTGATGAACTGAGCGGGGCAAGTCTGTTATTTGATGGTCCGTTCCGCATGCGCTTTGCTCATGATATCGGTTATAGACCGAGCGGAGTCTTGTTATTGTGTAAGTATTGCATTTGAGAATTGCGCGTGTTGTACCATTTGAAGTGTATACGTTGGCCTGATTTGAATGATTTTGTTTGATGATGATTGTTATGTTTCCGCTGCTAACTCTGGCGTTGAATTAATTGAATCTGTGAACGTTGTTGTTATGTAGTATTCCTTGTGTTCTAAAACTATTGTTCTATGTAATGTGGTCTTACTTCTAAGTGGGACAGTCTAGTTACTCGCGATGGAGATTAGAGACGGGATGAGTGTTTGATGGATAGATGATATGATTATTTGATAGATACGTTGATAGGAACTGAGCATTTGATATAGTCAATATATTTGATAGATACGGGTAGAGATATATCTCAAATAAATACGTTGATATGATTATGATTGTTTAATGATGCATTATATCATCTATTTGACTATCATGGCCATAGATACCTTTGATGGATAGATGATATCATGATATGATTGCGTGAGAAATAGTTATCTATTTGATGGATACATCAAAATCATCATACAATCATCATGCATCAGTTCATGAAGTCTAGGGTCATGACTATTTCTCAGGTCATCAAAATCATAAAAGACGCCAAAAATCATCATGCATCAACGCGCAAGTCAAAAAATCAATTAACCAAACAAATACTCATCATGCATCATCACGCAATCATATCATCTATCCATCAAACTTGCCATAAAGAAATAGTCTCTATTTGACCATCATCTACCCATGGAATTCCATAGATTCAGAAGGAACTCGACAGTCTAAGATGTTGAGAAATAGTCTCTGTGATTTTGTCATAATGAAAACCAACGTATTATTAAATATTTGGTAGAGACTATTTGATGAAAACCATCATATTTTATATAATATGCAATAGTCAAATGAATAGATGACTATTTCTCAACATGGATGACTATTTGATAGGATTATATTTGAGAAATGATATCAAATAGTCATCTATTTGACTATTTCTCAATATATTTGACTATCTCAAACAGATACGAGATTATTTGAGATAGTCAAATATATTGAGAAATAGTCAAATGATTATTTGATATATGATTATTTGATAGACTACGTTGCAATAGTCAAATGATATTTGAGAAATAGTCATCTATTTGATAGTCAAATCAAATATAATCCCATCAAATAGATGACTATTTCTCAACATGGATAGAGACTATTTCTTTACGGCAAGTTTGATGGATAGATGATATGATTGCGTGATGATGCATGATGAGTATTTGTTTGGTTAATTGATTGTTTGACTTGCTTGTTGATGCATGATGATTATATGATGATTTATGGCGTCTTTTGAGTCTTGTCGAGTCGTGTCGTGTCGGTTTAAGACCGAGCGTCTATCGGTTTATCAGTGATAAACTGAGCGGGTCTATCGGTTCATCGGTGATGAACTGAGCGGGGCAAGTTTTGTATGATTATTTGAGAGTCAGAGTCGTGTTCGTGTCGAGTGGTTGAAGATCGAGCGTCTATCGGTTCATCGGTGATGAACTGAGCGGGGCAAGTCTGTTATTTGATAGTCATGTTATCTGTTGTAGACTGAGCAAAGTCTTGTTATTGTACTTGAGAATTGTGCATGATGTTCATTGAAGTGTGTGCATTGATTGGAATTGATTGATTATGTGGTTCAGGGTTGTTATGTTTCTGCTGCTAACTCTGATGTTGAATTTATTGTAATCTGTGAGCATTGTTGTGTCCCTGTATTTCTAACCCTATTATTTTATGTAATGTGAAGTAGGACAGTTTAGTTATTCACCACTAACGGTGGACCCCCCCCCCATTTCCATTTTGCAGGTGAGCAGAATGAAGTCTAGAGTCGGGATGAGTGTTGGACAAGTAATCTAGGCCCCTTTTTTCCTTTCATGTTTAGTAGCTGAAGTTTATTTTCAAGTTGTAAGATTATATTTTTGGGATTAATTAGTTAATTGTTAATTTGGACTTTGGGATCCATTAATAATAAGTTTGATTCCATCAAAAAAAATAATAAGTTTGATTTACCTTTTTCCATGAGTTTTAGTTATATTTTCCATTGTTAAATCGATTGGTAATTGCCTGTTTACGACGTTATCACCGTTAACGTCGTTGCTAAAATGCGGGCTGTTATAGTTGGTACCAGAGCTTAGGTTAAGACCCTAAAGTTACTTCTTCATAAGTAACTTGGATGAGGAGTGCTTTATGAATCCAAGAGTGCAATTGAGCCTAAAAATGGAAATCCATAGGGAGAGAAGCTTTGGGTAGTAACCTCGGTTAGGAATAAATTTTATTCTTTAGTTCCTAAGTTTCTTGTGTTGTTGTGATTATTGTATATGTGCTTATGTGTGCTTCCTTATGAAATTTCGAGGACGAAATTTTCTTAAGGAGGGGAGATTGTAACGACCCGGATTTTTGGGCCGTAAAATTTCGTGTGAAATTAAGCCTTAAAGACCAAACATTTTATTTTGAGCCAAAAGACTTAATTTGTTATTTGGAAAGCAAGCCCAAAACCCTTTCCTTGAGCCCTCCATAGCCGACCCTCCCTTATCTTTTCCCTTATCTGAATTCCATAACCAATTCCTAAAATCTAGTAAGCCTACCTTATATGTAACGACCCGACTCGCTTAAATCGGCGCGGAAGAAACCGACGAGTCGAATAGTTAGAAACTACAACTCAAACCTAGGAAATAAAACTAATTCCTCGAGATATTATTAATAACCAAAATGTACAAGTACCCACAAGTTTGTACAGTCTAAATCCAAAAGTCATACTAAAACTACTAAAAATACGAGTTAACTCCAACTACATGTCAGAGTCTTAAACTTCACATATAGAAGTCCAAAAGTAATGTAATAACATCTATACAATACTATCGCTAACTAATGCTAAGAAAACAGTAAATACAACAGGTAACAAAAGAAAGAACGTCGCTCGCCCAACCCAAAACTAGGCAAGAGCATCATCATCTGAAGTACCTGAAAAATACAACAACAGTCCACCATCAGTGGCGAGTAACATAACTGACTCAACCTAATGGGAACACACATGTACATAGCATAAATCAAACATCAATAATCACGATTAAATCCCAAAAAGACACGAGAACATCCTCAAACTCGTAATCCCAACTCGACTCAACTCGACATCCAACCAATCTCTATCTTTGGCGCAATCATTCAATTTCTAGACCGGACTGTGCTCGTACGAACGCATCTTACGCGCTCGAACTTTCTACTATGCTCGGATTTGAGAATCTTACTCCCAAACCCCATGAAACCAATCTTACTGGAAATCCATGTCCCGTGAAACCAATCTTACTGGAATTCACAAAGATCACATAGTATGACTCCAACTATCCCAATACCACGGATGGAATAGGGGCAACTTCTTAACCCGAAAACAAAGAATCTTACTCTAGGTTTAGGGCGTCTAGAAACGAAATCAAGCTAATCGTTATTAATCTTTTAATCAAGTTATTCATTTTAATTATCTCAACCTAACTAAATTATATTCAAGAATTCGCCTCTAGCCTTGATTCTTGAAAATAACTAGTTGAAATATCGAAGTTATACTCAAGAACTGCCTCTAACCTTAATCTTGAGTCTAACCAATCATAATCCAACAATCTTTACTCATTCTTTAATCATATTAGACACTTTCTTTAACTTTCTTTACTATTTAAACCATTTTCTTTAACTTACAAGATTCAATCAAGAACTCATAAAGAACTCAAAGAACTCATAAAGAACTCATAAAGAACTCATTCAAGATTCAAGATCTTCAATCAAGAACTCAATCAAGATTCAAGATCTTCAATCAAGAACTCATCCAACCATACACCATTCGCATATCATCATCATTATTCATTCGAAAATTCAACTTTAGCTTATCTAAAATTCATCAAACTTTAACACATTAATCATGATCATATAACAATGTATAATCAATCATAAAATCATGAAAAATCATCACTAAAACATCATATAAACACATAAAAATCAGATTATAAAATCATACATAAAATCATGAATAATCATCAACAATCAACCCAAACATGCATTTAATCTATACTATAAACAAGGTATACCAATTAAGTTGAGTTAGTATGTTACCTTATTGAAGATCACACACAAATTCAACACAAGAACGCAGCCCGGAAAATACGTCAAACACGAACACCACACGGTCCGAACACCAACACACACGGTTGGACACCCAACTTGCACGGTGCACCACCACCACGGCTGGAACCACTGCAGCACGGCTGCTGCACCCAGTCACGGCTTCACTGCCCAGCCACGAACCACGCTGCACTTGCACGGTCTTCACTGCCCAGCCACGAACCACGCTGCACGGCTATGGCTTCACACACGGCACCCCGTCCTTTGCACGTCCTTCAACACGGCACCCACTCGAACACTTACACGAACCAATCCCGGAAACCACCCGAACAAACAATCTTGATCGAAACAAATGGGTTAAAAATGTGTTTAGGATACTTAAAGATCAATAGACTTTGAATCTTTAAGATTGGGGTTGGAAAGATTGATGAACAAATGTTCAATTTGGAATCACCAAAAATGGTGTGTGAAGTAAAGCAAATGAGAGGAAGTTTGTGTTGAATTGATGGCTAGAGCAATTGATGGCAATTTGTGTTTTAAATCAAGGATGACAAAAATGAGCCAAAGCCTTACTAACTCTCCTATTTATAGAGTTAGTTAAGGTATGAACACAAGGCAAGTGGCAAATCCTTGCCATGCCACTATGAGAAACCGGCCAAAGGGTCACTTGGGCCTAAATATGGGCTCTCGTGATCCATCGGGCTAATTTACGAAAACCGCATGATAGATCATGCCTAAATCGATTTAACCCAAAATATTAAATAATTAATCAGAAAATTAATTAAATAAAATTCTAATTAATTAAATAATAAATAATCGTAAATAATAAAAACTAGATATATATATATATATTTCGAATTAAATCGAAATTATTCACATAGAATAAAAATAAATAGTTCAAAAATTAATTCGAACTAACACAGAAATACACATAATTACACATAATTATCGGCAAAAATACCAATAAAATCTGGGTCATTACATTATATAACCCCTAAAGCCCATATTTTTCCTCCCACACCCATCATAATAAACTACACTAAAAAACTCCTCCTTTCTCCCTCAATCTCACGGCACCCTCAAGAACACCAAACCAAATAAATCCTTTTCATTCTTTCCATCAATCTTATCAAATCATTCAACCAAGCAAAACCGTGCAAAGGTGGTTCGAACCTTGCTTGGCCGTTGGCATAGACGTGTGAAGCCGAGGGTCATGGGCGAGTTGGTGCGTGGATTTTGTGTGCTTTTGTGTAGTATCTTCTAAGGTAACTAGTTCTATTCTACTTAGGATTAGGATTAGATTGCATAGGATATTAGGTTAGATAGATTTGATGAATTTGTTGAAGTTGTGCGTGTAGAGCCGAATAGTTTAGGGTGAACGTTTTTTTTTGTTTTCTTTCTTGTATTTGATGATTCTTGATCAATTATGTTTATGTCATGAAGTTATGTGATCTTTAGTTATGAATCTTGAATGAATTGGTAAAGTTATGAAGTTCTCGCTTAATTCTTGATCTTGCTTAAACGTGTGATGATGATGATCTTAAGGCTTGGTTTTTTTTCTTGTTTGTCATGATAATCTTGATGATGGTTTTGTAAAGTTATGAATTTGTAAAGTTATCACGCTCGGACTTGATGAATCTTCATAAGTATTTGCACCGTTGATTTCTTTAATTGTTTATACAAGAATATTGATGTAATGGTTGTCTTATTCAATTCAAGAGTGATGATGATGTTGGCGCATGATGTGTTTGAACAAAGCATCTTGAAATCATATATTTTTAGTGGAAGTGGCAAGTTTGCATTTTTTGTTATGTTTTTTTTTATGCGTGTATTTTTAAAGTTTAAAGCATGGATATTTATGGCAAGTTTGATGGATAGATGATATGATTGCATGATGATGCATGATGAGTATTTGTTTGGTTAATTGATTGTTTGACTTGCGTGCTGATGCGTGATGATTGTATGATGATTTTTGGCGTTTTTTGAGTCTTGTCGAGTCGTGTCGTGTCGAGAGGTTGAAGACCGAGCGTCTCATTGGTGACACGTTGGTAATCGGTAAGGTTTTGGATCTGATTTTGTTGGACGGGCCTGCTTTCGGCCTCCATCTTAATTAATGTTGATAAAGCCAAGGTTTTTTGGCCAGTAGAGGACCCTCGGAGTAGGTTAGTTGGGGTTTTCCCACCCAACATTGCTCGCCCTCTCCGGAGAGTTAAACTACTTGGTGGGCCAGTTAGTGCGGATTTTGATTTCAGTAGTGAGCTTGTGGTGGAACGCGTGGATAAGACTATTGCGCTTATGGATGCGGTTGCTCATTGATCGGCTCCTAGGATGTCGTGGCCCTAGTCGCCTATCAAATATACAATTTATAAAAACCTAACAAACTAATACGTAGTATTTATGGAGCTAGGGCCACGACACCCTAGGAGCCGATCAAATTTTGATGCCGTTGCCAGGGAAGTACGGCTTGATTGGGATTGTGTTTTAGGATTTCTTAGCATTTTCAGTTATTGCTTTCATTTTTTTTCTCTTTCTTTTTTCCCCCTTAATAATTGTTGCTTGCATTTTTGTTGGCTTTTGGTTTCATGATGGCTAGTTTCTTTATTGCTCAATTTGAAGGTGATTCGTTTTGGGTTTATTTTAATTGTGTTAAAAGTTCACTTCCATTTTACACACTTATGATTTGTGGCAAATGTGTGAAGTCATATATTCGGGTTTAAATGCTTTTACTTTGAATGTTGTTGAGTCTATGCATAAGGGTGAGTTTCGAGCTTTAACCTTAGGTAATGCTTGGACATTTTATTGTTGGCTAGCACAAGACACCTATGAATGGGAAATGGGTACCCATTCTAGCCAATTTCAACCCAACTTTGGTTCATTTTCTCATTTTTCTCCTAATTGTAGGGACGTGCATCCTAATTTTCATTGTTCACATGATTGCACGCATAACAAGCAAGATTCTCATGTTTCTAGTGATGAAATTAGCTATGAGCCTATGACCCTTCCCTTCTTGATGAGTATCTAAGGCCTTCTAACTTTGTTAATATAATTGTTTGTACTCCTGAAGCGGTAAAGAGCTATAATGACTTGATTTACAAATGTTTAGAGGTGCATAAATATCTTCCAATAGGAGGAGAGGGGAGGCGAGTTATCTTTGAGCAAATAAGTAAACTAGTAAAGAGACTTGAGATAATTGAATCTTGCTTAGAGGATGAGATGGATGATGTAGGATTTACAATTAACCACGAGGGTGGTTTTGGCAAGGATGGCTCAAGCCCTACTTTGAGGAATCCGATTCAAGAGGAGGTAGATGTTGCTCTAAAGGACTATGACGAATCCTTTGAACCCGTTTTTGCTTCTCCCTGTCCTCTTGAGCCCACTACCCCTTCCTTTCTTTCTTCACCTAAATCGTCTAATCTCCATGTTTCTATTGAGGAGGAAGAGGATTTTCTTGGGGTTTTAAATGAGTCTGATGATGGCATAGCCCATAGTGTGACTCTAGTGATAGTGAGGATGAGGAGTTTTGTTTTGATTATGAAAATCCCCTCTTTGAGAATGATGGTACCATTCGTGAGTTTCTAAATCCTCTTTTTGAGGATGATGAGGAAACTCGCGAGTATCAAGATTCTCTTTTAGAGGATGACGATGTTAAGCCTCCTGTTATCATTGAGTCTTGTTCTTGCCCCACCTCACCTAGGCCGTTTGTCCTAGCTTATTCATCACCCATTTTTCTTCAACCCTATGTTTGTTGTCCACCATTTAATGAGTCTTTACCTCTTCTTGAGCCTCATGACTCTTCTCTTGATACCATAGCGACAAAAATGTATAGTAATTATAGTTTTTCTTCTTTTTCTTATTTTGATTTTGACTTTAATTCTTTTAGTTTCTATTTTGTTTTAATTTTGTTCCCTTTCCCCCACATAAGCAAAGGATGACATTCCATTGTCATTTTCCTTATTTCCTTCTCTTTGCTTATGCGGTGCCTTCTAGATTTAGTGGCAATGTTCATGACACACTATTACGAGCTATGTGATGCTATTTACTAGATGGCGTCCGTCTTCCTTGTACATAGTTGTCCTTGGCTTTCCCCTCTTTTCTTTCATTTTTTTCCCTTTGTTTTTTTTTTGGTGTTTGGTTTTTGGAGTTTGGTTCTTTGTTTATCTTCTTTTGCAGGTGTGACGATTGAGCAACACAATTGGATAGATGATGGTAATGAATGTGGAATTAGAGTTTGTGTTGTTCTAATTTGAAGCTTGCTTTGGTGAGATTGCTCCAAACCCTACTCCTTTTTATTTCTTGTTTGCATAGTTTTAGGTTTAGTTTTAGGAGGAGATGATATTCGAGGATGTATGACTTTTATTTTTGGCTTTCAAGCCCATTTGAGGTTAACTGGATATCGATGGCATTGAGGCACGATTTTATTTTGGTGGTTGGTTGAATGCTAGATTTGAGTTGTGCATGCTTGTTTGCCACCTCGTCTAGTTTGGTTTTGGTATTTATATTTTTAGTTTATGTTTTCTTATTTTTCTTTTATTTTGATTTCTTTTCCTTTTTTCCTTTTTTCTTTTCGATCTTTCCGTTCTCAGCTAGCTAGACTTTGTTGAGTTTTAGTTTGTGCATATTTGAACCTTTGTGTTCTTTTTCTAGTGAATAAGGCATGCTTGGATGCTATTCTTTTGACCTTTTCGGAGTTAGCGAGGTTTTGAAAACTTGTACAAACTTTTGTGTTCTAGGTTAGAGCTAGTGGTAAGATTGGTTGAACCTTTGGGGAGTTTGAAGCCTACTAGGAGTATTTGCACCTTGGTGAGGATTTTAGGTAGCCTTCTACATTCATTGTTAGACTTTGAGCGCTTATTTCCTCTACCTTTGAGCCTTGATCGAGAGTTTGGCTAGAATTTCCCGAGTTTCAAGTGACCGAACCGCCCTTGGGGACGACGGAGGCATTCACTTCTTAGTTAATTTTTTTTTCTCCCTTTTCATTTACTTTTTTTTTCCACATTTTGTGATTAGGTCGTTCTTTGTCATGTTGGTTTTTGTTTTTCATTTTTTCTATTCACCTTTGGAGCCCTTTTGAGCTTGAGCCTTTCTTTCTTTTAGCCACATTACAAACCATTTCCTTTACTTTTCTTTCACCCTTTTAGGTATAAGTGAAGTCCAAGAATCTTTGGAAATGTAAAGTCCAAGCATCTTTGGATCTCTTATTTGTGAATTTTCATGAGAAATAAAAGCCGACCAAGTGTGAAAAAGGCAAGGTCTTCATTAAGTTCAATAAAAAAAAAATATTCCAAAAAAATCAGAAATTTCAAAAGTTTCCTCCTTCCATTCTCACGATGAGGAGATTGTGTCCTTAAAGCTTGGGGGGAGGAATCCAAAAAATGTGTTTATTTTTATTTTGGTAGGACATTGTGAAGTTTTTGGTCCATATTGTGTAGGATTGTTCTTTGAATAAGCTTGGAGGAGGTTTTTCCCGGTATTTTGGTTTTAGCGTGATCCCTTGTGTTTTGTACTTCACTTTAGGGCACCACCACATATTCAAATTTTTTCCACACTCTTACCCAAGCCTTACATTACATCCATAAGAAGTCCTTCCGACCCATGTGGGGTTGAGTCCTCCTTGTCATTTGGGAAACTAGCCAAGTATATTGAGCGGGCGAAGAAGGAGAGTGACCGGGATAACTCCAAAATGATCCATACACAACGAATCCGTTTTCCCTTTTTCTTTTCGGTTCCTTCGCGGAATCATGAGACACTCCTAACTAGGTAGATTTGAACTCTTTGGTTGGTTTGTGGTATACTGGTATGTATGGAACTAGCTTTAGGACTATTAGGTTGTGCATAGTTTTCTTAGTTTCCTTTCTTTCTTCCTTTTGGGTCAATTCCTTAGGTCTTTTGCATGCCAAGTTTGGTAGATTTAGAAAACTTTGTGTTCTCTTATGCACATTCTCTCCTGAGATGGCTAGAGAGTTTTTTTTTTTATTTTATTTCCTCTTTTTCTTTTCCTTTTGTTTTGTTTTTGTTTGTTTTGTTTTTCTTTTCCTCTCTTCTTTTTTCCTTTGAATTCTTTAGGTTTCCTTTTCCTTAGTTTTAGCATAGTTTATAGTTGCTAAGAGTTATGGGTTAAACTCTTTGGAAACCCTTACAAGAGCATACTCGTCCTCATTGGCGACTTTGGGGTTTTAATGGCTTGTTACTTGTGCTAAAAGTGGCCGTGATTCCTAAGAAAGTGAGTTAGACTTTTGGTTTCCATTTTTCTTTTGTTTTCTTTGCTTGAGGACAAGCAAAAGGCGAGCTTAGGGGATTTACAATTTTTAAAAACCTAACAAACTAATATGTAGTATTAGTGGAGCTAGGGTCGATCCGCAAGGAAGTAGGTGGATTGGAGTTGATTTTAGAGAATCTAGCGAATCGAGGTTCTATTTTTTGCTTTCTTTGAATTGTGAGAAAATTAAATATTAAACGAATCAATTAAAACAAACAAAATTGAGAGAATCAATGTAAAAAGATCTAGGGAAAAAACTCCTTGAATATACTTCATTTGGAGGATTTCGATCATTGAAAAACATTTATGCTACGATGAATTAAATTGCAAAGTAAACTTCTAAAATAGTTAACAAATCCAATCCTAAGCCCTTCTCTCGAATAGACATTAGGAAATCTCAAAACAAGTGAAATCAACCTCTCTCGAATAGCTAATTTAACAAGTTTAAAAATCGAATTTGTCAACTCTTTTATTGATTCACAATTCCAATTACTATCTCTAGCAATTAGGAAAATTCTCCATATAAAATCTTGAAAGCAATCATGAAAATTAATCCAAAATCACTAGAATTCAACATGATTACTTCACCAAGCAAGCATGAAAAGCAACATGAAATTTAGAAAGTAACAATCTAATAAACTCAAGCATTCATGGATTCCAATCATCAACCTCCAAAATCTATAGAATCAAGTCATCCAATCCTTAGAAAACCTAACTACTCAAGCATAATTGGGGAAAAACATGAAGAAGAGATTAAAGTGGAATTCTAAGCAAGAAAACATGAATTAAACCTAAATCTAACAACAAACAAGCAATTTTACTAAGAAAACAAGTGCATTAATTAAACATTAATCTACTTGCAAAATATGAAAGAAAGAAGAGTAAAAGAAAAAGAAATTGATTGAGTACCTTGAGAAGTGTAGATGAAATGAAATTCAAAGAGAAATTCAAAAAATCAAGCCTAATCTACTCTAATCTAGAGAGAGAAAGTAGAGAGAGAAGCTCCTAATACTACCCTAAGTATGGTCTAAAAGTTCCTTCCAATAGTAAATGAAAACCCCAAATATGTATTAAGAACACAGCCAAAACAGAGCAAAAACACGTGATACAGCCGTGCACGGCCGTGCAGTTATAAGCTGCACGGTCATTCACGAATATGGGGCTCTGGATGTTGCACGGTCGTGCAGGGTAGTGTTGCACGGCCGTGCAGATCTGCACACTCGGTCTTCAAATGCTCATATCTCCTTCATTTGTTAGCGGAATTGAGCATATAATATATGAAATTAAAGCTCTTGGAATAAGGAATCTTCTCCGAGTGGAATCACCTGAAAAAGAGTTATAAAAAAAAAGATACGAGTCTTTGTATCACCTTATATATGCAATAGCACTTGAAATGCTTCCAATTTTAGCCCAATTATTCAAGAAAACAAATAAAACACAACATTATTGAAGGAAACCATGTAATAAGCGAATTCTATACTAAAAGACTAAAAATAAATGAAATAAAGTCTAAAAGTCCAGAAAGACAAGTGAAACGAAGCCGAAAAATGGGTCCAAAATGGAACGATCACTCATCTTGAAGATCCGCAGTGTGAGTTGTTACTTCTTCGTGCGTGCACTGGGGTTTCGAAACTTTACTTTGCGATGCGGGCTTGTCGTCCTCGCCTTTTTTAGGCTGCTCAACAGAAGTTCAATGTTGTACATCGTTCTTCTTTGGAGCGTATTGTCACTACATCTGGCCCGGGCTTTGGAGATTGTCAATGGAGGCTCGCCACCTTACCCTTTACTTATGATGGGTTAGGTGTCTATTCATCTGCGGATGTTCTACATTATGCTTTTGTAGCGTCACGGCTGCAGTCTGTTGGGTTACAGCTTAAGCTTCTCCGATGTGCTAGTGTTGTGGTTCCTAGGCCTGCCTTTGCTGATGCTTTAGGTCTGCTTAATGCGTTTGTGGATGTTGAC
This sequence comes from Salicornia ramosissima, assembly GCA_951394345.1. Lineage (NCBI taxonomy): Eukaryota > Viridiplantae > Streptophyta > Magnoliopsida > Caryophyllales > Amaranthaceae > Salicornia > Salicornia ramosissima. Next base: position 25,516,870 of record OX596236.1, read on the forward strand.
ATTCTTGGTAATCCTAGTGAGAACTCTGCCCCCAAACTCATGAAAAAACTGGCAGATAAATATTTCACAAACGTTACTCAGACTATTGAAACTTCATCCTCATTATCTCCACGACAGGTTGCTCTTTGGAAATTGCAACAACGGGATCATACTTCTGATTGGCTTAGGGTGGTTCTGATCTCAGGGTTGGTTCAGACTGTGAATGGTAAATCATATAGTTGCGTGCTCTGCTACAGGCTGGGTGTTCCTTTGTGTTCTGCTTCCGGACCTTGTTCAGCTTGTTCGAGGGTTTTTCAGGGTGACGTCTTCGGAGATCATGTTGTGTCGTGTACTGGGATGGTGGGTGTCAAGCATCACCATAATATTGTACGGGACACTCTTGTTGATATCTGCATTCGCTCGGGGATTTCTGCTGGTAAAGAGGTTGATATTGGGTTGGGCTCAGAGATCGGTGTTGTTCGTCCTGGGGATTTGCGCGCTGCTTTATTCTTGGGACTGTGGTCGTGATGTTTGTGTGGATTTGATAGGGTCTTCACCTTTGACTCAGTTCGGTATGGTTGATTTTGTTCCTGGTCGTGATGTGCTGCATTCGGCTTCTCGCAAACGGGGTAAGTATGTAGATCGGTGTGCTACTCTAGGGTATGGTAATACTATGTTAGTTCTAGCTTCGTATCGTAATACTCGCAACTTTTGCCATTTTAAATTGTAACATGATATTTGCAACAAATATTTTTTACTATCTTAATTTAGTGAAAAATTACTCATATTTTTTTTAAAAAAAAAAAAAACTTTAGTTTTACTTAGTAGTGGTCCCAATTAATTTTTCTTTTTTCACTCTATCTCTCTTTTAATTCATTTTTTCCTTCGGGTCCATAGCGCATACTTATGTAGCAAGTATTGCGATACAGAGGTAGTATAAAAGATTAGTAGAGATATAAAAAAAATTAATTATAATAAAATACACCCCCATTTTTTTATATCTGTTAATTTGTGTTTTCATCAATACCAATAAACTAATAGAGTAATAGAAAAAGGAAAAAATCATAAATAAGTTGTGCAAAAAAAGTAAGAGAAAGAAGATGATAAAGTAACTTGGTTAAGAAAAATATATTAATAAATATAAAAATAAAACTTTACTATAGTTAAATAATGTAGGAAGTTAGCAAATTAAAATAAAAACAACCCAAAAAAAAGGAATGAAATTGCGCAAATTAAATAAAGACAAAATGTGTAATTTGAAATTAAAAAAAAAGTAATTTTTTTTATGTAAATTTTTGTCAATTATTATGTCAAAGTTTTTTTTTAAATAATATTATTTAAGTTTAAAAAGATATGTATTTGAGATTTTATTTATTTATTAGGGTATTAATTATGTTATTAAATATAGAGGGAGGTAGAAAAGTTAGATTAGTAGGGAAAAAAAGAAAGTGGGAGGAAAATAGTGGTTAAATTTTTAGTATAGAATAGATTCATTTTCTTGTGAGGTGAATTTTGAATGATTGTTAGTATACCTGTGTTTACACCAAAATTGCCACAAAAATATAACAATGGAAAGTTCCTTTTCTTATGGGTGTGTTTGGGAAACTGAATTTCAGTTGAAATTCAGGAATTGGGCTAATTCTTTTGTTTGGGAACTCCAGAAAATTGGAATTGGAATTGTGTCAATTCCAGCCCAATTCCAAACCCACAAAAATGTCGCTCACAAGGTTTTCTCTCGCTCCTCCATTTCTAACATCTCCATGGAATTATACCTCATGAACATATTATTGTTGAATCATTGTTTGATTATTCTTGAAGGTTTAGATCGACTCAACTTGCCTCTCTCACAAGGTTTGATTTATAGCTCAATTTTTTTCGTTATTTCATCGATTGTTGTGGCGTTTTGTTCGTTTTTTGTGGTTTTATCTTCGATTTTTTTTTTTTTTTTTTTTTGTGGATGTTTGTTCGATTTTTTATGCCTCTGTGTTCAATTGTCCGTGGCTTTTTATTCGATTTTTTATGCCTTTGTGTTCAATTTTTTGTGGCTTTTTGTTCAATTTTTTGTGCTTTTTGTTCGATTTGTTTGTGGTTGTTTGTTTCATTTTTTATGCATCTTGATGGATTTTTTTTTTTAAATTGTAAAACAGTAATTGAGCAAAACAGGGAGAACAAGAAAACTGCTTTGAAATTGAAATATTTTTGCTTTCTTTAGTAATTACATATAGTCTACTGGATAATATCTTCTTTATGCAACTCATGCTGTCAATTTGTTTTTTCTATTTTTCTGATATCGAAATGCATAAACTTGGAAGACAAAAGAATTGAACAAATTGAGAGAAAATTGTTTGTAATGGAGTATATTCTTTGCATATAACTTTCATACATAGGTCAAAATTCTGTACATGTATACTAACTATGAAGCTTTCATTGCTCTAATTACTAACAACATTGAGAAGTGTGACTCTGGTCTTTACCAGATGCATAAACAAACATTCCAACTCTTGATCCATTTCTTCAACTTCAGACTCTAATTCAACTACATGTTTTAAATCCACATTTACTTTCTTTTTTTGAGTGGTCATCAACTCCAAAGTTGCATCTACTGCATCAAATTTGGTGATATCTACTGATGTTTCCTTTTCAGATTGATGGCCATCAACTCTGGTTTACTCAAATTTGTTGTTTGTTCGATTTTTGGTGTGTTTTTTGCGGTTCTCTCTTCGATTTATATGTGGCTTTTGGTCTGATTTTTGTGGTGATTCCTGTGTTGTGAGTGTGGCAGGGGGTTATTGGGTGAGCTGCCATTTTGCTGGTTTGATTTGGATTATTTTGGCTTTTTATTCATTAGTTCAATTGATGCCATTTTTGTTTGATTTTTAGTTGGTTCTTTGGTATTTTGTTTGTTATCTATTTTTTTGCTTGATCTATGCACTTTTTTTTGTTTGAAATTTAGTATTTTCTCTTCTAATTTCTAGAGGAACTTTATGCACTTTACTTGTTTGATAAAATGTCATATATACAATTCTTGTTATTAATCCTGCATTTTATACAAACTTTCTAAACGAGATTGCTTTATTTTATTCAAAACTTGCTTGATGAACTTGTAGTGTAATATGGAATATGACAATAGTGATAATGATACTGAAGATGAGATGGAACTTATTGTAATAGTCAGTGGTTTTATTTTGGTAGTAGCGGGGGCAAAGACCTCAAGTTCCAAGGGGTAAGCAAGACCTCAAGTTCCTTACAAATTTAGTTTTTAACAATTTTTACATCATACAATTTTAGTTTCTTATTTATGTTTTTTGAGCATAGAGAATTGGGAAATATATGCACTTTATTTGGTGCAGATAAAGCTATTGGAGATGGTTCAGAACAACATGATAAAGCTGCAGATATGATGGAAGGGGAAGTGGTTAGTGAAAGAAGAAGCTCGTGTACTGATCAAACTAAATCGGTTTTTCGCAAATACAAAAAAGAAAGTGTAGCCGATGATGTTAATAGCTTTGCTGAGTCCTTAAACAGTATGTGCAAAGCAAGATGAACGACACTCCAACTAGCTACCTGTCAAGAGATTCACATTGTTGTTTCCCAAGTGAATAGCATTTCTAGGAATCATGTTATGAGGGCAGTAAAAAGGTTTATGAATGGTAATTGTGATGAGTTTATAATGCTGAAATAACTTCCAGATGATGAGAAGCTTAATTGGGTATATCATTGTATTCCGTATATTTTTTGGGTTATTATATAAGTGTTAGCTTTTTATGTCAAGTTGAAAAAAAAATTGTTGTGACAACTTTGGGTTATTAATATATAAGAACACATTTTATTTGCTAAAATTTAGAATTTCTTGTTAAATGCAATTACAAAGTTATCCAAACGGCAATATAGAATTGAAATTTGAGAATTCAATTTCAATGATTGCCAAACAACTATATGGAATTGAAATATGAGAATTCAATTCCTCAATTTCCAAACGCGTTTGAGGAATTGGAATTGAAATTCAATTCCATGATTTCAATTTTTAGAATTCAAATACAAAAATTGAAATGAAATATGGGTTGCCAAACGCTACCTTAAAGATGTCGTATTCAATGATCAACACCAAAACTAAAATTCAAAACATCATTCACTCAAAACAATCACTTTTGACGATCTAAGCAACTCTTGCCTATTTGCCAAATTATTAGATGCCCCAATTGATATCATAATAATCACCTCTAAAATAAATCATCTCTAAAATCAAGTTAGATTCTAATTTTCTTGGATCGTTCGTGGCAGGGGTTTTTGAGCAATTTTGGCTGAATCTTTTAGAAGTTCATTTTTGCCCCAGTTGATATAATTTGTAGGTTTCTTCTAAAACAGTTATTATTAGGGCTATTATTACGCTCGAATGATTAGCAACATTAAATAATTATATATGGATAAATTCATAGGAGTCATCAGAACATGCCGAATTGTCTTGATAGATGCATTATGATTAATGATAAATTTTTGGCCGAATAAAACAATGAATTGAAAACTAATCGTTCTTCCATGTAGAGTTGTTTCGTATTAAAGACTACAACTTTCCTTGATAATTAGATTATGGTCGAGTTATTAATTTTTTTAATATTATTTTTGGGTTTTTTTTTTTGGTAATATACAAGTCAAATCATGATGATCATTTCTTGGAGATAACTTGTTTCTTTAATGTTGGAGTTGAGTTCATCATTGTTAAAATTATAGGTACGTGAAGTTCTTTATGATGGTCCCCACAAATTATTGGGTGGATCCGGGAACATCCAGTTGGGTGGTCCTGGTTTAAATGACGTTATGAACATTTGATAATTTTGTTGTGAACATTTGGTATTTTTGTTGTGAATATTTGATAGTTTAATGCTGGTGAACATTTGACAATTTTGTTGTCAACATTTGATAGTTTAATGTTGGTGAACATTTGGTACTTTTATTGTGAACATTTGGTACTTTTGTTGTGAACATTTGATACTTTTGTTGTGAACATTTGATAGTGTGGTGTTAAGAACATTTGATAGTGTGATGTTGTGAACATTTGATAGTGTGATGTTGTGAACATTTAATAATTATGTTGTGAACATTTGAAAATTTTGTTGTGAACATTTGATAATTCGGTTGTGAACATTTAATAATTTTGTTGTGAACATTTGGAGGACCACAGAAAATTGTGTGCTCCCGGATCCATTCATTACCTATTGGATAGTCGATAATATATAACAAGTAACAAAACCATGATGATAAGGTATTAGGTGAGACTCGTCTGACTAAACAACGAAGAAGGTAAGATGTGGGAAGACAACGGCCATCAATAGGGGCATATCCAAGACACAACCAAACAACACCTCATCCAACAACCACCACACCTCAAGCAAATTTGTCGTGCTAAGAATAGACTTCTTTCTAGGGGTAAAGTGTTTAGAGGACGATCCGGAGTTACTACGTCCAAGCGCAATGCAACTCCAAGCAATCTATGGAAACCTTTTTACCCTCGCGTTCGCAAGCCTATTAGAAAAGGAGGAGATGCACTCTTAGCCCGACACCAGGATTGGATCATTTCAACTTTTCTAACAATTTAATTAATGATAACAGTTTATGCTAGTGTTTTCTCAGTGTTGTAATAAGCAATAGTAGTGATATATTTTCTCTTAAGACTACTAGAAAAGTAAGAATTAGTATGTGTAGTAAAGATATGGACCCTTTGACCCACGAAATGGCCATAAATACACAAAAAAAAACACAAAATACACAAAAAAAGCTCATCTACAACCAATGAGCTGATAAATTTCTTATCTTATCAAAATCATAAATAAAAAATTAGCTCGTGTAAATTATTTAAACTGAATTAACTACTCATCAGTACCTTATTAAATGATAAAGAACATGGCATACATTGTCAAAAAAAAAAAGAACATGGTGTAAATGACCCAAGAACATGTCATAAATTACCAAAGGACATCATAGTGTATGTAACGACACAATCGTCACTCTGTGCATACGTGACTACGCCTCTACCTACAACTTTGCCATTATCTATTTATCTCTATTATATAAGCCAAGGGAGGAGCCGTGCTGTCCCCCCGCGAAAAGTCCATGCTATCCCTCAAAACTTTCTAAAATATCAACTTATATCACTCCTAATTATTAAGAAAAGTTATTACCATTTTTGAACTTTTTTAAATGAAAATAGTACAAAATATAAAATTCGAAAAAACAAAACAAAAATACCAAAATTCATATTTTTCAATTATCTATAAATAGAGATCCATATTGATATAGTTCATCGCACGCAAAGCGTGCATAGAAGGCTAGTAATTCTCTATAGGCAAAGATATTCAATCTCATGGACTTTGATTCCTAAAAGAACCCATAAAATCCAACCCAAAAACCTATATATAGATCAAAAGTATCATAAGCTGCATGATTATCTGATTACGCATCAATTAGATATCAGAATATCTATACCCAAAATCCCTCTATTTAGATTCTCAAAAGATCATATTATCTATCCAATTGTTTCTTCCTTCATCAGCTTTAGTGGATCAAAAGCGCATCATTGCAAAATGCAAAAACGTGACATCCATTAGATTCAAACTACTTCAAAGCAAAATTAAAACCAAACAGCCATTAATGTTTTTTTTTTTTTAATGACGTGCTAGATAGAAAACATAACTTAACATATCATAACAGAGAGTATTAAATAAGAACATGTTATGTATAGCCATAACAAGCAACATCATCGAAATAAATATTGATTTTACTTTGAAATTTATTTGCATTAGTTTCGTTCACTACCAAGTAGCACCAAACAGGCCATTAATATTAAAATTTTTTTCTATTTACAGGCGGACATGCTAAGCTTACCAACTGGGTCGTAGGTAACAAGCGGGTCATTATTTAATAAAGTACTCATTAATATTCGGTAGATGGGTTACATCTCACAAAATTCACTATCACTTGTTTTGTTCGTTCAGAGTTGGAAAACTCAGAAAGGAAAAGTACAAGGTGAACTTCTTGAAAATCTAGTACATTGGGCAAGAATAATGGCTCGTCAATTTTGGATTCTCCCATTCACATAGGGGGTGGGAATTGGGTCGAGTCGGGTCGGGTTTGTGTAAATCCGTTTACATAAACAGGTTAAATTCTCTTGACCCTAACCCAACCCATTTGATAAACGCGTCGTGTCATGTTGGCCTGCTTATTTAAACGGGTCAAACCCCTCAACCCAAACCCGTTAATAACGAGTCGATTTCGTGTCGGGTTGACGGGTCGATTTAGTGTTGGGTTGACGGGTCGGTTTAGTGTTGGGTTGACGGGTTGTGTGTGTTTTTTATATTAAGTTGACAATTTAAATGTAATCGTGTTGTGTCGTGTCAACCAATATATTTAAACGGGTCGAACCCCTTGACCCAAACCCATTGATAACGGATCGGTTTCGTGGTTGTCAAAATTTCACAACTCTAATTTCACATACAGCAGGAACTATTCACTATACTATAAAATGCTGCTGACTATTCTATAGGAAGTCTTGTTGGGGTTCCAGGTTCTATATGAGGTTTTGATTGGATGGTGGAAGGTGAGGGTTAGGTTGGAGGTAATGGAATTCATTGATGACCCATTAATTTATGTGTCTTTGATGAATTGATCCTTCTGGGCAAGTTCATTTTTTGAGAAGAACCAAGCATTCATTCTTATACATATATCCTCCATAAGAAGGATGGGAACCAGGCTAGGGGATGTTATCTCTTACAACATGCCCTGTGGATGCAGGGACGGTTGGACAGTAAGGGCAGTGTAGATCTTGGTATCGTTTGTTACCAACCAGAGCAACATCTTCATTTTCCCCGGGATTGGTAATTTCCAGATTAGTTCCCAAGTTTCTAATTTAATTTTGTCTCAACATGTAATTCTTAAAAAACAAATATATATATATTTATATATATATACTTTATATACTCACATCCGTCACACATTAATAGCAACATTTGGTATTATTTGTGAGAGATAATATATTCAATTGTAGCTATTAATGTCCGACAAAGGGATTTCTTGTCTAAGATTTTGTCCCGAAAACTATGAAAAAGAGACTGTGGAGTATCTGGTTTATCTACTCATGTCAATATGTCATCAGTTTAATTTCCTCATGGGCAAGTGAGGGTTAGCATAACAGTATCAGTCTGCTTTAGCTTTCCTAAATGAAAATAATATGGATACTTTCTGTCAGTGCCTTCCTGATGGAACTATAGATTATAAGGCTTTCAGTCAAAAATGCATTTAAAATACTCATATGCCCCAAATTAGTTGCAATATTTACCCACAAAAAGGAAACTACACATTCTGGTACACACGCACAAGCAGATGAAGAACCTCCTGTTGATATTCGATCCCAAAAACACAAGACACTGGCAAATGCTCACGTAATTAAAACTACACATTTGTTTCTTTTTTAAAAATAATCATTTCTACCCATGTTTCTCCTTCTCACATGCTTATTATCTCTCTTGATTAATTTCAGTCACAACAAAAAAAGGCCTAGAAATCTGCATACCCTTTGTTGCAAAGAATTTGGGGCAGAGTTAGTCTAGGTTGCACCGACTACCGAGCCTGGGACGGGAACAAAAATGAGTATGGGTATGGTGGGGATTGGAAAAACGTCGAATTTAAAAATTAGATGACAACAGGTACGGCAAGAAGATTATCAAAAGTATCAGTATCGTCCCCAATAAAAGGACGAATTGCGCATGGGGATGGTGGTCAAATAAAGTATCCGTGCTAAATACTAATAACTAATATTTCTCCACAAATCAACCGGTGGTACTAGTATCTGCAACGGCCAAACATGCTTCCTACTGCTTGCTTTTAGGACAATATGATACGAACTCAAAAAGAAAACAAGCTGTAGGCCAGAAATCATCAACCTTGTGATATACTAACAAGGAAAGCTCGTAAGGAAAATATATTCAAGATTTTTTTCGTGTCTATAACAAATCTGATACAAACTAATTAACTAAACATTCTAAGCGTGGCTAAATAGAAGAAATGAACTAGTATACAAGGCATTTCAAAGTCAAGAGCTGAATCAAAGATCACCCAAATTGTGACTTTAAACACCTAAAAATGACAAAAGAAGTTGAAATACTCTTACAGTGTAACAGGCAAGGTCGCTCGCAGCAACAATTAACCGCTGTTTATAGTAAGCATAGCATAGCTAATCTCTTCACTTGTTACAGTCATTGGTGATACATGGAAGCAAAATTCAGGCATAGCTGATGATCTCTTGCATCTCCCCAACCCCCCCAGCCTTTGAATCCAGCTTTATAACCTGCTTGGTGGTCGTAAAAAAACACGTCCCACTGCTGGTTAATGTTGATGATTCTATCATCATTCTGAACTTCGAAATTCACAGAACCGTTATCTATACAAGCATTGTTATCCCCTTGACCTTGATGCAACCCGCATTTCCCAAAGTGAACAGCACTACTTTTCGGTCCTCGTAATGTATATACAGGACTCCCAAATGAAGGGTAAACCTGAGACCACATAGTTATATCCCAATTGTACTCATCAAATAAACAAAACTCTTCGGCTTTATTGTGAATTTTCTTCCAAACCGTTCGATTAAAAGAGTATCCAATATTCCCTACTCTCTCCGCAACCAATGATGAAATCTCTTCACCTCTAGACTTCACATCCCAGGGAGCCAAATTAACTGCATAACAGCTCGAACACTTTTTGGGTTTCAGCTTTATAAGAAGCTGAAGATTCCTATAAGCATTAGGGTATATATAATGGTCTTCTTCAATGAAAAGTACATGACCTAAGTGATTTTTAGTTTCCTTCAACCCGTCCCACACCGTATTCATCATCCACCACCAATGATGCTTCAATGATACAATCTTCGGGGACCGATGATTCCCATACTGATCCGGGTTTCCTACACAATTCTTTTTCTCCGCATCATCCTTTTCCCTACAGTCCCGGGGAGAAACACCCGGGAAGCTATTGGGAAAGATATGGGGAGAATAAGGAGCAAAAATCTGCTTAACCTGACAAAATCTAATCCCCTCAACAATCTCATTCATCTCTTTGAAGTAACCATCATGGCTAACTATAAGTAGGGTTTCATTAATACCTTCTACATGAGACAAGCTCTGAACCACCACTCTGAGGTATTGTGGCCTGTTGTGAACATACAACACAACCACAACATGATCCTTGGGTAGGGTTGGATACAGATCCATGTTCCTTGGAGGCGAATCATTCCGTTTCTCCAATGATTTGGACAGTTCATTCTTTTCTGGCATGTTTATGGTTTGATGATGTTCATGCAATGAAACAGATTCTATATGAACATCATGTGTATTCTCATCAGACCCAGTTGCATAATGTGATGCAGAGTTAGTACTAATTAATGAGACAGAAATTATAACCACTGATATCAAAACTACTGAAATCAAGATTAAACGTCCAAAAATCCCAACTTTAAAAGGTGGTTTCTTACTGCAAGCCATAGTTGCTGAAACTGACATTGCTTAACACAACATTAAATTCTCCAAATTTATTAAATCCTCCAAATTTGAACAAAAACTAAAATCACCCACTTAAAAGGAAAAGGAATCAAACAAGAAGCAGCAAATTTAAACTTGTACTACAGTGTTTTACTTACTGAGGTTGAATCTTCCAAAACCCTTGGATGTTGAAAAGTTGTAAACTCCTTCCAAAGTCAAATTCAATCAAAAATTCAAAGTGGGAAGAAGCGCAGAAACCCCAGAAACCAATATTTTAATCAGGGTTTTGGGTTGAATTTAATCAAGCGATTAAAAACTGAGCAATCAAATAGGTGAGGATGAAACCTTTGAACAAGAAAATAAAAATATGTGATTCAGGTAAGTATAGTTGAGAACATAAGCTGAGTAATCTGAGATGGGAAGTTGAAAGTGGGATTGATTCACAGAATGTGGGAGAATGACGATTGCAGAAATTGGAGCGCAAAGGATTAATGGACTTTTATATGTAAAGAGAAAAAGACGAGAGACGACCTTAATTAATATGAATCAATGAATGGGATGGACTTGTCTAAAGAGGAAAAGACGAGAGAGGACTTTGAAGTAAAGGCTTTAAAAGAGAAAGACTGTTTTGTGTGTGTTGGCCTTTTTTTTGTAGGTGATCTATCTTTCAGGGGGAGAAAAATCAAATGTGGAAAATCTTTCTACTTCTTCTATTAAGCAACACTCAAATTTCTCCTTCAAAAAAAAAAAAAAAAAACTCAAATTTCGCTTGTCAAGGTGTTAAATCCGTTATTCAAATGAGCTTTTTGGATTAAAGGTATAAATCTCGTACCGATTTACATAATAAATTTGACTTGATAGTGATTGCACCGAGTCGGATTTAGACCAATACTGTTTTGTGATTAGTTTTATCCATATATAATTCGACCGTTATCAAACATGTTTTATTTTGCACCGACCTATATTTTGCCGAACTTGTAATAAAATTGAATTTTTTTTTCGAGTATAAATTGATTAAAAAACAATTAAAATCACTATTTTAATTATGCAAATTAACCTATATAATAAATTCTCCCTTAATTGAATAAAAATCATAATTTTTATCATTGAAAACATGATCATATTAAAATTATTAGAGAGCTAACTATACCACTGTTGGGGTTTATAGATATGGTTAGCGGAAATTTAAGGAAACAATTTCCTAACATCTATAACATCAGGATCGCTAATAATAATTAATATGAATCAAGTATAAAAGATAGTAATTACAACCTTTGATGCAGACTTTTAATGTCAAGAACGGATAACTAGAGCCTCAATTGTTGCTCCTTTAATCAATCCACAAGCACCGGATTAGATCCCACGTATGCTAGTACGGAAGAGGTGTATCAATATTCACTCTCTTACTTTTTAGGGAAAAATCTTATGAACGCAATAGGTTTTAGGGTCTCTTTGATTTTGTTACTGCGTGTGCGAACTGATCATAATCTGTTGCTTACAGCAAACCCTAATGAGTTACTATATATACCTCATTAATCATATTATAGAAACCCTAATCATAGCATCCAATGGGCCCTTTTAATTTATGCCCAATCTTGTGTTATGTTGTGTGAGCTCATAGGATTAGGTTAAGTATAGTCGTGGGTCCAAAAATATGGACCCACTAATTATATTTATTTTCTAGCAAGTGAATATAATTTCCGAATTCAGATATCTGATTTCCAAATCCGAATTTTCGGGTACCTGGTTTTTCGGGTCGCAATTTTTTTAACCCAGGATCCGACCCAGGTAATCCGGGTACCCGAAAATACGGATACCCGGAAATTCAGATTCTATCTGGGTCAAATATTTTTGTCCCTTATACGACTTTTTTAAGAAAATAAAACAGTTATTTTAATTTAAAAAAACTTTTAAATATTTTAATTAAAAAAGTGTTTTTTTTTTTTAATTAAATTTTTTTTATAAATCTTAAAAAGAAAATGTTTTCTTAATAAAAAATAACTGTTATTTATTTATTTATTTAAAAAACTGGTTTTTTTATAATAATTTTTTTAATAAATAAAACTATTTTTAAAAAGTAAAATCGGATACCAAGTAACCCGGTTTTCAAAAATCGTGACCTGGATCTGACCCGGTATCTGGTTTTACAAATCGGGTACCCGTTCCAGTTTTTAAAACCGGATCGGATAGCCGCTTTTTCGGGTTAAGAGCACCAGATACCGGATCGGAAACCGGATACAAATTTTTTTTGCCCCGCCCCTAATCTCCATAATATAATCCTAATTATATTTAGTAATTGCCGATAAAGACTGAGGACATATTCTTTCAATCTCCCACTTGTCCGAAGACAATCGCACAATTATAAAATCCTTAAGTCTCTTAAAATCAAATGGAAAATAATTTGGTATTCTCAATTTATGTTCCTTGATTGTTCAGCTCAAATAAAGTTCAACTTTTAAACTCCTCTCGCATGGCCATGCGATTTTCCAGTTTTCAATCATCAAGAGGCCCAGACACCATGCCTACATTAGGAGGACTTATTCACTCTTCTATGACCATAACTCCCACTCAATTCTTAACTCACCTGACCATTGCTTTTATAACCTCCTTTTACAACACGACGTTTAACAATGTTAAGGTTAAACTAATTATTTTGTGGTTATTAAGACATACTCATGTCTAAGGAATCCACCAAATATAGATTTTTTTATTCTACTTTTAGAATCTGATAATAAGTCATGTCTCAATGTTTCAAACATAGGATCATGGCAACAGGTGAAATGTTATCTCGTAATTTGAGCATTTTAGTATGAATCATATTCAAGCGGGCAAAACAGAGGTTTGTGAATGGAATGCACTTACTTCAACATATTGTTAGACACTAAGAAAAAGACCATACACTTAATGTCCTTCCTTAAGCTTAGTATCAAACTTTCTTATCATAAAGACAATGTCATGTGCTTTTGCCTCTAATGTAGGACTAACTACAGGTATTTTTTGCTCACCTAGAACCATTCAAGATATACACTACTCCCACTTGACTTTTTGGAAACACAATCATTTCCAGAAAAGGTACTATCACCTTTTCTAGTATAGGATGATTGGCACTATCACCTTTTCTAGTATAGGATGATTGAGTCATCTTACCCAACAAATATGATTTACATACACTAAATGACTCGTAGTCAAATGATGTTAGAACTCCAGCCATTTGAAGCTTCTACATGCTCTTCATATAGCACAAAACAGAGATGCCATGGGTAAGTGGGTTAAGAATAATTTGTTTTTGATTTCTTGTGATATATTATTTTGACAAAATAAATCAAACTATTTGATTAGTAATTGGTTTGGCAATAGGTTTAAAACACACTATTCAAAAACAATAATTTGTTCATAATTTAATATCATATATTGAAATTTAAAAAATATTTTTAGTAGGAATGAAATAACAATTATTTGGTTCCAAAAACAAGCTATAAGGTAAGGCGAGATACCTTCAAAATTCAAATTTCTCATACAACATTTGTCTGTAGATTTACCTTTAGCTAGTTTTCTACCCTTTATTTTACGCACATTCGAAGCAATGTGAGTACAATAATATGTATGACATACATAGTGAGTAGAATTGGAAATCTTTTATAGCACAAACATCAAATGAAACTATATTTACTGTTCCAAATATGTTGGGAGTATTCTATCAAAATGGACTATTCTATTGTAGTAGAAAACACTTTAATCTGTCGTCTTGTACAATATTTGGCCGTTTTTTTTTATGCTAGAAGAGTTAAAGCTTAGGTTACAACAAGAGAATAATTCAACAACAAATCCCTACAAAATACAGGGGGATCCCTACAAATTAACAGTTCATTACAAACATAAGAACCTTGTCTAACTTCCTTATCCATACTATCAGCCACAAAATTACATTCCCTCCTTTGAAACTCCGATTTGCTCCTCAGAATCAAGCTTTTCAGCTCTTTGCAATCAAAAATCATATTGAACAAGAAATGATTATGGGAAGTTTGACAGTTGATTAGATCCACAACCTTTGAACAATCCGACACCACTACAAAGCTATGATTGTTATTTTCATTTAAAACATGCAAAGCTTATTGTTATCCCTCCTTAATGGCTGCCACTTCTGCAATTAAGCTGCTCGGAGCAAAAATCCTACCTTCATAAAGCCAAAGTTCCATTGTCCATTGGCATCCCTACAAACCCCCGCTATGCCTGCATAATCTTGAGAAGATATGAAAGAAGCATCCACATTCTACAATAAGAACCCAGCAGCAGGTGATAACTATGTTCCCAATGGTTATAGGAGATAAGGCCATAAACTCCAGTGCCTGTGCTAGAGCCTGTTTAACTATGTTCTGAGGAGTGTCATGATTAAGTATTTGGATTGCATACTTGTTCCTATTCTTCCAAATGCCATAACAAATAAAGGGGAACAAAATGTGCCAGGGAACTCCATTGACAACAGACTTGGACATTAGGTTAGAGTAGTATAACCACTCAGTTAGATTAGGATGGTTCAAGAAGACATCATAAGAAAACAAATTCTATATCCTAGTGGCCTGGTTACAATTCCTTAAGATATGAAAAGATGATTCCACAGGTTCATCACAACTATCACAAGACATATGTGGAATAACTTTCCTTATGCATAAGGTAACATTATGGGGAAGCCTGTCCCACCAAGCAAGCCATAGGAAAAATCTATTCCGAGGTGGTGTGTCAAGCTTCCATAGCCAGGATATATTGTCCTGAGGCCCATGATAATGCTGGAGTGTGGCATAAGCAAGGGAGATAGAAAATTTTAAGGAGGTGACAAAACTTGAGGTATGACAACTTCTAATGTCTGCTTTGGTATAGAAAAAATATGAAATCAAATTCTTAATGTATGAGGGTAGGGGATAGGAAATACAATCCCAATGCCATTCACCATTCTCCATTCACAAAGCAATCTTTGACTTGCAACACATTATCAGAAGGAAGAAGAGGGCTAATCAATAAACCACTCAGCTTACCTAATCATGTCCAGTCATGATTCCAAACAGAAACCCCTATACCATCTCCCAAGGACCAACGACAATGAGACGAGAAAAAATCCCACATTTTACCTATATTCCTCCAAACTAGAGATCCTTTTTCAAAAGAAAGGAAATAAGAAGATTTGAAATATTTTTCATAAATCACTTCTTGGGCAAGATTTTTTGGACCTTAGGTTAATCTCTAAATGAGTTTAGTGATGCAAGCTTTATTATAAGAGTTCAAGTCCCTCACACCAGTCCCCCTTTGTTTTTTGGTCTACAAATAAGGTACTCAGAAGATGAATTCTAGGTTTACCATCCTTATTAAAACCCCACAAGAAATTCACAATGATTTGGTCAATTTCCTTAACAATGGATTTAGGAATAGTCCAATGTTGCATATAGTAACCTGGCCTTAGGAAAGGGTGGACTGAATCAAGCAGATTTTACCAGCCTTGGATAAAAATTGGATTTCCAGTTTGCCAACTTAGCTCTGATCTTTGAGACAATAAACTGCAAATCTCTTTTTTTGGGGGGTTTTTTGCAGACAATATTTGGCTTTTCAGCATCAATAGAATTACAAATGATAACATTTGTCTTTTGTTCTTACCATATTGCCTATTATTGTCATCCCAACATATCCTTTTGTAAATCCTATTTCTTTTATTGAATAGTTTAGTTATTACTTCTTATATTTAATAAAACGATAAATGCTCAATCATATTGAGTTTATCTGCAATTTTGCAAATTGTTTTCCTCACTATTCACTTCGATATTCAATCACATATTGATTCTATCATGAAATGAGAAAATGGTTTCAAAAGCCAACAATTTGAATCATTGAAATCCCGACCTCTCCATTTTTTTTCAAAAGGATCAAATCTTTATAATGACATATCACCTTATGGTCTTTGAGACCTCTCCGTGTTTTTCAGAACGATCAAATCTTTCTAATGACATGTACCTTATGGTCTTTGAGACCTCTCCATGTTTTTCAGAACGATCAAATCTTTTTAATGACATGTGACCTTTGGTCTTTGAGACCACTCCATGTTTTACAGAACGATCAAATCTTTCTAATGACATTTTACCTTATGGTCTTTGAGACCTCTACATGTTTTACAGAACGATCAAATCTTTCTAATGACATGTGACCTTATGGTCTTTGAGATTAAGCTCACTTATTGCCTCGAGGCTATCAACCTCTCCATCATTTCCTTTTGAAAACAGTTTCACTTCTTGCATGATGGTAAGCATTATTTTCTCAAACTTATTTGAGATCATAAACACTAATATTAAGGTAAATATTGAGTATTAACCATTTTGTAAAACGATTCTACCTTAGCTAATTTTATTAGCTTGAGAGGTTTTTAATGCAAAATTTAAATATGGATTTCAAGAATTATTTAATTATTTATTTTAATTATGAAAAATTCTAAAAAATAGCTCAACTTACATAAAATTTGAGAATAATTCTCAAAACTAATTAAATGTTATACTAAATTATAGCATGCAAAGTTTCATAATGTTTGTTGAATAATAGACTAAGTCTGAAACAATTTAATAAGATTAAACTATTAACACTTTATTTGAGTAAATTTTGGCCCCTTTCGAATAAAGTAATAACTAAGATCCCCTCCCACTAAAATTAAACGGACTTTGGCCCTACCTTCAATTTTTAGCAGTTGAGGTAAGTTAACATTTGACTAATTACAAACACTTTGTAATTCTTGGAAAATAGGTAACAACTATGTGTTTCAAACCTATTTCTTTGCTTCAAAACCCAAAACTTAATCTTTTGATAGTTTTGTTGAGTTTAACCAAACATTAACATGTAAGTTTAAAAATCCTACCCTACTCTCCCTAGATTAAAAGTGACACCCTGCTTTGGTAGAATCTATTAGCTTATGATCGAGGGTCTCATAGGTGTTGTTTGGAAAAACATGCAAACTCAATATTATTAGTGGGGATCAATTTTATAAGTGTGATTAATAATAAGTGTACATATATAATTAATTAAAGCACAAACATAAACTTATAAGCATTCAAACATAAAATAAATAAAGCAAAATAATATGATCTTAGTATGGCCCCTAAACCTAGTAATGAAAACTAATCTTCATGGAATCCATCTTGAATCTTATTGGACCTCCTTACTCAATTCTTCATGGACCTCTACTCTTGATTATTTACTATTATTATTATTAAATTTAAATAATTGAAACTATGTTACAAAAATAAAAACGATTTGCAAATCATATTTAATTTACAAAAAATACATCAAGATATAGAGCGTATTTTCTATCCTATTTTCGGCCGCGCCATACTAGTCTTAATATGTAAATAATATCATATATTATAAACCTTCAACAAATGTTATAATTGGCAATAACAACTAATATTATATATTAGTACACAATTATTTTCATTCAACTAAAAATCGTATATGGAATTAATCGACATTAATTATTAATTTGCATTATTTGGAGGTGTTTTACACTCAAAAGAAAAAATATGTATTTAATTATTATTTAAAATCTTTAAATAATTAACTTATTTGTTCCCAAAAAATTATGTTAAATTAAAAAATATGTTAAAAAATTATTATGAATTTGCAATTAAAAATGAAAGGATTAAAAACCCCAATGTAATTTGGAAGAATAACTAGTATTAATCCATGAATTTTAGTTTTTGTTGTTCGAACTTTCGAAAGTTCGAACTGATATTTTTTTTTTTTATCTTCGAGTATAAATTGGTTTAAAAAACAATTAAAATCAATATTTTAATTATGCATTTGGAACCCATATAGTAAATCATCCCTTAATTGAATGAAAATCATAATTTTTATCATTGAAAACATGATCATATTAAAATTATTAGAAGTCTAATTGATACCACTGTTGGAGTTTATAGATATGATTAGCAGAATTTCAGGAAACAATTTCCTAACATCTATAACATCAGGATCGCTAACAATAACTAATATGAACCAAGTATAAAAGATAGTAATTACAACCTTTGATGCATGCTTTCAATGTCAAGAACGGAGATCTAGAGCCTCAATTGCTACTTCTCTAATCAGTCCACAAGCACCGGATAAGATCCCATGTATGATTGCTAGTACGGAAGAGATGGATCAATATTCACTCTCTTACTTTTTAGGGAAAAACCGTATGAACACAATAGGTTTTAGGATTTCTGTGATTTTGTTATTGTGTGTGCCAACTGATCAGAATCTGTTGTTTACACAACCCTAATGAGGTACTACATATACCTCATTAGTCATATCAGAGAAGCTTTAATCCTAGCATCCAATGGGCCCTTTTAATTTAAGCCCAATCTTGTACTATGTTGTGTGACCGCATAGGATTAGGTTAAGTATAGTCGTGGGTCCTAAAATATGGACCCACTAATTATATTTATTCTCTAGGAATTAAATATAATTTCCTAATTTAACTTAATTATTATCTACATAATATAATCCTAATTATATTTAGTAATTGCCGATAACGATCAGGGCCATTCCTAAGTATTATTTGGCCTGGGGCAAACTTTCATAAATGGGCCCCTAACACATGATAGAATTTTTTTTGAGACAAACACATGATAGAATTTGTTAAATATAAGATATATATATTTTTAACAACAATCAAGTACACAATAAAATAAACAAAACAAAATTTATTACAATCTCAAAATGTATTTAAACATACATGTCTTTATTTAAAACATTGCCTTCGTGCATTTCTTGATGCAAAATCATTAATAATAGTATCAACATTAATATTTTCCGACATATGTTTCTCTATACATAACATTGCTAAACCATTCCATCTTTCTTGTGAGATTGTTGACCGCAAGTAATTTTTCAATAAATTCAACTTCAAAAAACTTCATCTGCAGATGCAACAGTCACCGGCATTGTCGAAAGAATTCGATAAGCAATTGATACATTTGGATAGAAATCCGCAACTTTAACAAACTCAAGAATTTCAAGTGCAGACATTGACTTATTTAGTAAAGTCATTTGTAAAACTTTTAATTTAGAAAAAAAATCATCTGCATCAACATCAGACAAGTTGTTGTGAGAAAAAGTATGACTGAACTTATTGGAACATTCTCTTAATTTATTAGCATTATATGATTTTAGCCTTTTTGAATCAATTAAAAATCCAAAAAGACTTTCAAAAACCTCCAATTGCTCAAATCTATCTTTCAAAGAAGCAATCGCCATATCTACAACCACCAAAAAATAATTAACTCTAAAAGACTCCTCAGGTGATTGTATTGCTTCATTGTTATCATTAACAGATCAATTGAAACTCTGCAAATAAAAAAAAAATGTTTTTTCACTTCCAGACAAATGTTTAGGCAACATAATTTCACAATTCCACTAATAATAATAAGAACAATCACACCTGAAAATTCGGAAGAGCCACTTAGCCACACTGTATTACCCAGATTTCACATCAACAGATCAATTGAAACTCAGCAAATAAAAAAAAATTAAAAAATACATGAACAATTATCCAGAATCAGGATTCTACTGCATATAAAAAAAGGGGAAATGGGAAATTCTATGAAATTGAATCAAGCACTGAAGCTATCACTTTACTGTATATTTAAAAATTGAAAAAAATTCACATTTTATGAAAATGATATTGAGTATGGTCACTGTAGAAATGTAGAATATGCAATCTGTTATCTAACTATCATATTAGTTATAATAGAAAATTATTTTATTTTTTAAACGAAAAAAAAAACGAAAGAAGAAAACAAGAATTTCAGATTATTTATTTCAGAAAATTCTACAATCTACATGACAGTCATGACTACATTATTTATTTCGAATTTTTTTTAAAAAAAACACAAATTAATTTAAGATAAATAGATAATTACCTATTTACCTGGAGTCTCGAGATCTATCAAGCTTCAAAGTTCAAAGTGATCCGGAGGGGGTAACAATATACTCCAAGTTCTCCAACTTTTGCCTTTCATTAAAAACTGAAAATAAACCTTGCAAAAAATAAATTTTAAAGTTGGCATGGAAATATTCAGATGAAAATCAGAAGGATTAAAGGGTATTAATTTATGTAGTTGAATAAATTTAGAAATTGAATTGGAATTTTGGAAATAGGGTCAGTAATTAGAAAAGAGGGATGAGAGAGAAAAAATTAATGTGCAATGTTGAGAAGGAAAGAACATTAATTTTGGGAAGGAGAAGAGTTATGCCTTATGCATTGATTCCTGCCAGCTTTCATCCACGTGTGATGTTTTGGTTTCTTTTTTTTTTTTTTAAACTGAACTTCTTTTTCAGTTTTTTGGGCCTTGGGCCTCCGCCCCGCTCGCCTCTGCCCAGGCTGGCCCTGATAACGATTGAAGACATATTCCTTCATCATCGCAACACATTAGTGTAGACACCTAAATGTGTCTCCCAATGTAGAGACTAATGATGAACATACCATATTTCCATAAGGTAGAACTAAGGGGAATTTACGATGAAAATGCATAACACCGCTCAAACAATTTCCTAAACCATGTTTGAATTGTCTTGGAAGTTTTTATTAGGATTCATGATGATTACGGGATTTATTCATGATTTTTCTTCATTTTAAGGTATTTTTTATATTTTCCATGCATTTTTCAATATTTTATATTCATAAAAAGTAAAAAAAAAAATTATCATTTTGCATCATAAAACATTTTTAATAAGTCATAATTTTTTTTATAATTTATTCATATTTTTCTATATTTTTTTTATCATATTTTTGGAGTTTTTTTATAGATATTTTTAGGATTTTTGCATGCTTAGGGGCATTTTTGTCATTTATGAATGTTAAAAATTGTACCGCAAAGTATATTAGTGTTTTTCACACTTTTCATAATTTCTAATAATTTTTCCTATAATTTTTAGTGCTTCTGGAGGCTTTAGAACATTCAAGAACGTTTTGGGACATCTAGGAACATTCTGGAATATTCTAGAACATTTCGGGACATCCCGGAGCATCTCGGGACACCCTGGATGTTAGGACCCGTATTTTATCAATGTTGTTTTAGAAGAAAACAACAATACGAATCAGATTTATTCTAAGTTATAATTTCAAATTTAACAAAAACAGCGGAAGCTCTGAACTTAATTCAAATTACTAAATAAAACCAATTAAAAGTCCAACATAGTTCAAAAATCCATAGTCCATTATTGTTATCAAAACTACGAAAAGTCCACTAAAATACTATTACAAAGGCTAGATAAGACATGGTAATAATCTACAATCCTCGCTTGCTCACAATCCCAGCCCTTGCATATCCCCCAATCATTCTTCCTCTGTATCTATAAAGGGGTTTTGGGTCCACAGTCACACAACAAGAAAATAAGTCTCGGCCGACCGCCTCTTACCGACCGTTAACGGTCGGTAATCATATTTCCCGACCGCCTCCGGTCGGTAAAAGGAGGTCGGTGAATAATTAGTTGGTAAATTTTTTTTACCGACTGACTCGCGGTCGGAAAAAATTTACCGACAGTGTACCGACCAAATTAAAAAGTAAAAAAAAAAACCTTGGGCAGGTATTTTTCAACCGCCTAGCGGTTGGTATTACCGACCAAGGTGGCTGTTGAACCATGTTTGATTTGAATGATGACAAACCAGTCCTCTATACTTGATGTCTATGTAAATTTGTATATGAACAGGTTGAATCAAGTGAGGAATCATCAAGGCAATCATGAAGGCCTTGAGATACTTGAAGATCAGAAGCCAAGAGCTTGGAGCCTTTTATTTTTATACTTCTAGGATCTTCATGTAAAATAGGCTTAGGAAAATATTCTTATTGTTTTTAAGTAAAAAGCAAAAAGACCTTAAGTTTACATCCAGTAAAGAGAACAGCCCAAGAACAAGCTAAGAACAGGCACAGAACAAACTTGGAACAGTTCCCTTTGCCAGATGTAGACTTAGTAGTACTGAGACCACTGTGGGAACAGACCTCAGTATTACGCACGTGATCCGTACAGATTTTCGAGTTCAAAAATCATTTTGAAAATTATTTGAAAATTTTGGATCACTTGTACTTTGGAAATCTGCCAAATTGATTTGCAAAATCAGTTCATTAAATGCAATGTACTTTGTTTGGACTTTAGTGTATATCTCTCTTCCCATAGTGGAAAGTGACAAAGTCTGAAACTAGAACACTGCACTTGTGTCAGCTGAAGTGGTTTGCACAATTTAGGCAAGTCTCCAAACACACTTCTAGGGCACGGTTTTCCTTGTCTATATAAACAATCTTTGCAAGAAACCCTAGAAGACTTTTGCTCTCCAAAGAAAACCAAGTAATATTTTCTGAGAGTCTATCCTTAGTCCAAAACTATCTCCATATCCATCTTTAAGAGAAAAACTTACGGAGATTTAAGTTTGTAACATTTGAACCACATAGAGGGAAGTGGTTGGGGAGTGTTCTGTGAACACTGAGTGAACTATTAGAGTTAACAGTTGGGGAATTAAGTGTTACATAGTTGTAGCATTTAATTGAGTGTGTAACCTTGTTATTATTCTGAGTTGATTAATAATATTGGTGAGAGAGTGGAGGACGTAGGCTTGTTTAGAAGCCGAACCTCGTTAAATCTTTGTGTCCTTACTCTTTGCTTACTGTTCTCTCGTTGTTCTCACAAAAGCATAAACAAAACTTGAAAACGATTGAAAAAACACACATACTCAATTCAACCCCTCCCCCCCTTCTTGAGTATACATTGAACTAACAATTGGTATCAGAGCTTAACTTCTCAAAAGGTTAACTACCTAGAGGAGCAAGAAAATGTTTACTCAAGATTCAAACAGTTCAAGACTCCCCAAGTTCAATGGCACTAACTACTCTTGGTGGAAAAATTGCATGAAAAATCTTATCATTGGGATAGATTATGAGTGCTGGATGATTGTCAAAAATGGACCCACGTCCATCCACAAGAAGAGTCAGGAAGGGCTCATGGTTCCAAAGACAGAAGAAGAGTACACAAGTGAAGACTACAAGAAGCTGGAGAAAAATGCAAAGGCAATGTCACTTGTCCAACAAGGAATTGCAGAATGTGAGGTGAATCGAATTCTAGCTTGTTCTTCTGCTAAAGAAATATGGGATACACTAGAGCTTGCATATGAAGGCAACTCTGAGGTGAGAAGGTCAAAAATTGACATGCTTATGTCAAAATATGAAGTCTTTGAAATGACTAGAGATGAAAATATAAAGGACATGTTTACAAGGTTCATGACCATTGTAAATGAACTAAAGTCATTGGGAAAGACCTTCTCAAGTGAAGAGTTGGTGAGGAAAATGTTAAGAAGCTTATCAGGGAAGTGGATGCCCAAGGTCACAGCCATACAAGAAGCAAAGGATCTGACCTCTCTTTCTCTAGAACAACTTATTGGTTCCTTGATGACTCATGAGATGTTGGTAGATTCAAAGGCTGAATCTAGTTCAAAAAGCAAGGAAATGGTCCTCAGAGCAGAGGAATCTGAGGATGATGAAGATGATATAAGTTTCATGGCCAGAAGGTTTGAAAAATACCTTAGGACAAAGTCCAAGGGTAAGTTTGTAAAAGGAAGGAACAGTTCTGGACAGTTCAGGAAAACCAGTTCCAATGCTGGTTGCTTTAAATGTGGGGAAATGGGGCACAAAATCAAGGAGTGTCCAACATGGAAAAATCCCAAAGGAAATCCTGGAATATGTTGGCTGCAGTTTGGGGAGATTCAGAATTAGAAAATGAGGAAGATGAAGAAGAAGCAAATCTCTGTCTAACTTCTTTCACATGCACAGACCAGTCTGAGGTCTGTTTGCAAGAAGAAGAAGTTCTCTGTCTCATGGCTGGTGGAAGCACTTCAGATGACAACCAGGTATGTTTTAATGATTTAAAGGCAAATATGCATAATCTAGATAGAGATGAACTGCTTGACTATCTTGAATTCACTATTGATCAATGCATTAGTGTTGGTTCTGCTTATCAGAACAACAAAAAGAAATTAAAAGAAACAGTTCGAGAGTATGAAATATGTGGTGCTAGATATGCTGAACTTGAGTTTATTTGTGAAGAACTTAAAGAAAAAATTTCTGAACTTGAAATAACAGCAGATCACCATAAAATGGAACTTGAGACATTAAAATCCAAACCAGTTCCTAAAGAGGATGAACTTTTTGAAAAAATTGAAAAGGGGTTTAATGAGCTCAAGAAATTTATCACACATAATTCAAACTTTGAACTGCTAAAAGACACATGTACCTTGAGTAAATCTGATGTCATACTTGCATATGACCATTTAATTGAAAAACTTGAAGATTTACACAAGGAACATAGTGAGCTCAAGAGCTCTGAAGAGACTGGTTCTCCCACTGCCTTTGATGAGGTTTTGGATGTTTTACATGATGAGTGCATAGCCAAGATATGTGATCTTGAGGCTGAACTCATCTTGCTAAAACAAGAAAACACCAAGAAGACCAGTGACGAGCCAGATCCATCCCTGGTCTCAAGACTACAAGATGAACTTCAAAAGACTAGACTTGACTTGAAATCTTTTGAGAAACAAAATGAAGTTCAACTTAAGAGGCTTGAGAACAAGGAAAATGAGCTAACAGATTGTATGAACCAATTAAACAAAATGTTAGATGCTCAGAAAACCCTAAACCTCCTCACATCCCAACCTGGAAATTCTCAAAGGTTTGGTCTAGGGTATTCTGGATCTAGTTCTACAACTGTTGTTGGCAGAGACAACACATGGTTGAATGAATTCAAGAAAGGCAAGTATATATTTTCCAAGGATATGCATGTGTGCACTTATTGTGGTAAAAGTGATCATGTTGCTAACAAATGTTTCACCAAAAGGAAGCATGACGAGAAAAATAAAACCTACACCCAACAAGCGGGGGTTAGGAAAGTCAAGACTGAAAATGTTTCAAAGAAAAAGGAACCCAAGCTGGTCTGGGTTCCTAAAACTAACCTTTAGTTTGCTTGTGCAGGTACGAGTGAAAGGAAAGCCATATTGGTATTTGGACAGTGGTTGCTCAAGACACATGTCCGGGGATAAAGAACAATTCCTTTCACTCACTGCATTCGAGGGAGGGCACGTGACATTTGGTGACAACAGTAAAGGACTTATCAAAGGAGTAGGTAAGGTTGGTAAGTCACTCTCCCAAGCAATTGACAATGTTTACTATGTAGAAGGTTTGAAACATAACCTTCTGAGCATATCTCAACTATGTGACAAGGGAAATAAAGTGAACTTTGAATCAAACGCTTGTCACATAGTGAACTCTAAGACAGGGGAACTGGTCTGTGAAGGAACAAGGCATAACAATGTGTATATTACATACTTAAATAAACTTCCACAGAACAGTGCCCTCTGCCTTAGTGTTGTAGAGGATGACCAATGGCTTTGGCATAAAAGATTAGGACATGTTAGCTTCACTTTGCTCAACAAGTTGAGAACACAAGAATTGGTATTAGGTTTACCTAACATCAAATATGTAGCAGACCAGCTCTGTCAAGAGTGTGCAAAGTGCAAGCATGTGAGATCATCTTTTAAACCAAAGAAAGTGGTTAGTTCCTCTAGACCATTTGAACTTGTACACATGGATTTATGTGGACCTATGCGTGTACAAAGTAGAAATGGCTTTAGTTATGTATTTGTCTTAGTTGATGATTACTCTCGTTTCACTTGGACCATATTCTTGAAATACGAAGATGAAACTTTTGATGAATTTGAAATTTTAGTGAAACAGGTCCAGAACAAGATCAATCATCAGTTAGCATCCATCAGATTTGATCATGGGTCAGAATTTGATAATGCTAGCTTCATAACCTATTGTATGGAGCATGCTGTTTCTCACAACTTCTCAGCCCCCAGAACTCCACAACAAAATGGAGTTGTTGAAAGAAAGAATCGCACTCTAGAAGAAATGGCTAGAACCATGCTTCTAGAGAGTGGTCTGTCCAAGAAATTTTGGGCTGATGCTGTGAGTACATCCTGCTACATACTCAATAGGGTTATGCTAAGACCAATACTAAGTAAAACACCTTATGAACTTCTAAGGGGTCGAAAACCAAACATTGAACATTTAAGGATATTTGGCTGTAAGTGTTTTGTATACAACAATGGCAAGACCAGTTTGGACAAGTTCGACCCCAGGAGTGATGAAGCTGTTTTTATAGGGTATTCTCCTCATAGCAAGGCATATAAAGTCTTCAACAAAAGAACCTTGTGTGTTGAAGAGAGTATCCATGTATTGTTTGATGAAACTAAAATGTTCAATAAGCCTGTGCAGGTAGATGATGATGAAGGCTTTAATATTGGAATGACAAATTTCACTGGAGCTGAACCAAAGAACACTGCTGAACCAGACCCTCAAACTTTTCCTGAAAACAACAATGAGTCTGGTGCAGCAGAGGGAAATGCTAAACAGGTTGTTGAACTCAGTGACTCTCCTGCCCATCCATCTGAAGATGAAGTGGGAGAGAACACTGAAGAAACTGGTCCACCCTCTCAAAATGAAAATGACATAGGGGGAACCAGTACAGACATTGGTTCTAACTTAGGTGACTCTAATGCTGTAAGAAAGAGTATGTTTAAGTAAAGAAGCTCTCATCCTTCTGATCAAATCATCAGTGATTTATCAAAAGGAGTCCAAACTAGAAATTCTGTTTGGAAGAACTTCTGTGCTTATTTCTCCTTTTTATCTCACATAGAACCAACTGACTATAAGATTGCTCTAACTGATCCTGATTGGATCTTGGCCATGCAAGATGAGTTGAACCAGTTTGAAAGAAATCAGGTTTGGCATCTTGAACCAAGAACCAATGAGATGTCAGTTATTGGAACCAAATGGGTCTTCAGAAACAAAATGGATGACTCAGGTACCATAGTCAGAAACAAGGCCAGGCTAGTGGTCCAAGGGTTTAACCAACAAGAGGGAATAGACTATGATGAAACCTTTGCTCCAGTAGCCAGGCTTGAGGCAATAAGAATTTTGATTGCATTTGCTACCCACATGAACTTTAAACTCTTTCAAATGGATGTTAAAACTTCTTTTCTAAATGGTTATCTGAAAGAAGATGTGTATGTGGAACAGCCCCCTGGATTTGAGGATAGAGTTTGTCCAGATCATGTCTACAAATTAGACAAAGCTCTTTATGGCCTCAAACAAGCCCCTCGTGCTTGGTATGAGAGACTCTCTAGCTTTCTTATTGAAAATCATTATGAGAGAGGTTCAGTGGACAAAACTATATTCTTAAAGAAAAGGGGAACAAATCTGTTAGTGGTCCATGTATATGTTGATGATATTTTGTTTGGGGCTACTAATTCTGTTTTGTGTGATGAGTTTGCAGTCCTAATGAAAAGTGAATTTGAGATGAGCATGATGGGAGAACTTGGTTTCTTCCTAGGGCTTCAAATCCGGCAAGTGGATGATGGAGTCATGATCCACCAACAGAAGTATCTCAAGGAGCTGCTCAAGAGATATGGTCTGCAAGATAGCAAGTCCTATGACACACCTATCCCTACCTCTTCTAAACTGAGCCTAGATGAGAAAGGAAAGGATGTTGAGGATAAGCTATACAGAGGTATGATTGGCTCACTTCTCTACTTAACAGCTAGTAGACCAGACATAAGCTATACACATAGGGTTGTGTGCAAGATTTCAAAGCAACCCAAACGAGTCTCATCTAAAGGCTGTTAAGAGAATTTTTAGGTACCTGAGTGGTACAGAGGACATGTGCTTATGGATCCAAAGGGAAGCAATTTTGATCTTTTAGGATACACTGATGCTGATTATGCTGGTTTTAGTGTGGACAGGAAGAGCACTTCAGGAATAGCTCATTTCTTAGGTTCTTGTCTCATTTCATGGGGATCTAAGAAACAAAATTCAGTGGCCTTATCCACAGCTGAATCAGAGTACATAGCTGCTGCTTTGTGCTGTGCTCAATTGCTTTGGATAAAGACACAACTTAAGGATTTTGGGGTCTGTTCCGGAAGTGTTCCCATATTGTGTGATAACACCAGTGCTATAAACATTTCAAAAAATCCTGTCCAGCACTCTAAAACCAAACATATTGAAATCAGACATCATTTTCTCAGAGACAATGTTGAAAAGGGAAATGTGAATCTTGAATTTTGCAGATCTGAAGAACAATTGGCTGATATTTTCACTAAACCCCTGAGCAGGGAAGTGTTTGTCAAACTCCGCACATTACCTGGTATGGTAAGGATTAGATCCTAGTTCCTTAGGACTTATCTTTCTCTTTTTGGCTATGTTTGACCTTTTGATCATTAGTGTAAATAAGCAGGGCTGGTTAACTCCTAAATGTCATCTATGCATGTGGTCTCAAAATTCTTATGTTGATGCTGTTCCAATGTGTGGTGTCTCTAAGTTGCCCAACTGAAAGATGCCTTAAGTTTTCAATATATACAGATCAGCGTTAGACCATCGTCAGACCAGTTCCCCACATAGGTTATATCAGTTACTGCTGAATCCTCGATTTTGAAATTGAGGAGTTAAGTGTTCTGACACATGACCGTTGTGAACAGTGTAGAAGTAACTTCTACTTTATCTGTTCGAATAACTGCCGATTTTCTCCATTTTAATTCACTTTTTCACATTGATTTCTCTCTAACTGTCTCTCTCTCTCTCAAAGTAATCCTTTCTCTCAAACCCTAAGCACCATCATCAAAATCCTCTTTAAGAATTCAAATTCGGTTTCTTTCTCTCTCCTTCATCAAATCTGCTGATCTAATCAAAATGGGAAGAAAGAAAAGCAAGGCTGCAAGGAAGAAAAGTCGTGGATTAAGCCAATCTCCAAATTTCACACCCTCTAAGGCTGAGAAAGAATCAGAAAATGTAGTGGTTGCTGAACACCACCATACAGAAGAAAAGGAAGAAGAAATCAAGGATCAAACCACAACAGAAAAAGTTGCTGAATCTAAAGACACATGCAAGCCTGATGAGAAATCTACTCCTCCACCAAGCCCTAAATCATCACCACCACCTTCTCCACAAAAATCACCACCACCTCAACCTCAGAAAACACCATCACCATCTAAGAAATCACCCTCTCCATCATCCAAACAACACTCGTCACAGCCTACAAAATCTTCACCTCCACTAAAACCACCATCTCCCACAAAAGCCAAAACTCCTCCCCCACAATCACCACTAAAATTCACAACTCCACCATCCTCTCCACCACAAAAAGAAACAACCCCATTACCCTCTCCACCATCAGAAAAATCACCCACATCATCACCACAGACCACACAGAAACCAGTGCTAAGCACTGAAGAGAAGGAGGTTGAAAAGGAAGAAATGGAAAAGAAGGATGATGACACCAATGTTCAGGATATGGATGTCGAGATCACCGGTGTTGTACAAGGAGAAAAGGAACCAGGAAAAAGAACCAGGCCCTTGAGGACAAGGGTCTGTAAGGAAGAAATCAAGAAGGAATCTGCTGAAGTGGTTCCTGAAGAGAAGAAGAATGAAAAGAAGAAAAGGGTGAAAAGTGTTGCCAAGAAGGATAAAGCCTCAGAAAGTTCCAAGCCTGCAACCAAGCTCCCAACAGAATAGAAGAGGAAAGCTTCCTCTACCTCTGACAAGACTCCTGCCAAGAAGAAAGGTAAGACCACTTTTGAACCACTGTATGAACTAAGTGGTAGGGGTGTCTTATTTGGTTTTTCATGTCCCATGTCTTGGATGAGTCAACCATTTTTAGACGAATTTAAAGAGGCCATAGAGTTCCAGGGTTGGGAAGGGCTATTTGATAAGAGGCTTGATGTTTTTGAAACCTGTGTTGAAGAATTTTACTCTAAGTTGGGGAAGCTAGAGAAGGGGAAGGTCTGGAGTGAGGTCGAGGGGATCGACATCACTCTTTCAAAGAAGAGTCTAGGGGAGGTACTGGGTGTACCAAGGGGTGGATTCTGTGATTATTCGAAGGACAACTGGCCAACTATTCCTGAGGTCAGTACAGAACACATACAGACCACTCTCTTTACAAGTTCTCCAACTGATGGTGCTGGCTATGTTATTGGCCAATTAAGGGAACCAGTAATGAGGCTGTTCCATACAGTTGCCTCTAAGATAGTACTCCCCAGGGCTCAGGGCAGAATGGATGTTAGGAAGATGGATGCTGTGATTATTTACTGTCTATATGAGAAAATTAAGTTGAGTCTCCCTGGTCTGATGCTAGCTCACATGGTTAGCATTTTTGAAAGGTCCAACCACTCTCTACCTTATGGAGCCTGGCTTACTTTGGTTTTCCAAAGTAGAAAGGTTCATCTGAGTGGTGAGGTCAAGAAAATGTCTGTCCTCACCAACCAGATCCTAGGTCAGAAGGGGATGACCTTTGAGGGAGGCATGCTCAAGATGAGGGATGAAGACAGGGTCACAGGGGCCAGAAGGACAAGCAGTTCCAGGTCTGAGGAAGCTACTGGGTCACTGTCCAAACAGGTGCAGACACATGGGGAATTACTGCAACAGATGATGGCTAGTGTCAATGCTCTGTGCACTTCTCTGGATGGCTCTATAAAGAACATAACAGCATGACTGGACTCCCATGAAGAAAAGCTTGTCTCCTCTTCCAGCTTCAAGCCCAAGACCACTCCAAGACCAGTTCCCATCATAGCCCAAGTCAGGAAGAAGCAGCAGGAGCAGAGTGCAGAAAAAGAGGATGAGGATTCCACTGAGGATTCTGATGATGATGCTGACTCCACTTCTTCTTAGCCTACCCCCTTCCCTACTAACATTGATCTCAAACTTTCTTTTCTCTGGTTTCTCTAAACAATTACTCTGGTTTCTCTGAACAATTGCTACCTTTAGTTTTTGACCATTTCTGCTAAACAATTTCTCTGCAGAATGGTCCTGGTTTGTATATTTTATTAACTTCTGTGTGCACTTGAACAGTTTGGGATTGTGAGTTGCAGGTACTCACATATGGGACAACATCTCTAGAATGCTGTGTTAATATTATGCTTGTATTTGACTTTACTTGTTGCCTTCTCCTAATTTTGTGCTGTGATTGTTTTTGTCATTTGATGATGCCAAAAGGGGGAATAAGATAGGTGAAGTTCCTAATATCAATTGTAGCAACCTGAACAAGGTTCAGACCTTGTTAAGAGATGGCCCAGCTTTTTGCCTAGGAGTATCTTGAATTCAGATCAAGTGCTCCTACCCATCCCAACTGGAAGAAAATTCTTCCAAGTGAAATTGAAATTTCTCTTGCTACATTTGATAATTGATAAGTCTTGCAGGTTACAGGTTTAATGCTGAAACTCAATAATAAATTGAGTAATGTGATGAGTGATTGACCACTGTAATCAGTCTAATTGTGCTTTAGTCTGCTGTATATTTTTTTTTCTGAGATTATGAATCTGACTACAGGCACAGTGCAAGACCAGTTCCTCTGAACAATTATTTTATTTTGAAATAATTGGTTACTGTTCTCAGGGGGAACTTCATGGTTTGTCATCATCAAATAGGGGGAAATTGTTGAACCATGTTTGATTTGAATGATGACAAACCAGTCCTCTATACTTGATGTCTATGTAAATTTGTATATGAACAGGTTGAATCAAGTGAGGACTCATCAAGGCAATCATGAAGGCCTTGAGATACTTGAAGATCAGAAGCCAAGAGCTTGGAGCCTTTTATTTTTATACTTCTAGGATCTTCATGTAAAATAGGCTTAGGAAAATATTCTTATTGTTTTTAAGTAAAGAGCAAAAAGACCTTAAGTTTACATCCAGTAAAGAGAACAACCCAAGAACAAGCTAAGAACAGACACAGAACAAACTTGGAACAGTTCCCTTTGCCAGATGTAGACTTAGTAGTACTGAGACCACTGTGGGAACAAACCTCAGTATTACGCACGTGATCCGTACAGATTTTCGAGTTTAAAAATCATTTTGAAAATTATTTGAAAAATTTGGATCACTTGTACTTTGGAAATCTGCCAAATTGATTTGCAAAATCAGCTCATTAAATGCAATGTACTTTGTTTGGACTTTAGTGTATATCTCTCTTCCCATAGTGGAAAGTGACAAAGTCTGAAACTAGAACACTGCACTTGTGTCAGCTGAAGTGGTTTGCACAATTTAGGCAAGTCTCCAAACACACTTCTAGGGCACGGTTTTCCTTGTCTATATAAACAATCTTTGCAAGAAACCCTAGAAGACTTTTGCTCTCCAAAGAAAACCAAGTAATGTTTTCTGAGAGTCTATCCTTAGTCCAAAACTATCTCCATATCCATCTTTAAGAGAAAAACTTACGGAGATTTAAGTTTGTAACATTTGAACCACTTAGAGGGAAGTGGTTGGGGAGTGTTCTGTGAACACTGAGTGAACTGTTAGAGTTAACAGTTGGGGAATTAAGTGTTACATAGTTGTAGCATTTAATTGAGTGTGTAACCTTGTTATTATTCTGAGTTGAATAATAATATTGGTGAGAGAGTGGAGGACGTAGGCTTGTTTAGAAGCCGAACCTCGTTAAATCTTTGTGTCCTTACTCTTTGCTTACTGTTCTCTCGTTGTTCTCACAAAAGCATAAACAAAACTTGAAAACGATTGAAAAAACACACATACTCAATTCCACCCCCCCCTTCTTGAGTATACATTGAACTAACAGTGGCGTCGTTCGGTAATATTGACCGCTAGGCGGTCGGAAAATACCTCTTCCTGCCAATTTAAACGGTTGGTATATTAATTTTTGCGGTTTTTTCTTTTTGGATACCGACCGTTTGTCGGTCGTTAAATTGTTATGTCAATTTTTTTTCCTTTCATTAATTAACAAAAAACCTTTACAAAAGAAATTAAATTATTTATTAATGAAAAACAGATTAAATATACGAAATAATATTTTATATTATTTATTTAAATAATTCGTAATACAAAAGAGTATGGAATACATATTACAGTTTCATGGTTGACTACAATAATAAACCGAAATCTAACAAACAACTATAATAAACCGAAATCTAACAAACAACTACACTACGAAGGCTCCAGAACCGCCAGAACCGTCTGTGCGATCGTCGGGGAATGGAAGACGGATCGCCGAATTGCCTCATGAAAGCGTCCAGAACCCTAGAACCTCGCCCTTTCGGAAGCCACCAACCGTCTCAAAGAAGACCTAGTTGGGATCCGCTCCGAGCCACTAGCCTGAGACTCTGAAAGGTTCTGGTATATTGTTCCTGCAAATTATGGAGTTAGTTCAAACAATTCCAAATAAAAGAAAAATAAATTTGACATGCAAATTTTGTTGCATTTTAGGGGCGTTTTAGTGTGTTTTCGCAGCCAACTTATACAAACGCTACCTATTACACGGTTTTAAAGCTCGATCATGTCATATGCTATTCATTTAATCTTTTTAGGTCTTGATCCAACACGTTTAGACACGACAAGGTCAGATTAGGGGGTGAAACGACACAACACCATTTTAGGCAAACACTTGTCATTTTTTGCCATTTTTGGGGATTTTTTGGCATTTTCGCTCCTAACTTGTCCCATGTCTATCGATTGCTAGATTTCAAACCTTACACATGTCATATAACACACTATTATGCTTACTAGGGGATGATCGTGTTGGTTATAACGACACAACACCATTTTAGGCAAACACTTGTCATTCTAGGACATTTTAGATGAATTTTTGGCATTTTCGCTCCTAACTTTTCACTTGTCTATCCATTGCTAGTTTTCAAACCTTACACATGTCCTATTACACACTCTAATGCTTACTAGGGGCTGATCGCATTGGTTATAACGACACAACACCATTTTAGGCAAGCACTTGTCATTGTAGGCCATTTTAGGTGAATTTTTGGCATTTTCGCTCCTAACTTGTCCCATGTCTATCGATTGCCAGGTTTCAACCTTACACACGTCCTATAATACACTATTATGCTTACTAGGGGCTGATGGCATTGTTTATAATGACACAACACCATTTTAGGCAAACATTTGTCATTCTAGGCCATTTTAGGTGAATTTTTGGCATTTTCGCTCCTAACTTTTCACTTGTCTATCGATTGTTAGTTTTCAAACCTTACACACGTCCTATTACACACTGTTATGCTTACTAGGGGCTGATTGCGTTGTTTATAACGACAATTCCACTCTTTGGCTTTGAAGCCAAAATTCCGCTCTAAACATCAATTGCAAATAATAAAAAATCAATCCTATTCGTACTCTTCGGCATTGAAGCCGGAATTCCGCTCTAAACATCAATTGCAAATAATAAAAAATCAATCCTATTCGTACTCTTCGGCTTTGAAGCCGGAATTCCGCTCTAAACATCAATTGCAAATAATAAAAACTCAATCCTGTTCATACTCTTCGGCTTTGAAGCCGGAATTCTGCTCTAAAAATCAAATGCATAGTAAAGAAGAAAGCATTACCATCACTTCCTTGGCCTTCTGGCTAATCGGAACCGGATCCTTCCCTGGTTGTTTCTTGAAGTGAGTATCAAGATTAACAACTAAAGCAACTACATATAATAAGTTATACATGATAAACAACATTAAAACTTATACACTTATACATAATAATAAGTTGGTTGGCAATACATTTATATTTCATTCCATATTAAAGCAACTACATATAATCACACCGACAACAAAAATTTCCAGGCCATATTGAAAAACATGGAAATAATAAGGTTTATAGAATCATAATATCATGAATTTTTTTAGAATAAAACAGAAACAAAACCCACACTAAACCATGATCACAATCGAAAAATAAGAAGGCCAAAATAACAAGATTTGCTAATCTAATTTGTACTAATTTATGCCCGACTTAAATATCAAGATTTATACATGATAAAAAACTTAAAAACATGAACAAAACGCTTCCATAAATCACATAAATTGCACACCAAAAACATAATAGAAATTGGTACAAAAAAAAAATCGAAAGCCCAAAACGACTAACCCTAATTGAATCTAACCTTACACTAAACCTAGCCACAATTTCTAAATAAAGGATTGGAATAGTTCTAGTTACCTTTAGTACAACATAAAATAAGAAGAGAAATCCAAAAAATTTTAATCCCCTTGAAAACCATTGCAATAATTTAAACCATTTCAACTCTATTCAATGAGCAAGTAAAACCATTACAATAAATTAAACCATTTAATCATCAAAATCCTAAAATTCAAATCAAGTAACTAAAATAAAAACAGAAATTAATTAAAATTAATAACAACAATTAAAAGTAAAACAAGATACTAAGCCTAAAATTAAAATAGAAATTTGAAAAACAAAACATAAGTTAAATTTAAAAACAAAACATAATGTAAATGTAAAAACATAAATTAAAATTAAAACCACTAACCCTAAATCACGGTGAGGGGGCGACAGTGAGGGGGCGAGCGGTGAGGGGGCAAGCGGCCGCGGCGAGGGCGCGATGGAGTGGGGGTCGCCGGAGTGACTGACTGAGGTTTGAGGTTTTGTGAGAGAAATAAACTAAGGTTTGAGGTTATGTGACTTGTGAGAGAAAGAGGAGTGGGGGGTCGCCGGAGTGAGTGAGCGTGGGTGGCCGGAGGTTCGAGAGAGAGAAAGAGAGAGTAAGGGTTTGAGGTTCACGCTTTTTTGAGAGAGAGAGAGAGTAAGAGTGGAGAGAGAGTATGAAATTTATGATTCAAAATCACGACTGGGTTTTTAAAATAGTCGAAATGTTTTCCGACCGTCATAACGGTCGGTAACGGTCGGTAAATTCCGACCGTCTATGTAATAAACCGAAATTTAGGGCTAGAAAATTTCACGGTTAATTAATGTTATTTTAATATTCTAAGTCCAAAAGGCCTAGATATTTGGACTGTATTTTCTTAAATTCTCCTTTACCTCAAAATTGGGCCCAATGACCCAATGATAGTATCCTGTGGCCGGCCCCCTTATAAGCATGGCCAAGGAATATTTTCTTTTTAATCATTTTTATTATTTAGATAATTCCATATCTAAATATCCAAATTTTATTTCATTACCCTAATTAATCTAAAAATCTTTTTTTTAACTAACCTCTTATCTAGTCTCCTAAATTTACTCAATCTCTCCTACCCTCACTCAAATAATTTGGCCCCCTTTATTTACTTTCTTTAATTTGTTTCTTTTGTTCTTTATTATTATTAATAGGGAACAAAGCTCATAACCTGTTTACCTATTTTCAAAACAACTCTAAACTCACAAAAGAATCCTAAAAACTCCTCTGGTGGCCGTGTATTTTCGAGCCAAACAATAAGAAAATTTTCTTGTTTTTCCTCCGGATTTAAGGTAACTAGACTATCCTTCTTAAATCTGGTATAGTTTTCTGATGAAGTTATTATATGGTTTTGATGATTGTAAACAAATGATGATTATCTAACTAACATGTGTTTTAAGATGTGCATATTATATTCCATTGGACAAGTTATATACAGTTGATCCAACACGAGACGATGTATACGACATGAATAAATGAAGTTCTTGAGTGAGAACTTCAAAGAGAAAAAGTCTAAATTATATTAGGCTTATGAGAAGCTTCGGAGTAGAAGCAAAAGGAGAAGACGTTTCATAATCGGAACAAATATATTAAGGAGAGAAATAAGTATATATTTTT
Organism: Salicornia ramosissima; assembly: GCA_951394345.1. Taxonomy (NCBI): domain Eukaryota; kingdom Viridiplantae; phylum Streptophyta; class Magnoliopsida; order Caryophyllales; family Amaranthaceae; genus Salicornia; species Salicornia ramosissima. Next base: position 25,554,011 of record OX596236.1, read on the forward strand.
CTTCACGTTAATATATTAGAATAAATAAAGGAATACTTAAATAAGGAGAAAGGACACATAAGTATGACAACATTGATAAAATTAATATTTGTCTAAATAGAGTTGATGGAAAAACATATTTCATCTTAGAAATATTTATGTTAATAAAAATATATTTTATGTGATAAAATGAAGTCTTTTTCACTTATGGATTTGAATGATTTTTATTTCATAAAATAATATCTTTTTACTAAGTTAAGATGAAAAGGTTTGATATTTTAAAAATAACTTGTGGAGAAACTGTTGAAGGAGTATTCAACCTAAACAAGTTAATTTTATTAGAAAAAATAATTCCATCACTTTTATAACTTAATATGGGTGGATAAAATAGATTTACGGAGAATCGACTAAAAGTAATTTTAGTTGAAATTAAATTTATTTTATAGTTAGTATCTTTATGTTATATATTTATGGAGAACAAATTAGATGAGTGTCTAATTTATATTAAATATATTTCATTTAGCGTATACTCGATATTTTATAGAATATATCTATTGGGAATAAAATTAGAGGAGTATCTAATTTTAAGGTTAATATATTCTTAACCCTTTCTACATATTAATTTTATATGTGTTGAAATACTAATATTGGTGTGGTGCAGGTATTTATTGTTGATGATATAAGACTCGTATGTCACTCGTATAATTTGAGCAATATACTTGAACTAATATTTTAGTTTTAGTATAATATTTAAAGTGACAAATTATTTTGACTTATTTGTATGAAAACCGTGTTATACTTATTTGATAGAGTATTTAGGAATTTGTTGGTGAAGAGAATTATTTGAAGATGCAAATTCCATCTTTATTCAATGAGTCATGTGTGTAAGTTTTGGAATTTAAAAACTTAACTTTTCTAGTCAATTCCACTAAAGTAGAGGTTGTTAGTGGATTCTAATACTTGCCATGAAATACACGTATGTCATGATAGTTTTAGGAATTAGTTTTAAAAGTTTATTTTGGTCAACCCATTAACCTAGGAGTGGTTAGTGGTCTTTATTTGTTCCTATAATTATGCGTGTGACTAGGAGTAGTGGTAGTTAATTTTGAATTTTAATTAATTAATTATTCTTTAGTCAATCCACTATTTTAGGAATAGTTAGTGGATGCAATTTGTCTTTGTCATACGTGTGTTTAGAATTTTAAGGAGTTAGTTAGTTGACTAGGATAAGTTGTTAGTAGGTCTTATTATTAGGATTTAAATTGAAAAAGAAAAAGTCTGAATTTTAATTGTCCACTAATTCACACGTTTCTTTATGGCTTGATTGAGTAAAAGTGTATTTAGTCTTATATTAGGGATTGTTATTTTGCAATTTGCCTTGGTCAAATTATTTTGTAGGTAGTGGATGACGTGGCACTACTCTATCACACTACTCCATGATCGTGTGCATTCCTTCTTCTCCAAGGCAAAACATTTCGAGATTCTATAAATGAAGAAAGCAACCAGAATATTCAAGCACTACACACGGCAGCAACTCTCAGACGATACGAAAAAAAAGAAGAAAAAGAGAGAGTTTCAATGTAGTCCTTTCAAAAGGAGTATGATTTTTAAGAGGCTAAGCATACATTGTTAAATTTACATCCTCTTAAAAATCATATCCTTCTCCTATTCCTTTATGGTTTTCTAGTGTTAGCTTCAATGTATTTGTAAGTTTCGATTTATCAAGCGTCTGCATTATTTTAATGTACTTCTAGTTGAGTAGGCAAGAATTTGAGTGAATTCTTGTATGAGGAATTGTAAGGGTTTGAGTGAACTCTTGTATTTGGGGAAGGGAAAATTCGAGTGAATTTTCTGTATTAGAACTTAGAGTTAAGTTCTTAGAGAGGAGAGAAGATTTCGAGTGAAATCAAAGAGAGAGAAGAAATCGACTTTTAGTGAAGTCGTGTCACGGGTTCAAGGGGAACAAGTGACAGGGGGAACAAGTTACCGGGGAACAAGTTCCTAGTGGAACATAGAGAATAGAGAAGGTCCATTTATAGGTTGTAAAACAGAGTCGTTTTGGCCTATAATTAATAAGAGAAGTCCAAGAGTCAAAATCCCCATGGGTCGAGGTTTTTCTTCCTATTTGGGCCTAGGAAGTTTTCCTCGTAGGTTAACTTGTTTGTGTATCATGTTCCTTGTTGCTTTATCTTTTGTCTACTTTATCTTTACTTGCTTTAATATTCGTCAAATTCCGCAAAAATCGAAAAGCGAGTCCCATACTACAATTCACCCCCCTCTTGTAGTATACCATCCGAAATAACATTTTCTATATAGTTAATTAGGATTAAACTAGGAAGAATTAATAGAATTAGTGTCATGTTAGGATAATTTAGTTTGAACCATATAGTATGATGATCATGATATTTTTCTTGATATTTTATGTAATCTTTATGAATCTTTAATTGTTTTAATAATTCTATGCATAAAATAATTTCTTTAATTGTAATGTTATATTGAATAATTGCATGATAACTTGTTGAATCTTGTTCTTGAATTTTTATATAAATGTCGAGTGCCATATGATAATTTTGATGATAATTTCATGATATTTTCTTGAATTAAATTGATAACCTTGATTATTTAATTGTTTAATTAGAGCCTTAAATTAAAGTTAATATTTTGTTCATATTGTAAAATTTCGAGTGACATAAAGTAATTAAGGGATTTAAAAATCTGATTTATATTGTTGAATCTTGTTAATTCTTGAAATATTATTGGTAATCTTGATTTTAATCTTTAATTTAATCATGTTATTGTAAATTTTTGAATTTAATCTTTTTATTGTTCTAGCCCTTAAAATGCCGTGTGGTTCATGTATGATGAAGGATTGATTTTGATCTTGTTTTAGTCCAAATTTGATGATTTAATGATTAAAGCATGATTTTATTATTTAATATCAAGTTTATATGATTAATTATTGATAATTGTATTTGATTAATTTAAAGTGTCAATTTTGGTTGTTTTATATATAAATGTCGAGTGGAACAAAATATGAAAAAGGGGATTTTTATCTTGTTTTATGTAATATTAATTGATGATTGATAGTTTATATGATTAATTGTTTATTTGAATGATTTATTAAAATGCTTATATGTTTATTTAAGGAATTGATTTAATTATTGTTCTGTTATTGAAAATGTCTAGTGGTCCCATATGAGAGATGATCAATTTTAGTTTAATTTTTTGGCTTATAATAAGTTAGGTTGCAATTTTACGAATTAATATAATTAAAGGAATAAAAGGAATTAATAAGATAAGTTGCAATATGAAGGAAAGGAATAACATGATGATAAGAATAAGTTATAAGATGATAAGAAGTATTGGTCTCACGATGGCCATGTTGATAAGATAAGATGAGAAATGGACGCTTGTTTGGTGATACACGGGTCACCAGATTAGGTTAAGTCGAAGCCACTGCCCTACTGCGGTCTCTGGGCTGTTCTGGATCTTAAGATGTGTAGTCGTCTAAGTACTAGTACACGGGCTACTATTTAGGAGTTATGGCCATAGCTTAGGCTTAGTTCTTGCAGAGGAGAGCTACGGGTAGAACACACGGGTTCTTCCCGGCGCATTTTAGGAAAGTTGGGATGTACACGGGCATCCTTACGAGCTATAATGACCGGTCCATAAAGTTAAGAAGATGGTTAAAAGAAGGATTTTGGGTAATAATATGATAAGATAAGTATTATACGGGTTGGATATGATTATGTATGTATCAACGTAATTATATGAATGTATGTTATTTATGTATTGTATAAGTATGATGTGTTAAGTCTTCCGCTGTGTACGTCTAGTAAGTATGTATTTAAGTATGCATTTATGTATGTAATTATGTATGTATATATGTATATATATTTGTAGGTATCCCTAAATGTATTCTGCAGGTATTGTATACGTATTTATATGTATTCTGTACGTATTCTTATGTATTTCTATACGTATTTCGCAGGTACTTTATACGTATATTGTACATATTCCGTATGTATTTTTATACGTATTTCGTATGTATTTTTATATGTATTTCGTATGTATTTTTATACGTATTTTCATGTATTTTTGTATGATTTTCTTGGTTAATTCTATGATATTACATGGTTAATGGTCCCTCATTTAAGCGGGACAACCTAGTTACTCACCACTGACGGTGGACCCCCCCATTTCAGGTGATGATGTTGACGCATAAGTGGGCTCTCGTAGGGTTTGGGTTGTGTGTGATGTGATCAGTAGAGTGAACCCGGAGTCTAGTTTATGTTTTCTTTTATTTAATGATTAGTTTATCCCAGCCTGTTGGGAAGAAACAGTAGTATCATGTATTTGGTATTATTCTTGGACTTTTGGGATTTTATTTCTATCTATTAGTTAATAAAAGGATTATTGAACTTTATTATTATTATTGTTATTAAGTTTTATGTTGGTAAGGATCCATTTGTCGATTTCCTTCGTAAATCGACAGTACAGAAAAGTCGGATCGTTATAGTTGGTACCAGAGCATAGGTTAAGACCCTAAAGTTACTTCTTTATAAGTAGCTTGAAAGATGAGCGCTTTATGAATCACGAGTGAAATATAGCCTAAAATGGAAAAAAACTAAGTGAGTGAAGCCATGGGTAGAAGCCTGGGATAAGATATTTTATTGTTTCTTGCGTTTCCTAACGTTAGTAGGTACTTGTGTTCTTAATAACCTGAATCGTTGTTTTGTAGCATGTCGACACCAGAACGCAATTCTCGCTTCAGACGCTGAGCTTTGGAGGATGCAATCCTCACTTTAGCTCAGAAGAGTGTCCAACCTCAAAGCAGTCAGTCGTCTTTCGAACGGGTTGCACGACTCCAACCGCCGGTCTATGATGGGGCAGCAGACCCGACTGTTCTCGAGAACTGGATTCCAGAAATGCGGAAGCAGTTTGATGCCCTTGCATGTTCTGAGCGGGAAAGAGTTCCGATAGCGTCCTACTATCTAAGGGGCGAAGCTGACAACTGGTGGAGTACATTATGGGCCAATCACAAAACAAAACTAGTGCTAAACTGGGAATACTTCACCAAGAAGGTACAGGAATGGTTCTACCCCGATGAGCTAAAATGGCAGAAGCAGGAAGAATTCCTCTCGCTCACCCAAGGCAGCATGTCCGTTCAAGCTTATACGGACAAGTTTATAGAGCTTTCTCGTTCGCTACTGCGGTCATTCCTTCTGAAGCTGAGAGAGTCAAGCGGTAGGTAAAGAAGATGGACCCTCGCATTCGGGTTCATGTGATCAGTAGCAGAGTGTCGACCTTCCAGAAGGCGTATGAGGTAGCTCTAGAAATTCAATCGTCGGTCTCCGATGAAGAAACAACTAAGAAAAGGGTGCCTTCGGTTCCTACTCCAGCACCAGCAAAGAAGTCTCGGTTTGAGTCTACTCCAAAACCTCAGCAGAGTGCTCGACCAGCTCCAAGTCAAGGCCCGAGGATCTGTCAAGGCTGCAAGAAAGATTATCACCCGGGCAAGAGATGTGATGATTCGCCGATCATATGCGTTGATTGTGGTCAAGAAGGTCACAAGTCGGTGTTCTGTTCTAAGAAACGTCCAGCAACAACTAGGCTAGCACCAGTGAAGAACAAAATCTTCTGCATGACTCAGGAGGAGGCAGATGCTCAGCCAGATGTGGTCACGGGTACCTTCCTTGTCCATGATATTGATGCTCATGTTTTGTTTGATACGGGTGCTATTGTGTCTTTTGTTGCTAGATCTTTTGTTGTAAAAGCTAATCTGACAGGAGAGTCTCCGGTCAAATCTGTGATAACTCTTCCTTTGAGATAGGATTTTGCTTGCCATCGGGAATACAAAGGTGTTTCCATTGTTATCTCAGGAGTACTATTTGAAGCTGATTTGAAGGAATTTCCAATGATCGAGTTCGATGTGATCTTGGGAATGGATTGGTTGGCCAAGTATCAAGCAGCCTTTCGATGCCAAGATCAAGCCATCACTTTGCGTGGTCCCAACGCAAAAAGGGTAACCCATGTTGGGAAGCCCATGAGTAAAGGTGTGAAGATAGTGTCGGCAATGAAGATGCACAGTCTGCAGCGCAAAGGTGAGTCGGTGTACTTATGTAAAGTGAAAGACATGACCAAAGAAGAGTAGTTAGAAGCCATTCCAGTGGTTGGTGAGTATGCAGACATGTTTCTAGAAGAGTTGCCAGGGATACCACCGGAACAAGAAGTGGAATTCAACATCGATTTGGTGCCCGGAACAGCTCCAATCTCGAAGGCTCCATATCGTATGGCCCCTGCAGAGCTGAAGGAATTGAAGACCCAGTTGCAGGATTTAATTGACAAGGGTTTCATAAGGCCCGGTGTGTCTCCTTGGGGTTCTCCAGTATTGTTCGTCAAGAAGAAAGATGGTAGCATGCGGTTGTGTATCGATTACCGAGAAATCAACAAGATGACGATTAAGAACAAATATCCTTTGCCCAAGATTGAAGATTTATTTGATCAGTTGAAGGGAGCCAGTGTGTTCTCCAAAATTGATCTCTGGTCAGGGTATCATCAGATTCCAGTGAAGCCGGAAGATATACCAAAGACCGTTTTCCGCACTAGATATGGGCACTATGAGTTTGAGGTAATGCCGTTCGGTTTGACTAACGCTCCTGCTGTTTTCATGGATCAGATGAACCGAACGTTTCATCATCTCTTGGATGTCTGTGTGGTGGTGTTCATCAACGATATTCTCATATATTCGAAGGGTGAACAAGATCACACTCAACATTTACATATGGTGTTAGGTGTTTTGCGAGCCCAGAAGTGGTTTGCAAAGTTGTCTAAGTGCGAGTTTTGGCTCAAGGAAGTAGCTTTTCTAAGGCATGTGGTCAATGCGGACGGTGTCAAGGTAGATCCAACCAAGGTAAAGGCGATAGTGGAATGGCACAGTCCTAAGAATGTGGCCAAGATCCAAAGTTTTCTTGGCCTAGCAGTGTTAGGTCAATGTATACTCAAGAAGGGGGGGTTGAATTGAGTATGTGTGTTTTTTCTATCGTTTTCAAGTTTTGTTTATACTTTTGTGAGAACAACGAGAGAACAGTAAGTAAAGAGTAAGGACACAAAGATTTAACGAGGTTCAACTTCTAAACAAGCCTACGTTCTCCACTCTCTCACCAATATTATTAATCAACTCAGAATAATAACAAGGTTACACTACAACTATGTAACACTTAATTCCCCAACTGTTAACTCTAACAGTTCACTCAATGTTCACAGAACACTCCCCAACCACTTCCCTCTAAGTGGTTCAAATATTAAAAACTTAAATCTCCGTAAGTTTTTCTCTTAAAGATGGATATGGAGATAGTTTTGGACTAAGGATAGACTCTCAGAAAATATGACTTGGTTTTCTTTGGAGAGCAAAAGTCTTCTAGGGTTTTTTGCAAAGATTGTTTATATAGACAAGGAAAACCGTGCCCTAGAAGTGTGCTTGGAGACTTGCCTAAATTGTGCAAACCACTTCAGCTGACACAAGTGCAGTGTTCTAGTTTCAGACTTTGTCTCTTTCCACTATGGGAAGAGAGATGTGCACTAAAGTCCACAAGGTACAAGTGATCCAAATTTTTCAAATAATTTTCAAAGATAATTTTGAACACTAAAATTTGTACGGATCACGTGCGTAACACTGAGGTCTGTTCCCACACTGGTCTCAGTACTACTAAGTTTACGTCTGGTAAAGGGAACTGTTCCAAGCTTGTTCTGTGCCTGTTCTCTTTACTGGATGTAAACTTAAAGTCTTTTTGCTCTTTACTTAAAAACACTAAGAATATTTTCCTAAGCCTATTTACATGAAGATCCTAGAAATATAAAAATAAAAAGCTCCAAGCTCTTGGCTTCTGATCTTCAAGTGTCTCAAGGCCTTCATGGTTGCCTTGATGAGTCCTCACTTGATTCAACCTGTTCATATACAAATTTACATAGACATCAAGTATAGAGGGCTGGTTTGTCATCATTCAAATCAAACTTGGTTCAACAATTTCCCCCTATTTGATGATGACAAACCATGAAGTTCCCCCTGAGAACAGTATCCAATTATTTCAAAAAAATAACTGTTCAGAGGAACTGGTCTTGCACTGTTCTTGTAGTCAGATTCATAATCTCAGAAAATAAAAAATATGCAGCAGACTAAAGCACAATTAGAGTGATTACAGTGGTCAGTCACTCATCACATTACTCAATTTATTATTGAGCTTCAGCATTAAACCTGTAACCTGCAAGACTTATCAATTATCAAATGTAGCAAGAGAATTTTCAATTTCACTTGGAAGAATTTCTTCCAGTTGGGATGTGTAGGAGCACTTGATCTGAATTCAAGATACTCCTAGGCAAAAAGCTGGGCCATCTCTTAACAAGGTCTGAACCTTGTTCAGGTTGCTACAATTGATACTAGGAACTTCACCTGTCCTATTCCCCCTTTTGGCATCATCAAATGACAAAGACAATCACAACACAAAAATTAGGAGAAGGCAACAAGTAAAGTCAAATACAAGCATAATATTAACACAGCATTCTAGAGATGCTGTCCCACATGTGAGTACCTGCAACTCACAATCCCAAACTGTTCAAGAGCACACAGAAGTTTAGAAATTATACAGACCAAGACCATTTTGCATAGAAATTGTTTAGCAGAATTGGTCAAAAACTAAGGTAGAAATTGTTCAGAGAAACCAGAGAAATTGTTAAGAAAAACCAGAGAAATGAAAGTTTGAGATTAGTGTTAGTAGGGAAGGGGGTAGGCTAAGAAGAAGTGGAGTTAGCATCATCATCAGAATTCTCAGTAGAATCCTCATTCTCATTTTCTGCACTCTGCTCCTGCTGCTTCTTCTTGACTTGGGCTATGATGGGAACTGGTCTCTTGGTGGTCTTGGGCTTGAAACTGGAAGAGGAGGCAAGCTTTTCTTCATGGGAGTCTAGTCGTGCTGATATGTTCTTTATAGAGCCACCCAGAGAAGTGCACAGAGCATTGACACTAGCCATCATCTGTTGCAGTAATTCCCCATGTGTCTGCACCTATTTGGACAATGACCCAGTAGCTTCCTCAGACCTGGAACTGCTTGTCCTTCTGGCCCCTGTGACCCTGTCTTCATCCCTCATTTTGAGCATGCCACCCTCAAAGGTCATCCCCTTCTGACCTAGGATCTAGTTGGTGAGGATAGACATTTTCTTGACCTCACCACTCAGATGAACCTTTCTACTTTGGAAAACCAAAGTAAGCCAGGCTCCATAGGGTAGAGAGTGGTTGGACCTTTCCAGAATGCTAACCATGTGCGCTAGCATCAGACCAGGGAGACTCAACTTAATTTTCTCATATAGACAGTAAATGATCACAACATCCATCTTCCTAACATCCATTCTGCCCTGAGCCCTGGGGAGTACTATCTTAGAGGAAACTGTATGGAACAGCCTCATTACTGGTTCCCTTAATTGGCCAATAACATAGCCAGCACCATCATTTGGAGAACCAGTAAAGAGAGTGGTTTGTATGTGTTCTGTACTAACCTCAGGAATAGTTGGCCAGTTGTCCTTGGAATAATCACAGAATCCACCCCTTGGTACACCCATTACCTTCCCCTTCTCTAACTTCCCCAACTTAGAGTAAAACTCTTCAACACAAGTTTCAAAAACATCTAGCCTCTTATCAAATAACCCTTCCCAGCCCTGGAATTCTATTCCCTCTCTGAACTCTTCTAGAAAAGACTGACTCGTCCAAGACTTAGGACATGCAAAACCAAATAAGACACCCCTACCACTTAGTTCATACAGTGGTTCAGAAGTGGTCTTACCTTTCTTCTTGGCAGAAATCTGTTCAGAGGCAAAGGTAGCTTTCCTCTTCTTTTCTGCTGGAAGTTTGGTTGTGGGCTTAGGGCTTTCAGAGGCTTTTCCCTTCTTGGCAACACTCTTTACCCTTTTCTTCTTTTCATCCTTCTTCCCTTCTGGAACCTCCTCAACAAGTTCATTTTTTATCTCTTCCTTGCAAACCCTTGTCCTCAGGGGCCTGGTTCTCTTTCCTGTTTCCTTTTCCCTTTGTACTACCCTTGTGATCTCGACATCCATGTCATCATCATCTTGCTTTTCTGTTTCTTCCCTTTCAACTTCCTTTTCTTCAGTGCTTGGCATTGTTTTCTGTGTGGTCTGAGGTGATGGTCTGGGTGTTTTTTGTGGTTGTGGAGAAGATGATGAGGTTATTTGATTTTGTGGTGAAGAGGGTAGTGGAGTTTTGGTCTTTGGTGGCGATGGTGATTTTTGTGGAAGGGAGACGATAGCAGTTTGTGAAGAGGGTTGTTTAGGTGAAGGGGGAGTTGAAGGTTTGGATGGTGATGGAGTTTTCTGAGGTTGAGGTTGAGGTTGTGGGAATTTTGGTGAAGATGGTGGTGATGATTTAGGGCTTGGTGGAGGAGTAGATTTCTCATCAGGCTTGCATGCGCCCTTAGATTCAGCAACTATTTCTGTTGTGGTTTGATCCTTGATTTTTTCTTCCTTTTCTTCTGTGTGGTGGTGTTCAGCAACCACTACATTTTCTGATTCTATCTCAGCCTTAGAGGGTGTGAAATTTGGAGATTGGCTTAATCCACGACTTTTCTTCCTTGCAGCCTTGCTTTTCTTTCTTCCCATTTTGATTAGATCAGCAGATTTGATGAAGAACAGAGAGAAACTGAATTCGAGTTCTTGAAGAGGATTTTGATGATGGTACTTAGGGTTTGAGAGAGAGGATTACTTTTGGAGAGAGAGAGACAGTTAGAGAGAAATCAATGTGAAAGAGTGAATTAAAATGGAGAAAACCGGCAGTTATTCGAACAGATAAAGTAGAAGTTACTTCTACACTGTTCACAACGGTCATGTGTCAGAACACTTAACTCCTCAATTTCAAAATTGAGGGCTCAGCAGTAACTGATATAACCGATGTGGGGAACTGGTTTGACGATGGTCTAACGCTGATCTGTATAAATATTAAAAACTTAAGGCATCTTTCAGTTAGGCAACTTAGAGACACCACACATTGGAACAACATCAACATAAGAATTTTGAGACCACATGCATAGATGACATTTAGGAGTTAACCAGCCCTGCTTATTTACACTAATGATCAAATAGTCAAACATAGCCAAAAAGAGAAAGATAAGTCCTACGGAACTAGGATCTAATCCTTACCATACCAAGTAATGTGCGGAGTTTGACAAACACTTCCCAGCTCAGGGGTTTAGTGAAAATATCAGCCAATTGTTCTTCAGATCTGCAAAATTCAAGATTCACATTTCCTTTTTCAACATTGTCTCTGAGAAAATGATGTCTGATTTCAATATGTTTGGTTTTAGAGTGCTGGAAAGGATTTTTTGAAATGTTTATAGCACTGGTGTTATCACACAATATGGGAACACTTCCGGAACAGACCCCAAAATCCTTAAGTTGTGTCCTTATCCAAAGCAATTGAGCACAGCACAAAGCAGCAGCTATGTACTCTGATTCAGCTGTGGACAGAGCCACTGAATTTTGTTTCTTAGATTTCCATGAAATGAGACAAGAACCTAAGAAGTGAGCCATTCCTGAAGTGCTCTTCCTGTCCACACTAAAACCAGCATAATAAGCATCAGTGTATCCCAAAAGATCAAAATTTCTTCCCTTTGGATACCATAAGCACATGTCCTCTGTACCACTCAGGTACTTAAAAATTCTCTTAACAGCTTTTAGATGAGACTCTTTTGGGTTGCTTTGAAATCTTGCACACAACCCAACTGAGAACACTATGTCTGGCCTACTAGCTGTTAAGTAGAGAAGTGAGCCAATCATACCTATGTATAGCTTATCCTCAACATCCTTTCCTTTCTCATCTAGGCTCAGTTTAGAAGAGGTAGGTATAGGTGTGTCATAGGATTTTCTATCTTGCAGACTATATCTCTTGAGCAGCTCCTTGAGATACTTTTGTTGGTGGATCATGATTCCATCATCCACTTGCTTGATTTGAAGCCCTAGGAAGAACCCAAGTGCTCCCATCATACTCATCTCAAATTCACTCTTTATTAGGTCTGCAAACTCATCATACAAAACAGAATTAGTAGCCCCAAACAAAATATCATCAACATATACTTGGACCAGTAACAGATCTGTTCCCCTTTTCTTTAAGAATAGAGTTTTGTCCACTGAACCTCTCTCATAATGATTTTCAATAAGAAAGCTAGAGAGTCTCTCATACCAAGCACGAGGGGCTTGTTTGAGGCCATACAGAGCTTTGTCTAACTTGTAGACATGATCTGGACAAACTCTATCCTCAAAACCAGGGGGCTGTTCCACATACACATCTTCTTTCAAATAACCATTTAGAAAAGCAGTTTTAACATCCATTTGAAAGAGTTTAAAGTTCATGTGGGCAGCAAACGCAATTAAGATTCTTATTGCCTCAAGCCTGGCTACTGGAGCAAAGGTTTCATCATAGTCTATTCCCTCTTGTTGGTTAAACCCTTGAACCACTAGCCTGGCCTTGTTTCTGACTATAGTACCTGAGTCATCCATTTTGTTTTTGAAAACCCATTTGGTTCCAATAACTGACATCTCATTGGTTCTTGGTTCAAGATGCCAAACCTGATTTTTTTCAAACTGGTTCAACTCATCTTGCATGGCCAAGATCCAATCAGGATCAGTTAGAGCAATTTTATAGTCAGTTGGTTCTATATGAGATAAGAAGGAGAAGTAAGCACAGAAGTTCTTCCAAACAGAATTTCTAGTTTGGACTCCTTTTGATAAATCACTGATGATTTGATCAGAAGGATGAGAGCTTCTTTGCTTAAACATACTCTTTCTTACAACATTTGAGTCACCTAATTTAGAACCAATGTCTGTACTGGTTCCCCCTATTTCATCTTCATTTTGAGAGAGTGGACCAGTTTCTTCAGTGTTCTCTCCCACTTCATCTTCAGATGGATGGGCAGGAGAGTTACTGAGTTTAACAACCTGTTTAACATTTCCCTCTACTGCACCAGACTCATTGTTGTTTTCAGAAGGAGTTGGAGAGTCTGGTTCAGCAGTGTTCTTTGGTTCAGCTCCAGTGAAATTTGTCATTCCAATATTAAAGCCTTCATCATCATCTACCTGCACAGGCTTGTTGAACATGTTAGTTTCGTCAAACAATACATGGATACTCTCTTCAACACACAAGGTTCTTTTGTTGAAAACTTTATATGCCTTGCTATGAGGAAAATACCCTATAAAAACAGCTTCATCACTCCTGGGGTCGAACTTGTCCAAACTGGTCTTACCATTGTTGTGTACAAAACACTTACAACCAAATACCCTTAAATGTTCAATGTTTGGTTTTCGACCCCTTAGAAGTTCATAAGGTGTTTTTCTTAGTATTGGTCTTAGCATAACCCTATTGAGTATGTAGCAAGTACTCATAGCATCAGCCCAAAATTTCTTGGACAGACCACTCTCTAGAAGCATGGTTCTGGCCATTTCTTCTAGAGTGCGATTCTTTCTTTCAACAACTCCATTTTGTTGTGGAGTTCTGGGGGCTGAGAAGTTGTGAGAAACACCATGCTCCATACAATAGGTTATGAAGCTAGCATTATCAAACTCTGATCCATGATCAGATCTGATAGATGCTAACTGATGATTGATCTTGTTCTGGACTTGTTTCACTAGTATTTCAAATTCATCAAAAGTTTCATCTTTGTATTTCAAGAATATGGTCCAAGTGAAACGAGAGTAATCATCAACTAAGACAAATACATAATTAAAGCCATTTCTACTTTGTACACGCGTAGGTCCACATAAATCCATGTGTACAAGTTCAAATGGTCTAGAGGAACTAACCACTTTCCTTGGTTTAAAAGATGATCTTACATGCTTGCACTTTGCACACTCTTGACAGAGCTGGTCTGCCACATATTTGATGTTAGGTAAACCTATCACCAATTCTTGTGTTCTCAACTTGTTGAGCAAAGTAAAGCTAACATGTCCTAATCTTTTATGCCAAAGCCATTGGTCATCCTCTACAACACTAAGGCAGAGGGCACTGTTCTGTGGAAGTTGATTTAAGTATGTAATATACACATTGTTATGCCTTGTTCCTTCACAGACCAGTTCCCCTGTCTTAGAGTTCACTATGTGACAAGTGTTTGATTCAAAGTTCACTTTATTTCCCTTGTCACATAGTTGAGATATGCTCAGAAGGTTATGTTTCAAACCTTCTACATAATAAATATTGTCAATTTCTTGGGAGAGTGACTTGCCAACCTTACCTACTCCTTTGATAAGTCCTTTGCTATTGTCACCAAATGTCACGTGCCCTCCCTCGAATGCAGTGAGTCAAAGGAATTGTTCTTTATCCCTGGACATATGCCTTGAGCAACCACTGTCCAAATACCAATATGGCTTTCCTTTCACTCGTACCTGCACAAGCAAACTAAAGGTTAGTTTTAGGAACCCAGACCAGCTTGGGTTCCTTTTTCTTTGAAACATTTTCAGTCTTGACTTTCCTAACCCCCGCTTGTTGGGTGTAGGTTTTATTTTTCTCGTCATGCTTCCTTTTGGTGAAACATTTGTTAGCAACATGACCACTTTTACCACAATAGGTGCAAACATGCATATCCTTGGCAAATATATACTTGCCTTTCTTGAATTCATTTAACCATGTGTTGTCTCTGCCAAGAACAGTTGTAGAACTAGATCCAGAATACCCTAATCCAAACCTTTGAGAATTTCCAGGTTGGGATGTGAGGATGTTTAGGGTTTTCTGAGCATCTAACATTTTGTTCAATTGGTTCATACAATCTGTTAGCTCATTTTCCTTGTTCTCAAGCCTCTTAAGTTGAACTTCATTTTGTTTCTCAAAAGATTTTAAGTCAAGTCTAGTCTTTTGAAGTTCATCTTGTAGTCTTGAGACCAGGGAGGGATCTGGTTCGTCACTGGTCTTCTTGGTGTTTTCTTGTTTTAGCAAGATGAGTTCAGCCTCAAGATCACATATCTTGGCTATGCACTCATCATGTAAAACATCCAAAACCTCATCAAAGGCAGTGGGAGAACCAGTCTCTTCAGAACTCTTAAGCTCACTATGTTCCTTGTGTAAATCTTCAAGTTTTTCAATTAAATGGTCATATGCAAGTATGACATCAGATTTACTCAAGGTAAATGTGTCTTTTAGCAGTTCAAAGTTTGAATTATGTGTGGTGAATTTCTTGAGCTCATTAAACCCCTTTTCAATTTTTTCAAAAAGTTCATCCTCTTTAGGGACTGGTTTGGAGTTGAATGTCTCAAGCTTCATTTTATGCTGATCTGCTGTTACTTCAAGTTCAGAAATTTTTTCTTTAAGTTCTTCACAAATAAGCTCAAGTTCAGCAGATCTAGCACCGCATATTTCATATTCTCGAACTGTTTCTTTTAAGTTCCTTTTGTTGTTCTGATAAGCAGACCCAACACTAATGCATTGATCAATGGTGAATTCAAGATAGTCAAGTAGTTCATCTCTATCTAGATTATGCATGTTTGCCTTTAAATCATTAAAACATATCTGGTTGTCATCTGAAGTGCTTCCACCAGCCATGAGACAGAAAACTTCTTCTTTTTGCAAACAGACCTCAGACTGGTCTGTGCATGTGAAAGCAGTTAGACGGAGATTTGTTTCTTCTTCATCTTCATCATTTTCTGATTCTGAATCTCCCCAAACTGCAACCAACATAGCTCTTTTGAAAACCTTCTTCTCAGTCTGGACTCCAGGATTTCCTTTGGGATTTTTCCATGTTGGACACTCCTTGATTCTGTGCCCTATTTCCCCACATTTAAAGCAACCAGCATTGGAACTGGTTTTCCTGAACTGTCCAGAACTATTCCTTCCTCTTACAAACTTACCCTTGGACTTTGTCCTCAGGTATTTTTCAAACCTTCTGGCCATAAGACTTATATCATCTTCATCTTCATCAGATTCCTCAGCTTTAAGCACCATTTCCTTGTTTTTTGAGCTAGATTCAGCCTTTGAATCTACCAACATTTCATGAGTCATCAAGGAACCAATAAGTTGTTCTAGAGATAGTGAGGACAGATCCTTTGCTTCTTGTATGGCTGTAACCTTGGGCATCCACTTCCCTGATAAGCTTCTCAACATTTTCCTCACCAACTCTTCACTTGAGAAGGTCTTTCCCAATGACTTTAGTTCATTTACAATGGTCATGAACCTTGTAAACATGTCCTTTATATTTTCATCTCTAGTCATTTCAAAGACTTCATATTTTGACATAAGCATGTCAATTTTTGACCTTCTCACCTCAGATTTGCCTTCATATGCAAGCTCTAGTGTATCCCATATTTCTTTAGCAGAAGAACAAGCTAGAATTCGATTCACCTCACATTCTGCAATTCCTTGTTGGACAAGTGACATTGCCTTTGCATTTTTCTCCAGCTTCTTGTAGTCTTCATTTGTGTACTCTTCTTTTGTCTTTGGAACCATGAGCCCTTCCTGATTCTTCTTGTGGATGGACGTGGGTCCATTTTTGACAATCATCCAACACTCATAATCTATCCCAATGATAAGATTTTTCATGCAATTTTTCCACCAAGAGTAGTTAGTGCCATTGAACTTGGGGAGTCTTGAACTGTTTGATTCTTGAGTAGACATCTTCTTACTCCTCTAGGTAGTTAACCTTTTGAGAAGTTAGGCTCTGATACCAATTGTTAGGTCAATGTATACTCAAGAAGGGGGGGTTGAATTGAGTATGTGTGTTTTATCTATCCTTTTCAAGTTTTGTTTATACTTTTGTGAGAACAACGAGAGAACAATAAGTAAAGAGTAAGGACACAAAGATTTAACGAGGTTTAGCTTCTAAACAAGCCTACGTCCTCCACTCTCTCACCAATATTATTAATCAACTCATAATAATAACAAGGTTACACTACAACTATGTAACACTTAATTCCCCAACTGTTAACTCTAACAGTTCACTCAGTGTTCACAGAACACTCCCCAACCACTTCCCTCTAAGTGGTTCAAATATTAAAAACTTAAATCTCCGTAAGTTTTTCTCTTAAAGATGGATATGGAGATAGTTTTGGACTAAGGATAGACTCTCAGAAAATATTACTTGGTTTTCTTTGGAGAGCAAAAGTCTTCTAGGGTTTTTTGCAAAGATTGTTTATATAGACAAGGAAAACCGTGCCCTAGAAGTGTGCTTGGAGACTTGCCTAAATTGTGCAAACCACTTCAGCTGACACAAGTGCAGTGTTCTAGTTTCAGACTTTGTCTCTTTCCACTATGGGAAGAGAGATGTGCACTAAAGTCCAAACAAGGTACATTGCATTTAATGAGCTGATTTTGCAAATCAATTTGGCAGATTTCCAAAGTACAAGTGATCCAAAATTTTCAAATAATTTTCAAAGATAATTTTGAACTCTAAAATTTGTAGGGATCACGTGCGTAACACTAAGGTCTGTTCCCACAGTGGTCTCAGTACTACTAAGTTTACGTCTGGTAAAGGGAACTATTCCAAGCTTGTTCTGTGCCTGTTCTCTTTACTGGATGTAAACTTAAAATCTTTTTGCTCTTTACTTAAAAACACTAAGAATATTTTCCTAAGCCTATTTTACATGAAGATCCTAGAAATATAAAAATAAAAAGCTCCAAGCTCTTGGCTTCTGATCTTCAAGTGTCTCAAGGCCTTCATGGTTGCCTTGATGAGTCCTCACTAGATTCAACCTGTTCATATACAAATTTACATAGACATCAAGTATAGAGGGCTGGTTTGTCATCATTCAAATCAAACTTGGTTCAACAAGCAGGTAATTTCAAAGCATTTGAGAAAGCTGAATTAGCTATACTGGCACGAATATTTACCTGTGAAATTTATGTATCAGGTTACTATCGGAGATTTGTGAAAGATTTCTCCAAGCTAGCAGCGCCTATGACCAAACTGTTACAAAAAGACTGCAAATTGTGTGGTCAGATCTGTGTGAAGAAGCATTCCAGACCCTCAAACAGAGTCTAGTATCTGTACCAGTTCTTGCTTTGCCAAATTAAGGTGTGGGTTATGAGGTCTACAGCGATGCATCCAAAAAGGGTCTAGGTTGTGCTCTGATGCAAAAAGGCAAGGTGATTGCATATGCTTCGAGACAACTCAAGGTTCATGAGCAGAATTATCCTACTCACGACTTAGAGTTGGCAGATGTAGTGTCCGCTCTGAAGATTTGGCGACATTATCTCTATGGAGCTACTTGCAAGCTATTCACCGACCATAAGAGTTTGAAGTATATCTTCACTCAGAAGGAGCTCAACATGAGGCAGCGACGATGGCTCGAGTTGATCAAGGATTATGACCTCTCAGTTGACTATTGTGAAGGAAAGGCCAACAGGGTGGCAGATGCCCTTAGTCGTAAGGATCAACATTCATTTAATAGGATGGCGGTTTTACCTAAGGAAATCTGTGCTGATCTTCGCAGGATGGAGATTGAGATGGTAATGCCGGGTAGCACGCGAGTTTATCTGAATGCCATGAGTGTTGAACCCAGCTTATACCAAGAGTTACGGGAGAGTCAGAAAGAAGACCCGCAGCTCGGGAAGATTCGTGAAGCCAAACTTCAAGGCAAGGCAGAAGACTTCACGATTGATTCAAACGGCAGTATGAAGTTCTGCAACAGGTAATGGAGTTAAAAGTTATAGTTAAACTATTTTCACCTAATGGATACTAAATTTTACTCCGCAACAGGTGGTGTGTGCCCCAGAATTCGAAAATGAGAAATTGAATCATGGAAGAGGCTCACGATACTCCCTATTCGATGCATCCAGGTGGTGGAAAGCTCTATAAGGACCTGAAGGAATATTTCTGGTGGCCGAGGATGAAGCAGGAAGTCGCAGACTTCATTGCGTGGTGTCCCACCTGCCAGAAAGTCAAGATTAAGCACCAAAGGCCAGGTGGACTGTTGAAGCCATTGCCGATACCCACATGGAAGTTTGATTCCATATCCATGGATTTCGTAGTGGGCCTACCAGCGACATCTACGGGTTTGGGTACTGTTTGGGTAATCGTGGATCGTTTGACTAAAGTTGCCTGATTCATTCCGATGAAGGTAACTTGGTCGATGGAGAAAATGGCGGAAGCTTACTCGAGGAAGATCATACGGTTGCATGGTGTACCTAAGGATATCGTGTCTGACCGAGATCCCCGATTTTTGTCAAGGTTTTGGAAGTCTTTGCAAGAGGCTTTTGGGACTAAGCTGAATTTGAGTACGGCATTTCATGCAGCCACAGATGGGCAGACGGAGCGGACCATTCAGACGCTAAAAGATATGCTACGGGCTTGTGCGTTGGATTTCCAACAGACTTGGGTTAAATCATTGAGCCTGGTGGAATTTTTCGTACAACAACAACTATCATGCTAGTATCAAGATGGCTCCTTATGAGGCGTTGTATGGGCGCAAGTTTCGCAGCCCTACTTGTTGGAGCGACATCAGCGATGCTTTGGTGATTGGTACTGATCATATCAGGGACACGGTGGAGCAGGTCAAGATCATCAGGGCAAGGTTGCAGGCAGCCTAGAGTCGACAGAAGTCGTATGCTGATCGTCGTCGGAAGCCGTTGGAATTTCAGGTTGGTGATAAAGTTCTGCTGAAGGTGTCTCAGATGAAGGGTGTGATTCAGTTTGGCCAGAAGGGTAAGCTCAGACCCAAGTATGTAGGGCCATATGAGATTTTAGATCGGGTCGGGGAAGTTGCTTATCGATTGGTGTTACCTCCGGATCTATCGAAGGTTTACGATGTATTTCATGTATCCCAGCTACGGAAGTACGTGAATGACCCTTCTCAAATTATTCCGGTGGAATCGTCAGACATCGAGCCGAACTTGACCTTTGAAGAGAAGCCAGTGCAGATTTTGGATCGCCAGGATCGGATGTTGCGGCGTAAGGTGGTGCCTTTGGTTAAGGTACTCTGGCGTAGTCAGAAGTTCGAAGAGGCTACGTGGGAGACGGAAGCTTCGATGAGGGATAAGTATCCTGAGCTGTTCGAAGCAGGTATGCGGCAGCTTTGGTCGTTTTTGTTTTGGTTTATGTTTTTGATTATTTTGTGCATGTGTGTGTGTGTGTTTTGAGCTTCTTTAAGTAAATTTCGAGGTTGAAATATATTTAAGGAGGGGTAACTGTAATAATCCGAAATTTAGGGCCAGAAAATTCCGCGGTTAATTAATGTTATTTTAATATTCTAAGTCCAAAAGGCCAAGATATTTGGACTATATTTTCTTAAATTCTCCTCTACCTCAAAATTGGGCCCAATGACCCAATGATAGTATCCCATGGCCGGCCCCCTTATAAGCATGGCCAAGGAATATTTTCTTTTTAATCATTTTTATTATTTAGATAATTCCATATCTAAATATCCAAATTTTATTTCATTATCCTAACTAATCTAAACATCCTATTTTTAACTAACCTCTTATCTAGTCTCCTAAATTTACTCAATCTCTCGTACCCTCACTCAAATAATTTGGCCCCCTTTATTTATTTTCTTTAATTTGTTTCTTTTTTTCTTTATTATTATTAATAGGGAACAAAGCTCATAACCTGTTTAACTATTTTCAAAACAACTCTAAACTCACAAAAGAATCCTAAAAACTCCTCTGGTGGCCGTGTATTTTCGAGCCAAACAATAAGAAAATTTTCTTGTTATTCTTCCGGATTTAAGGTAACTAGACTATCCTTCTTAAATCTGGTATAGTTTTCCATATAGTTAATTAGGATTAAACTAGGAAGAATTAATAGAATTAGTGTCATGTTAGGATGATTTAGTTCGAACCATATAGTATGATGATCATGATATTTTTCTTGATATTTTATGTAATCTTTATGAATCTTTAATTGTTTTAATAATTCTATGCATAAAATAATTTCTTAAATTGTATGTTTATATTGAATAATTGCATGATAACTTGTTGAATCTTGTTCTTGAATTTTTATATAAATGTCGAGTGCAATATGATAATTTTGATGATAATTTCATGATATTTTCTTGAATTAAATTGATAACCTTGATTATTTAATTGTTTAATTAGAGCCTTAAATTAAAGTTAATATTTTTTTCATATTGTAAAATGCCGAGTGACATAAAGTAATTAAGGGATTTAAAAATCTGATTTTTATTGTTGAATCTTGTTAATTCTTGAAATATTATTGGTAATCTTGATTTTAATCTTTAATTTAATCATGCTATTGTAAATTCTTCAATTTAATCTTTTTATTGTTCTAACCCTTAAAATGTCGTGTGATTCATGTATGATGAAGGATTGATTTTGATTTTGTTTTAGTCCAAATTTGATGATTTAATGATTAAAGCATGATTTTATTATTTAATATCAAGTTTATATGATTAATTATTGATAATTGTATTTGCTTAATTTAAAGTGTCAATTTTGGTTGTTTTATATATAAATGTCGAGTGGAACAAAATATGAAAAAGGGGATTCTTTTTTCTTGTTTTATGTAATATTAATTGATGATTGATAGTTTATATGATTAATTGTTTATTTGATTGATTTATTAAAATGCTTATATGTTTATTTAAGGAATTGATTTAATTATTGTTCTGTTATTGAAAATGTCGAGTGGTCCCATATGAGAGATGTTCAATTTTAGTTTAATTTTTTGGCTTATAATAAGTTAGGTTGTAATTTTAGGAATTAATATAATTAAAGGAATAAAAAGAATTAATAAGATAAGTTACAATATGAAGGAAAGGAATAAGATGATGATAAGAATAAGTTATAAGATGATAAGAAGTATTGGTGTCACGATGGCCATGTCGATAAGATAAGATGAGAAATGGACGCTTGTTTGGTGATACACGGGTCACCAGATTAGGTTAAGTCGAAGCCACAACCCTACTGCGGTCTCTGGGCTGTTCTGGATCTTAAGATGTGTAGTCGTCTAAGTGCTAGTACACGGGCTACTATTTAGGAGTTATGGCCATAGCTTAGGCTTAGTTCTTGCAAAGGAGAGCTACGGGTAGAACACACGGGTTCTTCCCGGCGCATTTTAGGAAAGTTGGGATGTACACGGGCATCCTTATGAGCTATAATGACCGGTCCGTAAAGTTAAGAAGATGGTTAAAATAAGGATTTTGGGTAATAATATGATAAGATAAGTATTATACGGGTTGGATATGATTATGTATGTATCAATGTAATTATATGAATGTATGTTATTTATGTATTGTATAAGTATGATGTGTTAAGTCTTCCGCTGTGTACGTCTGGTAAGTATGTATTTAAGTATGCATTTATGTATGTAATTATGTATGTATATATGTATATATATATATGTAGGTATCCCTAAATGTATTCTGCAGGTATTGTATATGTATTTATATGTATTCTGTACGTATTCGTATATTGTACGTATTCCGTATGTATTTTTATACATATTTCGTATGTATTTTTATACATATTTGGGCCTTGATCCAATTAATAAAAATTAAGTCTTTGGGCCCAAATTGGATGATTCGGACATAAAGGCTTAATTTTACACGAAATTTTACGACCCAAAAATCTGGGTCGTTACCCAGTCATATGCTCATAGGCGAAAACCTTAACTCTTTCCCCAACTTTCCTTGTCTCATTCCGAGCACTGGGATCCAGAACTACCCCAAACCGCAGAAGGGGCAGTGACTTCGACTATACCTATGTTCATGGCACTTTAGCCACTAGATAGGCGGTCACTTCATAGTTTATTATCTTTTCAAGTTCAACTTGCTAGTTCACGATTTGACTTTCAATTACAAGACTTGACTTCTATTCAATTCTAGTTCGACTTTAATGACTCAAAATTCTAGACTCATACTCGAAACACACAACCAATTGACATCAAACATTCGAAATTCCTCATACTATAATATTATTCAATCCAACAAGTTCATACACCAAGTCATGCAATAATCATAATCCAAAAATATAAATAATTCAGATGTCGAAATCTTACCCATTACACGTCTTGCATACACGACCTCCATTATAATAATACAACAATAATTCATCAAATAAATCAATTTAATCATTACTATTATATACTAGTTAAATTAACTGAAATAATCCAAGGTTGCAACTAAATTCTGATCTTTTAACTAACTGGATCATAAAAATCTAATCTTTTTATTCTTCTTTATTCACTTGAAAATTTCGAACCATCATAACCAATATCCAATTTTAATTTGATTTAAAATACAAACTTTGATTAATTAATTAACAATTTTCAAAACAAGTTCAAACTCTAATCTTTTATCATAAAAACAAGTAAAAATCCATGCTTTTGTTCACAAATATCACACGGCTTCCATAAAGAAAAATAAATATAAATCAAAATTTAATCCATTCTTTTATTGTTCGAAAATAATTTAAATTAAACAATTAAATTAGATTAACTCAATAAAAATCCATACTTTATTTAATAGTTCAAGATTTCGAATACTAACTCTACCAAAATAATCATCACCATTCGACATCCTCATCATTTAATCAAGATTAATACTTTAATTTTTAAGAACTAAATTAATTAAAGAATTATATTATGAAAATCATTAAAGAACATAATATGAACAAGATTACAAGTAAAAGATCAATTCTTGAAGGGTTTGATCCAGTCGAAACTCATATAACAATAGGCTATAATTCGACATTCATATGCTACATAATTCATCAAATCAATCTTCAAGATTATATGACAATAATAAAAGAACATGCGTAAGTTTATATTAGAACATAAAATAAAATCATCAAAACATCATGGAACTCATATACTTCACTCGACATGCACGAATTTATACCAACATATAGTTCAAAGTTTAATCATCACAATTCTAAACAATTCTATGTAGTTCTAAACCTTTTCTTGAAATTATATAACTAATCAATCCTGAAGATTAAATAAAGCAATCTAATTACCTATTATTGAAGAATATGGTTCAAAAATCACAAGGGTATCACACGGCTTCTTGGTGTTTCTTTTACTTCTTGCTCCAATCTTGAGGGTAAATTCCAAGCAAGAGGTTTTTAGAGGTATTTTTGTGAATTGTTTTGATAAGGAAAAGGTGGTAAGCAAGTGTTGAATTCCTCCCTTAAAATATCATAAGGGCCATGTGGTTTTAGAGAATAAAGGGGTTTGTTTTCTTCTCCTAAATTTTTGTAGTGTGTTTAGTATAAAAGGTATGACTTTTTAGGAAGGGTCAAAGTAGATTTAGATTAATATTTTTGGTAGAAAAATAAGATAAAATAATTAGAATTAAAACATCATATGGGACCATGGATTGGGCGTGAATTTGGGGTAGAAATGGGCTTTGGTTTTAGCTAAGTAAAGCAATTGAATTGGGTCCAGATCAAAGAGCAACCTTACTATAGAACTGGAATAATAATTAATAAAATAGTAATTAACTAAATAATTAATTAAATAAAATTTAAAATAGCCCAAAAATTTGGGGTATTACACCAGAATATTTCGAAATATCAAAGATTACAGAATATATCCATAATTAAATAAAAATCGCATAATAATCCCGCAAATCACGCGCAAAATCAATAAAAAACATCATCGACTCGGGATGCAGGTCATGTAACACTGATCGACACAGGTCATATTACATTGACCTGCATTTAGACGCAGGTCCTTGGTCCTTCCAGGTGCTTCGTTGCTACTTCTAGCTTATAAATACACGTCCTTCCAAGCTTTTCAATATACGCCAACCCCACGAATCCCTGTCTTGCATTGCATACTTCAATCCCAAACACTTATACCACATCAAAGATCTCTCAACACTCATCTATACAAATTGCAAATCATCAACTCAATCAACTTTGAACATTCATCATCATCAAACACCCCTTGGTTGTGTTAATCAAAGGCATTATAAGGTTCAATTCCTGAAGTCTCTACTTCAATTCTTTTCATTTTAAACTTACTTTTTATATTTATAAATCTATCAAAATGATGATCTCGGATAATGGTCAATGAGTTCAATAATCTGAAGGCTTTATGTGAATTTTAATACTTATATTCATGTTTGTCGTATTAATGTTAGTACTTTAATCGTTATTTTAATCTGATCGGCCGTGGATTATAAATTTTCAATATTGATGCATAATAATTTATGACTTGTATTAATTTAATAGAAAAACTCCAGTTTTTATCGTTGATTAATTTATTTTTAATATATTGATTTATTTATTGAATAATTCAAGCAATTATTATGATAATAATCCTGATAATATATGAGTCATAGTAGATCTGGCTTGATCATGATTGAAATTACAATTATTATTATTAACGTTGATATGATATCTGGTTTTAAGTATTAAAAGTTGCATGTAATTAATTTATATGTATATTAGTCAAACAGAACATCAAACCACATACTCTTGGAACACACTTTGAAACTGCACATATTTATTTTTGTACCTTTTTTTAATTTTTTTTATTATATGTTTTATTCATATTTTATTTATTTTCAAGGATTTTTTAATAGGGACTTAATTTAAAGTGGTCACAATAATTAGTCCTTATTTGCAAATAACTCAAACTCACCTAGTAATATGCGCTCTTTAGGATATAATCTGAGATATCTGTGTATTCAGGACCACAAAGAGAGACCTAGTAGAGACTGCTTACAGGCGGGCGGCCCAATGCACGATTGGCTCGTAACCTGTCCCCGAACCCATTCTCTGGTGCACGACCTATATGGGGCCAATTGCTCTTGGCATTGGTGCTTCTTTGGTGTCCATGGGCCATATAAACGCATGGTAGCGACTTCTACTAGACCGTATTCACGTACGACGTTAACGAGCATTCAAAACACCTCGTGACGTAGGCGGCCGGTAAAAACGACCCTACAATTATCATCCGTCCTTGTTGTCTTCATCATCCTTGGTGTCTTGATCCTCGATCATCACTGTTCTCTTCATCATCATCCATCATCAACGTCGTCACCACCATCACCATCTATCATCGTAATTATGTCCAACAATGAACGACCGATTTTGACGTACCACCAATAACGAATCAAATGATTTTGACCTGGATACTGATTATCGATTATGACCTGCAAAAAAATCGTTTCAAATAGACAAAGTATGAGGTTGACCAACACCTGCCAAAGAAAATTTGAACAAACCCAATTTTTTTTAAAAACTAAAAAAAATAAGTTAAATTACAAACTCATTTTCGAAATCCACTAGTCCCGATCCAAATTAATCTGATCCAAAAGCAATCCAAAATTATTAAGTAATATTATACCCACTTCTTCATACTAGCCTTTTTGCAGTTATACTTGTAAAATTCGAGACTTAAGTGTCTTCTTAAAATAAAATGCATAATAATATTGTGTAGACTATAGACGTTGATAAAAGTTATCTTCTACTAGCTATGTCTTTTATTGAACTAAACACTTTGCCTTTTTGCACTTGTCAGTACAAAACTTTAAAAATTAATATATCTAATTATGTATTCGATGAGACCTCACATGACTATATTTTTCTTTACATATAAACTACATTTGATTCGATTAAAAACCATCCGATCCGAAATTGTCTGAGCCGAAATTGGTCAAAAAAGGGGAACTTTGAGCCGTCTTTCCTTTTGTAATCCTCAACCATAGCCAAACATTATAACCACAAAAGCCCTCTCACATGAGGCATTTTCCAACTAATCATCAAGACTACGATGGTCTGATTCCATAAGAATACGTAAGAAACCACTTCTCAAGGTTCGACCCAATTAATATATGGATTTTTGAGGTCCATTCCTTCAATTAACTTGGAGTTTTAAGCATAAATTCTTAGTTCACCACCCAACATAGGATCGAGTTTGAACCAACATTAATTCAGCCAACCACGACAATTCCATACATCATCACCCATCAGTCACAAATTTTTAGCCTTTTTTTTTCCTTGCACCGATAGCATTTTTTCTTTCACACACCCTGGGAGCTTTCTCTAACTCTTCTTAAGGTCATCACTTTGATTTGACTCTTTATTATTTGGGCACGTCATATTCTATAAAAATCTTCGTCAATTGGGAAATTTTCACCTCATCTCTATCTTTGTGGGAAATATAACTCAAGTTCATGACTTGAGCTAGCCTTTTTTCTCAATGCTTTGGCCTCTTCATGCTGTTCACAAAACATCTTTAACCATGATCCTTCATCCATCCTTACCCTATAGGCTAGGAGCTTACCTATCCATCTACTCCACCACAAACTTGAGGTCCCCAAAAAAGCCTTATCCATCATCCCACATTCGTGCTACCCTATCTATTCACTCATTCCACCACAAATATAGCCTTCTCCACATTCGTGCTACCTGATTTGTCCAGTTTGTATGATTTATTTTGCTTCTTTTTAGTTCCTTTATGTAATTAGTTTAGCATAACATTGCACATTTTGTTACTTTTGAGTTTAAACGAGAGTTTGGCTTGAAATGTAAAGTTGTAGTGCAATTTACAGTTTTTAATGCTTTTTAGGAAAAGTGTAGTTTTTACTTGCGGTTTGGTTTTATGTGTTCTTGTAGTCTTTAGCTATGAAAATTCTTTAGGAGCATTGTTGGAGCCATTGATCATGCGTCAAGCACACTTGAAGAAATAATCAAGCATTAGATGGAAAGAATAGCCTTATTATGAACCTTCAATTATAGTAGGTCCAACTTCAAATGGAAATATCTCCCAATATACTCATTGGGTTTATAGGATTCAAATTGTAGGTTGTAGCTCTCTTCAAGAGCTTTCCAACACTAGGTCATAAGCCTTATTTCGTTAAGGAACAAGAAAGTTATGGCTATTTTAGTCCGAGCTGCATAGACAATCCACAGGGGCGCACCCCGCGCCTCAGAAAGCACTGCCAGCGCCCCCATTGCAGTGAGCATCAAGAAGAAGGCGCGCCCGGCGCCAACATCACAGTAGACCTCCAAGGAATGACACGCCCAGTGCCTACGAGGGCGCTGCCAACACCCATCTGCTCTATTTTGTATGCGGCTTCATCCACTTGATTTCTAGGTTATAATTTAGTTCAGTATAAATATAAAAGTTGATCCTCATTGTATTTCACCCTAGATTTTCATGTTCAATTAGTTTCTTAGCTTAATTTCTCTCTGGTTTCTCCTTAGATTACATTAAAACTCTTCAATCTTTAGTTTGTAATTTTGATCTTTTATTATGGAATTAATGAAGAATATTTGTTCATCAATGAAAATGATAGTTTAAAGTTGTTCTTGGGATTGGTTCAATGATTCAAAAAAGCTCCTTGTGAGGATTCTCTAACTCTAAACTATTTCATTACTTCAATTATTTACTTGCTCTTATATGAATTGTTGATTGGTTTTGTTGAATGTTTTAGCTTGATCTTTGTCTTGTTATTATATTTTACAAAATCATTACTAGGGTTTGCACACAATCGATTATTGTGTTCAAACTCGAGTAGCAACTATCTTGTTCATGCTTAAGCGTATAATTATTGTGAACAATTTAGTAGGGTTTGTTTAAATGTTAATTGTTGATTGCGTATTCTCTAAAAAATTGCGTTCTTATTGTGTCTCCGTTCTTAAAGCTTTTGTTCACTGCATGTTCTTTGAACATTAAGGGTGTTAGGCAATTTACGATTTATTTGTCTAGATAATTAAGGGGACTACAAGAGTTTACTCTTGTCAATAATTAATTAGTATTGAAGTGGTTTCGTAATTGAGAGTCTAATTCAATTAGCCGAGTCAGATTCATTGTAACCGAATCCTAAGATTCTTTAGAACTAGAATTTTCCCGTAATTACTTAGTTCTTAGTTTCTTTTATCACTAAATCTACAATTCCCCCCTTTGTTACCAATATCACTAAGGAATTAGTGATCCCCCCTTTAATAATCCAAATACATATTAACACAATTAAATCAACATAAATTCGTTCTCTATGGATACGAACCTTACTTGCCGTTTACACTAGTTGTAATTAGAGAGTAGGAGAAAATTACTTTTGATAAGTCTTTTATTTTTAACGACATAAAAGGCCTACCACTACCCTATCTATTTACTTACTCTACCACAAAGATAGCCTTCCCCACGGGCTAGAGGCTTGTTCATGATCGAAAGTTCTGTCTTTGATTGATTGGAGGATTAAGATCGTTATTGGCATGGACTGCCTGTCGAGGTATCGAGCGATCATTCGTTGCCGAGATCAGTCAGTGACATCCCGAAGACCGCTTTTCGTACGAGATACGACCACTACGAGTTTTGAGGTGATGCCCTTCGGTCTCGTTAACGCACTATCCGTGTTCATGGATCAGGTGAACCGGACTTTTCATCACTTACTCGATAAGTGTTTCGTAATCTTCCTCGACGATATCTTAGTCTATTCGAGGGATGAGACTGAGCATGCGGAGCATCTCCGGATGGTACTAGAGATATTACGGAGGAATAAGTGATTCGCGAAACTTTCCAAGTGTGAGTTCTGGCTTCGCGAATTAGCATTTCTGGGTCACGTAATTAGTAAAGAAGGCATTAAGGTAGACCCGACAAAAGTTGAGGCTACAGTTGAATGGAGTAGCCCGTGAAATGTGGTGGAGGTTCGTAGTTTTCTGAGATTAGTCGAATACTATCGACGATTCGTACAGGACTTCTACAAGATTGCTAGGCCATTGACTAGTCTCCTACAGAAGGAGATCCGATTCGTTTGGACGGAGGCTTGCAAGCAACGTTTCAGCAGCTGAAACAGAGATTTGTCTTTGCTCCTATTCTTACCCTTCCGAGCGACGAGGAGGATCTCGAGGTCGATAGTGACGCGTCTAAGATTGCAAGCAACGTTATGCAAAGTGGGAAGGTCATCGCTTATGCATCGAGGTAGCCGAAAGTGCACGAGCTTATCTATTCCACTCCTGACTTAGAGATAGCAGCTGTAGTGTTCGCACTTAAGATCTGGAGGCACTATCTCTAGGGTGGTTCGTGTAAGGTATTCACGAATCATAAAAGTCTCAAGTACATCTTCACTTTGAAGGACCTCAATATGAGGCAGCGACGATGGCTTGAGATTATTAAAGACTTCGACCTGACGCTTAATTATTGCGAAGGCAAGGCGAACTCAGTCGCTGACGCACTAAGTCGCAAGCATCGATTGAGCTTTAGTAGGAGTCGTTTTTCCGTCAGGGTTCGTCTGACTTCTTTGAGTGTAGAGGCCGGAGTTCCATGGTGAGCAGTCTCCTTTGCTTTAAATTTCGGGACGAAATTTCTTTAAGGAGGGGAGATTGTAACGCCCCAGATTTTTGGGCTATTTTCTTTGTATTTATTTTTATTTTGTGCGTGGTCTAAATTTATTTAGACTATTTTTATTGCTTGAATGTGACTATTTATGGTATGATTTATTATTTCTTTTATTTTATTTTATTTTAATTAATTAGAATTTTATTTCTTCATTTTCTAATTAATTAATTAAGTTTGGGCAAGTACGAATTTAATCATGGTTAGTCATGATTTAGTGCAAATGGCCCAAGTGATCATTTTGGCCCAATTCCTTAGCCATAATCGGCCCCTCTCTCTTTTATGAGGCTTGGTTTGCCACTTGCCTTGTTTTCACACCTAACTAACTTCTATAAATAGAGGTTGTTAGTAAGGCTTAAACACCATTTGCCCATTTAATCATTTGCCATCATCAAAACCAAAGCACTCTCCCTCCATTTGCTCTCCATTTTCCACACGCCTATTTTGGCTTATGAACACCCAACTATTGTTCATCCTTATTTGAAAACCCAAACTTAAAGATTCGAACTCCATTGATCTTTAAGTGACCAAAAACACATTAGCCTTCATTGTTTTCGTTCAAGACTTCTAGTTCGGGTTGGGTTTTTGGGTTTCAGTCGTTTGGTTCGTGGCTGGCCGTGTTGAAGGTCGTGTTCAAGAGGGTGTTCGTGTTGAAGGTCATGCGTGTTGGTCCGTGCAAGGGAGCCGTGCTCGTGGAGTGGTGTTGTGGCCGTGTGGTGCTGCGTGGTGTTCGTGAGGGCTGCAGCTTGGTGGTCGTGCGTGTTGCTGCCGTGTAGTTTGGTTCGGGGCAGCGAGTTCTTGGTATTTTTGTGTGTAATCATCAATAGGTAACATACTATCTTACCTTAATTTGTATACTATGTTTATAGGATGGATTAAATAATCTTGTTAGATAAGTTTTTGATGATTGTTCAAAATTTCATGCGTGATTTCCAAGTAAGAGTTTGGGTGATGTTTTAATGATATTCGTGCCTTGATTCTATGTAATTCATGATTGTTTATGATAATTTCGTGTTTATTGATGAACACGTTTCGTGAAGTTTCGATTATCATAAGTTGGTAAAAGTTGGTCATGTTTATGCGTGTATGATGATGATGATTTTGGGATTAAATTCTCGAATTCATTATGAGTTCTTTGAGTTCTTTATGAGTTCTTTATGGGTTCTTTATGAATTCTTTATGAGTTCTTGATTGGTTTCTTGAATCTTGGTTGAGTTCTTTATGAGTTCTTTATGGGTTCTTTATGAGTTCTTGGTTGAGTCTTGGATTCTTTGTCATGATTGTGTAGTTTAAAGTATGGATTATATATAAGTATTGATTAAGGAAAGTTAAGTTAAGGTTAAAAAGAAAGTTAAAAGAGGTTTAAAGAAAGTTAAGGAAATGTTTAAGATTGATTAAAAAAGTAGTAATGTTTATGGTTAGACTCAAGAACAAGTAAAAGAGGCAATCTTGAGGATAACTTCGATGATTTACATGTTAGTCTTAAGTCAAGGCGTAAGATGCAACTTAAGATTAACTAAGAATGTAAATAAAAGATTAAAGATTTAATGTTTAGCTTGATTTTACTATTAGACGCCTAACCTTAGAGTAAGATTCTAAGGCTTGGGTTAAGACGCTGCCCCTATCCTGTCCCCGGTACTGGGATAATTGGTGATCTTACTATGTCGTCTTCGGATATGGATTTCCAGTAATAATGGTTTCATGGGGTTGGGAGTAAGATTCTCAATCCTGGCATAGTAGAAAGTTCGTTCGTGTAAGATGTGTTCGTACGTGCATAGTCAGGTCTAATATGTAAATGATTGCACAAAAGATTAAGTGAAGATAAGTTTAAAGTCGAGTATTGGGAGTTAGTCGAGTTTTGGGTATTATCGTTGAATGTCGTTATTTTTAGCGTTATTGTTGTTGGTTATTGTTGATTTGATATGCTTTTTATATGATCGTATGTGGTATGTCTGGTTTGGTTGTTTGATGTATTCTATGATCATATGTATCCACGTTAGGGTGGGACATCTATGTTACTCGCCACTGACTGTGGATTGTTGTTAATTTTTCAGGTAACTCTGATGATGGCAGTGTTGCTTAGCTTTGGGTTGGGCGAGTGCTGATGGTCTTTTAGTTTGTTTAGTTTCTATTTCGTTTCTAGTTTTAGACTTAGTATTTATAGATCATGTTTTCTAGCTCTGATCGTGTTTGGAGTTACTTGTTAGTATTAGTTACTTTTGGGTTTAGTATTGTACAAACTTGTGGGTGTTGTACTTTTGGGTTATAGTAACAATATCTCGAGGTTTTGTTTTGATTTTTAGTAAGTTTGTTTGTTTGATTGACAATTCGACTCGTCGGTTTCTTCCGCGCCGGTTTAAGCGAGTCGGGTCGTCACAGTTGGAATCAGAGCCGAATAGGTTTTAAGTGAAGTTTTACGACTTGAGTAAAACCCGGGAGTTGAAAGCTTTGCTATTCCCGAGTGACAAACCCAATTTAGATTAAGTTTAAGTATATGGGAGAAGAGTTTCGGGTAGAAGAATCGGGATAAGACTCTTTTTCCTATTTTTCTTCTATTTGTGTACTTGACTTGAGTGTGGATTGTTGACTCACAATTTTGTTCTTTTTTTCCTTGTCGTATTACGTTTCAACATGTCCACTTCTCGCCGGACAAGTTCGGGACAACAGAGGTTACGTGCGCTCGAGGAGGCGATTCTTACGCTAGCGCATCGTAGTCGTCAGCCATCGGGATCGCAGTTGGCGTTTCATCGTGTCGCTCGTCATCGACCACCAACCTACGATGGGGTTGCCGACCCTACTATCCTGGAGAGTTGGATCCGCGAGATGGGGAAGCTCTTCGACGCTACGTTTTGCCCCGAGCACGAGAAGGTGCAGATCGCCGCCTACTATTTACGCGGAGAGACCGATAACTGGTGGAGTGTAGCTAAGGACGCGTGCATGCCCTTACGTTTGATGTCGTGGATCGAGTTCGTAGATAAGATCCAGGAGAGATTCTACCCCGACGAGTTGCGGTGGCTGAAGCAGGAGGAGTTTCTTACTCTTACCCAGGGTAAGATGACAGTTCAGGCGTACCCCGAGAAGTTCACCGAGTTATTGAGGTTCTCTACGTCTGTATTTCCATCCGAGGAGGAGAGAGTCAAGCACTACATCAAGAAGCTAGATCCGAGGATTCGCGTTCATGTGACCAGAAGTGGAGTGAAGTCGTTACGACAAGCTTACGAGGTAGCACTCGACATTCAGGCGTCTGTTATCGAGGAGGATGCAAGCAGGAAGAGGACCCCAACCCCGGTGACATCGCCATCTTTCAAGAAGCCCTGATTTAGTGCTCCTAGCAGTAAAGCCCCCCCTCCGACCGCTAGTTCGCATTAGGGTTTTGACGGTTCGAAGTGTAGAGGCTGCGACAAGGACTTCCAGCCAGGGAAGCGATGTGACGGCATGCCCATAGCATGTTTCATCCACAGGAAGGGAGGCCATAAGGCGTCAGTTTGCCCCGAGAAGGAGACAGGCACCGAGTTCAAGCAGCTTCCGGCACCGAGTAAGTCTCCAATGAAGAATCGAGTCTATTGTACGACTGAGGTAGAAGCAGAGGTCCAGCTAGTTGTAGTCGCAGTTCCCCTATTTATTCGTTTAGAACTCTCCCTTCTGGAGAGGATTTTGTTTGTCAGCACGAGTTCCGAGGATTGCCTATCGTTTTAGCTGGAGAATAGGCGATGACCGATTTGAAGTAATTTCCGCCGATGGAGTTCGATGTCGTCATTGGCATGGACTGCCTGTTGAGGTATCGAGCGATCATTCGTTGACAAGATCAGTCAGTGACATCCCGAAGACTGCTTTTCGTACGAGATACGACCACTACGAGTTTAGAGGTGATGCCCTTCGATCTCGCTAACGCACTATCCGTGTTCATGGATCAGGTGAACCGAACTTTTCATCACTTACTCGGTAACTGTTTCGTAGTCTTCCTCGATGATATCTTAGTCTATTCGAGGGATGAGACTGAGCATGCGGAGCATCTCCGGATGGTACTAGAGATATTACGGAGGAATAAGTGATTTGCGAAACTTTCCAAGTGTGAGTTCTGGCTTCGCGAATTAGCATTTCTGGGTCACATAATTAGTAAAGAAGACATTAAGGTAGACTTGGCAAAAGTTAAGGCTATAGTTGAATGGAGTAGCCCGAGAATGTGGCAGAGGTTCGTAGTTTTCTGGGATTAGCCGGATACTATCGACGATTCATCCAAGACTTCTCTAAGATTGCTAGGCCATTGACTAGTCTCCTACAGAAGGAGATCCGATTCTTTTGGACGGAGGCTTGCGAGCAAACGTTTCAGCAGCTGAAACAGAGATTTGTCTTTGCTCCTATTCTTACCCTTCTGAAGGACGAGGAGGATCTCGAGGTCTATAGTGATGCGTCTAAGAGTGGCCTAGGTTGTGTGCTAATGCAAAGTGGGAAGGTCATCGCTTATGCATCGAGGTAGCCGAAAGTGCACGAGCGTATCTATTCCACTCCTGACTTAGAGTTAGCAGCTGTAGTGTTCGCACTTAAGATCTGGAGGCAGTATCTCTAGGGTGGTTCGTGTAAGGTATTCACGAATCATAAAAGTCTCAAGTACATCTTCACTCTGAAGGATCTCAATATGATGCAGCGACGATGGCTTGAG
The DNA here is from genome assembly GCA_951394345.1 of Salicornia ramosissima. Classification (NCBI taxonomy): domain Eukaryota; kingdom Viridiplantae; phylum Streptophyta; class Magnoliopsida; order Caryophyllales; family Amaranthaceae; genus Salicornia; species Salicornia ramosissima. The sequence goes on from OX596236.1 coordinate 25,588,931, forward strand.
ATTATTAAAGACTTCGACCTCACACTTAATTATTGCGAAGGCAAGGCGAACTCAGTCGCTGACGCACTAAGTCGCAAGCATTGATTGAGCTTTAGTAGGAGTCGTTTTTCCGTCAGGGTTCGTCTGACTTCTTTGAGTGTAGAGCCCGGAGTTCCGTGGTGAGCAGTCTCTTTTGCTTTAAATTTCGAGACGAAATTTCTTTAAGGAGGGGAGATTGTAACGCCCCAGATTTTTGGGCTATTTTCTTTGTATTTATTTTTATTTTGTGCATGGTCTAAATTTATTTAGACTATTTTTATTGCTTGAATGTGACTATTTTATGGTATGATTTATTATTTATTTTATTTTATTTTATTTTAATTAATTAGAATTTTATTTCTTAATTTTCTAATTAATTAATTAAGTTTGGGCCAAGTACGAATTTAATCATGGTTAGTCATGATTTAGTGCAAATGGCCCAAGTGATCATTTTGGCCCAATTCCTTAGCCATAACCGGCCCCTCTCTCTTTTATGAGGCTTGGTTTGCCACTTGCCTTGTTTTCACACCTAACTAACTTCTATAAATAGAGGTTGTTAGTAAGGCTTAAACACCATTTGCCCATTTAATCATTTGCCACCATCAAAACCAAAGCACTCTCCCTCCATTTCCTCTCCATTTTTCACACGCCTATTTTGGCTTATGAACACCCAACTATTGTTCATCCTTATTTCAAAACCCAAACTTAAAGATTCAAACTCCATTAATCTTTAAGTGACCAAAACCACATTAGCCTTCATTGTTTTCGTTCAAGACTTCTAGTTCGGGTTGGGTTTTTGAGTTTCACTCGTTTGGTTCGTGTGGTTTGTGGCTGGCGGTGTTGAAGGCCGTGTTCAAGAGGGTGTTCGTGTTGAAGGTCGTGCGTGTTGGTCCGTGCAAAGGAGTCGTGCTCGTGGAGTGGTGCTGCGTGGTGTTCGTGAGGGCTGCAACGTGGTGGCCGTGCGTGTTGCTGCCGTGTTCTAGGCCGTGTAGTTTGGTTCCGGGCAGCGAGTTCTTGGTATTTTTGTGTGTAATCATCAATAGGTAACATACTATCTTACCTTAATTTGTATACTATGTTTATAGGATAGATTAAATAATCTTGTTAGATAAGTTTTTGATGATTGTTCATCATTTCATGCGTGATTTCCAAGTAAGAGTTTGGGTGATGTTTTAATGATATTCGTGCCTTGATTCTATGTAATTCATGATTGTTTATGATAATTTCGTGTACATTGATGATCAAGTTTCGTGAAGTTTCGATTATCATAAGTTGGTAAAAGTTGGTCATGTTTATGCGTGTATGATGATGATGATATTGGGATTGAATTCTCGAATTCTGTATGAGTTCTTTATGGATTCTTTATGAATTCTTTATGAGTTCTTGATTGGTTTCATTAATCTTGGTTGAGTTCTTTAAGGGTTCTTTATGAGTTCTTTATGAGTTCTTGGTTGAGTCTTGGATTCTTTGTCATGATTGTGCAGTTTAAACTATGGATTATATATAAGTATTGATTAAGGAAAGTTAAGTTAAGGTTAAAAATAAAGTTAAAAGAGGTTTAAAGAAAGTAAAGAAAGTTAAGGAAATGTTTAAGATTGATTAAAGAAGTTGTAATGTTTATGGTTATACTCAAGAAAAGGCAAAAGAGGCAATCTTGAGGATAGCTTCGATGATTTACATGTTAGTCTTAAGTCAAGGTGTAAGATGCAACTTAAGATTAACTAAGAATGTAAATAAAAGATTAAAGAGTAAAGATTTAAAGTTTAGCTTGATTTTACTATTAGACGCGTAACCTTAGAGTAAGATTCTAAGGCTTGGGTTAAGACGCTGCCCCTATCCTGTTCGTGGTACTGGGATAGTTGGTGATCTTACTATGTCGTCTTCAGATATGGATTTCCAGTAAGATTGGTTTCATGGGTTGGGAGTAAGATTCTCAATCTTGGCATAGTAGAAAGTTCGTTCGCGTAAGATGCGTTCGTACGTGCATAGTCTGATCTGATATGTAAATGATTGCTCCAAAGATTAAGTGAAGATAATTTTAAAGTCGAGTATTGGGATTTAGCCGAGTTTTGGGTATTCTCGTTGAATGTCGTTATTTTTAGCGTTATTGTTGTTGGTTATTGTTGATTTGATATGCTATTTTACATGATCGTATGTGGTATGTCTGGTTTGGTTGTTTGATGTATTCTATGATCATGTGTATCAACGTTAGGGTGGGACAGCTATGTTACCCGACTTTTCGACTTGTCGATTTACAAAGGGAAAGCGACATTCGGATCGTTACTAACTTAAATAACAATAAATCAACTTAATTGAATGAATAAATTATCTTTTATTAAATTAACTACTGAAAATCCATAATCCAAAAGTCACTAATACATATAGAGTCTGGAAATTCTGTCCCAACATGCTGGGATCATATTATAAACTAAATAAAGGTTTATACTGTTCTGGAAAATACTAGAAACTTTAAATAAAGACTAAATCTCTCAAGCCCATCCGGCGAAGCCCGCTCTATTCTGCTGCAACATCTCCTGAAACTGAGGGGGGGTCCACCGTCAGTGGCGAGTAACTAGGCTGTCCCATTTAATCGAGGGACCACCAAACACATAATAGCATAGAAAAATATCATAAAAACTGTAAAGAATTCAATTCATGCTTTACACATCAATACACAAGTTCCGTATAAACGTACGTATAAGAATACGTATAAAAGTACGTATAGAGTACGTATACAAATACGTATAAAAGTACGTATAAAGATACGTATAAAAATACATATAAATACCCCTGCAGAAATACGGTTAGAATACGTATAACTACGTATAAAGTACGTACGATCAACCCTGCAAATACGGTTAGCATACATCCAAATACATTCAATATCCGTATAATTATACATACACATACATGCTCTTGAATACAGAAATACACAGCGGAAGACTTATAATATACTGGTCTTATACTTTATACTATACATCTTAAATTATCCCAATCCTTAACTTATACTTAACCCTTCTTAAATTATATCATTAATAAATCTTAATCATATCTTATCATAATCTTATCTTAATCATATCATATCATAGTCTTATCTTGATCGTATCATATCATGTCTTTCTTATCATATTAGATCATAACATATCTTATCATCACATCTTAGAAATCATCTTAAACTTCATCTTATGATTTCATCTTATCAAATCGTATGATCGTAATATAATATCTTTGTTGGACCGGTCACTAATAACTCGTTATGGATCTCGTGTTTCACCATAACTCCCTAGAACATGCCGGGAGGAGCTCGTGTACTCAATCCCATAGCGGATCCCGTGTTTCACCGCTAAGTCTAAGCTATGGCCATAACTTTCTGGTAGCGACTCGCAGATACGGTTACCAGACGACTACATGTTCTAAGGTCAAACTACTCGGGGGAACTCATGTGTTCGTCCCATAGGGTAGTGGTTCTGACTTAACCCACTAATGACTCGTGTATCATACAGGTGGGTGTCCATATTGTATCTTATATCTTCAATTAATTCAATCATATCATATATTAGGATAATACTAGGTGACCGTAATAGGAAATGAAATGTTCGGAGTCCCAGGAAAGAGAGGTGCGGCACGTATATTGGCCACCTTAAATACCAAGTCTTTCCTAGCCAGAGACCGAAACATAACATGTATAGCTATTACTCTGTTTCCTTTCTCATCCCTAATAATATCTTATACTTCTCATATTCTTATAACATATACTATTCCTTAATACATATCGTATACTTATAATCCTATCCTTTCGGATACTAACCTTAATATTATATCATATATTATTGTAACAATATCCAAAATATTTATATTAAAAATTACTAATATTATTTTCGGCCCTCTTGATAATAATACTAATAATATCTTTTATCCCTTCACTTTACAACTTATTCCTAATAATTATTTTATCCGAAACTTTTATTATCAAATATTCCTAAATTAATAATAATCCAAAATTAATCAAAATTGACTATTTCAACCCAATTCACACGGCATTTTCAAACTAATAACAATAATTAATTATTTTCTTGAATTAATTTAATTAATCAATATAATTACAAAAATTACCAAGATAAGATAAAAATCATATTTTTCAACAACATTCATCAAGATGAACATAAAAAAATAATATTTTTAACTCTTCTTTTAATTTCTATACACTCGACAATTAGAAGATGATAACAAGATTTAATTTTTAATTCAAGATTAATCAATATAATTCAACACTATCAAGATTCATCATAAAAATCATATTTTTAGTTCCCTTTTAATACGTAGGTCACTCGAAAATTCAATAATTAATAATAGCATATTTTAATAATTCAATTGTCCTATTTTATACAATCTGATTTTTAGAGAATTAAATTAAAAACGACCATCTAAAGATCTCTAAAAATCTGGAAATTTTTATGGGAGCTAAATATGGGTTCAAGGATTTACGTGCATAAATTCCGTCTAAAAATAACATCTTTTACTATTTTTAAGTGATTTTATAACTAACCAGTCAGATTAGGCTGAATTCGGTTTCAGAATTTTATGCCATATCAAACGATCTTTAAAAATTACGAAAATTTAACACAAGCTGTAAAACATTATCACTGACTTCCATATAAAATGTCGTAGCATTCCGAATTGATTAAGTATATTAATAAATTCATAAACCGATTCTGGACAGTTTTACCGGTTTGAAAGATTAAAATATTATAAATAATAAAAGGACGAATTTTGCCACGAAATAAATCATGGTTAATAATCAAACAGTAAAAAAGATACCATGAAAAATTCATCAAGAAATAACAAGATTTGATTGGTAAATAAATTCATACAAGATCATACATAAAATCAAGAAAATACATAAAAATCAAGAAAATTCAAGAAAATAATCCAAGAAATATCATACATATACTCGACATATTCAATATAAAACACTATTAAATTTCCTACAATTTTCATGATATCAATCCTAATTTACTATATGTTCTTTCTACCCAAGATTAAATAGAAAAGCGAAGTTACCTTAAATCGCAAAATTTAATCCAAGGCAACTACTATGCTCGGCTATATGAGAGGGGGAAAAAGATGGAGAAAACTTTCTTGTGGAGTTTTGTAGCAATTAGCCAATAGGACCCAAAATAAAACAAGGGGTCCTATATATAAAGAAAAATAAAAAATAAAAAATAAAAAAAAAAAATAAAAAAAACACTCAAGCTCCGTGAACAATGAGGAAAAGAAGGAGGAAAGTTGTTGATTTACAACAACCATTTGAATAGGTAATTAGGTGGGTTGGATTTAATTTAAATTTAATTAAATTAATTAATTAAATACTAACTAATATTCAACTAATTAAACAAGGTCAAAAATTTGGCCCAAGCAACCAAGATCCAACCGGCCCCAATAGAAAAAGGAAGAAAAATTGGGTCTTTGGCCCAATTTGGAAGAGAAAGGATTGGGCTAAAAATAAAAACAGTCCAATTTTAATGGGCCTTTTGGACTAAAACTGAATAAATAACATTAACAACCGCGAAATTTTCTGGCCCAAAATTCCGGGTCGTTACAATCACCCCTCCTTAAATAAATTTCGTCCTCGAAATTTACTTAAAGAAGCTCACGTAAGCAAACAATAGATCAACTAAAACATCAAGAATATGAAACGATCTGATCGAGGCGGAGACCTGTGGGTTATGGATCACCACACTTCTGCTGCGCCACTCTGATATACAACGCCGGTCACAACCACTAAGTGATGGTTCCAGACTTGCCTTCCTTCGAGCAATGCACACGTACGGCACACCGAAACGAAAACGAAAAGACATCTTAACCCTGGCTTCTACCCATGGTTCCACTCACCTAGGTTTCCCATATTAGGCTAGGATTCGCTCGGGTTCATAAAGCACTCCTCTTACGTAGTTACTTGTGAAGAAGTAACTTAGGGTCTAACCTCAGCTCTGATACCAACTGTAACGACCCGACTTTTCGACTTGTCGATTTACAAAGGGAAAGCGACATTCGGATCGTTACTAACTTAAATAACAATAAATCAACTTAATTGAATGAATAAATTATCTTTTATTAAATTAACTACTGAAAATCCATAATCCAAAAGTCACTAATACATATAGAGTCTGGAAATTCTGTCCCAACATGCTGGGATCATATTATAAACTAAATAAAGGTTTATACTATTCTGGAAAATACTAGAAACTTTAAATAAAGACTAAATCTCTCAAGCCCATCCGGCGAAGCCCGCTCTATTCTGCTGCAACATCTCCTGAAACTGAGGGGGGGTCCACCGTCAGTGGCGAGTAACTAGGCTGTCCCATTTAATCGAGGGACCACCAAACACATAATAGCATAGAAAAATATCATAAAAACTGTAAAGAATTCAATTCATGCTTTACACATCAATACACAAGTTCCGTATAAACGTACGTATAAGAATACGTATAAAAGTACGTATAGAGTACGTATACAAATACGTATAAAAGTACGTATAAAGATACGTATAAAAATACATATAAATACCCCTGCAGAAATACGGTTAGAATACGTATAACTACGTATAAAGTACGTACGATCAACCCTGCAAATACGGTTAGCATACATCCAAATACATTCAATATCCGTATAATTATACATACACATACATGCTCTTGAATACAGAAATACACAGCGGAAGACTTATAATATACTGGTCTTATACTTTATACTATACATCTTAAATTATCCCAATCCTTAACTTATACTTAACCCTTCTTAAATTATATCATTAATAAATCTTAATCATATCTTATCATAATCTTATCTTAATCATATCATATCATAGTCTTATCTTGATCGTATCATATCATGTCTTTCTTATCATATTAGATCATAACATATCTTATCATCACATCTTAGAAATCATCTTAAACTTCATCTTATGATTTCATCTTATCAAATCGTATGATCGTAATATAATATCTTTGTTGGACCGGTCACTAATAACTCGTTATGGATCTCGTGTTTCACCATAACTCCCTAGAACATGCCGGGAGGAGCTCGTGTACTCAATCCCATAGCGGATCCCGTGTTTCACCGCTAAGTCTAAGCTATGGCCATAACTTTCTGGTAGCGACTCGCAGATACGGTTACCAGACGACTACATGTTCTAAGGTCAAACTACTCGGGGGAACTCATGTGTTCGTCCCATAGGGTAGTGGTTCTGACTTAACCCACTAATGACTCGTGTATCATACAGGTGGGTGTCCATATTGTATCTTATATCTTCAATTAATTCAATCATATCATATATTAGGATAATACTAGGTGACCGTAATAGGAAATGAAATGTTCGGAGTCCCAGGAAAGAGAGGTGCGGCACGTATATTGGCCACCTTAAATACCAAGTCTTTCCTAGCCAGAGACCGAAACATAACATGTATAGCTATTACTCTGTTTCCTTTCTCATCCCTAATAATATCTTATACTTCTCATATTCTTATAACATATACTATTCCTTAATACATATCGTATACTTATAATCCTATCCTTTCGGATACTAACCTTAATATTATATCATATATTATTGTAACAATATCCAAAATATTTATATTAAAAATTACTAATATTATTTTCGGCCCTCTTGATAATAATACTAATAATATCTTTTATCCCTTCACTTTACAACTTATTCCTAATAATTATTTTATCCGAAACTTTTATTATCAAATATTCCTAAATTAATAATAATCCAAAATTAATCAAAATTGACTATTTCAACCCAATTCACACGGCATTTTCAAACTAATAACAATAATTAATTATTTTCTTGAATTAATTTAATTAATCAATATAATTACAAAAATTACCAAGATAAGATAAAAATCATATTTTTCAACAACATTCATCAAGATGAACATAAAAAAATAATATTTTTAACTCTTCTTTTAATTTCTATACACTCGACAATTAGAAGATGATAACAAGATTTAATTTTTAATTCAAGATTAATCAATATAATTCAACACTATCAAGATTCATCATAAAAATCATATTTTTAGTTCCCTTTTAATACGTAGGTCACTCGAAAATTCAATAATTAATAATAGCATATTTTAATAATTCAATTGTCCTATTTTATACAATCTGATTTTTAGAGAATTAAATTAAAAACGACCATCTAAAGATCTCTAAAAATCTGGAAATTTTTATGGGAGCTAAATATGGGTTCAAGGATTTACGTGCATAAATTCCGTCTAAAAATAACATCTTTTACTATTTTTAAGTGATTTTATAACTAACCAGTCAGATTAGGCTGAATTCGGTTTCAGAATTTTATGCCATATCAAACGATCTTTAAAAATTACGAAAATTTAACACAAGCTGTAAAACATTATCACTGACTTCCATATAAAATGTCGTAGCATTCCGAATTGATTAAGTATATTAATAAATTCATAAACCGATTCTGGACAGTTTTACCGGTTTGAAAGATTAAAATATTATAAATAATAAAAGGACGAATTTTGCCACGAAATAAATCATGGTTAATAATCAAACAGTAAAAAAGATACCATGAAAAATTCATCAAGAAATAACAAGATTTGATTGGTAAATAAATTCATACAAGATCATACATAAAATCAAGAAAATACATAAAAATCAAGAAAATTCAAGAAAATAATCCAAGAAATATCATACATATACTCGACATATTCAATATAAAACACTATTAAATTTCCTACAATTTTCATGATATCAATCCTAATTTACTATATGTTCTTTCTACCCAAGATTAAATAGAAAAGCGAAGTTACCTTAAATCGCAAAATTTAATCCAAGGCAACTACTATGCTCGGCTATATGAGAGGGGGAAAAAGATGGAGAAAACTTTCTTGTGGAGTTTTGTAGCAATTAGCCAATAGGACCCAAAATAAAACAAGGGGTCCTATATATAAAGAAAAATAAAAAATAAAAAATAAAAAAAAAAAATAAAAAAAACACTCAAGCTCCGTGAACAATGAGGAAAAGAAGGAGGAAAGTTGTTGATTTACAACAACCATTTGAATAGGTAATTAGGTGGGTTGGATTTAATTTAAATTTAATTAAATTAATTAATTAAATACTAACTAATATTCAACTAATTAAACAAGGTCAAAAATTTGGCCCAAGCAACCAAGATCCAACCGGCCCCAATAGAAAAAGGAAGAAAAATTGGGTCTTTGGCCCAATTTGGAAGAGAAAGGATTGGGCTAAAAATAAAAACAGTCCAATTTTAATGGGCCTTTTGGACTAAAACTGAATAAATAACATTAACAACCGCGAAATTTTCTGGCCCAAAATTCCGGGTCGTTACAATCACCCCTCCTTAAATAAATTTCGTCCTCGAAATTTACTTAAAGAAGCTCACGTAAGCAAACAATAGATCAACTAAAACATCAAGAATATGAAACGATCTGATCGAGGCGGAGACCTGTGGGTTATGGATCACCACACTTCTGCTGCGCCACTCTGATATACAACGCCGGTCACAACCACTAAGTGATGGTTCCAGACTTGCCTTCCTTCGAGCAATGCACACGTACGGCACACCGAAACGAAAACGAAAAGACATCTTAACCCTGGCTTCTACCCATGGTTCCACTCACCTAGGTTTCCCATATTAGGCTAGGATTCGCTCGGGTTCATAAAGCACTCCTCTTACGTAGTTACTTGTGAAGAAGTAACTTAGGGTCTAACCTCAGCTCTGATACCAACTGTAACGACCCGACTTTTCGACTTGTCGATTTACAAAGGGAAAGCGACATTCGGATCGTTACTAACTTAAATAACAATAAATCAACTTAATTGAATGAATAAATTATCTTTTATTAAATTAACTACTGAAAATCCATAATCCAAAAGTCACTAATACATATAGAGTCTGGAAATTCTGTCCCAACATGCTGGGATCATATTATAAACTAAATAAAGGTTTATACTATTCTGGAAAATACTAGAAACTTTAAATAAAGACTAAATCTCTCAAGCCCATCCGGCGAAGCCCGCTCTATTCTGCTGCAACATCTCCTGAAACTGAGGGGGGGTCCACCGTCAGTGGCGAGTAACTAGGCTGTCCCATTTAATCGAGGGACCACCAAACACATAATAGCATAGAAAAATATCATAAAAACTGTAAAGAATTCAATTCATGCTTTACACATCAATACACAAGTTCCGTATAAACGTACGTATAAGAATATGTATAAAAGTACGTATAGAGTACGTATACAAATACGTATAAAAGTACGTATAAAGATACGTATAAAAATACATATAAATACCCCTGCAGAAATACGGTTAGAATACGTATAACTACGTATAAAGTACGTACGATCAACCCTGCAAATACGGTTAGCATACATCCAAATACATTCAATATCCGTATAATTATACATACACATACATGCTCTTGAATACAGAAATACACAGCGGAAGACTTATAATATACTGGTCTTATACTTTATACTATACATCTTAAATTATCCCAATCCTTAACTTATACTTAACCCTTCTTAAATTATATCATTAATAAATCTTAATCATATCTTATCATAATCTTATCTTAATCATATCATATCATAGTCTTATCTTGATCGTATCATATCATGTCTTTCTTATCATATTAGATCATAACATATCTTATCATCACATCTTAGAAATCATCTTAAACTTCATCTTATGATTTCATCTTATCAAATCGTATGATCGTAATATAATATCTTTGTTGGACCGGTCACTAATAACTCGTTATGGATCTCGTGTTTCACCATAACTCCCTAGAACATGCCGGGAGGAGCTCGTGTACTCAATCCCATAGCGGATCCCGTGTTTCACCGCTAAGTCTAAGCTATGGCCATAACTTTCTGGTAGCGACTCGCAGATACGGTTACCAGACGACTACATGTTCTAAGGTCAAACTACTCGGGGGAACTCATGTGTTCGTCCCATAGGGTAGTGGTTCTGACTTAACCCACTAATGACTCGTGTATCATACAGGTGGGTGTCCATATTGTATCTTATATCTTCAATTAATTCAATCATATCATATATTAGGATAATACTAGGTGACCGTAATAGGAAATGAAATGTTCGGAGTCCCAGGAAAGAGAGGTGCGGCACGTATATTGGCCACCTTAAATACCAAGTCTTTCCTAGCCAGAGACCGAAACATAACATGTATAGCTATTACTCTGTTTCCTTTCTCATCCCTAATAATATCTTATACTTCTCATATTCTTATAACATATACTATTCCTTAATACATATCGTATACTTATAATCCTATCCTTTCGGATACTAACCTTAATATTATATCATATATTATTGTAACAATATCCAAAATATTTATATTAAAAATTACTAATATTATTTTCGGCCCTCTTGATAATAATACTAATAATATCTTTTATCCCTTCACTTTACAACTTATTCCTAATAATTATTTTATCCGAAACTTTTATTATCAAATATTCCTAAATTAATAATAATCCAAAATTAATCAAAATTGACTATTTCAACCCAATTCACACGGCATTTTCAAACTAATAACAATAATTAATTATTTTCTTGAATTAATTTAATTAATCAATATAATTACAAAAATTACCAAGATAAGATAAAAATCATATTTTTCAACAACATTCATCAAGATGAACATAAAAAAATAATATTTTTAACTCTTCTTTTAATTTCTATACACTCGACAATTAGAAGATGATAACAAGATTTAATTTTTAATTCAAGATTAATCAATATAATTCAACACTATCAAGATTCATCATAAAAATCATATTTTTAGTTCCCTTTTAATACGTAGGTCACTCGAAAATTGAATAATTAATAATAGCATATTTTAATAATTCAATTGTCCTATTTTATACAATCTGATTTTTAGAGAATTAAATTAAAAACGACCATCTAAAGATCTCTAAAAATCTGGAAATTTTTATGGGAGCTAAATATGGGTTCAAGGATTTACGTGCATAAATTCCGTCTAAAAATAACATCTTTTACTATTTTTAAGTGATTTTATAACTAACCAGTCAGATTAGGCTGAATTCGGTTTCAGAATTTTATGCCATATCAAACGATCTTTAAAAATTACGAAAATTTAACACAAGCTGTAAAACATTATCACTGACTTCCATATAAAATGTCGTAGCATTCCGAATTGATTAAGTATATTAATAAATTCATAAACCGATTCTGGACAGTTTTACCGGTTTGAAAGATTAAAATATTATAAATAATAAAAGGACGAATTTTGCCACGAAATAAATCATGGTTAATAATCAAACAGTAAAAAAGATACCATGAAAAATTCATCAAGAAATAACAAGATTTGATTGGTAAATAAATTCATACAAGATCATACATAAAATCAAGAAAATACATAAAAATCAAGAAAATTCAAGAAAATAATCCAAGAAATATCATACATATACTCGACATATTCAATATAAAACACTATTAAATTTCCTACAATTTTCATGATATCAATCCTAATTTACTATATGTTCTTTCTACCCAAGATTAAATAGAAAAGCGAAGTTACCTTAAATCGCAAAATTTAATCCAAGGCAACTACTATGCTCGGCTATATGAGAGGGGGAAAAAGATGGAGAAAACTTTCTTGTGGAGTTTTGTAGCAATTAGCCAATAGGACCCAAAATAAAACAAGGGGTCCTATATATAAAGAAAAATAAAAAATAAAAAATAAAAAAAAAAAATAAAAAAAACACTCAAGCTCCGTGAACAATGAGGAAAAGAAGGAGGAAAGTTGTTGATTTACAACAACCATTTGAATAGGTAATTAGGTGGGTTGGATTTAATTTAAATTTAATTAAATTAATTAATTAAATACTAACTAATATTCAACTAATTAAACAAGGTCAAAAATTTGGCCCAAGCAACCAAGATCCAACCGGCCCCAATAGAAAAAGGAAGAAAAATTGGGTCTTTGGCCCAATTTGGAAGAGAAAGGATTGGGCTAAAAATAAAAACAGTCCAATTTTAATGGGCCTTTTGGACTAAAACTGAATAAATAACATTAACAACCGCGAAATTTTCTGGCCCAAAATTCCGGGTCGTTACAATCACCCCTCCTTAAATAAATTTCGTCCTCGAAATTTACTTAAAGAAGCTCACGTAAGCAAACAATAGATCAACTAAAACATCAAGAATATGAAACGATCTGATCGAGGCGGAGACCTGTGGGTTATGGATCACCACACTTCTGCTGCGCCACTCTGATATACAACGCCGGTCACAACCACTAAGTGATGGTTCCAGACTTGCCTTCCTTCGAGCAATGCACACGTACGGCACACCGAAACGAAAACGAAAAGACATCTTAACCCTGGCTTCTACCCATGGTTCCACTCACCTAGGTTTCCCATATTAGGCTAGGGTTCGCTCGGGTTCATAAAGCACTCCTCTTACGTAGTTACTTGTGAAGAAGTAACTTAGGGTCTAACCTCAGCTCTGATACCAACTGTAACGACCCGACTTTTCGACTTGTCGATTTACAAAGGGAAAGCGACATTCGGATCGTTACTAACTTAAATAACAATAAATCAACTTAATTGAATGAATAAATTATCTTTTATTAAATTAACTACTGAAAATCCATAATCCAAAAGTCACTAATACATATAGAGTCTGGAAATTCTGTCCCAACATGCTGGGATCATATTATAAACTAAATAAAGGTTTATACTGTTCTGGAAAATACTAGAAACTTTAAATAAAGACTAAATCTCTCAAGCCCATCCGGCGAAGCCCGCTCTATTCTGCTGCAACATCTCCTGAAACTGAGGGGGGGTCCACCGTCAGTGGCGAGTAACTAGGCTGTCCCATTTAATCGAGGGACCACCAAACACATAATAGCATAGAAAAATATCATAAAAACTGTAAAGAATTCAATTCATGCTTTACACATCAATACACAAGTTCCGTATAAACGTACGTATAAGAATACGTATAAAAGTACGTATAGAGTACGTATACAAATACGTATAAAAGTACGTATAAAGATACGTATAAAAATACATATAAATACCCCTGCAGAAATACGGTTAGAATACGTATAACTACGTATAAAGTACGTACGATCAACCCTGCAAATACGGTTAGCATACATCCAAATACATTCAATATCCGTATAATTATACATACACATACATGCTCTTGAATACAGAAATACACAGCGGAAGACTTATAATATACTGGTCTTATACTTTATACTATACATCTTAAATTATCCCAATCCTTAACTTATACTTAACCCTTCTTAAATTATATCATTAATAAATCTTAATCATATCTTATCATAATCTTATCTTAATCATATCATATCATAGTCTTATCTTGATCGTATCATATCATGTCTTTCTTATCATATTAGATCATAACATATCTTATCATCACATCTTAGAAATCATCTTAAACTTCATCTTATGATTTCATCTTATCAAATCGTATGATCGTAATATAATATCTTTGTTGGACCGGTCACTAATAACTCGTTATGGATCTCGTGTTTCACCATAACTCCCTAGAACATGCCGGGAGGAGCTCGTGTACTCAATCCCATAGCGGATCCCGTGTTTCACCGCTAAGTCTAAGCTATGGCCATAACTTTCTGGTAGCGACTCGCAGATACGGTTACCAGACGACTACATGTTCTAAGGTCAAACTACTCGGGGGAACTCATGTGTTCGTCCCATAGGGTAGTGGTTCTGACTTAACCCACTAATGACTCGTGTATCATACAGGTGGGTGTCCATATTGTATCTTATATCTTCAATTAATTCAATCATATCATATATTAGGATAATACTAGGTGACCGTAATAGGAAATGAAATGTTCGGAGTCCCAGGAAAGAGAGGTGCGGCACGTATATTGGCCACCTTAAATACCAAGTCTTTCCTAGCCAGAGACCGAAACATAACATGTATAGCTATTACTCTGTTTCCTTTCTCATCCCTAATAATATCTTATACTTCTCATATTCTTATAACATATACTATTCCTTAATACATATCGTATACTTATAATCCTATCCTTTCGGATACTAACCTTAATATTATATCATATATTATTGTAACAATATCCAAAATATTTATATTAAAAATTACTAATATTATTTTCGGCCCTCTTGATAATAATACTAATAATATCTTTTATCCCTTCACTTTACAACTTATTCCTAATAATTATTTTATCCGAAACTTTTATTATCAAATATTCCTAAATTAATAATAATCCAAAATTAATCAAAATTGACTATTTCAACCCAATTCACACGGCATTTTCAAACTAATAACAATAATTAATTATTTTCTTGAATTAATTTAATTAATCAATATAATTACAAAAATTACCAAGATAAGATAAAAATCATATTTTTCAACAACATTCATCAAGATGAACATAAAAAAATAATATTTTTAACTCTTCTTTTAATTTCTATACACTCGACAATTAGAAGATGATAACAAGATTTAATTTTTAATTCAAGATTAATCAATATAATTCAACACTATCAAGATTCATCATAAAAATCATATTTTTAGTTCCCTTTTAATACGTAGGTCACTCGAAAATTCAATAATTAATAATAGCATATTTTAATAATTCAATTGTCCTATTTTATACAATCTGATTTTTAGAGAATTAAATTAAAAACGACCATCTAAAGATCTCTAAAAATCTGGAAATTTTTATGGGAGCTAAATATGGGTTCAAGGATTTACGTGCATAAATTCCGTCTAAAAATAACATCTTTTACTATTTTTAAGTGATTTTATAACTAACCAGTCAGATTAGGCTGAATTCGGTTTCAGAATTTTATGCCATATCAAACGATCTTTAAAAATTACGAAAATTTAACACAAGCTGTAAAACATTATCACTGACTTCCATATAAAATGTCGTAGCATTCCGAATTGATTAAGTATATTAATAAATTCATAAACCGATTCTGGACAGTTTTACCGGTTTGAAAGATTAAAATATTATAAATAATAAAAGGACGAATTTTGCCACGAAATAAATCATGGTTAATAATCAAACAGTAAAAAAGATACCATGAAAAATTCATCAAGAAATAACAAGATTTGATTGGTAAATAAATTCATACAAGATCATACATAAAATCAAGAAAATACATAAAAATCAAGAAAATTCAAGAAAATAATCCAAGAAATATCATACATATACTCGACATATTCAATATAAAACACTATTAAATTTCCTACAATTTTCATGATATCAATCCTAATTTACTATATGTTCTTTCTACCCAAGATTAAATAGAAAAGCGAAGTTACCTTAAATCGCAAAATTTAATCCAAGGCAACTACTATGCTCGGCTATATGAGAGGGGGAAAAAGATGGAGAAAACTTTCTTGTGGAGTTTTGTAGCAATTAGCCAATAGGACCCAAAATAAAACAAGGGGTCCTATATATAAAGAAAAATAAAAAATAAAAAATAAAAAAAAAAAATAAAAAAAACACTCAAGCTCCGTGAACAATGAGGAAAAGAAGGAGGAAAGTTGTTGATTTACAACAACCATTTGAATAGGTAATTAGGTGGGTTGGATTTAATTTAAATTTAATTAAATTAATTAATTAAATACTAACTAATATTCAACTAATTAAACAAGGTCAAAAATTTGGCCCAAGCAACCAAGATCCAACCGGCCCCAATAGAAAAAGGAAGAAAAATTGGGTCTTTGGCCCAATTTGGAAGAGAAAGGATTGGGCTAAAAATAAAAACAGTCCAATTTTAATGGGCCTTTTGGACTAAAACTGAATAAATAACATTAACAACCGCGAAATTTTCTGGCCCAAAATTCCGGGTCGTTACAATCACCCCTCCTTAAATAAATTTCGTCCTCGAAATTTACTTAAAGAAGCTCACGTAAGCAAACAATAGATCAACTAAAACATCAAGAATATGAAACGATCTGATCGAGGCGGAGACCTGTGGGTTATGGATCACCACACTTCTGCTGCGCCACTCTGATATACAACGCCGGTCACAACCACTAAGTGATGGTTCCAGACTTGCCTTCCTTCGAGCAATGCACACGTACGGCACACCGAAACGAAAACGAAAAGACATCTTAACCCTGGCTTCTACCCATGGTTCCACTCACCTAGGTTTCCCATATTAGGCTAGGGTTCGCTCGGGTTCATAAAGCACTCCTCTTACGTAGTTACTTGTGAAGAAGTAACTTAGGGTCTAACCTCAGCTCTGATACCAACTGTAACGACCCGACTTTTCGACTTGTCGATTTACAAAGGGAAAGCGACATTCGGATCGTTACTAACTTAAATAACAATAAATCAACTTAATTGAATGAATAAATTATCTTTTATTAAATTAACTACTGAAAATCCATAATCCAAAAGTCACTAATACATATAGAGTCTGGAAATTCTGTCCCAACATGCTGGGATCATATTATAAACTAAATAAAGGTTTATACTGTTCTGGAAAATACTAGAAACTTTAAATAAAGACTAAATCTCTCAAGCCCATCCGGCGAAGCCCGCTCTATTCTGCTGCAACATCTCCTGAAACTGAGGGGGGGTCCACCGTCAGTGGCGAGTAACTAGGCTGTCCCATTTAATCGAGGGACCACCAAACACATAATAGCATAGAAAAATATCATAAAAACTGTAAAGAATTCAATTCATGCTTTACACATCAATACACAAGTTCCGTATAAACGTACGTATAAGAATACGTATAAAAGTACGTATAGAGTACGTATACAAATACGTATAAAAGTACGTATAAAGATACGTATAAAAATACATATAAATACCCCTGCAGAAATACGGTTAGAATACGTATAACTACGTATAAAGTACGTACGATCAACCCTGCAAATACGGTTAGCATACATCCAAATACATTCAATATCCGTATAATTATACATACACATACATGCTCTTGAATACAGAAATACACAGCGGAAGACTTATAATATACTGGTCTTATACTTTATACTATACATCTTAAATTATCCCAATCCTTAACTTATACTTAACCCTTCTTAAATTATATCATTAATAAATCTTAATCATATCTTATCATAATCTTATCTTAATCATATCATATCATAGTCTTATCTTGATCGTATCATATCATGTCTTTCTTATCATATTAGATCATAACATATCTTATCATCACATCTTAGAAATCATCTTAAACTTCATCTTATGATTTCATCTTATCAAATCGTATGATCGTAATATAATATCTTTGTTGGACCGGTCACTAATAACTCGTTATGGATCTCGTGTTTCACCATAACTCCCTAGAACATGCCGGGAGGAGCTCGTGTACTCAATCCCATAGCGGATCCCGTGTTTCACCGCTAAGTCTAAGCTATGGCCATAACTTTCTGGTAGCGACTCGCAGATACGGTTACCAGACGACTACATGTTCTAAGGTCAAACTACTCGGGGGAACTCATGTGTTCGTCCCATAGGGTAGTGGTTCTGACTTAACCCACTAATGACTCGTGTATCATACAGGTGGGTGTCCATATTGTATCTTATATCTTCAATTAATTCAATCATATCATATATTAGGATAATACTAGGTGACCGTAATAGGAAATGAAATGTTCGGAGTCCCAGGAAAGAGAGGTGCGGCACGTATATTGGCCACCTTAAATACCAAGTCTTTCCTAGCCAGAGACCGAAACATAACATGTATAGCTATTACTCTGTTTCCTTTCTCATCCCTAATAATATCTTATACTTCTCATATTCTTATAACATATACTATTCCTTAATACATATCGTATACTTATAATCCTATCCTTTCGGATACTAACCTTAATATTATATCATATATTATTGTAACAATATCCAAAATATTTATATTAAAAATTACTAATATTATTTTCGGCCCTCTTGATAATAATACTAATAATATCTTTTATCCCTTCACTTTACAACTTATTCCTAATAATTATTTTATCCGAAACTTTTATTATCAAATATTCCTAAATTAATAATAATCCAAAATTAATCAAAATTGACTATTTCAACCCAATTCACACGGCATTTTCAAACTAATAACAATAATTAATTATTTTCTTGAATTAATTTAATTAATCAATATAATTACAAAAATTACCAAGATAAGATAAAAATCATATTTTTCAACAACATTCATCAAGATGAACATAAAAAAATAATATTTTTAACTCTTCTTTTAATTTCTATACACTCGACAATTAGAAGATGATAACAAGATTTAATTTTTAATTCAAGATTAATCAATATAATTCAACACTATCAAGATTCATCATAAAAATCATATTTTTAGTTCCCTTTTAATACGTAGGTCACTCGAAAATTCAATAATTAATAATAGCATATTTTAATAATTCAATTGTCCTATTTTATACAATCTGATTTTTAGAGAATTAAATTAAAAACGACCATCTAAAGATCTCTAAAAATCTGGAAATTTTTATGGGAGCTAAATATGGGTTCAAGGATTTACGTGCATAAATTCCGTCTAAAAATAACATCTTTTACTATTTTTAAGTGATTTTATAACTAACCAGTCAGATTAGGCTGAATTCGGTTTCAGAATTTTATGCCATATCAAACGATCTTTAAAAATTACGAAAATTTAACACAAGCTGTAAAACATTATCACTGACTTCCATATAAAATGTCGTAGCATTCCGAATTGATTAAGTATATTAATAAATTCATAAACCGATTCTGGACAGTTTTACCGGTTTGAAAGATTAAAATATTATAAATAATAAAAGGACGAATTTTGCCACGAAATAAATCATGGTTAATAATCAAACAGTAAAAAAGATACCATGAAAAATTCATCAAGAAATAACAAGATTTGATTGGTAAATAAATTCATACAAGATCATACATAAAATCAAGAAAATACATAAAAATCAAGAAAATTCAAGAAAATAATCCAAGAAATATCATACATATACTCGACATATTCAATATAAAACACTATTAAATTTCCTACAATTTTCATGATATCAATCCTAATTTACTATATGTTCTTTCTACCCAAGATTAAATAGAAAAGCGAAGTTACCTTAAATCGCAAAATTTAATCCAAGGCAACTACTATGCTCGGCTATATGAGAGGGGGAAAAAGATGGAGAAAACTTTCTTGTGGAGTTTTGTAGCAATTAGCCAATAGGACCCAAAATAAAACAAGGGGTCCTATATATAAAGAAAAATAAAAAATAAAAAATAAAAAAAAAAAATAAAAAAAACACTCAAGCTCCGTGAACAATGAGGAAAAGAAGGAGGAAAGTTGTTGATTTACAACAACCATTTGAATAGGTAATTAGGTGGGTTGGATTTAATTTAAATTTAATTAAATTAATTAATTAAATACTAACTAATATTCAACTAATTAAACAAGGTCAAAAATTTGGCCCAAGCAACCAAGATCCAACCGGCCCCAATAGAAAAAGGAAGAAAAATTGGGTCTTTGGCCCAATTTGGAAGAGAAAGGATTGGGCTAAAAATAAAAACAGTCCAATTTTAATGGGCCTTTTGGACTAAAACTGAATAAATAACATTAACAACCGCGAAATTTTCTGGCCCAAAATTCCGGGTCGTTACAACGGGGTCTAATTATAGATATAGCGGGCGCGATTGTAAGGCCTCGCAAATATTCCAGATTGCGTTGCGTTACATCCACCGCGTTTTTTCATTTACATTATTTTTTAAAACAGAGTCGGGTCAACTTCCCAAAGTTGACCTTCTTTTTTTGAGGCACACTCTAAACCCGAACGACCCCATGGCCAATTGTGGGGCTTACCTTCTCGAGCGTTTGGTATCAATTCGAGATAAGCCTCCAATTGCCATCACTTGCGGTGGGATGATTACCATAATCGCCCGACATTTGAGGTATGGTAATCGTCTCAACAACGGGGATTCCGTTTTGGTGAAGGGCGTAAATAAGTTATCCATGCCCATCTTAAGGGACATGGGTTTTTTTTATATCTGACCATCCCCTAACACCCCCATTCACGCTTTTAGTTCTTTGGGGATCTAACCGAGTTAAGTGGACGAATTTGCCATCCGACACTAGTCGGATGACTCATCCGCACTTCCTAGCTCCCCCTAGAACTATTTATGAGGACGGGGATGATAGGGGAGGTGATGATAATAATTTTAATAATAATAATGATAATTTTAATAATGTCGGTGCCGATGACACCCAGCCTCAACGTGAAGACGTCGAAATGGGGGAGGCGGGGGGGTCTCATCCCCCTCTAACCGACACCCAATTGCTCTTGGATCAATTGGCTGAGATGCGCCTATCTCAGGAACATTTTTACAACTCGACCCAGGATAACATTCAAGGGTTGAGGCGTGATTTGGATCACGTGGCAAGGGTTAGTTGGCGTAACCATTTGGCTAATGTCAACCAATCCTTGACACCTCCTTTCCGAAACCACCCCGACTACCCTCCGGCATATGACTATGCCCCGGGTCCATTCCAAGAGCCTCCCGCTTATAATATGTATCCCTATGGCTTCTCGTATTTCCCTCCTAGGGATGATGAGGGGGGGCCATCGGGGACATAAGAGGCTCGTGTTCCTAGATTAGCGATTTCTTTATTTACTATTTACTTATTTATTTTCTCTATATTTATTTTCTTTTTTAATTTTAAAATTATTTTTTATTTTGTTTGTTTTATTTAAGCTTTTGGTTTATTTATTTTCTTTCTTTATTTTGTTATTATTTTTGTTATTTTGTTATTATTATTATCATTATTGTTGTTGGAGCTATGTCGCATAGAGCTTACGTGGTATAGCGGCGCCTTGGATTCCGGTGAGATCTCTCCACTTCTATTTATTTATTTGTTTGCATAGTTTTAGGGTTAGTTTAGGAAGAGTTGATAATCGAGGATGTTTGACATTTAATTTTCGACTTTCAAGCCCAATTGAGGATTACTGGTTATCGATGGCGTTGGGCCTTGATTCTTGGTTAGAGGTACCGGTAAGATTGGTTGAACCTTAGGGGAATTTGAAGCCTACTAGGAGTATTTGCACCTTGGGGGGTTTTAGGTAGCCTTCTCCGTGTATTCTTAGTTTTGGGGCTTTATTTCCTCTACCTTTGAGCCTTGATCAAGAGTTTGTCTAGGATTCCCGAGTTCAAGTGACCGAGCCACCCTTTGGGACGACGAAGGCATTCATTTCTTAGTTAATTTCATTTTTCTCCCTTTTCATTTACTTTTTCTTTGTTCCACATTTTGAGATTAGGCTTTTTCATTGCCAAATTGGTTTTTGTTTTTCGTTTTTTCTATTCACTTTTGGAGCCCTTTTGAGCTTGAGCCTTCATTTCTTTAAGCCACGTTACAAACCTTTTCCTTGCTTTTATTTCACCCTTTTTGGTAAGTGAAGTTAGGGATCTTGGTGTTGTTTTGTATGAGCGCTGAAATTGTAAGTTTGAGTTTCTTAGGTTCTCTTGTTGTGGATTTTCATGAGAAATAAAAGCCGATCAAGATTGAAAAAGGCAATTTCTTCATTAAATTCAAAAAACAAAAAGAAAAGTAGCATTTCATATTTTGGAGTAAGAATGAATTTATATCTCAAAAATTTCAATTCAAAAAAAAAAAAAAAAAACAAAAAAATTCCAAGCTTCCTCCTTCCATTTCTCACAATGAGGACACTGTGTCCTTTAAGCTTGGGGGGGGGAGGAAGTCAAGAAAAAAAAAGTTTTTTTTTCTTTCTTTTAGGACCTTGTAAAAAATTTTGGTCCATTTGGTTTAGATTGTTTCTTGAATAAGCTTGGGGGAGGTTTGGCCCAGTAGTTTGGTTAGTGTGATCCCTTGTGTTTTGAACTTCACTTTAGGATACCACCACATAGCCAAATTTTTCCACACCATTACCCAAGCCTTACGTTGCATCCATAAGAAGTCCTTCCGACCCATCCGGGGTTGAGTCCTCCTTGTCTTTCGGGAACTAGCCAAGTATATTGAGCGGGCGAATAAGGGGAGTGATGGGGGTTAATTCTAGTTCTACGATAAATGATCCACTGACAACGGATCCGATTTCCCTTTTTCTTTCCGGTTCCTTGGAGGAATCATGAGACACTCCTAGTTAGGTGGATATGAACTCTTTGGTTGGTTTGTGGTATGATTGGTAGGACTAGCTTTAGGACTATTAGGTTGTGCATAGTTTTCTTAATTTTCTTTCTTTCTTCCTTTTGGGTCAATTTCTTAGGTCCTTTGCATGCCAAGTTTGGTAGATTTAGGAAAGTTTGTGTTCTCTTATGCACATTCTCCTATTTCGGCTAGAGAATTTATTTATTTTTCCTTTTCTTTTTAATTTTAGTTTAATTTGTAGTTGGTAAGAGTTATGGGTTAAACTCTTTGGAAACCCTTACGAGAGCATACTCGTCCTCTTTGGCGACTTGGGGGGTTTAAAGGGCTTGTTACTTGCGCGAAAAGTGACCGTGATTCCTACGAAAGTGAGTTAGGTTTTGTTTTTGTTTTAGCATTAGATTTTCTTTGCTTGAGGACAAGCAAAAGGCAAGCTTGGGGGATTTTGATCGGTCCATTTAGGACCTATTTCTTAGCTTCTTTTAGCTTGAGTTTTGGTCGTTCTCGTCTTTGTTTTATCGTTTTTAGAGTGTTTCAGCTTAGTTTTGAGTTTTTCTTAGGTTTTATTTGTTTTTGTGTTAGTTTGGTTCTTTTTGCTAATAATTGGCTAAAATATATGTTGCTAATAGTTGTGCAACCCCTCTTTCCCAGGCCACGATCGTGCAAGTTATAGCTGCACGATCGTGCAGCCCCTCGTGCAGAGATCAGAAGGTCCCTTTCTGATGTGCACGATCATGCAGGCTATCCTTGCACGATCGTGCAGATTTCACTTCGTTTCGCCACGATCGTGCAAGGTTCAACTGCACGATCGTGCAACCTATTATTGCACGATCGTGCACGGTGCAACTCGTGATTTTGTTTAATTAGCCATGTGCTTTGAAATTTTTAGTATAAATAAGGGGCTTAGGCATTGTAAAAGAGAAGAGGTTTTTTCTGATTTTTAGAATAGTTTTTAGCTAGCATTAAACACACTCTCAAGTAGTAGATTTCTCTCTCAAGATTTGAATTCAAGTCCAAGTTTTAAACATTGTTCTTAGTTCTTGTTTCCAATCCTTGTAAACCAAGATTCCATTAGTTTCAATTAAAGTTCAAATCAGGTTTTGTTTTAGTTTTCATTGTGAATTTTGTTGAGTTTCTTAATTTCTTGTTATCATTTTAGTTTCATTAGAATTAGTTTTGAATTCATAGAATAGTTTAATTTGAATTTCATGATTTTAGCTTTAATGGATTGCATTAGTGAGTAGTTTCTTTTCTAAGGATTGGATGACTTGATGTTATAGATTTGGGGGTTAAACATTGGATTGTTGGTGTTTGAATAATCTTGATTGTAATTTCTTGATTGCTAGAGGTAGAAATTAGGATTGTGAATTGATGAAAGTATTTGATGAACTCGGTTTTGGGTTTTGCTAATTTAACTATTCGAGAGAGGTTATCTTAGGCGATCCTAGAATTTCCTATCACCTAATCGAGAGAGGGTGTTGGGATTGAGTCCGTTAAGTGCTTTTGAATGTTCGCATTGCAATTGAGATAATCGAACATGAATTAATTCAATGACTATAATTCCTCCGATTGAAGTAACGTTAGGAATTCCAATCTTTAGAGTTTTTAAATCTTGATATTTCCATTTGCATCGTTTCGTTTCTTTTCGAGTAGTTTTAATTCTTGTAGTTTAGGTCTAATTCGAACTTTCAATCAACAATTAAGATCCTTTGATTATTCTAAATTCACGACTAATTCCGCATTATTTCCTCATGATTCGACCCTAACTCCACTAATACTACGTGTTAGTTGTTTAGGCTTATAAATTGTATATTTGATAGGCGTCTAGGGCCGCGACACCTTAGAGGCCGGTCAACGTGGGTGATGACTCCCTTCGCCCGATTGATGGAAGCACCACGAAAGTTGGGCCTTCGATCAAGGGAAAGTTACCGGTCTTCGTGATTTGTGCTTATGACTTGTTAGGTGTGTCTTTTACGAAAGTAAGTAGTTTACGTGTTCCCGGTCGTCACACTAGCTCGAAAGAGTAGTGTGATCATAGAATGACCTCCCCTTTAACCACGATCTAAGTCTAAGTTTTGACCGATCCATAATTCATGGTGGTATCGAGTCGTTAATCCTCTAACCTTAGTATTTTATTCCTTGTTTTATACCCCTATTTTAGTGTATTGTAGTTAATTGACTCCCAATCTTTGAATTCGATTTCGACTTATCTTGTCTATACTCATTGTCTTTGGTCAGCAAACGTTATTCTCTAGGGTTCGACCCTTACTGGCCCTTACTAGCATTAGTAAGTTCGAGTTAGGAAATTTACTTTTGGTAGGCTCGACGACGGCCTATCAAATTCCAAGCTTCCAACCAGGCTATCCGGGGTCTATGGCAACACCTTAAGAGATACTATAAGCGTGATGTCGCTGAACATCACCACGGGACCAATTGAAAAAAGGACTAAATTCCATGTCATGGATATAGTACGTGTAGTTTCAAACTGTTGATCGGGAGACCTTGGTTGTATGAATTGGGGCTATCCTATCCTCACTCCACCAAAAGATTAATTTTTTTCTTCATGGGAAGCTAATCACCATCAATGCCTCATCCTTGAAGGTTCAACAGTCAACGCAACCCGTCATTCACATGGAACATGATGAAGATGACGAAGATCTTTAGCATTTCACAATAGCTGAACTAGAGGAAGGATATCGGGCTCCTTTCGATTTTGACCCTCACTCGAACTTCAGTATAAAAGCAATAATAAGTAAGGTCACTTTCCGAGTATGACATTAGGAGCCAGAAAGGCCAGCCCTTCCCTTTTCTATAACTCTCCGAAAAGAATGACACTTATGGTCTGTGATACACTTCGAATGAAGAAGACCACAAAGAAGCCCGTAAGGAGAATATTCCCAGAAAGAAAGGTGTTGAACTAATACTCTACCTATACCCACTAACCCTTAACGAGAAATACATCAAGCAAGGAAAGAACTTCCCCTACTACGAGTTTCTGAAACCATATATTCATTGGAGCTAATGGAAAACATTAAATACCATGCAATCAAGGTATTTCCTGACTATTAATTTCTCGATGAAGGGGTAACTAAAATAGAGTTCACACTTAAGGACTCTGAGTCTTTGGGACTCAGAAAACTATTTGGACAAGAAAACAATGCCCTCACTAAATAAGAAGTCTGGATTGGCCATAAACGGAAGAGGCTTTGAGCCTACCAAGCTCATCACCCGTGCTAATCAGACCATCCACAGATTGCATAAGACTGTGAAGATCACAACTCCAGCGGGGAAAATACTATATTTCACCTTGGGAGAAGGCCAAATGCTAAATGAGTCTAGTGATAAGTCCGAGTATGACAAGGTCATAGTGCTAGGTCCTAGGAAGGAAACCCTATCCCTGAGTCAGTCAAGGAGTCTAGTCTCCCTAACTCTGTCATTCCGGCCCCCTATGAGGCGGCATTTTATGTTATCATTTCTGAATTAAATAAATTGAAAACTCTTGCCTAATCCTCGTCTTCTTCTCCTCCACTCTTGAATGATTGCTTTATTAATGAAACTAATATTGAAAATGACACTAAAATCATTAAAGTCGCGGAGGAACATGAAAAAAATCACCTCCATTATCGAAGAGGCAGAAAAGTTCGACATATTCGACAATTACAAGCCAAGAGAGGTTCAGATCGGCATGACACTCAACCTCGATGAAAACAACAAACTGGTAAAACCCTCAAAGAATTCAGGGATGTGTTAGCATGGTCTTATGAAGGCATGCTAGGAATTTACTAGGAAATAGCCGAGCACAAAATTCCCTTAAAACCAAATTCAAAACCTGTCAAGAAGAAACTCAGAAGGATGAAGCCAGATGTCGCCCTAAAAATCCAGGAAGAAGTGAAAAAACAACTATAGACAGGCTTCATCAAAGTGGTCACCTATCCCTAATGGGTGGCCAACATTGTTCCGGTACCCAAAAAGGATAGAAAAGTAAGAATGTGTGTGGAATTCCGTGACTTGAGAAAAACGAGTCTAAAATATGACTATCTTTTACCCCAAATCGATATTCTGGTCGACAACACTGTCAACCATTCGCTACTCTCGTTTTTTAGATGGCTATTGTAACGACCCATCTTTTTAACAACGTTGGTTCGAAGAAATCAACAAGTCAGATCGATATTATTCGAAAAAGTTAATAATCAATCTAAAGTAAAATAAATAGGAAAAATTCACATGAATAATCCTAACTATTTGAGGTCTTCCAATATTAATCCCAACTATAGCTTATTACACTATAATCCAAACTATAGGGGTAGTTTTATGATACTAGTCCATACTAACTTTTGGCTGGCTCCGTTTTCCTTCGTAGAAAGGGAGGGAGGTATAGTCAAGTATAATAAATAGGGAAAGAGGAAAGATAGGAAATGTTTTATGAATTGGTGACCGATTACAAGAGGTTAACTAAGTCAATAGACTAATATCATAAAACACCCCCTAAAGTTTGGATTATACTATAATAACTAATAGTTGGGATTAATATTAGAAGACGTCCAATAGTTGAGATTATTCATATGAATTTTCCCAAATAAAAAGGCAACTTTGAAAATAGCCTACTTTTATTACTTAAACTTCCATAATCCATAATTAAGAGTCATCCCAAAGTTGTACAAAGTTCTAAGAGAATTTCTACATAGGCTAGTAAAATAAAATTACAAGATTAGAGCTACTAATAGGAATCGGGTAGCTAAAACTATCACACACGCAAGCCCAAGAATCTCGACCCATGCTATTAACTCTATCTTACTCTTCATTATCGTTACCTGTAGAAGGGGATGAGGGGTCCACAGTCAGTGGGGAGTAATTAGAATGTTCTATTTGTTAGTAGAACACAATCAATCATATAATTAAAATAGAACAATCAACAATACGACAATTCATCATAATTCAATCAGTTAATCAATCAATAATCAGTCAACGCAGCAGAATCAATCATTCATACTGAACTTCTATCAGGTTCAACTTAGACTCTACTCCTCTTACAATCTTATCATCTTATACTTCTTAATCAATTCTTATTTTTAATCCATGACGCAGTCTTAATGCTCGTAAGGGATCTGTGGTCACCCTAACTTTCCTAGAATATGCCGGCGAGGGAGTCGTGTATCCTAACCGTAGCCCCCTCATGTGAGGACCATGTCATAGCCCATAGCCCCTCAGTAGTGGCTCGTGTACCACTACCTCGGCGACAACATACCCTAAGATCCATAATTGTCACCATTCCGCAGCGGGACAATGGCCTCGACTATACTCGTTTTCGTGGCTCGTGTACCAATAGACGATCAGTCACTTCATAGTTGTTCAATTATCTTATCATTCATTAATCTTATCTTACCTTCACTTTAAGCTTTTCATCATCATCATCTTATCATCATAAATGTATCATCATCATCATAATCATCTTATCTTACTCTTATCCTTTAATCAACTTATCTTACTTCCATTGACTTGTAGATCAAGACTCTATCTTAACTCTAGACTTCTACACTAAAATTGACTAAAACTCGTGACAACACTTTGACCCAAACACTTGAAAAATTCGAAGATCACACGAGAAATTTAATATCATATTCCAAACATAAAAAAAATATAACAATCAATTCATATCATTCATGCAATTCAATTATTAGCTCCAAAATGACCATAAGTCAAATAATAATCAACACTTAGTCCATAAAAGCACGTACCACTCGGCAATCTCAAGGTGACAATATAAAAAAAATACAATCTTTCATCTTAATTAATTAGATAATAAAGAATAATAATAGTCGTAAATTGAGATAATTATAATTAAATCAAGAAAGTCCAAGTTTTAATCTTTATATTAAGAAATTAATAAAAATCAATACTTTAATAGTTTTAAAAATAATTCGACATTTTTGAAAGAGTTTTGTAATAAATAATTAATTCGAAATTAATTAAATTAAAGACATAAATTAATAATTAAATTACATAAAATAGTCTAATATGATTAAAAATTCATACTTGCTTCAACATTCAAGAAAGACGAACCAAACTTCAATTCAACAACATGATTTTCTAAATTCAATGATTACATATTCAAGATCTTAATTCTTTAATTCAGGATTAGTAAATAATAATAAATACATTAAGAAAATCATGTTAGAATATAGATTCAACAAATTTAACATGGAATGATCGAAATTTGGTCATCTACTTCACTCGAAAATTTCAAGAAAAAGACATGAACAAATCGGTTATGTAACTTTAACAATTCATCACATTAATATCAAGGCGAAAAAATCAAACATGCATAGATTTAATTTAAGAACATGGAATAAACTATTCAAAAACTCTTAGAACTATTCGGCCAAGGTAAGATCATGATAAACATTCGTTTTCATCAATTTCAAAACTATTCTAAGGCATTATAAATTAACTACATGATCAATCTAATGCTAATAACAAGTAAAGCACCTAATTACCTATTAAAAGAAGAACAAAAATTGAATGAAAAAGGGAAGGGTGGTTCGGCCGTCAGGGACGAGTGGTGCCTTTGGGTGCTACTCGTTCTTACTTCAATCTTGTAGTTGGGTTGAAGATGATTTGCAAGATCTTGAAGCTTTGAATGCAAATTTCTTGATTATGAAAAGATCAAGGATGGTTGATGAATGGAGAGGGGAGCCATGTGGAGTGATTAAAGAGAGAGGGATTGTTGCTAGTTTGTTATGGGGGTCTCTTTTAAAGATCTTAAAGGATAAAAAGGTGGGGTTTTTCAATTAGGGTCGTCAAAAGTTATTGGGGGGAGTTGGTTGGGTAAAATATCCTCACTAACAAAGGACAAGGGGTTGTGTGGGTGTGAGGGTGGCACGGTCTTTGGGCTTCGGCCGAAATGGAAAAAATGCAAGGCGGGTTTGGACTTAAAGAAGATATAGATAATGGGGTTTGAAGGTAAAAGAGTTAAAAAGCCTGATCGAATCCAAACAAAAGCGACAAATAACAATAACACCTAGACTAATAACGAAATTTTATTGCCCCAAACTCTATGTTATTACAGCTATGCGGGGTACAACCATGTTAAAATGGCAGAAGATGATATGGAAAAGACAACCTTCATCACTCCATGGGGGTTGTACTGCTAAACTGTCATGCCCTTTATGTTGAAAAATGCAGGGCTACATATCAAAGAGCTACTACCGCACTTCTGCATTGCATAATACACAAGGAAGTAGAAGTTTATTTGGACGACATGATAGTCAAGTCTAAAGGCTGAACAGAGCATGTCCTCGCCCTGAGGAAGTTCTTCGAAAGACTCCGAAAGTTCAACATGAGGCTGATCCAACAAAACTGTGCTTTCGGTGCGACTTTAGGAAACTCTTGGGCTATGTTATCAGCTCTCGAGGGATCGAAATTGGTCCAACCAATATCAAAGCAAACATGTCCTTGAAGCCACCATCAAATGAGTAAGAAATCAAAGGATTCTTGGGCTGACTCCAATATATTAGTCAATTTATATCCGGATTGACCATGATCTGCGAGCCAATCATCAAGAAACTTAAGAACAACGTCCACAAAGAATAAGACTAGGATTGTTAGGAGGCCTTTGATAAAATCAGAGAATATTTGTCAATTCCTCCTGTCCTAGCACTCACATTGCCAGGACATCCTCTAAGGCTTTATCACACAACCACTCTAACAACTACATAAGCAATGCGAGCTCAAGAAATAAATGGCAAAGAAAATGCCATTTATTACCTAAGCAAGAAATTCTTAGAATACGAGGAAAGGTACTCACCAATCGAGAGATTATGCTTAGCCATCGTATGGTCAACCAAGAAGCTACGACATTACCTCCTCACTCACACCGTCCACATAGTAAGCAAAGGGATCCCCTCTAGTACCTCTTTCAGAACCCTGTAGTCAACGGACGAATGTCCAGATGGATGGTCATGCTGGCCGAATTTGATCTTAAATTCGTATCTTAAAAGTCAATCAAAGGGAGTATTGTGCCAGAATTCCTGGTCGATTCTCCTAATGAACCTCGACTAGAGGATTATAAATTTCCAGATAAAGAACTCATGATGATATAAACATAATGCTAGTCTCTCTACTTCGACGATGCATTGAACAAACAAGGATACGACGTAGGTGTGCTCCTCATTTCACCCACAAAAGAGCACACTCCTATATCCGTAAAACTTGATTTTGAGGTTACCAACAATGTTACTAAATACGAGGCTTGTATCATTAGGCTCAAAGTCACCGTGAACTTGGGCGTCCAGAAGCTAAGGGTGTTTCGAGACTCTTCCCTCATCATTAACCAAATTTCCGAAAAATGGAAAGTGAGGAGTGAAAGTCTCGCCCCTTATCAAGCACACCTCGCACAAGTGGCCACATAAAAAGAGGAATTTGAGTACACTTATCTAAGAAGAGAAGTAAACCAGTTGGTGGATGCTCTTGCTAGATTAGCATCCATGGCCCGAATACCGAATAAAGAGGAACCATGGTCATCGAGACGTGGCAAGGACCCACTCATGGAGAAGACACTGAGGTGAGAAACCTCACTCAAGAGGAACCATGGTAGAAAGACATCAACACCTACTTTGAAAGTCAATAATACCATCAAGGCATATCCAAAAGGGAATAAAGGTCCATCCGCCTATTGGCCACCAAGTACCACCTAAATGGAAGAGACTTATACAAATGGCATCATAGTGGGATCCATCTCCGCTGCGTAATGCTAAAAGAGGCCAAAAAAAACATAGACCAGGTCCATGCAGGCGTATGCGGCACTCATATGAGTGGTAAAATGTTAGCAACTAAGATCATTAGACTCGTTAACTACTAGACCAAAGTGCAAGTCAACTGTATTCAATATGTCAAGACTTGCGACACCTGCCAGAGGTACACAAATGTCCAACATGTGTCTCTTTTTCTTCTCTACTCAATGCCAGAGCTATCGACTACTTTTCACAAAATGGGTGGAAGCTGCCTCTTTTGTCCAATTTCAACGTAAATATGTGGCTAAGTTTTTTGAGACAAACTTCATTTGCCGATATGGGGTATCACACGGAATCATCAGTGTATCATTTCTAGGCTGACTGTGAAGACAAACTGAACAAGTATAAGATACAGCAGAAGAAATCCTGTAAATACTGCCTTCAAACTAACATTGCAGTAGAAGCGGCCAACAAAATATCAAGACCATCATCTCCAAAATGACAGAAAATTACAAGGATTTGCCGTCAATACACTTCGCCGTTTGGGGTTACCGAACATCTATCCGTACCTCCACGGGAGCCACACGATTCTCCCTCGTTTACAGGATGGCAGCGGTCCAACCAATAGAGTTGGATATTCCGTCGCTGCGATTAGCTCTTCACGAATAAAACTCGAATCATGCATAGTCCAAACACATGCATTAGAAACAGGGTTGCATTTGCATCAAGTTCAAAAAAAAAAAAAAAAAATCCAAAAAAATGCATACATCATCAAAATCCCAAATACAGTAAAGCTAGAATGCATTACCTCCTGAAGGGGGTAAAATGGTAAATACAAGTACAATTCATTGGCATTTGAGGCCCCCCAGTCATACTACTCGAACCCACTATGAGATGGCCGCGAGGTCAGATGCAGAACATCCATGAAAGAAATATACGAACTGTTGAAGTCGAACTCCTGCACAGTCGGCACATCAACCACCGCCGGCTGTGAGAAGGCATCAGCATGTAAAGAAGAGCGTTACGGCTCCTGCGACGACGACGACCCATCCTGCTGGTTGCCCTCCTCTGCACTCCCCTCTACCTGGTTCTCCAGCCCGACCAACGCCGGAGAAGCGACCGGCTCATTGGCCTGCAAGACATACGGAAAAAGCATGAATAATACTGTAAAAATATAAAGACAACAAAGCAAAAGGAAGATTCTTACGTCTGTAGGCCTCCGACAGGAAGCCTTCCGCTTCATCCGCCTGATGTACTCCTTTAGCGAGTCAATCACATCTAGAGCCTTCATCATGCCTACCCTAGGCACCTGTTCAGAAAAAAATATATAATAATAACATGAAAAGAGAACAGTCTCATCGTATCAACACCAACAGGAAAAGAATGACATGAAAGAAAGTTGAGCCTCGAGGGCCATGTCAACAGTCTTTTCCGTCTCGCCGCCGTCATCATTCTGGAGAATCCTGTCAACAAAAGGATACTGTTCGACTTCACCAGCAGCCTATAAAAAAAGGGGGGAGGTAAGAATCAGAATCGAAAGAGGCATAAGATGGAAAAGGAAGAACGTTCCTCACCTCAACTGCCAACCGCATCACAGAGGCTTGACGGGGCAGCAGATCCATCTGATAAGACCGACGCATGTCGACTAGAGGCTTGACAGGGCAGCACCCGGGTCCCCATAGGCCATCTCAACTCCCAAGGATGTCCTGAAAGAGATCAAGTCCATCGTGGTTCTTGGAGGTTGTGCAACACAACAAACACGTCAAAACTATGCTGATGTGCCACCGGCGCCTGAAGATACTACACCAGATCCTTATCATCCCAGAAAGCACACCAGGACCCGGTCATGGTAAAAGTCAAGCCCATAAAGGGAGGACCATAAACTACCCCTGCCCAGGGCCTAAAGATGATCTGCAATGAACAATTAAAAGTCACATCTTTTCTCTATCCACATTAAAAAAAATACTTATATGATCAAATACGGATAAGATAGGGAAAAAGGACACTCACGTCATCAACATTGGCCCTCCGCAGAAGCGACCTGACCTCATTTAGATCGTACTTCCAAATGTCATGATCGGAATAGCCAAGGCACCTAAACACGGAGGTCCCAAAATGGGAGGCACTCGAAAGCCCTGATCTGTTAAAAAGAATACAGAGTCAGAAACATAAAAGTAAAGAAGGACAAATCATGCAAATACTAGTCGAGAGAATTTACCTCCAAGATCCTCCGACTGCCTGCTAGGCTTAGGCTCACGGAATCATCGGCCTGCCAGTAACACGATTGCATAACAAGAATAAGAGAGACGTAACCCAAACTTCCCCAATCATAGGTAACATGCGAAAGTTCCGCCAAAACCAGTAGGTACCTCAGATGGCACTCATGTCCACCACAATGTTGCTGGAAATCATCAACAAAAGAAAGATGCGAATCTTCTACTGGTCACTAGTGCCCTGAAGTTGTAGTCCCTTAACCACAGAAGAATGCGAGAAGTACTCCTTCGACTCAAGGGAGCTGGCTACAGGGCCCAGAATGTAACGACCCGGATTTTTGGGCTGTAAAATTTCGTGGAAAATTAAGCCTTTAAACCCAAAGACTTAATTTTTTATATGGAAGCAAGCCCAAAAGCCCGTTAAGCCCTTCCTAGTCGACCCTATTTTGTTTTATGTAATTTGATTTATTTACCTTTAATATCTAATTAGATCTATTTTTGATTTAACCTAAAAACTCCACTTTTATCTCCTAAACTAACTACTAAAATCTAGTAGCCTCTTCTATTAACTAGTAAAGCCTACCCTATTTATATCCTAAAAACCCACCCTTTGTAAACTTATTTCATTATACTAATTAAACTCAAAACAAAACCTTTTCTTTTCTCCTCTTTCTTTTCCCACGGGTCTTAGGCGTGCTTTTGTGGGACTTGCTTCGATAGGTAACTAGCTCTTCTACTTAGGAATAGGATTAGATTGCATAGGATGATAGGATTAGATCGTTTGTCTTTTTTTTTCATATTTTCGTGAATTAGCCGAATCTTATAGGGTTTTTAGTTTCGATGTCTTTATTGTTATTTGACGATTCTTGATTAACCTTTTCATGACATTATGTCCTATAATCTTTTCTTGAAATTCTTGCATGATTATAATTTTAAAACATGAATTTTTATTATGTTTCTTGAATAATTTTAAGTGTATGAATTTAATACTTGATCTAATCATGTCGTCTCTTGATAAAAATTTTATGATAAATTCTTTACTGGATAAGCTTGATATTATAATTATTTTGTGGCTAAACTCGTCCTTTTGTGCTTCAAAACGATTGAATCTGTTAAACGGTTGAATTTGTCCAAAAAATTGTTTTCGAATTTATTAACCCATCTACACAGGTCCTAATGTAATGAAAATTTAGGTGAGTATCAAGAATAGGGTAATGTAATCTATGTTAATTTTTTCGTAATTTTTAGAGCTCTTTTGCTAAGTCAGAAAATTTATGAACCAACTTTAGATAAATCTGGAAATCTCGTTATTAAATTCCTTAAAAATAGTAAAAGAACTTATTTTTGTACGAAACCTTTTTGGCTTAACCCTTGAAATTAGTTTAAGTGACAGTAATAATTTCCAGAATAAATGAATTCATTAATTGGTCGATCTATAATTTTATTGGGTAAAATCAGAATTGGATGGTTTGTGTAATTTAATTATTTAAATTACTTGTAGAGTTTATTTGGGCTAATCCTTTATAATTGATCTAAAACTTAATCTAAGGAGTGGAACTTTAAATATTTCGACTTGGGTATTCTTCTGTTAAAAGCTATAAGTTTGAGTTTGATTACTTAAGTTCTAGTGAAGACGTTTTCTTGTGATATGCATTGTATGAATTGTTGAACTTGTTGATGAATATTGGTATGATGATTCCATGTTGTAATGATGCGTGTGAAAGCACTTAATTCGTGTGATGATCTTGTATGGAGTCTTTTGAGTCTTGTCGAGTCGTGTCGTGTCGAGCGGTTGAAGATCGCGTGTCTATCGGCTTATCGGTGATAAATTGTGCGGGTTTATCGGTTCATCGGTGATGAATCATGCGGGGCAAGTCTTGTGTGTTTAATTGTGTGTCAGAGTCGTGCCGTACGGTTGAAAATCGTGCGTCTATCCATTTATCGGTGATAAACCGTGTGGGTCTACCGGTTTATCAGTGATGAATCGTGCGGGGCAAGTCCTTTGTTGTTAGTTTTGTTATCGGTTGTAGACCGAGTGTCGTCTTGTCATTGAACATGTGTTTATGCGTTTTGAACTCGATAGTGCGTGTTTTAGATTGACGTGAATGATATTGCTATTGATGATTGTTAAGTTTTCCGCTGCTAACTCTGTTGATTGAACTTGTATCCTGTGTTTGTTGTCGTTCCTGTGTTCTAACCCTGGTCTTCTATGTAATGTGGTCCTACTTCTAAGTAGGACAATCTAGTTACTCGCCACTGATGGTGGACCCCCAATTTTTATTTTGCAGGATAACAAGTTAGAGGCTAGAAGCGGGATAAGTTGTTGAGCGTCTAGGCACCTGTTTGTTTTCCCTGCTTTTGCAATTAGTTTATTTCCCAGTTTTAAGGATTAGAATTTTTGGTTTATTTAATCTTTTGTAATTTGGGATTCCATTATTATTAATAAAAGTATTACTTCCACAAGTTTAGCAATATTTTTGTAACATAAATCGATTGGTAACTGTCTGGTTACGACGTTATCACTAATAATGTTGTTGCTAAAAATGCAGGGTGTTACACAGAAGGTCGATCACCATAGCATCATTTGGGTTCAAGCCAGGGTTGACCGGGACCAACCAATCAATAAACGACAAACCAGAAATGATGTTGTAATCCAGTAGGGTGATGGTGATCTCACCCCAAGGCATACAATTGGATCAAAATGCTTCAGGAATTGCCTGGGATTCCAATACAATCGGATCTCGTAGTCGCCCTGAAAAGAGCGAGATTCATATATCAATAAAGGCAAGTAGAAAATCAATTTTTGAAAGAAAATAGATTGAAAAAGTTTACCTTCCCGGAAAGCGGACGATGAGCTATTTGGTTGGAGCAGCAGAAAACCAGCTCCGAACGAAGCCAAGCCCTTGTCTGCCTGATGTTCTTGCGGCTCTCCCGCCTCCGCAAAACTAGTTCAGCATCACCTTCGGCAGCCATCTTGTACAAAACCACTCACCAAGTTCAGAAAATAAATGGGCAGCATAACTGCTAATAATAGGTCGTTCCAACACACAGCCATGAACTATGCTCATAATATCATAAGACAAAAATTCAAGACATTTTTGTCAAACAATATTTTCAAACAAAAGGGAAAGGCAAGAACATTGTTAAATTAATTTGCGACCTCTAGAGTCGAAAATTTTAGACCATGAAATTAATTTACGGGGCTAGTCCTGAATAAAATTCAATCAAGTTTGATGCAAATTTTTGAGACAAAAATTGAATTAAATTCGCACTCCTTGAAAAGTTCAAACATCATAGGGGCAAAATTACACATGACAATGTGCAAGTAAAAATACCAAAACTACTCAAAAAAAAATCTCTTCCAGTTGACACAAGAACCCAAATGCCACATTGCCCACAAACATTGTAAAAATTGCATCAAGAACAACAAAATTGCCTACATTTTAACCCACATTCAATTGAGTCTTAACAAGTCAAACATGCTCATTTCTTCAGTAAATTGCACAAAATTTGTCCCAAAACACTCACAGTCCCATATACATCAACACACAAACACTTACAAGCAAGAAATTCCACCAAAAACACAACATGCACGAAAGACCCAAATTCGAAATTTGAAATAGTTAAACAAACTAATAAAAAGTTATCATACAAAAGTGAGTAAAACGAAGAACTTACTTGAAGTTAGCAAGAAATTGTCAAAATTCTGACAAAGAAAGCACCACAACAAAGCTCCGATTACCTCTAATGGAGGTCTTGAGAGTTTAGGAAGAAGGACAAAGAAAGAAAGAGACACGGTTGTTTCGTCCCTTTCTTTTCCTCCACTTTTGTGCGCCTGTGCTCATGGGGCGTACGCCCCAGCACACAGAGCCCTAACTGTGCACCTCAGCACACACCTTGTGCGTTCCAATAGACAGGTTCCCCTATGTGGGACCCATTTTGCTTCGACTCCAGTTTTGCAACGTTCCTATCCAAAGTTGCTATTTTTTAGGAATCCGCAAGCAATCCCGCCAATTTTCAAAAGCGCAAGAAATTACCAAAATACCCGAAAGAGGTATACAACTCAACTTAGCTCCAAAAATCAGATCGGTTCATTTAGCAACTATTAAACGTTTCCCTCATAACTTTTGTGCACTTTGCAAAAAACTACCTTTAAAACACAAAATTTTCCAAAACTACCTTAAATAATAAAATCGTTGTTGACCCATATCACAATGGTTTTCCAATCTATTGACCATGATTTTCAGCCCCAAAAAAGCACATGCCAAGCAAGTGAGGCGGGTTTCCTCCAAAAAAAATCGTTTTCAACTACAATAGGGTTTTAAGGGGATTTGGGGGTGGATGGTTAGTGTTACGGCGGTGAGTGTGGATTTTAGTGATGGAAGTGATATGGTGGTGACGATGGTGGTAATGGCGAGGTAACAGAGGATAGAGAAGGAAGTAGTGGCTGGGGTATCGGTGAAAACCGTCTCACATGCTCAACATGTGGTTTTTTAGGCTAAAAATCACGGTTAAAGGATTGGTAAAGCAATATGGTATGGCTCAACAATGGTTTTTATTATTTAAGTTAGTTTTGGACAATTTTGTGTTTTTAAGGTAGTTTTTCGTAAAATGCCTAAAAGTTAAGGGGAGTTTTGGACCAAAAAAATCTACCTTTTATGTTCAAAAATATATATATATATATATAGTATTTTGTACAATATGCAATATTTTATATTGTGTAAATGAATATACTTTGTATTGAAAACTGACTGTGAACAATTTTTTTTTTTGACATAGAAGAACATTTTCTTTATACTCCCTCCGTCCAAAAAAATTGCTTCACTTTCCTTTTTCATCCGTCGCAAAATACTTGCTCAGTTTTCTTTTTTCGTATCATGGCACACCACTTTTTACACTTTTACCCTTATTTACCTACATCAACCCCACTAATTTTACCCTAAACCACTAAAAACCATAATGATTAACTCATTAGAAAACAAACTTGAGGGGCCCTCATTATGGGACTAGACGAGTATAAATGTATATTACTAGATAGAACCCGTTCGGTTGCACGGTTATAAAAGTTAATTTTTTTCAGTTGAATTATATTTAGCAGTCCAAAAGATAAATAAATTTGTCATATTATCTACATATCGCAATACTCGCTACATAAGTATGCATTACGGACTCTTGAACCTTAAAATGGATTTTAAGAGAGAGATAGAGTGAAAAATGGATTAATCTTGTAAGCGTTCGTTAAATGTGGTCCTATAATTTCCAGCATTTTCACCAACACCAAAGTTTGTAATATTACACAGTTGGCCTTGACTAAGCATCTGCGAAAATCTCTTAATCAATGTATGCTTCCCACTGGCTTGTATTTTACTTCCCTTAAAGAAAAAGGTAAACACATCAATAGTTACGAAAACTCCTTTCCAAGAAAAAGGCTGTGATAATAAACGAATTTTAAAAAATACCTAAAAAACAATTTTACCTTTTCATCCAAGAAAACCATTCCGATTGATCCCTCCTTGTTTGGATCATCAAATTTTTTAGGCTTCCATAAATGTATGATTCGTATCTTGATAGTTATCATCCCCGTCAATGGTGTTACATCCTCTGTCAATTTAAATGCATTTGCAATATTTGAAGGCCACAAAAAAAAAAACCCTAAAAAACTAATTGCATATAATAGAAGTAAAAGTTCAGAAAATAATATAATATGAATAAGAAAGGACAATGAAAAGTGTATTAAAGCAATACAAGAGAATTTTTAGCACTATAGGATTAAAGAGATAAAAACTGTGCGCTCATAGAAACTGACTTTTTTGTAAAGCAAAATATGAGATTAGTTTGAGTTGTGATTACTTCTAGTTTAAGTAATATAATTCCAGCTTTAGTTATGTCTAGTTTTACTACTAATTTTTACTTTTAATTATATATGTCCAGTTTTTATAGCATATAATTCCAGGTCTTGTAATCTCAAGTTTAACTACTAATTTCCACTTTTAATCATATATGTCCAGCTTTTATTAAATATGTCCAGGTTTAATAATTTTTGTCCAGGTTTTTTTAAAGTTATCCAGGTTCAATAATTTATGGTCAGGTTTAGTTATGTCCAGGTTTCTTTTTTAGAGTCCAGGTTTGGTAACTGATCTCCATGTTTATTAACTGATGTCCATGTTTGGCAATTGATGTCCATGTTTATTAACTTGTGTCAAGTTTTTTTAATTCATGTTCATGTTTGTGCTTACTAATCCATGTAGTTAAGTTAAGTGAATATGTTTTATGTTTTATTTATTTTAAATTTTTATCTAGATATTTTGTTTGTTTTTTTTAGGTTCAAGGTAGTAGTTTTTCAGTTCATTCTGATATTATGGACATGCTTAAGGATCCTAAGCATCGTTTGTGGTTTTAGTCTGGTGATAAACTTTCTACCCCTTCTGTTGAGTATCCGCTCGTGTTTACTTCGGGGTCAGCGGAGCTGATGAAAGGGTGGGATCATGATGAGACTCCAAAAGGCACTCTTCCTCGTCTTGAATCTACTCCTGAAAGGCCTTCCATTCACATCGATATTTCTGATGATGATGGTGAAACACTTGGGGTTAACGATACTGTGGAGGATATAATTAAGAAGCTGAATTCCTCCATTACTCGTAAACCAAGTCAGGAGAAGACTAACAAAGTAGAAGAGAGTGGTCCATCTGACTGTGAGATGGATAACGTTGTCAAGTTGGAGTCTGAAAGTGGCGCTACCCTTTCTTCTCCTGAAGTTGTCTACAAGGCAGAGCCAATTGCCCAATCTATTGACATGGGCACCTGGCACAATGATATTATTCTTGCGAGGTCACTTCAGGGCTCCAGCTCAGGGTTTCAATTCATGGACGTGCTTCAACCGAATATCAAGTCAGTGGTGGATTTCCTCTTCTACGATCCCTTTTTAGAGGTCATGGAGATTCCTGCTGATGTCAATGACAGCGAGGGAGAGGAAAAAAATGAAGAGCTACAGGAAAGGCTTTCAGGTAATTTTTTATGAGAGTCATGAATGAGTTTTAGAGTTGTTACCACTTGAGTTTTATGTTAATATTAATCAATGTGAATTGTTTTTATCTCTTTTAGGAGATGTTCTTGCAGTAATAGGAACTCCTGATCATCATCAAGCTGGTTATAATGATCCAAATATATTACTTCAGAAGGCTGCTTTTTTGAGCCTGACTCCTAAATCTTGGCTCACAAGTAATATTGTGGATGCTTTTGCATTCATATTTAATAGAAAAGAGGAGCAGGCTTCAGGGCAGATTAAAAGATTCTGGTTCAGCACATATCCATATGTAAGTGTTAGCTATTAATGCAAAATGAATTAAAAGGTTTTTTTTTTTTATTTCTTATGCTATATATTTACACTTGTTTATTTTTTGTATTATTTGTTGTGGAATGTATTCCTTTTTACTTGGGTGTTTGTGTTTTAATATGTCCGGGCTTGTTATTTCATCCAGGTTTGATTTGAATAGTGTAAGTGTAATTTAAATAAATATGTCCAGGTCTATTATGTGCAGCCTTGTAAGTCCAGTTTTAAATAAATATGAAATATAATTGTAATTTGAGAATATGTCCAGGTTTAGTAATATAAGTCCAGGTTTACCAGCATAAGTCCATGTTTAGTAATACAAGTCCAGGTTTAATAGTATATTTTCAGGTTTAATAGTATATATTGAGGTTTAATAATGTAAATGCAGTCTTAGCAATATATGTCCAGGCTTTGTACTAAAGGGCCATGTTTAATAGTATAAGACCAGGTTTAGTACTCTATGTCCAGGTTTTGTTTTATATGTCCAGATCTAATTTTAAATGTCTAGGTTTAGTGATATATATCCAGGTTTAACAATATAAGTGCATTTTTGTTTTTATTATTCAATTATATGTTTGGGTTCCAGGTTAACTTTTTGTTTATTTTTTCCGTTTGTAATATAGACGTGCTTGAATTTATGGGAAAAGGAGAAAGATAAGAAGCTTAAGCTAGAACAACTTATTGCACAATTCGAAGTTGATGCGAATAATGCTGAAGACGACCAAGTAGCAACTGCTCTTGCAAAAGTTGAAAAAGCTCATCAAGAACTCAGCGGTACAGATCTTCCTAAATATGGATGAGAATGTAGGTAATCACTCAACAGTTGGAGTGCGTTCTTCAATCGATCACTTATTCGTGATGCTGATTATGTAAGGAGTAATTTTTTTTATATACTTTTATTTATATTTTTGTTATTAAACTTTTTTTAGTTTTTTTTTTGTGACTTAAATTTTTTATTTATTTATTTGATCCAGATTTTTGTTCCTGTACATAGAGACAATCACTTTACGGTTCTCGTTTTTAATATGAAATACAAGCAAATTGAAGATATTGAGAATCGTAGTGATCATAAAGGTTTCACACGATATGGTGGAACGCTAATTGAATTTGTAAGCTTTACGTTATATTATTTCTGCATGATTACATACTTTTTTAGTATTTTTTTTGTTATTTGTTTGTTTTGATTTATTTTTTTTAATTGTTATTAGTGTAATATCTTTGAGGACTTTTTGCGCGGGAACTCCATTTGCCGGAAAGACTCCAGCACACTACGTTCTTGGAATCAAAGGACACTTATGTTTCCATTTCGTAACAATACGAACATCCACGACTGTGGTGTTTTTGCAATAAAGGCAATGGAGCACTTCACCGGCGAAAATGAAAAAGACCAAGCAATGAAGGATCTTAACAGTGTAAGTGTTTAAATTTTATTTAATTTTGTATTTTATTGTTTTTTTTCTGGAAGCTGGACATATTTTGTGAAAGATGAACAATACCTGGACATATTTTGTGGAACCTGAGTTTAGTATTATTTCTCCATGTTTTAAAATAAGTGTCCAGGTTTTGAAGTTAATGTCCAGGTTTTGAAGTTAATGTCCAGGTTTTGAAGTAAATGTCCAGCTTTTGAAATAAATGTCCAGGTTTAAGATTTTTTGTCCATGTCTTAAGCTATATGTCCATTTTTAATAATTCATGTTCAGGTCTTAAAATACATGTCCAGGTTTCTGAAAATATGTCCAGGTTACATAATAAATGGCCAGTGTTTATAGTATGTGTCCAGGTGTTGAAATATATTTACAGGTTTTAAAAAAATATTTCTGTTGCATTTT
This sequence comes from Salicornia ramosissima, assembly GCA_951394345.1. Taxonomy (NCBI): domain Eukaryota; kingdom Viridiplantae; phylum Streptophyta; class Magnoliopsida; order Caryophyllales; family Amaranthaceae; genus Salicornia; species Salicornia ramosissima. The sequence goes on from OX596236.1 coordinate 25,632,257, forward strand.
ATTGAATTATGTGTTAAAATAAATATATGAATTGTAAATTTTTTTTTTATTAATTCTCATTCATGATTGTTGGATTTTAATTTTTTTTTATTATTTTTGTGTTTTGCTTAGGCGAGTGATAGGAACTTGGTCAGGTGTAATCTTCCCTATGAACTTGCCTTTTCACCCTACAACCAGTCGTTGCGTTCTTTACGTGAGAGTTATGTTGCGTGGTCGAAAGATAAACCTGCCATGTATTTGAAGCAGAAGTTTAGGAAGGCAGACGAGAAGAAGTTGTATGAGGCCAGGGTCAAGTTCCAAGAAGAGCAACAAAAGCTTGCCAAGTTGGTTGCACTGATTGAACTCGATAAAAAGAAGAAAGAAGATCTTCATAATTCAAAGATGAAGTAGTTTCTATGTAGTTTATCTTTTATGTAAATAATTTTTATAACTTTTTTTCTCACATTGTCCCTATATATATGTATACATTTGTAAATAATTGTAAAATTTCATTTTAAAAAATTTATAATATGTGTACAATTTTGTCTTTAATTTGTTAATTATTGTATAGTTTTTGTGATATGAGTACAATTTTATTAATGTATGTGAGCAGGTTTAATAATGTTAGTGCTGGTTTAGAAGTCAGTGTCCAGTTTTAAAGATATAAGTCCAGGTTTAGTACTATTTGTCTAGGTTTAATAATGTAAGTCCAGGATTTGTAATTTATGTCCATGTTTAATAATATTTGTCCATGTTTAACAATAAAAGTCCAGGTTTAGTACTATTTGTCCTGGTTTAGTAGTTTTCGTGCAGGTTTAATAATCTACGTCCAGGTTAAGTAGTTATTGTCCAGGTTTAGTAGTAATATAATATTTGTTTAGGTCCAGGTTTTAAAAGAATTGTCCAGGTCTTTAAGTAATTGTCCATGTTATATAATATATGTCCAGGTCTAGGTTTAACAATTTCATTTGTGTCCATTTTTGAAGGTGTTCAGCTTTTAAAACCCTGGTCCAGATTTGTCTGAATATGTCCAGTTTTAACTAGTGTATGTGCAGGTTGAATTATTATATATCTAGGTTCAATAATTTATAATATCCTTCTTTAGTAACATATATCTATTTTTTTTATAAAATATGTTCAGGCTTAAACAATAATTCTCCATGTTACAAGAATGTTTATATATATATATATATATATATATATATATATTATTCACAAATGAACCATCAATGTTTGTACATGTCTAGGTTTTGTAATACATGTACAGGTTTAGTAGTTAATGATCAGGTTTAGTAGTAATATAATATTTGTTCAGCTCCAGGTTCTAAAAGAATTGTCCAGGTTTTCAAGTAAGTGTCCATGTTAAATAATATATGTTCAGGTCTAGGTTTAACAATTTCATTTGTGTCCATTTTTGAAGATATGTGTTCAGGTTTTAAAACACTTGTCCAGGTTTCTCTGAATATGTCCAGTTTTAACTAGTGTATCTCCAGGTTGCATTATTATATATCCAGGTTCAATATTTTATAATATCCTTCTTTAGTAACATATATCTATTTTTTTATAAAATATGTGCAGGCTTAAACAATAATTCTCCTTGTTACAAGAATGTTTTATATATATATATATTATTCACAAATGAACCATCAATGTTTGTACATGCTTAAAATTATACACATAATAAGATGATTCAAGGGTTTGAGTTGTTTTCATCTTCTATGTTTGGCGTTTTTGTTCCATATTCATTTGGATGCCTTGTCCTCATTTTTCTCTTCTCAAAGTGTCCTTTTATTCTCCTATTCCTCTTTGGAGGTCTTCCTTTTGTCTTTATTACTTCTGGGTTTTGGACTACTTCTAGGCCCGTCTCCTCTTCTTTGATTTCCTTTAGCTTCTGTTCGTCCATCTTGTAGATCTCCTTGACTATTTTGTAAAGCTCTTTCATGTTGCTGTTAAACTTCTTCCTCGCTTCCTCGTCTCCTTGGCATATTGAAGCGAAATTGTAGAAATTCCTCGTGATTGCGTGCCTCCATGGCGTCCACAGTTGTGGATTTTGGTTTGTTTCGTTATCATCTGAAATTGCACAGCATAGCCAGGTTAGTTAGTTAATTATGATTCTTGTAGAAAATGACAAAGGTTTAGCACATGAAATGAAGTTATCTTACTCTGTTCGGTCGCCCAAATTGTGGACTTTGCCAGTCTTGTCCACCTTTTTAGTATATATCTTTCAGGGATCTGGAAGATGCTGTACAAGTGCATCACTCTTATGATGTGGTAGCAGATCATTCCGGTTTCGTAGAAGCATTGGCACGAGCAAAAGAACTCATTGGTGTCTTCATTATACGCCACTTGGTGGGAGTAGGAGAAGTCTTCCTCTGACGAGACTTCAAATAATTTGAGTCCAGGAGCTTCTGTTTCGAAGGATCTCAAGCAAGATGCCATTGCCCATTCGTATTCAGTCTCGAAATCCTTGAACAGGGCCAGAGTGTATACTTCTGCTGCGTGCTTCAACAACCTTTATTTTGACTTGATCGCTTTAGGACGCTCAGATGTGTTTCTGAAGTTGTCACTGGTCTCGGTGCTCCTCCACCTCTTAACTGTTTTCTCAAAAATGTGGTAGAACTCAAATAGGTTTGTTGTCGCCTTTGCGTTGAAGGATATCACCTTATTTGTCACCTCGCTCCTCTGAGAGGACAGGATCCCCGCAGAAAACATGTCCCTGTTCAGGGCAGTGCACCACTTGTGCCTCTCGTGATAGATCTGGTCAAACCAGTCTGTTTTTTAATATCCATACATCATCATTTTTTCCCACAACGCCTCAAACTCTTCCTCCGTGTGGCATCCCATAAGGCAGTTTTTGAACATGTTCTTGAAATCCTCGTTGCTCTTTAGGGATCCAAAGTGGCTCACAAAGTTTTTTTCTATGTGCCAAAGACAAAGCTTATGCCTGGTGTTTGGGAGTACTTATTAAGATTACAGTTAAAAAAAAACATATCATTAATTTTCCAGCCTTTAATGGTAGTTGTTCAGGTTTTATAAATATCATTAATTGTCCATGTTTTGTAACTTATGTTCAGGTTTAGTACTATATTCTGCAGGTTTAATAATGTAAGTCCATGCTTAAGAATGTAAGTCCATGTTTAATAATATAAGTCCAGGTTTTGCAATTTATATCCAGGTTTTGTAATATAATTTCAGGTTATATAATATAGTTTCAGGTTTAAGTATTATATTTCCAGGTTTAGTATTAAATGTCCATATTTTAATAACTTATCGTCAGGTCTAGTACTATATAGGGCAGGTTTTAATATATATATATACATAACCAATGAGAAGGAAGAGAGCTTCGAATGGCTGCTAGAAACCTTCAAGCGCTCAATGTGCCAAATGGAGCCAAAGACGATATTCACAGACCAGGACAAGGCGATGGGAAATGCTATTGAAAAGGTAAAAAAATAAAATAATACAGTTCATGAATAAATACATGCATGCATACATACATACATATATATATATATATATATATATATATATATATACATATATATATGTATATACATATATATATGTATATCTATATACATATATATGTATGTATATACATATATGTATATGTATACATATACATATGTATATATATACATATATATACATGTATATATATATATATACATATATATACATGTATATATATATATATACATATATACATATATATATGTATATTATGTATGTATGTATGCATGCATGTATTTATTCATGAAGTGTATTATTTTATTTTTTTTTTAATTTTTAATAGCATTTCCCATCGCCTTGTCCTGGTCTGTGAATATCGTCTTTGGCTCCATTTGGCACATTGAGCGCTTGAAGGTTTCTAGCAGCCATTCGAAGCTCTCTTCCTTCTCATTGGTACTGAATGCACATGCAAACATTGTGCTCTTCCAATGGCAGTTTGTTCGGTATGTTGTGTCGAATATCACAACATCTCCATATGCTTTGTAGTCCTCGAGCATCATTGAGTCCCTCCAAAAGTAGCTTACAATATTGTTACTCTCCCCAAATTTGAGTCTGTAGAAGAACGAGGGATCTTCATCAGCCCACTGTTGCAACAGATCAAGGACACTCTACATGTACTTTTCATCCACCATCCTAGTCCTGTATTGCGTTACATAGTTGATAAGAGGTATTTTGGTAATTATTTTTTTAGTTTTTATTAGTTTATTTTCTTATTTTATTTAACTTTCGTTAGCGTTTTTAGGCTTTTTAGTTTAGTTTTGCTCTTGTAGTCCCCTTCCCCTTTTTCTGTGTGATTTCCTCTATTTCGCCTTGTTTCTGCGTTTTCTTCCCTTTTTGCAGGTCCCGAGTCGATTTCGGAACCCGAGGAAGCGAACCGGGAACGTCGAGGAAACCACAAGTCCTCTATGCTTTTGTTGGTGCTGAAAAAGGCCTCAGCGGGCGCTTGAAATCCCTCAGCGCCCGCTGGGATGAGTTTTGGGTATGAGCATTTTTAGACTGTAGACCAGAAACATTTTAAGGCCTTTCAGCGGCCGCTGATGGATTCCCAGCGGCCGCTGATCCTGAAGCTGCCAGACCACTCATAAGCACCAAAAGAAGACAGCGGGCGCTGGGAATTCCTCAGCGTCCGCTGAGATGGGTTTTTGTGTTTCAATTTTTTTGCAAGGAAAAAAGGTAGAAGGTCTTCTATGCCATGGCAGCGGCCGCTGATGGATTCCCAGCGGCCGCTGATTTTGTAGTCACCAGGGCATAATGAGCATACATATAGGAACAACGGCCGTTGACCCCTCCCCTGTATTGAGGCAGTGGCATCACAAAGGCTAGCAGCGGCCGCTGACCCCAACTCAGCGCCCACTGCCATTTTCCTTCCCAGCCTGCAGGCCTATGATTATAGGTATTAGCGGGCGCTGTCATCGCCTCAGCGCCCGCTGAGATGCCTTTCTGCGTTTGTTTAATTACTTTTCTTATGTTTTTGCTCGCAATTTTTGGGGGTTGTATATATACCCTCCTCTTCCCATTTCATAAAATAGCTGATGTTAGAAGCTCAACTTAGGGTTTTAGGTTAGTTTTAAGCTTTCTCCTTCAATTCCTTATGTAATTTACATTTTTGTTCTTCAATTTATGCTAGTAGATTAGTTTCTCTTCTTCTTGTTCTTCAATCTCCTCTTCAAGGTACTTTTATTGCTTTCTTTCTTTGCTTTGATTTCTTGTTCCTTGTTGTTAGTTTTTGATGTCTAGTAGTTGATAGTAGTTGTTGTTGTTTATTTAGTTAGTTTTTTTTGTTATTTCATGTTTTTTTAGTTGTTTATTTTGATTTCATTGTTGTTCTTGGTAGTTTAGTTTGTAGTTTTCTAGGTTTTAGTTGTTGGTTTTGTTGTTCTTAGTTTTAGGTTTGATTTATCTAATTAGTTGTAGTTTTTATCATGCTTTTGTTAATTATGAGTGAGTAGTTAATTTCTAGGGTTTGAGTGAAACTTCTCAATTCGTCCATGATTGTGGCTTAGTCGTTTCTTGGCTTTGGTTGTGATAGTGTCGATACCTTAGGATTCGGTTATGTTGAGTCTTGTGTTTAGCTAGCATAGGATTCATTGAAGAATCCCCACCGAAGGACCGAAAGGTGAACGTGGGTGATGACTTCCTTTGCCCGATTGATGGAAGCACCACTAAAGTTGGGCCTTCGATCAAGGGAAAGTTACCGGTCTTCGTGATTTTGTGCTTAGGACTTGTTAGATGTGTCGTTGCACGAAAGTGAGTTGTATATGTCTTTCCGGTCATCGTACTAACTCGAAAGAGTGGTACGATCATAGAACGATCTCCCCTTATCCACGACCTAAGTCTAAGTTTCGATTGATTCATAATTCATAGTGGTATGAGTTGTGGATCTCTTACCCTAGTCCCTTTTGTTTTTGTTTCCTTAGTGTAGTTTTAGTTAGTTCCCTTCGCCTCTCGCGACCCTTATTTGACCTAGCTTGTTCGACGCTCACGCCTAGGCTAGTGCGAAGTACCTTCCCCGTGTTCGACACCCCCACTCATACTACGACGGGGTTTTTTTTATTTGGTAAGAAATCCCTCCTATCAAATTGGCACCGTTGCCGGGGAAGGCAATGCCATTACTTAGGTTGAGTAGAATGGTTCTAGGTCTTTCTTTTTCTTTATTTTTGTGAATATTTGGGCCTTATGGCCACTCCTTTTATCGATCCCCAATATGAGCATGAACCGTTTTGGATGTATTATGATAGGATTGGAAGCTCTCTTCCTCCTAATCATAATTTTGATGAGTGGGATAGATGTAATGTAATGTATGAGGGCTTGAATTATGAAACGAGAAACTGGGTTGAGTTTCTCTCTTATGGCGATTCCTTAGCTTTAGACTTGGATAGAGCTTGGCTCTTATTCGCGTGTCTTGCTAAGGAAACCTATGAGTAGGATATGACTACCCAAGGGATACATGACTTTAGTAATGAGCCGAGCTTGTTTGTGGAATATGGCTTTAATCATCTTCCAATTCATACCCCTACCTTGGATGTTGATCATCAATATTCGTAAGAGCATGTCCTTGATGAGGTTTTACAAGGTGGTGGTGTGAATTCCGATGATTCATCGCATAATCTTCAAGTCGAGCCCGTTGTTTGCGACTTTAGTTATTTTGATCCCTCTCCTCTCGTTGTTTTACAACCCATCCAGACTCACATAGACGTTGATGTTTCATTGCAATGTCATGATGAAAATCATGACCCTTCCGTCTTGTCATGTGATGTCATATTGGATGAGGCCCTCTTAGTTGAGTCGAGTGAAGTTGACGAGGTCATTATTAATATGGAGAATGTGGTTATTCCACCTTTTGTTATTCCCTTTTTAGGAGGATTTAGCCTTGTTTATTCACATCCCACTCCCCTTCCATCCATGCTCATATCACCCCCATTCGAGGGCACCATCTCTTGTCTTGACTCCAATGTTTCTCTTTTAGAAACCAAGGCAAGGGAGGTGTTTGGGGGTGTTCCTTCTCTTTTATTTGATTTTTCTTTTAGTAGTTTTTATTTTGATTCACCTCCCTGTGGGCACTCACTCCCACATAAGCATTGGATGACGGTTTTCAAACCGTCCCCTTTGCTTTATTTGATCATTGCTTATGTGGTATTCAGTGAGTTGAGTACCAGTGCATTTGATAAGCTCTTACGAGCTTTGCGGGGCTATTTACTGAGCCCCGGTGGTTGTTCCCGCTGGATGACTTTGACATAGTTTTTCTTTTATGTCTTAGTCCATGTGTCCAGCTCCTTTGTCAAGCTTAAGACGTTAAACAAGCGCTTCTCGAGAGGCAACCCGAGCCCTTTTTTTTCTTTTTCCCTTTCTTTTATTTGTAATTATTTTGTTTTTTGGAGTTTGGTTTCTTTTCTTTCTTTTTTTTGCAGGTTAAATGAATAAGCAACTCTCATGGACATGTATGCTACTAAAATGCAAAACGCAGGTTGTATGCTTACTTTATAGCCTGTTTTGGTGAGATCATTCCAAATTCCCTTTCTTTTATTTTTCTTGTGTGCTTAGTTGTAGGGTTAGTTTTAGGAGGAGATGATTGTTCGAGGATGTTTGGCTTTCAATTTTTGGCTTTTAAGCCATTGAGGACATTTGGATATCGATGGCTTTGGGCCTCGATTTATTTATTTGTTTGATGCTTGGTTGCTTGATTGAGAGTCATTCATGCTTGGTTTTATTTTCCTTCCTTTTGTTTAGTTTTTATTTCTATTTTCCCTTTTTCCTCTTCTTTTTCTTTTATTTTCTTTTCAAGGGAAAGTGTGTTTTTGTTTTGTTTGTAGTTTGGACTTGGTTCTTAATTTCTTGGACTTTGAATGCATTCCTTCCTAAGTGTTAGTGGTCCACATGGTTTGAGATGTTGGGGTTAATTTTCACATACTACATGCTAGGTTTCAGAACTTTGGAGTTCATGAAACCTAATGTCTTGGCTTGTGGTACTATTGGCAAAGCTTTGCTAGCTAGTTGAAGCCCATGAGGTAGTATTTGAAATTCACTACCCTTCATATGTGAGAAAATTGTCAAATCTTTCTAGCCTTCATCATTTTGTTTGAGTGGCAATAGGATCCTTGTCATAGTATAACTTGATCAAGAACTTGATTCATGACTTTCCGAGACTGTGACCGAGCTAGTCTAGGGGAGGACGGAGGCATTCATTTCTTAGTTATTTTCCATTTTTTGCCTTTTCTTTTAGAGTCTCGCTTCTTTTTACTTTTCTAGGTGTTTGCTTTACGTTTATCCTTTAAAACCCTTTGCGCTTGGCCCTTCTTTTCTTCTAGCTACCTTACAAGCCTTGATTCCCTTTGTTTTGTTTTATACCTTTTAGGTTTAGTGAAGCAACTTAAGCTTCTTGGTTTGTATTTGTTTTGTAATGAAAATTTGTGAAGTAAGGAGTTCGCCTAAGCAAAAGTGTGTTATTTTGTATAATTTAGAGCAAAAGTCGACCTAAGTTGTAAAAGAGGCAAGGTCATGTAAAAAATAATAAATGTAAAAAAAAAATGTAAAAAAAAAAGAAAAAAAAACACTTTAGTTTAAAAATTTTAAAATGCAATTATTCCTTTCCTTTTCATAATGAGGGCATTGTGTCATTCAAGCTTGGGGGGAGGAATAGTTCGAGAAAAAAAAAATTAATTTGATGTATAATTTTTATTTTTTTTTCATTTTTCATATAGTTTTTTGAATAAGCTTGGGGGTTTTTGGTGTATGTGTGCGAATTTGCGGAGTTCGTTTGCTATTTAATGCTCATTTGTACTTATCTGCTTCACTATTTAGGTTTTGAGCACCACAAGCCAAATTGATTCCTACCGTATCCCTATCCATACATTACAACCCTGAAGTCCTCTCGATCCTAGATAGTTGAGTCCTTTTCGGTTTAGGAAGTCATGTTTCAAGCATATTGAGCGGTTTGCTATGATGAGATTTCGGGTAGCCTAAATTGTTTCTCCTTTTTCTTTTTTTCGAGTCCTTCGTGGAGTTATGAGAAGCTACCTTTATGGGTGGAGACGACACTAGCTTAGCATGTGGATGCTTGGTTGTTGAGGGAAAAGGGAATGTTCCTCTCTAGTTCTCCAATCTAGCATGTTTTATTTGACTATCCACCCTTGACATCTTTGAGCATGTTTTCCGTTAGTGCTTAGAAAGGTTCGCATTCATTGATCCTCAATCCCTTGACAAGTCCAACTAATTGTTTGTTTTGTTTGGTTTTCTTTTTATTTTCCTTTATTTTTGTTTTTCTTTTCTTTTGTTTCTTGTGAACCTTTGCCTTGGTTTGTTTTTGAGAGAGTTGTGGCTTAAACTCTTTGGAAACCCTTACGAGAGCACACTCGTCCTCCTTGGCGACTTTGAGGTTTAAATGGCTTGTTGTTTTTGCTAAAAACAACCATGATTCCTACGAAAATGAGTTAGTGTGAATTATTAGTGTTTTATTTTCTTTTCTAGTTTTACCTCCTATCAAGCTCTTCCATCACTTCTAGCTTAAGTTTTGCTCGGGACGAGCAAAAGCTAAGCTTGGGGGATTTTGATACGAGGTATTTTGGTAGTTATTTTTTTAGTTTTTATTAGTTTATTTTCTTATTTTATTTAACTTTCGTTAGTGTTTTTAGGCTTTTTAGTTTAGTTTTGCTCTTGTAGTCCCCTTCCCCTTTTTCTATGTGATTTCCTCTATTTTGCCTTGTTTCTGCGTTTTCTTCCCTTTTTACAGGTCCCGAGTCGATTTCGGTACCCGAGGAAGCGAACCGGGAACGTCGAGGAAACCACAAGTCCTCTATGCTTTTGTTGGTGCTAAAAAAGGCCTCAGCGGGCGCTGGAAATCCCTCAGCGCCCGCTTGGATGAGTTTTGGGTATGAGCATTTTTAGACTGTAGACTAGAAGCATTTTAAGGCCTTTCAGCGGCCGCTGATGCTGAAGCTGCCAGACCACTCACAAGCACCAAAAGAAGACAGCGGGCGCTGGGAATTCCTTAGCGTCCGCTGATATGGGTTTTTGTGTTTCAAGTTTTTTGCAAGTAAAAAAGGTAGAAGGTCTTCTATGCCATGGCAGCGGCCGCTGATGGATTCCCAGCGGCCGCTGATTTTGCAGTCACTAGGGCATAATGAGCATACATATAGGAACAGCGGCCGCTGACCCCAACTCAGCGCCCGCTGACCCCTCCCCTGTATTGAGGCAGTGGCATCACAAAGGCTAGCAGCGACCGCTGACCCCAAATCAGCGCCCGCTGCCATTTTCCTTCCCAGCCTGCCGGCCTATGATTATAGGTGTCAGCGGGCGCTGTCATCGCCTCAACGCCCGCTGAGATGCCTTTCTGCGTTTTTTTAATTACTTTTCTTCTGTTTTTGCTCGCAATTTTTGGGGGTTGTATATATACCCTCCTCTTCCCATTTCATAAAATAGCTGATGTTAGAAGCTCAACTTAGGGTTTTAGGTTAGTTTTAAGCTTTCTCCTTCAATTCCTTATGTAATTTACATTTTTGTTCTTCAATTTATGCTAGTAGATTAGTTTCTCTTCTTCTTGTTCTTCAATCTCCTCTTCAAGGTACTTTTATTGCTTTCTTTCTTTGATTTGATTTCTTGTTCCTTGTTGTTAGTTTTTGATGTCTAGTAGTTGATAGTAGTTGTTGTTGTTTATTTAGTTAGTTTTTTTTTGTTATTTCATGTTTTTTTAGTTGTTTATTTTGATTTCATTGTTGTTCTTGGTAGTTTAGTTTGTAGTTTTCTAGGTTTTAGTTGTTGGTTTTGTTGTTCTTAGTTTTAGGTTTGATTTATCTAATTAGTTGTAGTTTTTATCATGCTTTTGTTAATTATGAGTGAGTAGTTAATTTCTAGGGTTTGAGTGAAACTTCTCAATTCCTCCATGATTGTGGCTTAGTCGTTTCTTGGCTTTGGTTGTGATAGTGTCGATACCTTAGGATTCGGTTATGTTGAGTCTTGTGTTTAGCTAGCATAGGATTCATTGAAGAATCCCCACCGAAGGACCGAAAGGTGAACGTGGGTGATGACTTCCTTTGCCCGATTGATGGAAGCACCACTAAAGTTGGGCCTTCGATCAAGGGAAAGTTACCGGTCTTCGTGATTTTGTGCTTAGGACTTGTTAGATGTGTCGTTGCACGAAAGTGAGTTGTATATGTCTTTCCGGTCATCGTACTAACTCGAAAGAGTGGTACGATCATAGAACGATCTCCCCTTATCCACGACCTAAGTCTAAGTTTCGATTGATTCATAATTCATGGTGGTATGAGTTGTGGATCTCTTACCCTAGTCCCTTTTGTTTTTGTTTCCTTAGTGTAGTTTTAGTTAGTTCCCTTCGCCTCTCGCGACCCTTATTTGACCTAGCTTGTTCGACGCTCACGCCTAGGCTAGTGCGAAGTACCTTCCCCGTGTTCGACACCCCCACTCATACTACGACGGGGTTTTTTTTATTTGGTAAGAAATCCCTCCTATCAAATTGGCACCGTTGCTGGGGAAGGCAATGCCATTACTTAGGTTGAGTAGAATGGTTCTAGGTCTTTCTTTTTCTTTATTTTTGTGAATATTTGGGCCTTATGGCCACTCCTTTTATCGATCCCCAATATGAGCATGAACCGTTTTGGATGTATTATGATAGGATTGGAAGCTCTCTTCCTCCTAATAATAATTTTGATGAGTGGGATAGATGTAATGTAATGTATGAGGGCTTGAATTATGAAACGAGAAACTGGGTTGAGTTTCTCTCTTATGGCGATTCCTTAGCTTTAGACTTGGATAGAGCTTGGCTCTTATTCGCGTGTCTTGCTAAGGAAACCTATGAGTAGGATATGACTACCCAAGGGATACATGACTTTAGTAATGAGCCGAGCTTGTTTGTGGAATATGGCTTTAATCATCTTCCAATTCATACCCCTACCTTGGATGTTGATCATCAATACTCGTAAGAGCATGTCCTTGATGAGGTTTTACAAGGTGGTGGTGTGAATTCCGATGATTCATCGCATAATCTTCAAGTCGAGCCCGTTGTTTGCGACTTTAGTTATTTTGATCCCTCTCCTCTCGTTGTTTTACAACCCATCCAGACTCACATAGACGTTGATGTTTCATTGCAATGTCATGATGAAAATCATGACCCTTCCGTCTTGTCATGTGATGTCATATTGGATGAGGCCCTCTTAGTTGAGTCGAGTGAAGTTGACGAGGTCATTATTAATATGGAGAATGTGGTTATTCCACCTTCTGTTATTCCCTTTTTAGGAGGATTTAGCCTTGTTTATTCACATCCCACTCCCCTTCCATCCATGCTCATATCACCCCCATTCGAGGGCACCATCTCTTGTCTTGACTCCAATGTTTCTCTTCTAGAAACCAAGGCAAGGGAGGTGTTTGGGGGTGTTCCTTCTCTTTTATTTGATTTTTCTTTTAGTAGTTTTTATTTTGATTCACCTCCCTGTGGGCACTCACTCCCACATAAGCATTGGATGACGGTTTTCAAACCGTCCCCTTTGCTTTATTTGATCATTGCTTATGTGGTATTCAGTGAGTTGAGTACCAGTGCATTTGATAAGCTCTTACGAGCTTTGCGGGGCTATTTACTGAGCCCCGGTGGTTGTTCCCGCTGGATGACTTTGACATAGTTTTTCTTTTATGTCTTAGTCCATGTGTCCAGCTCCTTTGTCAAGCTTAAGACGTTAAACAAGCGTTTCTCGAGAGGCAACCCGAGCCCTTTTTTTTCTTTTTCCCTTTCTTTTATTTGTAATTATTTTGTTTTTTGGAGTTTGGTTTCTTTTCTTTCTTTTTTTTGCAGGTTAAATGAATAAGCAACTCTCATGGACATGTATGCTACTAAAATGCAAAACGCAGGTTGTATGCTTACTTTATAGCCTGTTTTGGTGAGATCATTCCAAATTCCCTTTCTTTTATTTTTCTTGTGTGCTTAGTTGTAGGGTTAGTTTTAGGAGGAGATGATTGTTCGAGGATGTTTGGCTTTCAATTTTTGGCTTTTAAGCCATTGAGGACATTTGGATATCGATGGCTTTGGGCCTCGATTTATTTATTTGTTTGATGCTTGGTTGCTTGATTGAGAGTCATTCATGCTTGGTTTTATTTTCCTTCCTTTTGTTTAGTTTTTATTTCTATTTTCCCTTTTTCCTCTTCTTTTTCTTTTATTTTCTTTTCAAGGGAAAGTGTGTTTTTGTTTTGTTTGTAGTTTGGACTTGGTTCTTAATTTCTTGGACTTTGAATGCATTCCTTCCTAAGTGTTAGTGGTCCACATGGTTTGAGATGTTGGGGTTAATTTTCACATACTACATGCTAGGTTTCAGAACTTTGGAGTTCATGAAACCTAATGTCTTGGCTTGTGGTACTATTGGCAAAGCTTTGCTAGCTAGTTGAAGCCCATGAGGTAGTATTTGAAATTCACTACCCTTCATATGTGAGAAAATTGTCAAATCTTTCTAGCCTTCATCATTTTGTTTGAGTGGCAATAGGATCCTTGTCATAGTATAACTTGATCAAGAACTTGATTCATGACTTTCCGAGACTGTGACCGAGCTAGTCTAGGGGAGGACGGAGGCATTCATTTCTTAGTTATTTTCCATTTTTTGCCTTTTCTTTTAGAGTCTCGCTTCTTTTTACTTTTCTAGGTGTTTGCTTTACGTTTATCCTTTAAAACCCTTTGCGCTTGGCCCTTCTTTTCTTCTAGCTACCTTACAAGCCTTGATTCCCTTTGTTTTGTTTTATACCTTTTAGGTTTAGTGAAGCAACTTAAGCTTCTTGGTTTGTATTTGTTTTGTAATGAAAATTTGTGAAGTAAGGAGTTCGCCTAAGCAAAAGTGTGTTATTTTGTATAATTTAGAGCAAAAGTCGACCTAAGTTGTAAAAGAGGCAAGGTCATGTAAAAAATAATAAATGTAAAAAAAAAATGTAAAAAAAAAAGAAAAAAAAACACTTTAGTTTAAAAATTTTAAAATGCAATTATTCCTTTCCTTTTCATAATGAGGGCATTGTGTCATTCAAGCTTGGGGGGAGGAATAGTTCGAGAAAAAAAAAATTAATTTGATGTATAATTTTTATTTTTTTTTCATTTTTCATATAGTTTTTTGAATAAGCTTGGGGGTTTTTGGTGTATGTGTGCGAATTTGCGGAGTTCGTTTGCTATTTGATGCTCATTTGTACTTATCTGCTTCACTATTTAGGTTTTGAGCACCACAAGCCAAATTGATTCCTACCGTATCCCTATCCATACATTACAACCCTGAAGTCCTCTCGATCCTAGATAGTTGAGTCCTTTTCGGTTTAGGAAGTCATGTTTCAAGCATATTGAGCGGTTTGCTATGATGAGATTTCGGGTAGCCTAAATTGTTTCTCCTTTTTCTTTTTTTCGAGTCCTTCGTGGAGTTATGAGAAGCTACCTTTATGGGTGGAGACGACACTAGCTTAGCATGTGGATGCTTGGTTGTTGAGGGAAAAGGGAATGTTCCTCTCTAGTTCTCCAATCTAGCATGTTTTATTTGACTATCCACCCTTGACATCTTTGAGCATGTTTTCCGTTAGTGCTTAGAAAGGTTCGCATTCATTGATCCTCAATCCCTTGACAAGTCCAACTAATTGTTTGTTTTGTTTGGTTTTCTTTTTATTTTCCTTTATTTTTGTTTTTCTTTTCTTTTGTTTCTTGTGAACCTTTGCCTTGGTTTGTTTTTGAGAGAGTTGTGGCTTAAACTCTTTGGAAACCCTTACGAGAGCACACTCGTCCTCCTTGGCGACTTTGAGGTTTAAATGGCTTGTTGTTTTTGCTAAAAACAACCATGATTCCTACGAAAATGAGTTAGTGTGAATTATTAGTGTTTTATTTTCTTTTCTAGTTTTACCTCCTATCAAGCTCTTCCATCACTTCTAGCTTAAGTTTTGCTCGGGACGAGCAAAAGCTAAGCTTGGGGGATTTTGGTACGAGGTATTTTGGTAGTTATTTTTTTAGTTTTTATTAGTTTATTTTCTTATTTTATTTAGCTTTCGTTAGTGTTTTTAGGCTTTTTAGTTTAGTTTTGCTCTTGTAGTCCCCTTCCCCTTTTTCTATGTGATTTCCTCTATTTTGCCTTGTTTCTGCGTTTTCTTCCCTTTTTACAGGTCCCGAGTCGATTTCGGTACCCGAGGAAGCGAACCGGGAACGTCGAGGAAACCACAAGTCCTCTATGCTTTTGTTGGTGCTAAAAAAGGCCTCAGCGGGCGCTGGAAATCCCTCAGCGCCCGCTTGGATGAGTTTTGGGTATGAGCATTTTTAGACTGTAGACTAGAAGCATTTTAAGGCCTTTCAGCGGCCGCTGATGCTGAAGCTGCCAGACCACTCACAAGCACCAAAAGAAGACAGCGGGCGCTGGGAATTCCTTAGCGTCCGCTGATATGGGTTTTTGTGTTTCAAGTTTTTTGCAAGGAAAAAAGGTAGAAGGTCTTCTATGCCATGGCAGCGGCCGCTGATGGATTCCCAGCGGCCGCTGATTTTGCAGTCACTAGGGCATAATGAGCATACATATAGGAACAGCGGCCGCTGACCCCAACTCAGCGCCCGCTGACCCCTCCCCTGTATTGAGGCAGTGGCATCACAAAGGCTAGCAGCGACCGCTGACCCCAACTCAGCGCCCGCTGCCATTTTCCTTCCCAGCCTGCAGGCCTATGATTATAGGTGTCAGCGGGCGCTGTCATCGCCTCAACGCCCGCTGAGATGCCTTTCTGCGTTTTTTTAATTACTTTTCTTCTGTTTTTGCTCGCAATTTTTGGGGGTTGTATATATACCCTCCTCTTCCCATTTCATAAAATAGCTGATGTTAGAAGCTCAACTTAGGGTTTTAGGTTAGTTTTAAGCTTTCTCCTTCAATTCCTTATGTAATTTACATTTTTGTTCTTCAATTTATGCTAGTAGATTAGTTTCTCTTCTTCTTGTTCTTCAATCTCCTCTTCAAGGTACTTTTATTGCTTTCTTTCTTTGCTTTGATTTCTTGTTCCTTGTTGTTAGTTTTTGATGTCTAGTAGTTGATAGTAGTTGTTGTTGTTTATTTCGTTAGTTTTTTTGTTATTTTCATGTTTGTTTAGTTGTTTGTTTTGATTTCATTGTTGTTCTTGGTAGTTTAGTTTGTAGTTTTCTAGGTTTTAGTTGTTGGTTTTGTTGTTCTTAGTTTTAGGTTTGATTTATGTAATTAGTTGTAGTTTTTATCATGCTCTTGTTAATTATGAGTGAGTAGTTAATTTCTAGGGTTTGAGTGAAACTTCTCAATTCCTCCATGATTGTGGCTTAGTTGTTTCTTGGCTTTGGTTGTGATAGTGTCGATACCTTAGGATTCGGTTTTGTTGAGTCTTGTGTTTAGCTAGCATAGGATTCATTGAAGAATCCCCACCGAAGGACTGAAAGGTGAACGTGGGTGATGATTTCCTTTGCCCGATTGATGGAAGCACCACGAAAGTTGGGCCTTCGATCAAGGGAAAGTTACCTGTCTTCGTGATTTTGTGCTTAGGACTTGTTAGATGTGTCGTTGCACGAAAGTGAGTTGTATATGTCTTTCCGGTCATCGTACTAGCTCGAAAGAGTGGTACGATCATAGAACGATCTCCCCTTATCCACGACCTAAGTCTAAGTTTCGATTGATTCATAATTCATGGTGGTATGAGTTGTGGATCTCTTACCCTAGTCCCTTTTTGTTTTTGTTTCCTTAGTGTAGTTTTAGTTAGTTCCCTTCGCTTCTCGCGACCCTTATTTGACCTAGCTTGTTCGACGCTCACGCCTAGGCTAGTGCGAAGTACCTTCCCCGTGTTCGACACACCCCCACTCATACTACGACGGGGGTTTTTTTATTTGGTAAGAAATCCCTCCTATCAATAGTTTAGGTGGTCTCTTTTTGTGTGGCCTACCACTTCCTCAGACCCAGCCTCATTGCATAAGAAGTTGTAGGCTTCCTTAGGTCTTATTCCGGAGTCGACCATGCTCTCAATCAACTGTGCCTTTTCCTCTGTTATTTGCCTCTGTGATTTTAGATGATGTCGCTCCTTTTCAATTATCATGTCATGGTTTTGCTGGAGTTCATGTGTCACAACCACAAAATCATCACCTGGTTTATGTTGTTTGAACCTGACCATCGCCTTACAACCTGTTCTTGTCTCATTTATTGTTCTCGTCTTTCTCTTTTTGCTTGGCGTGTCCTTTTCCAGGTCTGGTATTTCAAGTTTTTCGGCATCGTTATCTTCTTCCCCCTTCTTGCCCTTGCCCTTTGATGATTTGGATGCCCCTTCCTTTGAGCATACCAAATAAAACTCGTACACTGTTTTATCCTGCACTCTTCTTCGCATTGTCTGTCTCCTAATGCTGAAACCCAGTGCCCTTGCATGTGCTTGGTACAAGTTGTATAAAATTTTTTAAAAGTTTTAAAATATGTCCAGGTTTTGAAACATATGTCCAGGTTCCCGAAATTATTTTCAAAGTTTTAAACCTTGAAACTTGTTTTGTAGCATAATTTTGTATAATATTATTTTGTATACTACTAAATGGAAAACCTGGACATATTTTGTAGAAGATGGACAATAACTGGAAAACCTGGACATATTTTGTATACTACTAAATGGAAAACCTGGACATTATTTCTGCAGATATTTAAACATTTGTCCAGCTTTATAAGTAAGTCTTCAGGTTTCATAATGTATGTCCAGGTCCAGGTTTAATATAATTCATGTTCAGGTCTTCTAATTCTTGTCCAGGTTTTTGAAAATATGTTCAGGTTTTTTCCTAAGTGTCCAGGTTTTGTGCTATATGTCCAGTTTTTATTTTATAAAACATATTTTGTCCACCTTTCATAATATATGTCCAGGTTACAATAATTCATGTTCAGGTGTTAAAATATGTCCAGGTTTTACAAAATATGTCCAGGTTTTACAAAATATGTCCGTGTCTTAATATATGTGTCCATTTTTATAAAAATTCATGTTCAGGTTTTAAAGTACTTGTCCAGGTTATTTAAAATATGTCCATGTTATATAAATTCTGTCCAGGTTATTCTGTTCAGGTGTTAAAATATATTTCCATGTTTTTAAAAAAATTGTAAAAAATTGCAAAAAAAATTCCCATGTTTAATACCATACGACCAGGCCGTGTAATATGTTTTCCAGGATGTTATTGTACAAATTTTATGTTATATTTATAGGTTTGAAAATGACTGTCTAGTTTTACAATCTATGACATACCTTTATTAGGATTTGTGAATGATGATTTTGATCTTGAATCTTCTTTGCTGTTGCATTCTGTTGAATTATCTGGAAAAGTACATAATTAAAATTTAATTTTGTTTTTTCTGATTAATTATAGAAATTTTTTTGCCAAAACTTACCGTTTGTTTGATCTTCTATGTGTAATGTATGTTGATCGTGAAAACTTGTTGAAGTTGAGCCTTCAAAATCTGGCATCTGCATTCTTTTTTGATGTTTATCGAGTAGTAGTTGATGATTTTAATGGCGGAAAATGGAGACTAAAATCGAGTAACTGAGTCGTGTTTTTTTTTTTTTTTTTTTTGCTGTTTATTTATGTTATTTGTATTTGGGCCTTATGTTGTTTTAATTGGGCTTATTTTGTCGCGTGTTTTAATTGGGCTTATTTTCTTGCGCGTCTTGGCCCTAAGGTTTGCGTTCTCGTCCGACAGTTGGTATTGTGTCAAACGCGTCTGACACAATACCAACTCTATTTATAAAGCCTATAAGTGTAGTAAAATAATGTAAGATTATTCATAAAGCCTAGATGTGTTGGATTAAAATAATGAATGTTGCAAAAATGAATGTAAGTTCAGGTTTTTGCGATAAAATGAATATTCAGTATTAAAAAAATGAATATTCAGTTTCATTTGGTTCAATAAGCTATGTTTGAATTCAATTGACTTTCATTTGATTAAATAAGCTATGTTTGAATTCAATTGACTTTCATTGGATTCAATAAGCTTTATTCGATTCAAAATTAGCTTTGTTTGAATGCAATTGAGTGGAATATTAATAAATAAGCTTAAACTTTATTTGCAACAATCACCATTTTTTTTAAAAATGACTTTCATTTAATTCATTAAGATTTGTTTGAATTCAGTTGATTTAATAAGTTATGTTTGAATGCAATTGACATTAATTTGATTCAATAAGCTTTATTCGAATCAAATTAGCTTTGTTTGAATGCAATTGTGTGGAATCTTAATCATTAAACTTAAACTTTATTTGAAACAATTACAATTTTTTGAAAGAAGTTAACTTTCATTTGATTCAATAAGCTATGTTTGAATGTAATTGACTTTCATTTGATTCAATAAGCTTTATTCGAATCAAATTAGCTTTGTTTGAATGCAATTGAAAGTCAACTTCTGTCTTTTCGATTGTTTATTGCTTTATTCGAACCAAACTGACTTTTTGTAAAGCTTATTGAATCAAATGAAAGTCAATTGTATTCAAACTGAATTCAATTTGGAATATTTTAGTACACAAATATTTTAGTACACAAAAATTTGGTACAGAAATCGCCATAAGAAAGAAATTCTTCCCAATTTTTCATCTCATAGTTCAACCCCTCTTACATTATATTACATATATCCCACTTACCAAAATTATGATTAGGAGGAAGAGAGTCTCCAATCCTATCATAATACATCCATAACGATTCATGCTCATATTGGGGAACGATCAAAGAAGTGGACATAAGGCCTAAATATTCACAAAAATAAAGAAAAAGAAAAAGACCTAGAACCATTCTGCTTAACCTAAACTGATGGAATTGCCTTCCCCAGCAACGGCGCCAATTTGATAGAGGGATTTTTTACCAAATAAATTCCCCCGTCGTAGTAAGAGTGGGGGTGTCGATTACGGGGAAGGTACATCGCATTAGTTTAGGCATGATCATTGAACAAGCTAGGTTAAGTGATGTTCGCTAGAGGTGGAAGGCACTATGGAACTAACTTAAACTAAACTATTAAAGCAAGAATAAAAGGGACTAAGGTAATTGAGATCCACAACTCATACCGCCATGAATTATGAATCAATCAAAACTTAGACTTAGGTCATGGCCATGTATCTCATTGTGTAGTAGCCACAATCAGTCCCACCAATTTGTTGCGGACACTAGAAATATTACAGAAATAATAAATGTTAATTCACTCTTCACTCATATACATTACAAATAACATCAAAAGGTTCACCAAATACCTCCATTTGCTTAACAACGAAGTTAGGGTTATTGTTTGCCATATCACATGGCTTGATTTTCGCTCTGTATTGTTTGTATGCACTAGAAAACAAGGTTGAACACTTGTAAGCTATTAACTATAACAGGGATTTACCACTTATAAGACAATGCTCATAAATCACTTACTGTTTAAAAACTTGCTCACAACTCAATTGAGGTGGATGTTGTTGAGCAAAAGGGTCAAAATGGAACATCACTCCAGCTCGTAAATCAATGACTATAAGAATCCAATGGTTGCTAAAATAAACACAGTCACATATAACAATAAAGAATAAGGATTAGGAGTCATGCCAAAAAAAAATTATTGTACAAGTAATTAAATAACACGTACTTTTCATTATATGGGGCCAAAATAAATTTGCAATGATCGTCCTTCTTGTTCAGTTCCGTATGGAAAGTGTCTTTCACATACTTAAGTGCATCAAAAAATCTTCTCGTGCATTCAGCAGCTAAAATTCTTTGGGGACACAGGAAGGTGATGTTCCTCCCTTTTATAGATGAGATGAATTCCTCAATTAGGCACCTAGAATAATTCAAAGACCGAATATTATTAAAACTAAAATAAAAAAAGCAAAAACAGAGGAAGATACAATGGTCAGATGATTTACAAGATGTAGATATGTATGACAGACACATTCAAAGATGCTCCTCTGAGAAATTCGGAAATGTCAGTATGGCTAACCCAAACATCAGTGTCGGTTTGAGAATAAATAAATGGGGCCTTCAATGGAACATAAAGAGTGTCATTCTTCTATTCAACCAATAGAATGTGCAGCAATGAACATTCTTCTGTGAGGCTTTCACCATCGTCAAGGACGGTGTCCTTTTCTTTCACATTTGACTCTTCTGTCCTAGGGTTCCAACTGTCCGCGTGTTCTTTGCTTTTGGAATATGTTATCTTCTTCGGACTACGTCTGTGCTCATCCTTGATTCCACCCAAAAATAAAATAATCAAATAAAAGTAATAATAACACTAAATATGTTTTTTTCCCACTTTAGATAATACTAAAAAAAAGTACAATAATAATAATTTCACAACTTGTGTACTAACCGAGTCTTCAAATATAACCATAAACATAGGCCATAAAAAGTATTGATCCGCTTCACCAAGCATTTGTAATGTGTTCTTAAGGCGAGATCGGTAAAAGTACTAAGACATACTCCTCAAAAACTTTATCCACTGTCACCTGATAGTGCTCACGTGATGCTTGTGATGTGTGCACAACCCCATCATGAATAGGGTGTGCTGTAGCTTCGGCAAACAACACCAAGTTACCATCTTCATTATTCACAACAAGTTTACATTTCCTAGGCTCCTACAACAATGTAAGAACGCACGAAAGTTGGGCAATTCATAAATGTCTATGTCACAACAAAATTTCAAAATAAGCTTTGACAGGATTTCAATTAACTTGAAATTAAGAGGCTGCAGGGGTGGATTGGGAGATGAAACAATCATATTATTAGCAGATATGTTGGAAAACTTCGCAAGGTGCACTTGAAGTCCTTCTTCCAAGTGTTTGTCAAAATTGTTGCTCATTTCTTGCAAGCGATTCTCAAAATCATTTCTCATTTCATTGATACGCTTCTCAAACTCTTGCTCACTATATTTTTTTCCCTTCAAAGTTTTTCCATACGCCTCCCGATGGCCAACACCGACTCCCGATCAACCAAGTTCATTCACATAGCCGCGGTAGTCCTTTCTACCAAGGGCTTTAGATAGAGCATCGACACCATATTCTGAGGTGGTATCTACTCCTTCATCCTTCGCCTTTGACTCTTTCTCCAAGTGTTCCATCTACAAATAAACAAACTTAGGGTGTAAATATAGACATGCATATTGATTATTGTAACGAGTTAAAAATATAGATTTTGTTTCTTAGGTAGGTATATGAACTAGTTACCACTTGGCTAACTATTCGAGCAGTCTCAGGTTTTTTAGGGTCAACTTTCAATTTTCCATCCTTTGTAGGCTTTTGATGTGCAAGAC
Source organism: Salicornia ramosissima (assembly GCA_951394345.1). NCBI lineage: Eukaryota > Viridiplantae > Streptophyta > Magnoliopsida > Caryophyllales > Amaranthaceae > Salicornia > Salicornia ramosissima. Next base: position 25,654,474 of record OX596236.1, read on the forward strand.
TCCATTCCAACGCCCTACTTTCAACTCTTTCACTGATCAAAGAGCTATTAGCACAGCTTGATGATTCAGTTGGAGGAGGCAATCTCTTTTCTTTGATCCATTCCACTCTTTTCCTCATATAGCTTTTTTAGCCTAAATGGTGGCGATGGATGTTTCCTTTTGAACATTGCTTGCCACGTTCACTTTTTTCCTATGCAACACACCAAATTAATACACTATTAGCAAATTAAATTAGTGTGTATATACAAGTAATGCATACTAAAAGTGGATAAATACAATGTGAACTTACCTTGAATTCGTCATTATTATCGTAAGCCTCAAAAAGTTTCCATTGCTCCTTAGTTATGTAGCCTTCATACACCTCCCATGGCGGTTTGTTTTCATTCCGATTACCCGGTGGAGGAGCTGACTTCTTCGCGATGAAACGATTCACCAACCGAGATTTCAATTGGCGGAATCGAGCAGATAATGCTCTTCTGAATTTTTTCTCTCTCTTGCCTTTTGGATCATCTATGTGGAACAATTTCTGCAATATATAGATTGTAAATACTATCAAAATATTTTAAAAAAATATAATAATATCCACGACAATAAAGCTATGTGAATTGCATATTTGTGATTTACATACCTTTGTCTCAACCCATAAAATGTGTATTAGGTCTTCATCCACATTAGACCATTGCTTGATGTTTATATCAATTCTTAAGGTGCACCGCCAAAGATATTGCCCATATGGTTGTTCAAATTCTCCAATTGGAAGGTCGTATGCATCAAACACAAGAATCATTGGTGTCGATGATTTCAATTGTTTCCCTAGACCTCTACCCGCCTTTTTGTTTGCCTTCCTCTTAGAAGTGGAGGTAGTATTTTCCTGTTGGGGTGGTGTTGGGCTCTTCATATTGTAATTCATTCTCATCATAATTATCATCATCACCGCCTCTGTCCATTATCTTAGATTCCTATACAAAAACAATAAAAACACAAAAATTAGTAGCATCCACATAAGCGCAAGAGTGAAAATAATAAAATACAATAAAGCACTCAACATTTCAAAATAATTACTATTAAAACATACATAATATATAAGAAAGAACAATCAATCAAATTTTCTTATGGCAAAGTAAGTTTACCTTTTCACATCCAAAACTATGATCACTATTAGAGTTATAGGTAGTCGTCTCACTACTGTCATCATCAGAATCATCATCACTGTCAGGTTGATAATCGACATCTGATTCAGAATCAACAACTATATTCGGATTTATTCGTCCCCTTGAGTTTGTCAATGAATCTGCAATTCTTGGCATATTTAAAGCATCCATTCTTGCCTTGTTCTTAGCTATCCTTAATTCCCTAACTTTCTCATAATCACTTAATTTCGAAGTTTTATTTGAGTCTGAATCAATCACTTGCTCCTCATCCATTCTGAATTTTTTCTATAAAATAATTACGAGACACTTAAATCAATTTATTATAAAAAAAACATAAATGTTGAAACAATTGCAGTATTATAAAATTAAACGAACACACATTATTGAATATATATTACAAATATGATTACCTAGAATCCTCAATTGGAACGTCAACATAAACTCCTTCCTGACGGTCAAATCGAGCATCCTCAACATCTTCTCCATCTCGTAAAGGTTCAATACCATTTGATAAGGGAGGGGTAGCATCAAATTGGTGGCACTCTTCCTCATCAACCACATCTTCAACACGCACAATATTTCTCTTCCCTTGAACCACTACAAACCACTGAGGATTGAAATTGTGTTTAATGTAAAAAATCTACTTACATGATTTGAGTCTAACAAGCACAAAAGGTGCCTTTGTGTCACTAAAATGATTTGAGTCTACCAAAGTCATCCCATCATCGTCTACCTTCATGCCACGCCGATTATCCACCCATTTGCATCTGAAGAGAGGTATTTTGAAATCAAGATAATCAAGTTCCCATATCTCTTCAATAACCCCTTAGTATATTCGCGTCCAATCAAGTGGATTTTTATCCCTGACAGTGGAATATTCTGTAGAAGAAGCAAGAACCATAACACCACTATTTTGGTGCACACTTTTATCATCCGGACGCTTGGTGTAAAAGCAATATCCATTAATGTCATATCCTTGAAACGATGTAACAAAAGGAAGTGGACCCCTCGATAAAGAAGCAATTGTATTGGAGACATTATTGTTAGGTTACTTCATTTCATGTTGAAACCAAGCAGCAAAAGTGCGATTATGCTCTTGCATAATAGCATAAGGACTAGCTCTTGGATTGCAACGACGCAATTCAATGATATGTCTTTCCAAGTAAGGGTGAACTTCAGACAGGTGCTGTAAAACACAACGATGGGCCATTTTAAACCTTTCATCAGGAGGTTTAATCTCCTTACGATTGATTGTACCCTTTCCTTCAAGTCTATCCTCATGTCGAGATTTTGAAACACCGACTTCTTTAGCCTTATCTAAGAAAGCAGCACAAAAATTAGATGCCTTCTCGGCTCTTAGTCGTGTGACAATGCTCCCTTCAGGTTTTGCCGGATTTTTTACCAAACCTTTTAAAACGCCCGTGTACCTTTCAATAGGATACATCCATCGTAGAAAGACAGGACTGTACTGTTCCACTTCATCAACAAGATATAACACCAAGTGTAGCATAATGTCAAAGAAAGAAGGTGGAAAATACATCTCGAACTTACACAATGTCTCTATAGGATCTTCTTGAAGAGTTCTGAGCGTCTTTGGATCAATCACCTTACTGCATATCTTGTTAAAAAACACACACAATTTCACAATAGTCAGCCTAACATGTTTAGACAACAAACTTCGGAGTGCGATAGGAAGAAAAACCTGCATCATGACATGTAAGTCTTGCTACTTTATACCGACCATCTTCTTATCATCTACAGATACAAAACGCTTGACGTTTGAAGAATGACCTGTTGGCACCTTAATCCCATACAAACACTCACAAAATATTCTTTTTTCCTCTCTAGACAAAGTGTAGCAAGCTCTTGGCATATATGCTTTCGTTCCATTCTCATTGTATTCTGGCCATAGATTGGGTTTGACATTTTCTTTCTGCATGTCTTTACGCGCATTGAGTCCATCTTTTGTCTTTCCCAGAATATCCAGCAAAGTCGAAATGAGTGAATCACAAACATTCTTCTCTATGGGCATAACATCAAGACAGTGCCTAACTGACAAGTATTTCCAATAAGGCAAATCCCATAGGATGCACTTCTTTTTCCACAACGCATACTTATCAGATTTATCTTTTCTGCGCCCTTTTCTGAGCACTTTACGAAGGAACTTCACTTGTTTATACAATTGGAATCCAGTTGCGTGACCACGAGCTACCCCTTTCTCAACCGTGCCATTAAATTTTGTCTTCATCTTTCGATATCTATGAGACGGGGAGAGGAACCTTCGAGTACACCTATACACATTCTTATTGGAGTGTGTAAGCCAATCTTTTTTCCATGTCATCATCACATACTGGACAGGCTTTTGCACCTTTATTTTTATACCCGGACAAGTTTCCATACGCAGGGAAATCATTTACGATGCAAAAAATCATGGCACGAAGAGTGAAATTTGTGCACTTATATGCATCTTACATTGGCACGCCTTCATTCCATAATAGCATCAAGTCATCCATCTAGGGCGTTAAGTACACATCTATGTCATTACCGGGTTGTTTAGGACCCCGGTATAAGAAGAGACAACATTAAATATTTCCGCTTCATACACAACCAAGGAGGCAAGTTGTATATATTCAATACAACCAGCCATGTGCTATGCCTGGTTCTAAGGGTTCCATAAGGATTCATCCCATCTGCACTCAATCCAAGTCTAAGGTTCCTAGGTTCACTGCCAAAGAATGGGAATTCATTGTCTATTGTCTCCCACTGTTTTGCATCAGCAAGATGTCTAATTAGCCCATCCTTTTTCCTCCCCTCATCATGCCAAACTAAATTCTTAGTGTCTTCTTGAAGTGAGAAGAGTCTTCGGAACCTCGGAATGATTGGAAGATACAATAACACCTTAGCTGGAGGTGGTTTCTTATCACTTGACTGCACTTCCACGCCCTTATAACGCGACTCTCCACATCCTGGAGATGCATCCAAGTGTTCATACTCCTTTCTATAGAGCAGACAATCATTAGGACATGCATCTATCTTGGTGTAACCTAAGCCTAATAGGTTCATCAGTTTCTTAGCATAATAGGCAGACTTAGGAAGATCATTTCCATCAGGAAACATGTCTTGTAAGGCTTCCAAAAACTCTATGAAGTTTGTATCAGTCCAACAATGCTTAGCTTGCAAATTCGACAAGGTTAAAATCGCTGAAAGCTTGGAATACTTAGTACAACCGGGAAACAAAGGAGTCTCAGCAGCCGTTGACACATCCTCAAATATGTGTGGTTGTTGATTATCCTGATCTCCCATCGCATTCATCAAATCATCAACCCCATCTTCCTCCATGGAGACATCCCCTTCCTCCCCCTCATTGGCCTCACAATCATTAGTATCAGTCCCCACATGTACCACATTATCCCTATCGTCAACTAACTTTTCGCCATGCCAGTACCAAGTCTCATACCCAATGGTAAACCCACGGCGAAACACATGGTCCTTAATATTATTGGTGTCATGCCACCTCTTTGCATTACCACAATCATGACAAGGACAAGCTATAGTAGGAGTTTTCTTAAACTTTTGATGCTCTAAGGCTGCTAACCGGAATTGCATAACTCCATCTCGAAATTCCCTTTCCGTTCGATCTCCATACATCCAACTACGATTCATTTCTACCATAGTAAAATCAGACATATATTACAACGACAATTACTTCATAGGCATAACCCATCAATGAAATTGTACATCAAATTAGGTAGGTTTCATTTAAACATAAAACATACGTAGTAATAACAAAATGGGTATAAAATAGTTTGTTGCACATAAAAATTAAAAGATATAGTATATATATTTTTTATGTGGGGTTGAGTAAAAAATAAGGTCTAGTATTAATTTTTATGTTTTATCGCACTTAAAGTGCGAGTGCCTTATATCTAAAAAGCGTGCATCTGTGCTTTGCGCCTCAGTGCGATGCACGTCCCTTAAACATAAGTTTGAAACAATATAACTTTTAAAAATCAAAATGATCGATTTCTTTTCAATTTGCACCTAACTAACGACATATCAATATTCATCAATGCAATTATTTCTTCATCCAGAGAACATTTGTACAGAAAAAGAAACAAGAAAACAACTTTGAAAACAACTATTCTTATGTACATTATGAACTTCAAAGATTAAATATGATTATATACATTATGAACTTCAAAAAACAATCATGGTTATGTACATTTTGAACTTCAAAAATATAAGAATTATATTTTAAATAAGCTTTTCTTAATTGTTTTTATTTCCCATAAAAATTAGCAAATAATATACTAATTATCATTCAAGCATTTTGACAAACATGTTGTAGGCTTGAACTAGAAATGTCACTTTTCATGTAAAAAAACATAATAAAAGTGAATCTTAATCTTTTCTCATCAAAATTGAACCCTAAATTAATAATAACAACCAAAGATCAAAAACAAATTTAATATCAAAAAACAATAACAACTAATTTAAAAGAAATACAAAAAAAAATTAAATCAGAATAATACCTCAACTTGCGGTGGTCGGAGGAAGCAAGACAACAACTAACTGGTGGTGGTGAGATGTCAGTGACTGGTGGTGGTGAGATGTCGGTGACTGGTGGCGGCTGACTGTGAAGCACCGCAATAGATAAATAAACAATTTTGCAACAAAACATTCAAACTAATTGAATAATTACCAACAACAAAAACTTATTTAAATGAAATAAAAAAAATATCAGAATTAGCTAATAATATACTAACTATCATTCAAGCATTTTAACAAACACCTTGTGGGCATGAACTACTAATGTTGATTTTTCATACAAAAAACAATATAAGAGTATATCAAAAGCATTTGCCACCAAAATTGAATCATAATTCAACAATAAAAACAAGAGATTAAAACTAATTGAACAATTAACAACAATAAAACCTTATTTAAAAGAAATACCAAAAAAAAATTAAATAAATCTCACATCAACTTGCAGCCTTGCAGGTCGGTGGCAGAACGACCGTCGGCTAGGTAAGAAGGAGTAGACACGTAGGCGGCAGCAGGTGGCAACAGGTTGGGGGAGAAGAATCAGCACACTCAGTTCAGGGTCTTCGAAGTCGGCTCAGCTGGTCTTCGTCGCTCTGCGGGTGGTGAAATTCGTCGTGGTGGTTGCAGTGGGTGCGTTGGCAGTGGTGGTTGTGGGTGCGTTGGAAGTGGTGGTTGTCGGTGCGTTGGTTGCGTGAAAGTGAAAGTGAAAGAGTGGTCTTGAATTGAAAAAAATGAGGGGGAAAAGTGCTGCGTGAAAGAATGAGTGGTCTTCATCGACTCAGGTTTGTTTTTTTTTTTTTATTAGGATCGTTTTCTGGATCCTACCTAAAAACGCACGATCCAAATAATAGTTATTTGGATCGTACGTTTTTAGGCACGATCCAAATAGCTATTATTTGTATCGCGCGTTTTTAGGCACGATCCAAATAAATTATTATTTGTATCATACATTACTAGGCACGATGCAAATAACTTATATTTGGATCAAGCCTAAGAATGCACGATACAAATAGCTGTTTTTTGGATCGTGCCTCCTTACGCACGATCCAAATGAAGAGTTACAAATATGAATTTTTTTACTAGTGTCGATAAGGGGAGGTCGTTCTAAGGGTCATAGCACTCTTTCGAGCTAGTATGACGGCCGGGAAGATGTACACAAACCTACTTTTGTAGCGGAACATCTAACTAGTCATAAGCAGAAATCACGAAGACCGATAACTTTCCCTTGATCGAAGGCCCAACTTTTGTGGTGCTTCCATCAATCGGGCAAAGGAAGTCATCACCCACGTTCACCTTTCGGTCCTTCGGTGGGGATTCTTCTATTAATCCTATGCTAGCTACACACAAGACTCAACATAACCGAACCTTTGGTACCGAAATTTCCATAAACCAAATCTAAGAAACAACTAAACCACAAACATTGAGGATTTGAAAAGTTTCACTCAAACCTTAGAAATTAGCTACTCACACATAACTAATAAAAACACAATTAAAACTAAAACTGCATACATAAATTAAACCTAAAAAATGAACAATAAAAATTAACAACTAAAACCTAAAATAAACTATGAACATTACATAAACACTAAAAACTACCTACAAAACCAACATAAACAACCTAACAACAAAAAAATCAAGCATAAACAACTAAAATCACATGAAATCAAGCAATAAAACTAACTAACTAATAACAATGTAAAGGGAACAAGAAAAATACCATGAAGAAGAGAAGAACAATGGCAAGAAGAAGAAGAAGAACAAAGCTAGAACTACATTACATAAATTAGAGAACAAGAAAGATAGAGTTTACAAGAGGGAAAATTTAGAGAGAAAACTAGCCTAACCTTAGCTTATGAGCTTCTAACATCATCTAAAAAGTGAAATGGGAAGAGGGGGGGTATTTATACAACTCCCAAAAAACCAAGCAAAACAGCCCAAAATTCATTAAACAAAACGTACAACAACGTGTCAGTGGGCGCTTGGGCGATGGCATCGCCCGCTGAAGCCCCTTTTTAGTAGGCTTGCAGGCTATGGCAGCGGGCGCTGAAATGGAATAAGTGGCAGCTGCAATCTTCTGAGAACCTACTGTCTTTTGAAAATGGTACGCAGTGGGCGCTGGGATTCCATCAGTGGCCGCCGCAATCTTCTTTGATGCTACTGTCACAAAATAGGGGAAGTGCAAACGGGCGCTGGGATGGAAACAACAGTTGCTGCACTGATAACTTGGTTTATTATGTATTTTTTCCCCTTATTTTGTATGGTTTTATTGTGCTAATCGTGCTCTTAGGAGCCGTTTTATCGCTAATAAGTCGGTTTGGAGTATTTTGTGTCTTTTTTCATGGTTTTTACAGGATTTAGACAAAATATGCTCTAAATGGGACAAAAGACCATCAAAGTAGACCAATCTAATCAAAGGAGGAGCATTAGGATGTCACAGTGAGTGTCAAAGAGGTTCTGGTGACAACTAGTAAAGAATTGGCTTGAAATTGTTCGATTAGGTTTGTATGGTTTTGACCACCTCTCAATATTTTGGACATAACTCGAGCAATGAATATTGGATTCAAGAGATTCTAGCGGCGTTGAAAACTAGATTCAAAGAACTTTCTAATGGTAGGTCATAATCTCAATTCCAACTTGAAATGAAGGAGATACGGATATTCGAAGTGGGTACATCAAACTATACACCGGTACTAGGGTCTGCGCAAAACTTATTGGGGTTCATGCAACCTGATCGGGGTACATGCACCCCGGTACAAGGGTAGTTGCTTCCCCTGTTCATCTCCTTTGCTTTGAAGCCAGAGTTCCCCCAGCATCGGCCCGATACCGAAGTACATGTACCTCGTACTGTTGTCTCTGTACACTACTTCACTCGACATTTTCAGAAGCAAGTACCTGACTCCAGCAACAACCCTGGTACCGGGGTACATGCACCCGGAACTGGGGCCGGCGTTCCAGGCTCCGTTTAAGCCCAATTTTGCCTATAAAAACCTGTTTTAATCCCTTGTAATTCTCCTTATGCATTCTTTACGTTTTCTTTTCTGGTTTTAGGGTTTCGTTCTCTCTCTCTTATTGTTAAATCACATTAAATTCAATCCAATTCAAGTTAATTCAAGATTCACTTTTTTTACATTTCTGGTATTATTTCTGTAACGACCCGTCTTATTGCAACATCGATTTCGGAGAAATCGACAAGTGGGTTCGTCACTTCTTATACAAAATATTAAACAACTTATTCCAAAACGGATCTATTAATTAAAATAGACTACTTAGGAGGAAAAAAACAAAAAGGTTGCTTCAATCTAGTCTCTCGCATACGCACACCCATGCCCGAGTTAACACAAAACAACAACTCATCATCATTATCTAAAATGGGGGGTCCACCGTCAGTGGCGAGTAACTACTCTGTTCCACTTAAATGTGGAACTAAAACATACATAGACCAATCAGGAGCAAACAACAATAGAACAATTCTATACATAAGCTTAAATCAGACATTCTATAAATATACATCACGTAGTCACTTACCTATTATCCTTCGCAACAAAAGCAAACATTATGTAAATTCACTACTTAACCACATGTCATTAACATCTCGTAGCAGAACAACATTCATACATGTAAAGTTCATGGTTAAATCATATATCATAAACATAACGCAGTGGAACAACATTCAAACATATAATATCATGATAACAGGCGACAAAACTATGCAGCGGAAACTCATCAATCATTTAGTGTAGCTAATACCTTAAGAATTTTACTCTTGTGACAACTTTACCTAAAGTCTACCATATTCTTATTCTTATCTTAATTATTATCGTTTGCTTACTCCATGGACCGGTCACTATTGCTCGTAAGGATGCCCGTGTACATCCCAAGTTTCCTAGAACATGTCGGGTAGAACAATGTATCCTACCCGTAACCCTCCTTTGCGTGGATTATGTCTAAGTGGGGCCCTCACTCCCAGATTGGCAGCTCGTGTAACGCCCCAGATTTTTGTGTTATTTTATTGATTGCTTTTCTATTTATATGTGCATGGTCTATATTTGATTGGATTATTTTGATTGCTTGAGCGTGATTAATTTGAAGATTAATTGTTTTATTATTTTATTTTTTTTATTAATTAGAATTTTTATTTTTATTTTGTAATTAATTATTTTTGGGCCAAGAGCGAATTTAATCGTAATTAGTCATGCTTAAGTGCAATTAGCCCAAGTGATCATCAAAGCCCATTTAGGCTTTCCCATAACCGGCCCCCCTTATGATGTAGCTTGATTTGCCACTTGCCTTGTGTTCACACCTTAACTAACTTCTATAAATAGAAGTGTTAGTAACGCTTAAGGATCATTTTGCCATCTAAATCCTCATTTGATCACAATTATAAATTAAACACACTCTCAATTCTCTCCCCATTCCACACGGCATTTTTTTCATTCCATCACCAACCTTTGTTCTTCAATCTCTCAACCTAAAACTTAAAGATTCAACCTCTATTGATCTTTAAGTAACTAAACACACAATAACCTTCATTTCCATTAATCAAGACTTCGAGTTTGGGTTTGGTTCCGGGTTGGGTCGAGTGGGTATTGGTTCGTATGGATCGTGCGTGGTGTTCGTGGCTGGCCGTCCGTAGGAGCCGTGTTCAAGGGGTGGCAGCCGTGCGTGTCTGTGGTGGCCGTGCGTGGAAGCACCGTGTGGTGGTGGTGGTCCGTGTATTTGCACCGTGTATAAGGAGTTCCGGGCAACGAGTTTTTTTATTGTTTGCTATCCCGTTTGATTAAGGTAACATGCTCTTTCATCCTAATTTGAATACCATGATTCATAGGGTAGATTTGATGACCAAATCAGACCAAAAGTTTGATTAATCTAACCTATGCGATGCGTGATTTTTGGGCAGTTTTGGGAGTTGTTTTCGTGATGTTTTTGCCTTGTTTTCATGCATGTTATGATGGATTATGATAAGTTTAAGTTTGTCTATCTTTTTGTTCAATTTTCATTAAGTTTTGATGCTTAGAATTGATGTAAATTGATGATGATGTGGCTGGAATTTTCGTGTAACATACATGTATGGTAGTCTTGATTTCGATAATGGTTCTTGATTAATCTTGATGGGTTTTATATGATTCTTGAATCTTGAATTGATGAATTTAGTTAGAGAATATGTTCTTGATGTTTATTTAATGATTCTTGAGGTTTCTTGAGGTTTCTTTATAATTCTTTGATGAATCTTTAAGTTCTTTGATTAAATCATGTGTTCTTTAAGTGTAGTTTAATTAAAGATTATTAAAGATAATTAAAGAAAGTTAAAGAAAGTACAAAGATTAATTAAAGAAGTTCCAAGGTTATGATGTACATAGTTAGTCTTGAGTAAAGGCGTAATATGCAAACTTGAGAGTAACCAAGATGTAAAGAATGTAAAGATTAGCTTGATTTTGCATAGTAGACGTCGAACCTTAGAGTAAGATTCTAAGACTTGAGTTAAGACGCGGCCACTATCCTAACCGTAATATTGGGATAGTTAGTACTTACTATGTTGTCTTTATGATATGGATTCCATAAGATGGGTTCATGGGTTTGGGAGTAAGATTCTCATTCCTTGCATAGTAGGAAAGTTCGATCATGTAAGATGTGTTCATATGAGCATAGTCCGGTCTAATATGTAAATGATAGCGACAAAGATTATGATAAGATTAAGTTAGTTAAAGTTAAGTGAGTTTTTGATATTGTTATTATTATTATTATTGTTTTTTTTTAATATTGCATGTTTATATGTATGAGTGCTTGATTTGCTTGTTTGATTTATTCTATGTTCATTTGTATCCACATTAGGGTGGGACTGTTATGTTACTCGCCACCGATGGTGGATTTATGTTTTTAGGTAACTCTAATGATGACGGTATTGCTTAGCTTTGGGATTGGGCGAGCACCGTTGACTGATTTCTATAGTTTTATTTTTCCGTTATTAGTATTCAGACCTTTAGTGGTTGTAGTGTGTACATTCTAACTCTAACTACAGATTTGGAGTTATTTCCTTAGTGATGACTATTTGGGACCTAGTTATGTACAACTTGTGGTTTTGTACATTTTGAGTTTTATAATAATAAAATTTGAGGTTTTGTTTTAGATTTTAACTATGTTTATATGTTAGTTTGAAAATTCGACTCTCGTCGGTCTCTTCTGCGTCGTTCTATACGAGTTGGGTCGTCACAGTTGGTATTAGAGCCCAATAGTTAAAACTTTAAGTGAAGTTTTAGGATTCGAGTAAACCCGGGAGTTGTGAGCTATACCAGTCCCGAGTGATAAACCCAATTAAGAATAAGTATAAGGGAGAAGAGTGTCGGGTAGAAGACCGGGATAAGACTCTTTTCTCTTATTTCTATTTCTTTTGAGTGCTTGACTGTAGTTGTGGATTTTTTACTGACACTTCCTTTTTGCCATTGCCTTGATATGTTTCAGCATGTCCACACCTCGCCGGTCAAGTTCGGGACGATAGAGGTTACGAGCGCTCGAGCAAGCGATTCTTACGTTAGCGAACCATAGTCGTCAGCTGTCTAGTTTGCAGTCGACGTTTGATCGTATCGCTCTTCATCAACCACCGACTTATCATGGGGTTGCCGAGCCTACGATTTTGGAGAGCTGGATCCGCGAGATGGGGAAGCTCTTCGACGCTACGTTTTGCCCCGAGGACGAGAAGGTCCAGATCGTCGCCTAATACTTGAGAGGAGAGGCCAATAATTGGTGGGGCGTGGCTAGGAACGCGTTCATGCCCTTGCATTCGATGTCTTGGGTCGAGTTCGTAGCTAAGGTCTAGGAGAGGTTCTACCCTCACGAGTTACAATGGCAGAAATAGGAGGAGTTTCATACTCTCACTCAGGGTAAGATGATGGTTTAGGCCTACACCGATAAGTTCGCCGAGCTATCGAGGTTCGCTACATCTGTTGTGCCATCCGAGGAGGAGCGGGTCAAGCGCTACATCAAGAAGCTAGATCCGAGGATTCGTGTTCACGTGATCAGTAGTGGAGCGAAGTCATTTCAGCGAGCTTACGAGGTAGCACTCGAGATCCAGGCGTCTGTTATCGAGGAGGATGCGAGCAAGAAGAGGACCCCGACCCCGGTGACATCGCCATCTTTCAAGAAGCCCCGATTTAGTGCTCCTAGCAGTACCCTTCCGACCGCTAGTTCATCTAAGGGATCAGAGAGTTCGAGGTGGAGAAACTGTGGCAAGGACTTCCATCCAGGGAAGCGATGCGACGGGACGCCCATTTCATGTTTTATCTGCAGGAAGGAAGGTCATAAGGCATCAGTCTGCCCCGAAAAGAAGCCAGGCACCGAGATCAAGCAACTACCGGCACCGACTAAGACTCCTGTGAAGAACTGAGTCTACTATTTGACTGAGGCAGAGGCAGAGGTCCAGCCAGATGTAGTCTGAGGTTAGTTCCTTGTCTTTGGTGTTTTAGCTTATGTGTTGTTCGATTCTCGTGCAACTGTTTCTTTTGTGGCTAGTAGTTTTGCCTTGAGGACTAGTCTTCTTGGTAGTACCCCTGTTAGATCAGTTATAACTCTCCCTTCTGGAGAGAATTCTGTTTGTCAGCGCGAGTACAGAGGAGTGCCCATCGTTATTGCTGGAGAGAAAGTGACGGCCGATCTTAAGGAGTTCCCGCTAATGGACTTCGGCGTCATTCTTGGTAGGGACTGGCTGTTAAAGTATCAAGCGATCATTCGTTGCCAAGACCATTCAGTGACATTTCAAGGATCGATGGGAAACCGAGTTACCTACTCTGGGATCGTTCTGAAGAATGGGGTAGACGTAATTTCGGCCTTGAAGATGAAGAAACTTTGCAAGAAGGCGATGCAGTTTTCTTGTGTCAGGTAAGGGACTTGATTGAGGGTTGTCCGTTAGACGATATACCTAAAACTATGAACAATAAAAATCAACAACTAAAACCTAAAAAAAACTATGAACATTACATAAACACCAAAAACTACATACTAAACCAACATAAACAACTTAACAATAACAAAATCAAGCATAAACAACTAAAATAACATGAAATCAAAAAATAAAACTAACTAACTAATAACAAAATAAAGGAAACAAGAAAAATACCATGAAGAAGAGAAGAACAATGGCAAGAAGAAGAAGAAGAACAAAACTAGAACTACATTACATAAATTAGAGAACAAGAAAGATATAGTTTACAAGAGGGAAAATATAGAGAGAAAACTAGCCTAACCTAAGCTTATGAGCTTCTAACATCATCTAAAAAGTGAAATGGGAAGAGGGGGGTATTTATACAACTCCCAAGAAACCAAGAAAAACAGCCCAAAATTCATTATACAAAACGTACAACAACGTGTCAGCGGGCGCTTGGGCGATGGCATCGCCCGCTGAAGCCCCTTTTTAGTAGGCTTGCAGGCTATGGCAGCGGGCGCTGAAATGGAATAAGTTGCAACTGCAATCTTCTGAGAACCTACTGTCTTTTGAACATGGTACGCAGCGGGCGCTGGGATTCCATCAGCGGCCGCTGCAATCTTCTTTGATGCTACTGTCACAAAACAGGGGAAGTGCAAATGGGCGCTGGGATGGAAAAAACAGCTGCTGCACGGATAACTTGGTTTATTATTTATTTTTTCCCCTTATTTTGTATGGCTTTATTGTGCTAATCGTGCTCTTAGGAGTCGATTTACCGCTAATAAGTCGGTTTGGAGTATTTTGTGTCATTTTTCATGTTTTTTACAGGATTTAGACAAAATATGCTCTAAATGGGACAAAAGACCATCAAATCACACCAATCTAAGCAAAGGAGGAGCATTAGGATGTCACACTAAGTGTCGAAGAGGTTCTGGTGACAATTACTGAAGAATTGGCTTGAAATTGTTCGATTAGGTTCGTATACCTCTCACTATTTTTGACATAACTCGAGCTATGAATATTGGATTCAAGAGATTTTAGCGGCGTTGAAAAGTAGATTCAAAGAAATTTCCAATGGTAGGTCATAATCTCAATTCCAACTTGAAATGAAGGAGATATGGATATTCGAAGTCGGTACATCAAACCATACTCTGGTACTAGGGTTTGTGCAAACCTTATCAGTGTTCATGCACCCTGATCGGGGTGCATGCACCCCGGTACAAGGGTAGTTGCTTCCCCTGCTCATCTCCTTTTATTTGAAGCCAGAGTTCCCCCAGCATCGGCCCTAGTACCGGAGTACATGTACCTCGTACTGTTGTCACTGTACACCACTTCACTCGACTTTTTCAGAAGCATGTACCTGACTCCAGTAACAACCCCGGTACCGGGGTACATGCACCCCGAACTGGGGCCGGCGTTCAAGGCTCCGTTTAAGCCCAATTTTGCCTATAAATACCTGTTTTAATCCCTAGTAATTCTCCTTATGCATTCTCTAGGTTTTCTTTTCTGGTTTTAGGGTTTCCATCTCTCTCTCTTATTGTTAAATCACATAAAATTTAATCCAATTCATGTTAATTCAAGATTCACTTTTTTTCCATTTCTGGTATTATTTCTGTAACGACCCGTCTTATTGCAACATCGATTTCGGAGAAATCGACAAGTCGGTTCGTCACTTCTTATACAAAATCTTAAACAACTTATTCCAAAACGGATCTATTAATTAAAATAGACTACTTAGGAGGAAAAAAACAAAAAGGTTGCTTCAATCTAGTCTCTCGCATACGCACACCCATGCCTGAGTTAACACAAAACAACAACTCATCATCATTATCTAAAATGGGGGGTCCACCGTCAGTGGCGATTAACTACGCTATTCCACTTAAATGTGGAACTAAAACATACATAGACCAATCAGGAGCAAACAACAATAGAAGAATTCTATACATAAGCTTAAATCAGACATTCTATAAATATACATCACGTAGTCACTTACCTATTATCCTTCGCAACAAAAGAAAACATAATGTAAATTCACTACTTAACCACATGTCATTAACATCTCGTAGCAGAGCAACATTCATACATGTAAAGTTCATGGTTAAATCATATATCATGAACATCACGCAGCGGAACAACATTCAAACATATAATATCATGATGTGGCTTGATTTGCCCAAGTCATCATCAAAGCCCATTTAGGCTTGCCCATAACCGGCCCCCTTATGATGTGGCTTGATTTGCCACTTGCCTTGTGTTCACACCTTAACTAACTTCTATAAATAGAAGTGTTAGTAATGCTTAAGGATCATTTTGCCATCTTAATGCTCATTTGATCACAATTATAAATTAAACACACTCTCCATTCACTCCCCATTCTACACGCCATTTTTTGCATTCCATCACCAACCTTTGTTCTTCAATCTCTCAACCCAAAACTTAAAGATTCAACCTCTATTGATCTTTAAGTAACTAAACAAACAATAACCTTCATTTCCATTAATCAAGACTTCGAGTTTGGGTTTGGTTCCGGGTTGATTCGAGTGGGTATTGGTTCGTATGGATCGTGCGTGGTGTTCGTGGCTGGCCGTCCGTGGGAGCCGTGTTCAAGGGGTGGCAGCCGTGCGTGTTTGTAGTGACTGTGCGTGGAAGCACCGTGTGACGGTGGGGGTCCGTGTATTTGCACCGTGTATAACGAGTTCCGGGCAGCGAGTTTTTGTATTGTTTGCTATCCCATTTGATTAAGGTAACATGCTCTTTCATCCTAATTTGAATACCATGATTCATAGGGTAGATTTGATGACCAAATCAGACCAAAAGTTTGATGAATCTAACATATGCCATGCGTGATTTTTGGGCAGTTTTGGGAGTTGTTTTCGTGATGTTTTTGCCTTGTTTTCATGCATGTTATGATGGATTTGATAAGTTTAAGTTTGTCTATCTTTTTGTTCAATTTTCACTAAGTTTTGATGCTTACAATTGATGTAAATTGATGATGATGTGGCTGGAATTTTCGTGTAACATACATGTATGGTAGTCTTGATTTCGATAATGGTTCTTGATTAATCTTGATGGGTTTTATATGATTCTTGAATCATGAATTGATGAATTTAGTTAGAGAATATGTTCTTGATGTTTATTTAATGATTCTTGAGGTTTCTTGAAGTGTCTTTATAATTCTTTGACGAATCTTTAAGTTCTTTGATTAAATCTTGTGTTCTTTAAGTGTAGTTTAATTAAAGATTATTAAAGATAATTAAAGAAGGTTAAAGAAAGTTAAAGAAAGTACAAATATTAACTAAAGAAGTTCCAAGGTTATGATGTACATAGTTAGTCTCGAGTAAAGGCGTAAGATGCAAACTTGAGATTAACCAAGATGTAAAAATGTAAAGATTAGCTTGATTTTGCATAGTAGACGCCTAACCTTGTCTGTGGAGATTTCCCTCAAGACTTCGATTCCCACCAAAAGAAGAGAATGATCAAGGAGTCTCGACGCTACTTTTGGGAAGACCCCTACCTTTACAAGAAGTGTAGTTATGGGTTGTTCCGGTGGTGTGTTCCGGAGTACGAGGTGGAAGGGGTCTTGAGGCATTGTCACTCTTTGCCAAGCGGAGGTCATGGTGGTATTGATAAGACGGCGGCCAAGGTTCTTGAATGCAAGCTGTGGTGGCCTTCATTGCACAAGGATACTCATTCCTTCATCCAACGATGTGACCGATGCCAAAGGACCGGGGGAATTACAAAGCGTCATGAGATGCCCCAAAATTACACTTTGCATGTTGAGCCTTTCGATGTGTGGGGCATCGACTTCATGGGTCCTTTTGTGTCATCGTGTGGCAACCTCTACATTCTAGTGGCGGTCGATTACATGACAAAGTGGATTGAAGCCATTGCCTCCCCAACCAATGACCACAAGGTAGTGGTCCGTCTCCTCAAGAAGGTTTTATTCCCATGATTTGGAGTACCTTGATGCATCATAAGCGATGGGGGCTCTCACTTTGCCAAGAATCACTTTCGTGCACTCTTGAAGAAGTATGGAGTCACCCAAACAGTGGGCTTGCCCTACCACCCTCAAACTCAAGGGCAAGTTGAGGTGTCCAATAGAGAGATCAAGAACCTTTTAAAGAAGATGGTGAATCAAACGCAAAAGGATTGGTCGTTGAGATTGGATGATACGCTTTGGGCTCTTTGGACGGCTTACAAGACTCCGATTGGTACAACTCCTTACCGCCTTGTCTATGGAAAAGGGTGTCATCTACCGGTGGAACTAGAATACATAGCTTGGTGGGCTTTGAAGCACTTGAACAGGGATTTGGATGCCGCCGGAAAAGCACGATTCCTCAAGCTAAGTGAGTTGGAAGAGCTAAGGTATGATGCCTATGAGAATTCCAAAGTGTACAAGGAGCAATCAAAGAAGTGGCATGATCGGAGGATCAAGGATCGTAATTTCCAAGTGGGTGATAAAGTGCTCCTCCTCAATTCTAGGCTAAAGTTGAGAGCCGGGAAGCTCAAATATAAGTGGTCCGGACCCTATACGATCACCAAGGTGTACCCATATGGGTCATTTGAGCTCCAACAAGGCGACAATGTGTTCAAGGTCAACGACCAAAGGATCAAGAAGTATTTCTCCAACGAAGAAATCTCCGACCCTTCTTGCTTGCGGTTGGATGTTGTGAGGGATGATCCCTCTTTTGATTGAAAGCTTATCATGGATGGTCCAATGCTTTGGGACCTTAGACTAAGCACTCTTCGTGCCCTCCGCCTTTGTGGTGTGGGGGCCCGCGTCAAGCTAGTGACGTTAAAGAAGCGCTTTCGGGAGGCAACCCGTGTATCCTTTTTGTGAATAGTTGTTTGATCAATTTTGGTTTGTAGCTTTCGTATTTGTGGAATTTCCATTTCTCGCTTGGTAGTGATGGAAATTCCGGAGGAATTTCGTTTTGTGAGGGGGGTAGAGCTCATTGTATGCCTCCCTTTTCAAATTTTTTCCGAAATTCCGTGGAATTCCGGGCTTTTTGAGGCATAGGATGGCCAATTTAATGGCCATTACTAACCTTTTTGCCCCACAATTGGCTAATCTTTTGGTGTGTGCCAAAGTAGTAAGTGGAGTTGTTTTGAGAGGTGGCGAGCGTCCGCTCTTGGGTGAGGAGTGTCCGCTCGCAGTGGCTAATTTCAGGCAGAAAGTTTTTGGAGGAGTTGGAGCGTCCGCTCGGTGGGGTGCGAGCGTCCGCTCTTAGGTGCCAATTTGCATGCTGTTTTTTTTTCTAGGAGAGCGTCCGCTCCGGGTGTGTGGAGCGTCCACTCGGGAACTTCAGCAAAAAAAAAAATTACGAATTAAAACAGAAGGGGGTCGACATTTTCATCTCCATCTTCTAACATAACCAACCCCTTATTCTCCCTCCTCTCATACTCTCTCATAACCCCATTAATCTCCATCTCAAAACCTCCATTTTCTTTCATCAAATCTCACCAAATTCTCACCAAAAACTCAAGCCACTCTCTCTCCTCTCTAAATTCGCGCGACTAGGGCTGTTTTGGGGGGTTGTTTTTCATTTTCTCTCTTAGGGTTTCAATCTTTTTGCTCAAATTCATTTGGTAATTCTTTCAAACTCCTTATTTATGCTTAATTCAAGGTTATGTATTCATTTCATGTTCAATTTTTGCAAATTTTGTTGAATTTGTTCATGATTTATGTTGTTGAGTGTTTGGATGAATATGAAGGTGTGTGTTTGAATGTGTTCTTACCTTGTGAATTGATTATTATAGGTTGCTAAAATTCAAGTTCTTTGATGTTTTTGAGCATTGATTTTGTAGAAAACTTGCTTTGGGTGCTTGAATCTAGCAATTGTATGTTTGAGTTTGGACCCTATTTTTGACCATGAAACACCCAAATTCTTGCCCCATGCCCTTGTTTTGTTTTGCTTCATGTTTAAATTCTCTTAGTAAAATTAGGTTGACCATGAAAATTGTTCTTAGCCTAGGTACTAGTGTTTGAGCATGTTTCTTGTGTGTGACTTATTACATGGGGAATTAAGCATGTTGATATGAAATTGTGGAGCAAGGGAGTTGTTCGATGTGTTTTGTGAGTAGGGCCATTGTGTTATAATCTCCAAGCATAGTGTTGGCATTAGTTTTGCTAGTTGTTTTTGTTTGTTTTGCTTTGGTGGATTGTGATTTTACTCACATGAGTTGTTTATTATTATTTGGAGGCATAATTTGGGGAATGTTTGTTTTTAGGAGTAAAATTTGAGTTCCCAACCATCAATCCAAATTGCTAATGCTCTCTCTCTTGTTTATAGGGACAATGTTTGGCTCAAGGAAGCGCGCAAGGCAATGCCCGAGCCAAAGGGGGCCGAGCCAAGAGGGGCAATCCTCTAGTCAAGGGGTACACCCCAGGGCCTACACTCCTCGTTATGGGGAGAGCAAGCACCAACCAGCATATGAGAAACTCTTGAGGCTAGACATGAAGCCCACCATGTTCTATGACTAAGATATGGGTATCGATGAAGATGTGCGCAATTTTGCAAGGTTCCTTAGGATGGAGGCTATCATGGAGGAGGAGATCCCTAATGATTGGGTTTATACAGATAGAGATGCACAAGAGGAGAACCCCACTCAACCTCCACTCTCCTATGCAACCTTGACTGCAGAATTTGTTGCATCGTTCTCCCTGAGCCCCATTGAAGGGGAAGATGGTCGCTTCCGAGTCACTTTCCGATTGTGCAACAAGGACCACTCCTACACCTTGGAGGATTTCAATGGTCTTTTTGGATTTGACCCGGATGCAAGGAGCTTCAAGTACACGGGGGAGGATTTGCCCAACATAGGTGTGGATGAGGATGGGGACCCGACCCAAATGTTCTATATCAATGATTGGTGGCTTGACATCAACGAAGGGGACGAGGACTACCAATCGAACCAAGCCAAGTCTACCGATATTCTGCATCCGGCTCTACGATACTTCCAAAGGCTTCTTGTCTACTTCTTCTTCTTAAGGGGGGAGCTTGGGAAGGTCTCCACACCCGAGTTGTACATGCTTTGGTGGGCGGCCGAGGGCCCCAAGCACTTCACCACCGATGAGAAAGAGAGGAAGCCTAACCTTGGGTACCTATTTGCACGGAAAGTGGAGGCGGTTAAGAACTCGGGGGCCATCACCTTTGGAGGCTTAGTGACTTGGTTGGCCTACAAATTGAGGTGTCAAATGGAGTTACTTGGGATGGAGCCTTTGGAAAAGATGGCTCGTCTAAATGCGGACCGTTTCATTGCCGCTCGTCACCTCTCAAAGGCCGGCAAGCGAGGGAAGAATTTCGTATGCAAGGTGAAGGAGGTGGCGTGGTGCTACCTTCCATGCACCTTCGTCACCCGCCCCCCGGTTGATGTTGAGAATAGGTGGGCGGTCCCCTTACGCCCCTTGCAGCCAAGTCACATGAGCAGCCGTGAGAAGCAAGCTAGAGAGAGAGTAGAGAAAAACCAAGAGCAAGCACGAAAGGCGGCCGAGGAGGCCACAGAGGCGGGAGAGAGGCGGCGCAAAGGGAAAGCAGCCGCTGGGCCTTCGAAGGCCCAAGAGGTCGTGCACCAGGATGAGGAGGCCCCTTCTCATCACAGGGGCCTCGAGGTAAATGCTTTTGATTTCAATGAATTTGGTAAAATCCTCGGGAACATCTCCGAGCGCATGGGCACTTTTGAGAGTATGATCCCGCTTCATACATCTGTGGACGACATCCCACCCCCCCCCACCCTTCCTTCGCATAGATGTATGACCACCAGGTCAACATGGGATACTTTTTGCCCCCGGTGAACTACCCTCACCACCCTCCCCAAGAGGGACCCGTCCCTAATTGGGATGGGAGTGGGTATACTTACCCATATTGGCGTGGTCCGGGATCATCCACTCGCCCCCTCCCCGATGACTTCCCTATGCATCCCGGGTTTGATTACACCGTCTTAGGCGGTTGTGATCCCCGTGGAGACCCTGCCTTCCCCTCCCCCCCGGGTTATACTTTCCCACCTTACTACCATGGTGGGTGGGAGCCCCATGGCCCTCCCTCTGGTCATCCTCTTGCATACCATTGGTCTCACCCCTATGCGGTTGAGAGGGTGGTATTCAAGGATGACCATCCTGAGTCCGACCCCGGGTTCGACGACTAGCTTCCCCGTTCCTTGCCCCACCCTCCTTCTTTGCACCGAGACGGTGCTCATATCTAGTTGGGGGGTTGCACTATAAGTTTTTCGATATTATGGGGCAAAGAACGAGGAAGTTTGGAGGGGCATGTGGCGGTGGTTCCCTTGGTGTTTGCAATGCTTTCTCTCTCTCTCTTGATGATGTTTTGGTAATTTCTTGATTTTTCTATAATGATGAATTGTGGATGGTATCTTATTCTTGTCTAATCATTGTTTTGGAGAGACGGTTTGGATGTAGTTTTGCAGGTTCTTTATGCCGGTTTGAGCTATGATTTTGGAGATGCACGATGGCCATTCCGTGTAGTTCCGGCACCACTTTAGTGAGACCTTTCCCTTACCCTTCCTTTTTAGCATTTGATTGGAAGAGTAGGTAGATACAAAGCATGTTTGGTATTAGGATTAGCTGCCGGGTTTGAGACATTCCCCCTTTTGTGTGGTTTGATTGTAATATTAGCATGCTTTAGATTCTTATCCACGATGCATCACTATGTGGAGTCATGTATATGGTTGGATTTCTGGTTTATTTTCTTGATTTTCTTTTATTTTGATTTGTCCCTTTTTTTTTATTTTAAGCTTCTAAATAAATATATAAAATATATATATATATATGCAAAAAGATTTTCGTTTTTTTTGTAATTATTGGTTTCTTTGCTCTTGGAATGACCCCGTGTGATGAGATATATGTGGATTCCTTTGATCCAATACCCTTGAGTTATGATTAGGGGGGCATTTCCAGATTTGGTGTGAACATGGGTTCGGGTTGTGTCCCACGCCTTGTTCTTAGCGAGAAATGAGTAGCTTATGTCCCAATAAAAAGTATGAGAGGAAAAAGAATCAATCTCTAAAGTTCACAAAGATTCTCCTAGAAAGTTTGTGTAATAGCTAACATGCATGCATATCGAGTTAATAAGTGGTTTCACCACATGTCTATCGAGTCAATAAGTGCTAAGCACATTTTATCGAGTCCAATAAGTGGCAATGTCCACAAGGCTAGTAGCCTATTCAAAAAAAAATAACTCAATAAGTGGCCAAGCCACAAGTCCTTTGCATACTCACTAGTACGTAATTTAGTCTATGAATGTCGATGTGAACTTTAGGGAGAGATCGGTTTGCCAAACATGTGGATCGTTAGAGGATAAGTGAAAAGACTACCAAAGAGAGCAATGGTTGTGTGTGAGATGAGGTTTCCTTTGTCTAACGAGGATACTCCTTAAACACTTCTTGCTAGCCCATTCTAGCCCCTTGATTTACGAGTACACCTCTTTTGGAATTGCTCCCCTTGGAAGTCATTTGAGAGGTATTGGGGATATGTGAACCATATTGATCAGGGGTGACCTTGGGCACGGAAGTCATAATGTTATTTTTTTTCTTTCTTTGGCTCGCTTTTGAGTTGTGGGTTAATCTTTGCTCGAAAACCCTCGCGAGAGAACACTCGCCCTCCTAAGGGACTTGGAGGTTTAAAGGGCTTTTCATTTATGCTAAAAATGACCGTGATTCCTACGACAGTGAGTTAGTGTAAATATGGTGTGTTCGATTTGGTTTGTTGGTTTCCAAAACTTGGTATTGTTATCATGTGGTTCGGGAATCAATTTGACTTTGCTCGAGGGCGATTTTGATCGGTGCATTTGTGCACCATCCCATAGGTCACTTTTCACCCTTTTTAGTCTTTGTTTTGCTCATATTTGTGCATTTTTAGTTGGTTTTTCCACCGCTCGTTACATGTTACCAAGATTTTGGATTTCGTTTCATTTTTTGGGTATTTTCTATGTATTTTTGAGAGAAAATATAAATACAAGTGCTTTGATATTTTGCATGAGTTGTTTGAGGTCCACGCCAAAGCATTCGGAGCCTTGTGTGTGAAGCTCGAGCCCGGGAGTGACAATTTGGAGCTTGAAGTGGAATGGAGTTGCAACTCTAGCTCAGAGTGTCTGCTCCACCCCTACGAGCGTCCGCTCGGACCCCTTGTCGAGGAGGCAGAACGTCTTGTTGGAGCCGGAGCGTCCGCTCTTCCCCTTGGAGCGTACGCTCCCTATGCCCAGCCTTAGCACAAGTCCAAGTACCACCAAGCGTCCGCTCCAACCTTTAGAGCGTCCGCTCGGCCCATGATCAGAGAAGCAGTAGCTGCTGGGAGGTGCCTGAGCGTCCGCTCCAACCCATGGAGCGTCCGCTCGGGCCTGTGCATGGGGCATCCGCTCTCTCTCTTCAGAGCGTCCGCTCCCAGTCCTTGTTGCCAGCTCATCGATTTGTCATATTAGTGGAGCGTCCGCTCTCAGTCCTCAGAGCGACTGCTCCCACCTGCAGCGGCTCATTTATTCCGAATATTCCCCTTCTCTCTCATGTAATATATAAATACCCCAACTTTTCTAGGTTTTCTCACCACGAAAATACCAAGAAACTAAGCATTATTTTCAGTATTTTTAGAGAGAGAAACACAAGAGTTTTAGTAGTTTTAGCTTGTAGTCATCAACAATTTCTTCTTCATTTTGCAATCAATCCATATATTCAATCTCCTAATTTGGTAACAATTCTTATCTTTCTTTCTTTGTTATTTGTTCATCATTTTTATGTTATTATTTGTTGAGTTATTACTTGTCATTAGCTCTAATCCCTTGTTCATTGTGTTTGTGATTTTAAAGTTTGAATCCTTGAGGTAGTTTTTACAAGTCTAGTTGTTATTTTCCATGTTTATTAGTTTCTTTACATCTTCTATCATGTTTGGTATATTTATGGCTTTTGTTAGTATGAACACCCCTCTCCTAGGCTAGATTTCTAGCTAAGGGAGGGGGAAAATGATGGTATTTTGATTGTTGAACATGGAGTAATTGTTGGCTTGGTATGAAATAACTTGTTGATGTTTGTTTTCTAGCACGGATTGAAATGCTAGATTAGGAGTTTGGCCAACTTCTAGGATAGAATCTTGTACTAACCAAGTGTGGTTGAGAAATCTAAGCATGAGGTTAGAGACAACATGTTAGGAAGGGTCTAGAGTAAATCGAACCGCGTTGTGAGCGAGGTAGAGAATGAGAGATCTAGTTTACCAAGCGATTCGTTCCATGGTGTTAGGCTTGGTCTAGGTTGAGAGGTTGTGTGAGTGGGTGGGCCGAGAAATCTAAGCCCTCTTGCATAAACTAATCTCCTTGCTTGAAACAAATTATTTTATGCTCGCTATGTGGTTGCTCCGTGCTTGATTATTGGAATATCATGTTTTCCTCCTTCCCTAGTTCTTTTAACTGTTGATTTTACATCATTTTAATTTAGTTTATTTTGCATTAGACTTATTTTGTTAAAGTAGTTTAGTCACCTTTCCTCTTTATTAAAACCCCCCCTTTCACTCAATAACTTGGCTAAGTAATCCGCTTGCTTCTTGTGGTTCGACCCCTTACTTTCCTCTACTACTTGTTAGGTTAGCCCAGGGTAATTATTTTTGACCGGATTAGGAAGTAACGACCCCTAAGCCCCGATCAGTCTTTCGAGTCTTGTCGAGTCTGTCGTGTCAAGCGGTTGAAGATCACGTGTCTATCGGCTTATCGGTGATACATCGTGCGGGTTTATCGGTTCATCGGTGATGAATCGTGCGGGGCAAGTCTTGTGTGTTTGATTGTGTGTTAGAGTCGTGTCGAATGGTTGAAGATCGTGCGTCTATCGGTTTATCGGTGATAAACCATGCAGGTCTATCGGTTCATCAGTGATGAATCGTGCGAGGCAAGTCCTTTGTTGTTAGTTTTGTTATCGGTTGTAGACCGAGTGTCATCTTGTCATTGAACATGTGTTTATGCGTTTTGTACTCGATAGTGCGTGTTTTAGATTGACGTGAATGATATTGCTATTGATGATTGTTAAATTTTTCGCTGCTAACTCTGTTGATTGAACTTGTATCCTATGTTTGTTGTCGTTCCTGTGTTCTAACCCTGGTCTTCTATGTAATATGGTCCTACTTCTAAGTAGGACAGTCTAGTTACTCGCCACTGATGGTGGACCCCCAATTTTTATTTTGCAGGATAACAAGTTAGAGGCTAGAAGTGGGATAAGTTTTTGGAGCGTCTAGGCCCCTGTTTGTTTTTCCTGCTTTTGCAATTAGTTTATTTCCCAGTTTTTAGGATTAGAATTTTTGGTTTATTTAATCTTTTGTAATTTGGGATTCCATTATTATTAATAAAAGTATTACTTCCACGAGTTTAGCTATATTTTTGTAACATAAATCGATTGGTAACTCCCTGGTTATGACGTTATCACTAATAATGTCGTTGCTAAAAATTCAGGGTGTTACACAGAAGGTCGATCACCATAGCATCATTTGGGTTCAAGCCAGGGTTGACCAGGACTAACCAATCAATAAACGACAAACCAGAAATGATGTTGTAATCCAGTAGGGTCATGGTGATCTCACCTCAAGGCATACAATTGGATCAAAATGCTTCAGGAATTGCCTGGGATTCCAATACAATCGGATCTCGTAGTCACCCTCAAAAGAGCGAGATTCATATATCAATAAAGGCAAGTAGAAAATCAAGTTTTGAAAGAAAATAGATTGAAAAACTTTACCTTCCCGGAAAGCGGACGATGAGCTATTTGGTTGGAGCAGTAGAAAACCATCTCCGAACGAAGCCAAGCCCTTGTCTCCCTGATGTTCTTGCGGCTCTCCCGCCTCCGCAAAGCTAGTTCAGCATCACCTTCGGCAACCATCTTGTACAAAACCTCACCAAGTTCAGAAAATAAATGGGCAGCATAACTGCTAAAAATAGGTCGTTCCAACACACAGCCATGAACTATGCTCATAATATCATAAGACAAAAATTCAAGACATTTTTGTCAAACAATATTTTCAAACAAAAGGGAAAGGCAAGAACATTGTTAAATTAATTTGCGACCTCTAGAGTCGAAAATTTCAGACCATGAAATTAAACTCAATTATTGCGGGGCTAGTCATGAATAAAATTCAATCAAGTTTGATGCAAATTTTTGAGACAAAAATTAAATTAAATTCGCACTCCCTGAAAAGTTCAAACATCATAAGGCCAAAATTGCACATGACAAACTGCAAGTAAAAATACCAAAACTACTCAAAAAAAAAACTCTTCTAGTTGACACAAGAACCCAAATGCCACATTGTCCACAAACATTGTAAAAATTGCATCAAGAACAACAAAATTGCCTACATTTTAACCCACATTCAATAGAGTCCTGACAAGTCAAACATGCTCATTTCTTCAGTAAATTGCCCAAAATTTGTCCCAAAACACTCACAGTCCCATATAGATCAACACACAAACACTTACAAGCAAGAAATTCCAGCAAAAACACAACATGCACGAAAGACCCAAATTCGAAATTTGAATTAGTTAAACAAACTAATGAAAAGTTATCATACAAAAGTGAGTAAAACGAAGAACTTACTTGAAGTTAGCAAGAAATTGTCAAAATTCTGACAAATAAAGCACCACAACAAAGCTCCGATTATCTCTAATGGAGGTCTTGAGAGTTTAGGAAGAAGGACAAAGAAAGAAAGAGGCACGGTTGCTTCGTCCCTTTCTTTTCCTCCACTTTTGTGCGCCTGTGCTCATGGGGTGTGCGCCCTAGCACACAGAGCCCTAACTGTGCACCTCAGCACACACCTTGTGCGTTCCAGTAGACAAGTTCCCCTATGTGGGACCCATTTTGCTTTGACTCCAGTTTTGCAACATTCCTATCCAAAGTTGCTATTTTTTAGGAATCCGCACGCAATCCCGCCAATTTTCAAAAGCACAAGAAATTACCAAAATACCCGAAAGAGGTATACAACTCAACTTAGCTCTGAAAATCAGATCAGTTCATTTAGGAACTATTAAACGTTTCCCTCATAACTTTTGGGCACTTTGCAAAAAACTACCTTTAAAACACAAAATTTTCCAAAACTACCTTAAATAATAAAATCATTGTTGACCCATATCACAATGGTTTTCCAATCTATTGACCGTGGTTTTCAGCCCCAAAAAACCACATGCCAAGCACGTGAGTTAGGTTTCCTCCAAAAAAAATTGTTTTCAACTACAATGGTGTTTTAAGGTGATTTAGGGGTCGATGGTTAGTGTTACGGCGGTGAGTGTGGATTTTAGTGATGGAAGTGATATGGTGGTGATGATGGTGGTAATGGCGAGGTAACAGAGGAGAAGGAAGTAGTGGCTGGGGTATCGGTGAAAACCGTCTCACATGCTCAACATGTGGTTTTTTAGGCTAAAAATCACGGTTAAAGGATTGGTAAAGCAATATGGTATGGCTCAACAATGGTTTTTATTATTTAAGTTAGTTTTGGACAATTTTGTGTTTTTAAGGTAGGTTTTCGTAAAGTGCCTCAATGTTAAGGGGAGTTTTGGACCAAAAAAATCTACCTTTTATGCTCAAAAATATATATATGTTGTATTTTGTACAATATGCAATATTTTATATTGTGTAAATGAATATACTTTGTATTGAAAACTGACTGTGAACAATTTTTTTTTTTACATAGAAGAACATTTTCTTTATACTCCCTCCGTCCAAAAAAAACTGCTTCATTTTCCTTTTTCATCCGTCGCAAAATACTTGCTCTGTTTTCTTTTTTCGTATCATGGCCCACCAATTTTTACACTTTTACCCTTATTTACCTACATCAACCCCACTAATTTTATCCTAAACCGCTAAAAACCATAATGATTAACTCATTATAAAAAAACATTGAGGGGCCCTCATTATGGGACTAGACGAGTATAAATGTATATTACTAGATAGAACCCGTTCGGTTGCACGGTTATAAATTAAAGTTAATTTTTTTCAGTTGAATTATATCTCGCAGTCCAAAAGATAAATAAATTTGGCATATTATCTACATATCGCAATACTCGCTACATAAGTATGCATTACGGATTCTTGAAGCTTAAAATGGATTTTAAGAGAGAGATAGAGTGAAAAATGGATTAATCTAGTAAGCGTTCGTTAAATGTGGTCCTATAATTTCCAGCATTTTCACCAACACCAAAGATTGTAATATTACACAGTTGGCCTTGACTAAGCATCTACGAAAATCTCTTAATCAATGTATGCTTCCCACTGGCTTGTATTTTACTTCGCTAAAAAAAAAAGGTAAACACATCAATAGTTACGAAAACTCCTTGCCCAAAAAAAGGCTGTGATGATAAACGAATTTTAAAAAACAGCTAAAAAAAATTTTACCTTTTCATCCAAGAAAACCATTTCGATTGATCCCTCCTTGTTTGGATCATCATATTTTTTAGGCTTCCATAAATGTATGATTCGTATCTTCATAGTTATCATCCCCGTCAATGGTGTTACATCCTCTGTCAATTTAAATTCATTTGCAATATTTGAAGGCCACAAAAAAACCCTAAACAACTAATTGCATATAATAGAAGTAAAAGTTCAGAAAATAATATAATATGAATAAGAAAGGACAAAGAAAAGTGTATTAAAGAAATACAAGAGAATTGTTAGCACTATAGGATTAAAGAGATAAAAACTGTGCGCTCGTAGAAACTGACTTTTTTGTAAAGCAAAATATGAGATTATTTTGAGTTGTGATTGATGGAGAAGATATCATAGTGAAAATATATATAATAGAGTGAAAAACTTTTATAGAAAAAAAATATAGATAAAATAATATGAGTAATAGGAGAAAACTATTCATTTAACCAGTCCCAACTCCCAATGCAGAACACTTGCTTCAAGGTACTCAACGTGATTAAACATGAAATAATTAATCAAACTCTTGTTGAAAAATAAATATTAATTATACAGTTGTATACTCTGTATATGAGTATTTATGTTTTTTTACTCTTTGGATGCTTTTTAATGCTATTGTTTATTATTTTGTACATTGATCCTATAAATAGGTTTTATTCTTTTTGGTTATTACGCACGTACCTATTGTTTATTGTTTATTATTTTGTACATTGAACCTATCAATTTGTCGAAATGAGTCGTTTCATCTTTTCAATGCATTTTTGTTTACTGGTTTTCTGTTTGCTTGGGAACAGGTGAAACTTGTGACAGTGTAATATGCAAAAATGTTTTAGGCGGGAAAGTGTGAAATGTGAAGCTGCCACGTGGACAGTTTTGGGGGGAAACTAAATAGTGATTTCTCTTTTAGTTTAAGTTATAGATGCATCGACACAAGAATAATAGCAGATCCAACAGAGTACATGAAATCCATAACAGTAACTTTACTATAATATGGAAAAAAAGAAATTTAAATATAATGAGAGTAAACAATTTGAATTATGTGCACCCATCCTTGAAGACTTTAATATCATCTAAATCTTCATTAAAAAAAAAAGGCGGGTTTAAAACAATGAGTTGGATATTGTCATTTCACATATATATAAATCAATCTAATTATCAAAACATGAACAATTACATATTTGTAAAGGCCATGGTATAATTAGATTACATACCTTTCCACTCTTTTATCCAACAAAATTGAATGATAAGAAAAATAGGTTCATATCAACGTTAGCTTAAATGTAAGAATACGCTTCTTCTGCATAGTTATCCCAAAGAGTGCACTTAAATCTCTCCCCCTATTTTTTTTTTGTCAAGACAAATATAAAATATAATAACATCAAACTCGTAGATTAGATGGAAGAAATACACTTATAAATAGATGAAAAAAAATGGCACATACTTAGTATCATTAAGTTCCATCATAAGCTTCTTAGAATCGTTACCATTTCTATGAAAATTCTCAATTGTACCAGATTGAACAACTTGAGCAATAATGTCTTCAAATTTTGTTTACACAACCAATCAAGCACGTTAATATGGCATAATACAATAAAAATATGGAGAAAGAATAATCCGTGTAGCAGAATAATACAATAAACATAACAAAAGCCAAACCGTTTAGACTAGAAATGTTGTGGTGCCAACACAAGGACTTCCAAAACGTTGTCCGAGAAGCATGGAATCAAAAATTTAATGGCTCGTACATGTATTGCCTTAGCAAAAAAAGTAAATGTCTCAAAACACTCTTGAAAAAATGGAGCTAAAAAAAAATTGGTAACATTTTCAATCAACTAAGGAAAACCGATAATGATCTCCTTGTATTAAAACAAAATTTATTAAACAATCCATGTGACCAAAGTAATATAAAAAAACAAGAGTTGCTGATAAACAAAAAATCAGCACTTCTGGATTATCAAAATCAGTATTGGAAACAAAGAGCAAGATTAAACAAATTAAAATTTGATGACTCCAATACAACATTTTTTCATACCAAAGCCACAATAAGAAAAAATAAAAATTTTATAAAGAAAATCCATGATGATGAGGGCCAAACGTTAACAAATCATGATCAAATTTCAAACAAGTTAGCTGATGATTTTGAAAGTAGATTAACTTCTAATCCTGAAAGCTATTTTAATTGTACAGATTTGAATCTGATACAAGCTATTATCAACTCAGAAGATAATAAAGATCTAACTAGCCCTGTAAATGATGATGAAATTAAAGATGTTGTCTTCCAACTAGATCCTGAAAAAGCAACTGGCCCAGATGGATTCTCACCCTTCTTCTTCCAACATAATTGGCAAATAATAGGAAACTCAGTTTGTAAAGCTGTTAAAGCATTCTTTCACTCTGGAAAGATTCTAAAAGAGATTAATCATACTTTTTAGCGTTAATCCCAAAAAATGAAAACCCACCAAATGCAAATCACTTTAGACCAATTAGCTTATGTACTACAATATACAAAATTATTTCAAAAATCTTAGTTAATAGACTAGAGGTCACGCTAGGAAAAATAATTCACCCATTACAAGGGGCTTTCACCCCAGAAAGAATCATCCAAGATAATATACTCCTAGCCCATGAAATTTTCAGCAACTTCAAGAAAAAAACAGGTAAAGGTGGCTGGATAGCAATAAAATTAGATATGGAAAAAGCATATGATAGGTTGGAATGGAATTATATATTTGCAATACTACAAAGGATGGGTTTCTGCCAACAATGGATAGACTGGATAAGGCAATGCATTATAACAACATCTTTCTCAGTATTAGTTAATGGTTATCCCTCAAAACAATTCTGCACATCGAGGGGAATTAGACAAGGCGATCCTTTATCTCCTTACTTATACATATTATGTGCAGAATTATTAGCACGACTATTTCAAGATGAATGCCTCAAAGGAAACAAAAATATTGGTGTGGCCCCAGGCAAATCGGGAATGAAAATCCCCTTCCTAACCTTTGCAGATGACACAACGATTTTCGCTAAAGCAAATGAAGAAAGCTGTAAAACTATCAAAGGAATCCTAGATCAATATTGCAGAATTTCCGGCCAACTGGTCAATTATAACAAATCATCGTTCCAATGTACAAAAAATATCTCAACTGAACAGAAACATAGATTTCAGCAAATTTTACAAATGGAGGAGTCTGATTCTCTTGACAACTACCTAGGATGCCCAATCATCGATAAAAGGGTCACAAGTGAAACCTTCTCAAAAGTTACTAATTCTACTAAGGCTCAACTTTCAAAATGGAAGCTTGTGTAAGAATACGCTTCTTCTGCATAGTTATCCCAAAGAGTGCACTTAAATCTCTCCCCCTATTTTTTTTTTGTCAAGACAAATATAAAATATAATAACATTAAACTCGTAGATTATATGGAAGAAATACACTTATAAATAGATGAAAAAAAATGGCACATACTTAGTATCATTAATTTCCATCATAAGCTTCTTAGAATGGCTACCATTTCTATGAAAATTCTCAATTGTACCAGATTGAACAACTTCAGCAATAATGTCTTCAAATTTTGTTTACACAACCAATCAAGCACGTTAATATGGCATAATACAATAAAAATATGGAGAAAGAATAATCCGTGTAACGGAATAATACAATAAACATATCAACTGCAATACTAATCTATTAATATTTTATCATCAAGACTTGTTGAAACTATATCATGAAATGGTACAAATTTAAATGGTATATCAACTTGGTGCAACCTTAGTTGTAAAAAAAAATTAATCTTGTATGGGTTCGTTAAATGTGGTCCTATAATTTCCAGCATTTTCACCAACACCAAAATTTGTAATAGTACACAGTTTGCCCTGACTAAGCATCTGCGAAAATCTCTTAATCAATGTATGCTTAACACTGGCTTGTATTTTACTTCCCTAAAAAAAAATAGGTAAACACATCAATATTTATGAAAATTCCTTGCCAAAAAAAAAAGTTGTGATAATAAACGAATTTTAAAAAACACCTAAAAAATAATTTCGCCTTTTCATAAAAGAAAACCATTTCGATTGATCCCTCCTTGTTTGGATCATCGTATTTTGGAGGCTTCCATAAATTTATGATTCGTATCTTGATAGTTATCATCCCCGTCAATAGTGTTACATCCTCTGTGAATTTATATTCATTTTCCATATTTAAAGGCCACAAAAAAAAAACCCCTAAAAAACTAATTGCATATAATAGAAGTAAAAGTTCAGAAAAATATAATATGAATAAGAAAGGACAATGAAAAGAGTATTAAAGCAGTATAAGAGAGTTTTTAGCAATATAAGATTAAAGAGATAAAAACTGTGCGCTTGTAGAAACTGACTTTTTTATTGTATGGGCTTAATGATTAAGATTTTATTCGAATAAAGCTTTAGCTTAATGATAAAGATTCCACTCAACTGCATTCAAACAAAGCTATAAATAGAGGAATAATACAAATGAATGTTAGATTAACATTATTTATAAAGCCTAGAAGTGTAGTAAAATAATGTAAGATTATTCATAAAGCCTAGAAGTGTTGGATTAAACTAATGAATGTTGCAAAAATGAATGTAAGTTCAGGTTTTTTCGATAAAATGAACATTCAGTATTAAAAAATGAATATTCAGTTTCATTTGGTTCAATAAGCTATGTTTGAATTCTATTGACTTTCATTTGATTAAATAAGCTATGTTTGAATTCAATTGACTTTCATTGGATTCAATAAGCTTTATTCGATTCAAAATTAGCTTTGTTTGAATGCAATTGAGTGGAATATTAATAAATAAGCTTAAACTTTATTTGCAACAATCACCATTTTTTTTTAAAATGACTTTCATTTGATTCATTAAGATTTGTTTGAATTCAGTTGATTCAATAAGTTATGTTTGAATGCAATTGACATTAATTTGATTCAATAAGCTTTATTCGAATCAAATTAGCTTTGTTTGAATGCAATTGTGTGGAATCTTAATCATTAAACTTAAACTTTATTTGAAACAATTACAATTTTTTGAAAGAAGTTAACTTTAATTTGATTCAATAATCTATGTTTGAATGTAATTGACTTTTGTTTGATTCAATAAGATTTATTCGAATCAAATTAGCTTTGTTTGAATGCAATTGAAAGTCGACTTCTGTCTTTTCGATTGTTTATTGCTTTATTCGAACCAAACTGGCTTTCTGTAAAGCTTATTGAATCAAATGAAAGTCAATTGTATTCAAACTGAATTCAATTTGGAATATTTTAGTACACAAATATTTTAGTACACAAATATTTAGTACAAAAATCGCCATAAGAAAGAAATTCTACCCAATTTCTCATCTCATAGTTCAACCCCTCATACATTATATTACATATATCCCACTTACCAAAATTATGATTAGGAGGAAGAGAGTCTCCAATCCTATCATAATACATCCAAAACGATTCATGCTCATATTGGGGAACGATCAAAGAAGTGGACATAAGGCGTAAATATTCACAAAAATAAAGAAAAAGAAAAAGATCTAGCACCATTCTGCTTAACCTAAACTGATGGAATTGCCTTCCCCAGCAACGGCGCCAATTTGATAGAGGGATTTTTTACCAAATAAATTCCCCCGTCGTAGTAAGAGTGGGGGTGTCGATTACGGGGAAGGTACATCGCATTAGTTTAGGCATGAGCATTGAACAAGCTAGGTTAAGTGATGTTCGCTAGAGGTGGAAGGCACTATGGAACTAACTAAAACTAAACTATGAAAGCTAGAATAAAAGGGACTAAGGTAATTGAGATCCACAACTCATACCACCATGAAGTATGAATCAATCAAAACTTAGACTTAGGTCATGGCCATGTATCGCATTGCGTAGTAGCCACACTTAGTCCCACCAATTTTTTGCGGACACTAGCAATATTACAGAAATAATAAATGTTAAATCACTTGTCACTCATATACATTACAAATAACATCAAAAGGTTCACCAAATACCTTCATTTTCTTAACAACGAAGTTAGGGTTATTGTTTGGCATATCCCATGGCTTGATTTTCGCTCTGTATTGTTTGTATGCACTAGAAAACAAGGTTGAACACTTCTAAGCTATTGACTATAACAGGGATTTACCACTTATAAGACAATGCTCATAAATCACTTACTGTTTAAAACTTTCTCACAGCTTAATTGAGGTGGATGTTGTTGAGCAAAAGGGTCAAAATGGAACATCACTCCAGCCCGTAAATGAATGACTTTAAGAATCCAATGGTTGCTAAAATAAACACAGTCACATATAACAATAAAAGATAAGGATTAGGAGTCATGCCAAAGAAAAGTATTGTACAAGTAATTAAATAACACATACTTTTCATTATATGGGGCCAAAATAAATTTGCAATGATCTTCCTTCTTGTTCAGTTCCGTATGGAAAGCGTCTTTCACATACTTAAGTGCATCAAAAACACTTCTCGTGCATTCAGCAGCTCAAATTCTTTGGGGACACAGGAAGGTGATGTTCCTCTTTTTCATAGATGAGATGATTTCCTCAATTAGGCACCTAGAAAAATTCAAAGACCGAATATTATTAAAACTAAAATCAAAAAAGCAAAAACAGAGGAAGATACAATGGTCAGATGATTTACAAGATGTAGACATGTATGATAGACACATTCAAAGATGCTCCTCTGAGAAATTCGGAAATGTCAGTATGGGTAACCCAAACATCAGTGTCGGTTTGAGAATAAATAAATGAGGCCTTCAATGGAACATAAAGAGTGTCATTCTTCTCTTCAACCAATAGAATGTGCAGCAATGAACATTCTTCTATGAGGATTTCACCATCGTCAATGACGGTGTCCTTTTCTTTCACATTTGACTCTTCTGTCCTAGGGTTCCAACTGTCCGCGTGTTCTTTGCTTTTGGAATATGTTATCTTCTTCGGACTACATCTGTGCTCATCCTTGGTTCCACCCAAAAATAAAATAATCAAATAAAAGTAATAATAACACTGCATATGTTTTTTTCCCACTTTAGATAATACTAAGAAAAAGTACAATAATAATAATTCAACAACTTATGTACTAACCGAGTCTTCAAATATAACCATAGACATAGGCCATTTTAAACCTTTCATCAGGAGGTTTAATCTCCTTACGATTGATTTTACCCTTTCCTTCAAGTCTACCCTCATGTCGAGATTTTGAAACACCGACTTCTTTAGCCTTATCTAAGAAAGTAGCACAAAAATTAGATGCCTCCTCGGCTCTTAGTCGTGTGACAATGCTCCCTTTAGGTTTTGCCGGATTTTTTACCAAACCTTTTAAAAAGCCTGTGTACCTTTCAATAGGATACATCCACTGTAGAAAGACAGGACCTTAGTGTTCCACTTCATCAACAAGATGTAACACTAAGTGTAGCATAATGCCAAAGAAAGAAGGTGGAAAATACATCTCGAACTTACACAATGTCTCTATAAGATCTTCTTGGAGAGTTCTGAGCATCTTTGGATCAATCACCTTACTGCATATCTTGTTAAAAAACACGCACAATTTCACCATAATCA
Source organism: Salicornia ramosissima (assembly GCA_951394345.1). NCBI lineage: Eukaryota > Viridiplantae > Streptophyta > Magnoliopsida > Caryophyllales > Amaranthaceae > Salicornia > Salicornia ramosissima. The sequence goes on from OX596236.1 coordinate 25,691,040, forward strand.
GCCTAACATGTTTAGACAACAAACCTCGGAGTGCGATAGGAAGAAAAATTTGCATCATGACATGTAAGTCTTGCGACTTCATACCGATCATCTTCTTATCATCTACAGATACAAAACGCTTGACGTTTGAAGAATGACCCGTTGGCACGTTAATCCCATACAAACACTCAAAAAATATTCTTTTTTCCTCTCTAGGCAAAGTGTAGCAAGCTCTTGGCATATATGCTTTCGTTCAATTCTCATTGTATTCTGGCCATAGATTGGGTTTGACATTTTCTTTCTGCATGTCTTTACGCGCATTGAGTCCATCTTTTGTCTTTCCCGGAATATCCAGCAAAGTCGAAATAAGTGAATCATAAACAATCTTCTCTATGTGCATAACATCAAGACAGTGCCTAACTGACAAGTATTTCCAATAAGGCAAATCCCATAGGATGGACTTCTTTTTCCACAAAGCATACTTATCAGATTTATCTTTTTTGCGCCCTTTCCTGAGCACTTTACGAAGGAACTTCACTTATTTATACAATTGGAATCCAGTTGTGCGACCGCGAGCTACCCCTTTCTCAACCGTGCCATTAAATTTTGTCTTCATCTTTCGATATCTATGAGACGGGGAGAGGAACCTTCTAGTACACCTATACGTATTCTTATTGCAGTGTGTAAGCCAATCTTTTTCCATGTCATCATCACATACTGGAAAGGCTTTTGCACCTTTATTTTTATACCCGGACAAGTTTCCATACGCAGGGAAATCATTTACGGTGCAAAACATCATGGCACGAAGAGTGAAATTTGTGCGCTTATATGCATCGTACATCGGCACGCCTTCATTCCATAACAACATCAAGTCGTCCATCAAGGGCGTCAAGTACACATCTATGTCATTACCGGGATGTTTAGGACCTCGGTATAAGAAGAGACAACAATAAATATTTCTGCTTCATACACAACCAATGAGGCAAGTTGTATATATTCAATACAACCGGCCATGTGCTATGCCTGGTTCTAAGGGTTCCATAAGGATTCATCCCATCCGTACTCAATCCAAGTCTAAGGTTCCTAGGTTCACCGCCAAATAGTGGGAATGCATTGTCTATCGTCTCCCAGTGTTATGCATCAGCAGGATGTCTAATTAGCCCATCCTTTTTCCTCCCCTCATCATGCCAAACTAAATTCTTAGCGTCTTCTTAATGTGAGAAGAGTCTTCTGAACCTCGGAATGATTGGAAGATACAATAACATCTTAGTTGGAGGTGGTTTCTTATCACTTGATTGCACTTCCACGCCCTTATAACGCGACTCTCCGCATACTGGACATGCATCCAAGTGTTCATACTCCTTTCTATAGAGCACACAATCATTAGGACATGCATCTATCTTAGTGTAACCTAAGCCTAATAGGTTCATCAGTTTCTCAGCATAATAGGCAGACTTAGGAAGATCATTTTCATCAGGAAACATGTCTTGTAAGGCTTCCAAAAACTCTGTGTAGCTTGTATCAGTCCAACGATACTTAGCTTGCAAATTCGACAAGGTTAAAATCGCTGAAAGATTGGAATACTTAGTACAACCGGGAAACAAAGGAGTGTCAGCAGCCTTTGACACATCCTCAAACATGTGTGGCTGTTGATTATCCTGATCTCCCATCGCATTCATCAAATCATCAACCCCGTCTTCCTCCATGGAGACATCCCCTTCCCCTCATTGGCCTCAAAATCATTAGTATCAGTCCCCACATGTACCACATTATCCCTATCATCAACTAACTTTTCGCCATGCCAGTACCAAGTCTCATACCCAATGGGAAACCCACGGCGAAACACGTGGTCCTCAATATTATTGATGTCAGACCACCTCTTTGCATTACCACAATCATGACAAGGACAAGCTATAGTAGGAGTTTTCTTAAACTTTTGATGCTCTAAGGCTGCCAACCGGAATTGCATAACTCCATCTCGAAATTCCCTTTCCGTTCGATCTCCATACATCCAACTACGATTCATTTCTACTATAGTAAAATCAAACATATATTACAACGACAATTACTTCATAGGCATAACCCATCAATGAAATTGTACATCAATTTGGGTAGGTTTCATTTAAACATAAAACATACGTAGTAATAACAAAACGGGTAAAAAATAGTTTGTTGCACATAAAAATTAAAAGATATAGTATATATATTTTTTATGTGGGGTTGAGTAAAAAATAAGGTCTAGTATTGATTTTTATGTTTTACCGCACTTAAAGTGTGCGCGCCTCATATCTAAAAAGCGCACACCTTTGCTTTGCGCCTCAGTGCGACGCACGCCCTTTAAACATAAGTTTGAAACAATATAACTTTTAAAAATCAAAATGATCGATTTCTTTTCAATTTGCACCTAACTAGCGACATATCAATATTCATCAATGCAATTATTTCATCATCCAGAGAACATTTGTACAGAAAAAGAAACAAGAAAAAAACTTTGAAAACAACCATTCTTATGTACATTATGAACTTCAAAGATTAAATATGATTATATACATTATGAACTTCAAAAAACAATCATGGTTATGTACATTTTGAACTTCAAAAATATAAGAATTATATTTTAAATAAGCTTTTCTTAATTGTTTTTATTTCCCATAAAAATTAGCAAATAATATACTAATTATCATTCAAGCATTTTGACAAACATGTTGTAGGCATGAACTAGAAATGTCACTTTTCATGTAAAAAAAACATAATAAAAGTGAATCTTAATCTTTTCTCATCAAAATTGAACCCTAAATTAATAATAACAACCAAAGACTCGAACAAATTTAATACCAAAAAACAATAACAACTAATTTAAAAGAAATACAAAAAAAAATTTAAATCAGAATAATACCTCAACTTGTGGTGGTCGGAGGAAGCAAGACAACAACTAACTCTTGGTGGTGAGATGTCGGTGACTGGTGGCGACTGACTGTGAAGCACCGCAGCAGATAAATCAACAATTTTGCAACAAAACATTCAAACTAATTGAACAATTAACAACAACAAAAACTTATTTAAATGAAATACAAAAAAAAAAAAAATCAGAATTAGCTAATAATATACTAAATATCATTCAAGCATTTTAACAAACACCTTGTGGGCATGAACTACTAATGTTGATTTTTCATACAAAAAACAATATAAGAGTATATCAAAAGCATTTGCCACCAAAATCGAATCATAATTCAACAATAAAAACAAGAGATTAAAACTAATTGAACAATTAACAACAATAAAACCTTATTTAAAAGAAATACCAAAAAAAATTTAAATAAATCTCACATCAACTTGCAGCCTTGCAGGTCGGTGGCAGAACGACCGTCGTCTAGGTAAGAAGGAGTAGACACGTAGGCGGCAGCAGGTGACAACAGGTTGGGGGAGAAGAATCAGCACGCACAGGTCAGGGTCTTCGAAGTCGGCTCCGCTGGTCTTCGTCAGCTCTGCGGGTGGTGAAATTCATCGTGGTGGTTGTAGTGGGTGTGTTGGCAGTGGTGGTTGTGGGTGCGTTGGCATTGGGTGCATTGGCAGTGGTGGTTGTGGGTGCGTTGGTTGCGTGAAAGTGAAAGTGAAAGTGAAAGAGTGGTTTTGAATTGAAAAAAATGAGGGGGAAAAGTGCTGCGTGAAAGAATGAGTGGTCTTCATCGACTCAGATTTTTTTTTTTAATTAGGATCGTTCATTTGGATCGTACCTAAAAACGCACGATCCAAATAATAGTTATTTTGATCGTACATTTTTAGGCACGATCCAAATAGCTATTATTTGTATCTCGCGTTTTTAGGCACGATCCAAATAAATTATTATTTGTATCATGCATTACTGGGCACGATGCAAATAACTTATATTTGGATCATGCCTAAGAATGCACAATAAAATAGCTGTTTTTGGATCGTGCCTCCTTACGCACGATCCAAATGAAGAGTTACAAATATGAATTTTTTTACTAGTGTGGATAAGGGGAGGTCGTTCTAAGGTTCATACCACTCTTTTGAGCTAGTATGACGGCCGGGAAGACGTACACAAACCTACTTTTGTAGCGGAACATCTAACTAGTCATAAGCAGAAATCACGAAGACCAATAACTTTCCCTTGATCGAAGGCCCAACTTTCATTGTGCTTCCATCAATCGGGCAAAGGAAGTCATCACCCACGTTCACCTTTAATTTCGGTCCTTCGGTGGGGATTCTTCTATGAATCCTATGCTAGCTACACACAAGACTCAACATAACCGAACCTTTGGTACCGAAATTTCCATAAACCAAGTCTAAGAAACAACTAAACCACAAACATGGAGGATTTGAAAAGTTTCACTCAAACCACAAACAACTAATAAAAACACGATTAAAACTAAAACTACATACATAAATTAAACCTAAAACTATGAACAATAAAAATCAACAACTAAAACCTAAAAAAAACTATGAACATTACATAAACACCAAAAACTACCTACTAAACCAACATAAGCAACTTAACAACAACAAAATCAAGCATAAACAACTAAAATAACATGAAATCAAACAATAAAACTAACTAACTATAACAAAGTAAAGGAAACAAGAAAAATGCCATGAAGAAGAGAAGAACAATGGCAAGAAGAAGACGAAGAACAAAGCTAGAACTCCATTACATAAATTAGAGAACAAGAACGATAGAGTTTACAAGAGGGAAAATATAGAGAGAAAACTAGCCTAACCTAAGCTTATGAGCTTCTAACATCATCTAAAAAGTGAAATGGGAAGAGGGGGGTATTTATACAACTCCCAAAAAACCAAGAAAAACAACCCAAAATTCATTAAACAAAACGTACAACAACGTGTCGGTGGGCGCTTGGGCGATGGCATCGCCCGCTGAAGCCCCTTTTAGTAGGCTTGCAGGCTATGGCAGCGGGTGCTGAAATGGAATAAGTGGCAACTGCAATCTTCTGAGAACCTACTGTGTTTTGAACATGGTACGCAGCGGGCGCTGGGATTCCATCAGCGGCCGCTGCAATCTTCTTTGATGCTACTGTCACAAAACAGGGGAAGTGCAAACGGGCGCTGGGATGGAAACAGCTGCTGCTGCACTGATAACTTGGTTTATTATGTATTTTTTCCCCTTATTTTGTATGGTTTTATTGTGCTAATCTTGCTCTTAGGAGCCGTTTTACCGCTAATAAGTCGGTTTGGAGTATTTTGTGTCTTTTTTCATGTTTTTTTACAGGATTTAGACAAAATATGCTCTAAATGGGACAAAAGACGATCAAAGTACACCAATCTAAGCAAAGTAGGAGCATTAGGATGGCACAATGAGTGTGGAAGAGGTTCTGGTGACAATAAGTGAAGAATTGGCTTGAAATTGTTCGATTAGGTTCGTACAATTTTGACCACCTCTCACTATTTTGGACATAACTCGAGCTATGAATATTGGATTCAAGAGATTCTAGCGACGTTGAAAAGTAGATTCAAAGAACTTTCCAATGGTAGGTCATAATCTCAATTCCAACTCGAAATGAAGGAGATATGGATATTCGAAGTCTGTACATCAAACCATACTCCGGTACTAGGGTCTGTGCAAACCTTATCGGGGTTCATGCACCCTGATCAGGGTACATGCACCCCGGTACAAGGGTAGTTGCTTCCCCTGCTCATCTCCTTTTCTTGGAAGCCAGAGTTCCCCCAGCATCGGCCCTGGTACCAGAGTACATGTACCTCGTACTGTTGTCTTTGTACACCACTTCACTCGACTTTTTCAGAAGCAAGTACCTGACTCCAGCAATAACCCTGGTACCGGGGTACATGCACCCCAAACTGGGGCCAGCGTTCCAGGCTCCGTTTAAGCCCAATTTTGCCTATAAATACCTGTTTTAATCCCTTGTAATTCTCCTTATGCATTCTTTAGGTTTTCTTTTCTGGTATTAGGATTTCCTTCTCTCTCTCTTATTGTTAAATCACATTAAATTCAATCCAATTCAAGTAAATTCAAGATTCACTTTTTTTCCATTTCTGGTATTATTTCTGTAACGACCCGTCTTATTGCAACATCGATTTCGGAGAAATCGACAAGTCGGTTCGTCACTTCATATAACAAATATTAAACAACTTATTCCAAAACGGAACTATTAATTAAAATAGACTACTTAGGAGGAAAAAAACAAAAAGGTTGCTTCAATCTAGGCTCTCGCATACTCACACCCATGCCCGAGTTAACACAAAACAACAACTCATCATCATTATCTAAAATGGGGGGTCCACCGTCAGTGGCGAGTAACTACGTTGTTCCACTTAAATGTGGAACTAAAACATACATAGACCAATTAGGAGCAAACAACAATAGAACAATTCTATACATAAGCTTAAATCAGACATTCTATAAATATACATCACGTAGTCACTTACCTATTATCCTTCGCAACAAAAGCAAACATAATATAAATTCACTACTTAACCACATGTCATTAACATCTCGTAGCAGAACAACATTCATACATGTAAAGTTCATGGTTAAATCATATATCATAAACATCACGCAGCGGAACAACATTCAAACATATAATATCATGATAACAGGCGACAAAACTATTCAGCGGAAACTCATCAGTCATTTAATCTAGTTAATACCTTAAGAATTTTACTCTTGTGACAACTTTACCTAGAGTCTACCATATTCTTATTCTTATCTTAATTATTATCGTTTGCTTAATCCATGGACTGGTCACTATTGCTCGTAAGGATGCCTGTGCACATCCCAAGTTTCCCAGAACATGTCGGGTAGAACCATGTTTCCTACCCGTAACCCTCCTTTGTGTGGATTATGTCTAAGTCGGACCCTCACTCCCAGATTGGCAGCTCGTGTAACACCTTAGATTTTTGTGTTATTTTATTGCTTGCTTTTGTATTTATTTGTGCATGGTCTATATTTGATTGGACTATTTTGATTGCTTGAGCGTGATTAATTTGAAGATTAATTGTTTTATTATTTTATTTTTTTTATTAATTAGAATTTTTATTTTTATTTTGTAATTAATTATTTTTGGGCCAAGAGTGAATTTAATCGTAATTAGTCATGCTTAAGTGCAATTAGCCCAAGTGATCATCAAAGCCCATTTAGGTTTGCCCATAACCGGCTCCACTTATGATGTGGCTTGATTTGCCACTTGCCTTGTGTTCACACCTTAACTAACTTCTATAAATAGAAGTGTTAGTAACGCTGAAGGATCATTTTGCCATCTAAATCCTCATTTGATCACAATTATAAATTAAACACACTCTCAATTCTCTCCCCATTCCACACGCCATTTTTTGCATTCCATCACCATCCTTTGTTCTTCAATCTCTCAACCCAAAACATAAAGATTCAACCTCTATTGATCTTTAAGTAACTAAACACTCAATAACCTTCATTTCCATTAATCAAGACCTCGAATTTGGGTTTGGTTCCGGGTTGGTTCGAGTGGGTATTGGTTCGTATGGATCGTGCGTGGTGTTCGTTGCTGGCTGTGCGTAGGAGCCGTGATCAAGGGGTGGCAGCCGTTTTTGTTTGTGGTGGCCGTGCGTGGAAGCACCGTGTGGTGGTGGTGGTCCGTGTATTTGCACCGTGTATAACGAGTTCCGGGCAGCGATTTTTTGTATTGTTTGCTATCCCGTTTGATTAAGATAACTTGCTCTATCATCCTAATCTGAATACCATGATTCATAGGGTAGATTTGATGACCAAATCAGACCAAAATTTTGATGAATCTAACCTATGCCATGCGTAATTTTTGGGCAGTTTAGGGAGTTGTTTTCGTGATGTTTTTGCCTTGTTTTCATGCATGTTATGATGGATTATGATAAGTTTAAGTTTATCTATCTTTTTGTTCAATTTTCATTAAGTTTTTATGCTTAGAATTGATGTAAATTGATGATGATGTGGCTGGAATTTTCGTGTAACATACATCTATGGTAGTCTTGATTTCGATAATGGTTCTTGATTAATCTTGATGGGTTTTATATGATTCTTGAATCTTGAATTGATGAATTTAGTTAGAGAATATGTTCTTGATGTTTATTTAATGATTCTTGAGGTTTCTTGAAGTTTCTTTATAATTCTTTTATGAATCTTTAAGTTCTTTGATTAAATCATGTGTTCTTTAAGTGTAGTTTAATTAAAGATTATTAAAGATAATTAAAGAAAGTTAAAGAAAGTACAAAGATTAACTAAAGAAGTTCCAAGGTTATGATGTACATAGTTAGTCTCGAGTAAAGGCATAAGATGCAAACTTGAGAGTAACCAAGATGCAAAGAATGTAAAGATTAGGTTGATTTTGCATAATAGACGCTTAACCTTAGAGTAAGATTCTAAGACTTGGGTTAAGACGCGGCCACTATCCTAACCGCGATATTGGGATAGTTAGTACTTACTATGTCGTCTTTGTGATATGGATTCCGTAAGATGGGTTCATGGGTTTGGGAGTAAGATTCTCATTCCTTGCATAGTAGGAAAGTTCGGTCACGTAAGATGTGTTCATACGAGCATAGTCCGGTCTAATATGGAAATGATAGCGACAAAGATTATGATAAGATTAAGTCAGTTAAAATTAAGTGAGTTTTTGATATTGTTATTATTATAATTATTGTTTTTTTTAATATTGCATGTTTATATGTATGAGTGCCTGATTTGCTTGTTTGATTTATTCTATGTTCATTTGTATCCACGTTAGGGTGGGACTGTTATGTTACTCGCCACTGATGGTGGATTTATGTTTTCAGGTAACTCTGATGATGACGGTGTTGCTTAGCTTTGGGATTGGGCGAGCGCCGTTGACTGATTTCTATAGTTTTATTTTTCCATTATTAGTATTCAGACCTTTAGTAGTTGTAGTGTGTACGTTCTAACTCTAACTACATATTTGGAGTTATTTCCTTAGTAATGACTATTTGGGACCTAGTTATGTACAACTTGTGGTTTTGTACATTTTGGGTTTTGTAATAATAAAATTTGAGCTTTTGTTTTAGATTTTAAGTATGTTTGTATGTTAGTTTGACAATTCCACTCGTCGGTCTCTTCCGCGCCGTTCTATACGAGTTGGGTCGTCACAGTTGGTATCAGAGCCCAATAGTTAAAACTTTAAGTAAAGTTTTAGGATTTGAGTAAACCCGGGAGTTGTGAGCTATACCAGTCCCGAGTGATAAACCCAATTAAGAATAAGTATAAGGGAGAAGAGTGTCGGGTAGAAGACTGGGATAAGACTCTTTTCTCTTATTTCTATTTCTTTTGAGTGCTTGACTGTAGTTGTGGATTTTTTACTGACACTTCCTTTTTGCCATTTTCTTGATATATTTCAGCATTTCCACACCTCGCCGGTCAAGGTCGGGACGACAGAGGTTACGAGCACTCGAAGAAGCGATTCTTACGTTAGCGAACCATAGTCGTCAGCTGTCTAGTTTGCAGTCGACGTTTGATCGTATCGCTCTTCAACGACCACCGACTTACGATGGGGTTGTCGACCCTATGAATTTGGAGAACTACATCCGCGAGATGAGGAAGCTCTTCGACGCTACGTTTTGCCCCGAGGACGAGAAGTTCCAGATTGTCGCCTTTTACTTGAGAGGAGAGGCCGATAATTTGTGGGGCGTGGCTAGGAACGCGTGCATGCCCTTGCATTAGATGTCTTTGGTCGAGTTCGTAGCTAAGGTCCAGGAGAGGTTCTACCCTGACGAGTTACAGTGGCAGAAACAGGAGGAGTTTCTTACTGTCACTCAGGGTAAGATGACGGTTTAGGCCTACACCGATAAGTTCGCCGAGCTATCGAGGTTCGCTACATCTGTTGTGCCATCCGAGGAGGAGCGGGTCAAGCGCTACATCAAGAAGCTAGATCCGAGGATTCGTGTTCACGTGATCAGTAGTGGAGCGAAGTCATTTCAGCGAGCTTACGAGGTAGCACTCGAGATCCAGGCGTCTGTTATCGAGGAGGATGCGAGCAAGAAGAGGACCCCGACCCCGGTGACATCGCCATCTTTCAAGAAGCCCTGATTTAGTGCTCCTAGCAGTACCCCTCCGACTGCTAGTTCGTCTAAGGGATCAGAGAGTTCGAGGTGCAGAGACTATGGCAAGGACTTCCATCTAGGGAAGCGATGCGACGGGACGCCCATTTCATGTTTTTTCTGCGGGAAGGAAGGTCATAAGACATCAGTCTGCCCCGAGAATAAGCCAGGCACCGAGATCAAGCAACTACCTGCACCGAATAAGACTCCTGTGAAGAACCGCGTCTACTGTTTGACTGAGGCAGAGGTAGAGGTCCAGCAAGACGTAGTCTCAGGTAAGTTCCTTGTCTCTAGTGTTTTAGCTTATGTGTTGTTCGATTCTGGTGCAACTGTTTCTTTTGTGGCTAGTAGTTTTGCCTTGGGGACTAGTCTTCTTGGTAGTACCCTTGTTAGATCAGTTATAACTCTCCGTTCTGGAGAGGATTTTATTTTTCAGCGCGAGTACAGAGGAGTGCCCATCGTTATTGCTGGAGAGAAAGCAACGGCCGATCTTAAGGAGTTCCAAATGATGGAGTTCGGCGTAATTCTTGGCAGAGACTGGTTGTCGAAGTATCGAGCGTTTATTCGTTGCCGAGACCATTAAGTGACATTTCGAGGATCGATGGGAAACCGAGTTACCTGATCGTTCTGAAGAAAGGGGTAGAGGTAATTTCGGCCTTGAAGATGAAGAAACTTCGCTAGAAGGGCGATACAGTTTTCTTGTGTCAGGTAAGGGACTTGACTGAGGGTTGTCCGTTGGACGATATACCTGTAGCGAGAGAATTCAGAGACGTATTTCCTGATAAGGTACCAGGAGTTCCACCCGAGCGCGATGTCGAGTTTAATATCGATTTAGCACCCGGGACAGCGCCGATTGCAAAAGCACCTTAGCGTTTCTTCCGCGCCGTTCTATACGAGTTGGTTCGTCACAGCTCGTATACTACTAACCCAGACGACAACATAATCTAGGATCCAGAACTGCACAGATACCGTGATAGAGGGATTTTCTCACCAAATAAAAACCCCCATCGTAGTAAGAGTGGGGGTGTCGAACACGGGGAAGGTACGTCGCACTAGTCTAGGCATGAGCATTGAACGAGCTAGGTCAAATGATGGTCGAGAGAGGCGAAGAAAACTACGGGAACTAACTAAAACTAAACTATGAAAACAAGAATAAAAGGGACTGGAGTAAGAGATCCACGACTCATACCACCATGAAATATGAATCAATTGAAACTCAGACTTAGGTCATGGATAAGGGGAGGTCGTTCTAAGATCACACTACTCTTTCAAACTAGTGTGACGATCGGGATGACATACACAAACCTACTATTTTACGAGACATCTAGTCATAAGCACAAATCACGAAGACTAGTAACTTTCCCTTGATTGAAGGCCCAACTTTCGTGGTGCTTCCATCAACCTGGCGAAGGGAGTCATCACCCACGTTCATCTTTCAGTCCTTTGGTGGGGATTCTTCTATGAATCTAATGTTAACTAGACACGAGACTCAACATCATCGAGCCTTCGGTACCTACATTATCATAACCAAAACCAAGAAACAACTAAATCACAAACATGGAGGATTTTGAGGGGTTTCACTCAAACCCTAGAAATTAACTGCTCACACATAATTAACAAAAGCATGATAAAAACTAAATAAATGTAGAAAACAAATTAATAAAAAATACGAAAAATACTACCTAAATACAGACTATCAAACTCCCCCAAGCTAGCTCGTTTCTTGTCCCCAAGCAACTACTGTGCGAAGAGTTCGACAATTCCCACAGGAGAGGAATTCTACAAGGGACTAAGGACTCCTATTACAGTCTTAAGGCGGCACAAATCCCAATGCTAGGAATTAACTAAACTAAAGACAGAAACCTTTCACACATGAGAACCTTAAAGAATTACGAGGTATCCAAGCCTAAACAACCTAACAACTGTCAAACACCCTTGAATAATCTCAGACATAAGCCGTTAGCAGGAAAAATACTCTGTGAGGGGGTCATTAAGAACAAAGGAAGACAAGGGCACTCACGACTCCCGGAGTTGGCGTTTCTCAAAATTTGACAAGTGACGCCACATACCAAAGATGAGACCTTTCAAGACTATGAAATCAATAGGACTTAAGGTATGTGGACAGTAGAGTGGAAAACTGGATAAGTACGGTCATAGCATCTTATGTACATATTCCGAAACTATAAATAACTATCGACCGAATGTTATGATAATATACAATAGAACACCGGTCGGCTAAGAATACTACTATCTCCTTCTCTAATGATGTACTTTTTTTGAAATGAAACAAGTGTAGGAATGATTACACTTGAAAGGGCGGTAGCAATTCACAAGTCAAAAAAACAGAGAAAATAAAACCGACAAGGTATAAAATGCGACGCTCGGAAATGAATAACCCTAAAAGGGCCTAATTAAAGCAGGGGCTCAAAACCTCACCTAGGTTCAAATACCACCGACTCAGCGTCAACTAAACATGGGACTGAAGACACCTAATTCTAGCACCTCAGTTAGCTCCCAACGGTCTATGATGAATGTACCCTGTTGCACAGGTCCGATCTTGAGCTAGTATGCCAAAATGCCACCTCTTTACCCATCTCATACCATTCTCACACTATTTATAGGAATTTTAGAGGTTCACGACTCGTTTTAGGATTTTTCGGACATTTTTTAGGATTTTTGTTAATTTGTTTTTATGATTTTTCATGCATATTTATTTTCTAAGGGAATTTTATTCATTTTAAATTGCATTAAATAATTTTTCTAAGTCAATTGCATTTTTCTAGATTTTTTTGGTAATTTTTCCATAATTTTCTGAATTTTTACCTATTTTCTATGAATTTTTGAAGCATTTTCCATTCCTAGGGGCATTTTAGTAATTTTACATCATTATCTTCCACTTTTCCTCCATTTTTCACTAATTTATATTTTTGTAAAATTTTTCCATATTTTTTGGCATTTTTAGCGTATTTTTTGAAAATAGTCCGAAAAAAGTCCAGATCAGCTCAGATTATTCCGGAACCTCGCGAAATCTCCCGGAATCTCAAATGTTATGATAATATTACGTAATCATAATGATCTCCATAATCGTATCGTAATCGCATAAAAATCTCGGAGAATCACGCGCAAAATAAGCAAAAAAAATCGACACGGATACAGTCTGGACCTGCGCCTAGACGCGGGTCATGTAACTGGACCCCCGCCTAGGCGAAGGTCTGGTGTCCTCCGGGCTCGATTTTTGCCTCTGTTTTCCTATAAATACGTTCCTTGTCCAGCCTTTCCAAAACACACAATACATCGAAAAAACTTCATACTTTCTATTCTTCTCTCTACTACATAGTTTCTCTCTAAAAAATCACTCAAAAACTCTGTTAAAATCGATGCTAAGCACTTATAAACACATATTCAATCATTTAATTTGGCATTTGGCGTAGTAGTCTCGAGGTCGTAATCGATCGCCGCACATTCCGGTACACATTTCTGAGACCCTTTTTATTTCAATTTCAATATGCTTTCTTTTACTTTAATTTTCATTTTTAATCTATGACTTGCGTCAATCTTGATGACATGCAGTTTTTATTGTTCTGTTCGTGCAGATCTATGTTTTAATTCTTTTATCTTTTTTATTTTTTTAATTCATGTCATCCATTTTTTGCATTTTTCATGTCATCTCCATGTTTATTTTTCATGCCATTTTTTTAATCCATGCATCATTCTATGTAGCATTTTAATTTATTTTAATTGCACGGGATTCGAGGTACGTTCGCACTTTCAATTTCATCTTTTTCATGCTATCGCCGTGTTGAATTTTTTTATGTGATTTATGTGAACCGAATCTCGATTTCATTCGGACTTTTGGACTCATTCTAGCATTTTAATGTTGACTAATTCTAAAGTGGTCACAAACCAATTTTAGGTTAATTTGTGCATTAATTTGAACCAACTTAGTAATTCGAAAATTAGGGCTAAAATTGAGTTATCTTTGTTGCTCTGAAATTGAACAATGATCTTACAGAAGAGACCTAGTAGAGACCGCTCACAGGTGGGCGGGCCCAATGCACGATTGGCCCGTAACCTGTCCCCGAACCCATACTCTTGTGCACGACCATATGGGGCCAATTACTCCTGGCATTGGTATTTCTTCGTATCCGTGGACCGTATAAAACGCACGGTGGCGACTCCTACTAGTCCATATTCACATACAGCATTAACGAGCATTCAAAACAACTCGTGAGGTAGGCGGCCGGGTAAAAAAGACCCCTACAGTTTGGTGACTCCGTTAGGGAATATCACTCCTTAGTGGTGTGGACAAACTTGAAAAGTCTCGTAAGATCATTATTCAATTTTTGAGCATGTCACATAGTGACCTTCCGCATAAGGTCATACTTAGGCCGACGTCTCATATGAGCATGCTCTATGCTCGAGACTGACCCTGGCGGGTTTGATTATGGTTACTTGTGGTGCCCAACCACAATGATCATAGCCGGCCCATCCCAGCCATGACGCGTGATCATCATGCCCGATGAGATCATAATAAGGAATCTGTTAACCGTGTGTCATTCAAAATGAAGAATGATCGTATCGGTTCTTTTTTCTTTAGCCATGGTACCTTTTGACCACCCAGGACTAACCTTAAAAGACCATCATTTGCATATTCTAGGACTAGTGTGTTATGTGTGCATTTGGCCCATTAATCCAGCCCAGCCGAATTTACTTCACTCATCAATCATAAGGGTAACTCAATGTCAAGTCAACAATCCAAATCACCAGCACAGTTCAACAAGTCTCATCTCTTTAGCCCATTCCTCAATCAACTTCTTTAGTCCAAATAACAGGTCCAGCTCATAGTTCACAGTCCATTTCCCCAGTCCAAGTCCTAAGTCCAGTTCTCAAAATGGGGTCCATGTCCATCACAGTCTAGTCCAATCTCATAACTTTCTCGAGTCCAAACACACTTTAGTTTGCCATAGGTTCAGTTCATCTCACAGTCTTAGCACAGTTCACCACTAGTCTCCTCTCAATCCAGTCCGCCAAGTCTAGATAGTCCAAACTAGACATAGGTCCAACTTCGACTCGTCCCGTTCACAAGTGTTCCTAGCTAGACATAGGTTCACTTTAGTTCACTTCAGTGTCAGTCACGCCAAAAGTCTAATACCTTAAAACAGATCTAGATCTGTACTTAGGTTTATACAAAGTCGGTCTCAGTTCAATGTCAAACACAGTCCAGTGTCATGTCCTCAACATTCACATTCTGGAACAGGGTTCTCTTGATTTCAGCTTCGATAAACATGGGCTCCATCGATAGGCCCAAAGAGAAATGAGAAGTCTTAAGCCCATCCATCCGCATCACAAAAGACCATGTCCATTGACCCTTCATCATATTCCATAGCAAAAAAAAAAAAAGAGATCAATGACCCAAGTGGAGAATGACCGAGCACCATAATCACAAAGGCCCAGCACCACATACAAATAGCCCGAACATTCATTCCAGTCCATCTCCAACCCTATGAGTCACCCCAAAGCATGGTTCAATGAACCATGCAGCCTTCCTCTGAGTCAAATCGATGAGTCTTCATCCTAGCCCACTGACCCTTTCACTTCCCATCTCGAGTCTATGTCATACACCCTTTGACCTTTCCACTATCCACTGAATGGCCCGCCATATTTCCATATCCTCCAATATCACTTTCAACTCTATGCAGGTCCAGTCACTTACCCGGCTTCAATTGATTAATTAATAAAATTGACACCTTCACACACTGACCTCACATGCAATATAAACAATCACTTTCACACACGACCTCACGAAGACATGCTTTCAAACGGTCAATGGCAAGTCATATTTGGAGAATGGTACAATGGCCTCAAAATAGAGAAATCAAAGCCCAAGCCCAGCTCAATTACAATCCGAATTCATAATGGAGTATAGGAGATTAAATGGTAACACTCAAGGCTCATTCGCACCTAAAGGGGTTAAATGTCAAAGATCATTTGAAAGCATTGTCCAGAGCAACAAAAGACAGCAACCTCATTCAAGAAAAAGTCGAGACAAAAACAAAAAAAAAAACAAAAAACAAAAAAAAAGAGGAAAAAAAAAACAAAAAAAAAAAAAGAAAAAAACAATCAAGTCAAAAATCAGGCCCACAGAACTACGATGGTCTGATTCCGTAAGGATACGTAGGAAGCCTCTACTTGAGGTCCGACCACATTAATAAAAAATGAAACGAAGCCTAGTTGCCGAGTGATTCTACCTGCTAAGAGTTCGACAATAACATTTGCTAATCTTTGACTCTTACATAGACTCAAACTTGAACCCGTATTTCTAGCCAACCCTACATCTTAGCCACCTCTATTTTCAACCTCAAGTCACAAATTGTTTACCTTTCTATTTTTTATTTTTTTTTCTAATCCTACCCATTCTTTGGTCACCTTCAAAAACTCATTGACTAAACTCTCCAGGAGATAAAGCCACCTAAATCTACTGAGGGTTAGCACATTATATTTGGGGGCTCATCACCATGTTGTCCTTACTCCTGTCTCTTCACAACATCACCCCCATTCTTCACTTGGGGGGCTCCTCTGTTTCTATGATCTAACCGTCTCAGATCAATCTTATCAAGCTGAAATCAAGGAACTCCATCCATGGACCCCATGTCTTCTTCACATCCCATTTCCAATTGAGTCAAAACCCCATGTCTAGGTCAAACACCGTGTCTAGGACAACCTCTGATCACAAGTCACCCTCATGTCATTCCCTCTAACACCTCGTGACAAGGCATTGAGTTATCCTGTCTCCTCCTTTGCATGGACATCATCCTAGCTTGCAATAATTCCAGACCTTTGTAGGTCAATCTTGCCCAGACCTACACTAAACCAAAGTACTCTTACTACCCCAGATCACTGTCAAAGCCCATAGAACTACAACTTCATTCCAGTTCAATCTCAGACTCAGTTTACCTTTCCTGTCATAAACCCGACCTTCACAGGGCTGCGTGGCATAAATCTGACCTTGCCACTCTTTTGTGCGATAAACCTGACCTTCGCACTCACTCAGACGCCGACTCAAACACCGACCGAGACTCTTTACCTGTGATAAGCCTGACCTTCACAGGATTGCGTGGCATAAATCTGACCTTGCCACTCTTCATCGTGCGATAAATCTGACCTTGGCACTCACTGACTCAGACACCGACTCAGACTCTTTTCATGTGATAAACACGACCTTCACAGGGCTGCGTGGCATAAATCTGACCTTGCCACTCTTTTGTGCGATAAACCTGACCTTCGCACTCACTTAAACCCCAACTCAGACACCGACCCAGACTCTTTACCTGTGATAAGCCTGACCTTCACAGGATTGCGTGGCATAAATCTGACCTTGCCACTCTTCTTCGTGCGATAAATCTGTCCTTCGCACTCGCTGACTCAGACACCGACTCAAACTCTTTTACTGTGATAAACCTGACCTTCCCAGGGCTGCGTGGCATAAATCTGACCTTGCCACTCTTTTTCGTGCGATAAATCTGACCTTCGCACTCACTGACTCAGACGCCGAATCAGATACAGACCCAGACTCTTTACCTGTGATAAACCCGACCTTCACAGGATTGCATGGCATAAATCTCACCTTGCCACTCTTTTTCGTGCGATAAATTTGACCTTCACACTCGCCGACACCAACGCCGACTCAGACTTTTTTCCTGTGATAAACCCGACTTTCACAGGACTGCGTGGCATAATTCTAACCTTGCCACTCCTTTTCAATCATATCTGCCACTTCACTGTTACACTTCACTATTGAAACTTCTCACTGTTTGCACTTCCCTGCATTTTTTGCTGCGTGATTACATGTCTGTGTTTACTTGTCGCATGCTCGTTCGATCGTCAAATCAATTGGCTTTTGAACATCACTTTTAACATCAAGTTGCACCGGTCTCAAAGGGGTTAGATCATTAGTTATTTCCTTTGGGATCAGCATACATAAGTCGCGTAGCGCACCTTTGACCTTCGTCTTACAAGACTTCGTCTCTCCAGACTCGGTCAAAGGGGGGGCTAACTGTAGACACCTAATTCTGGCACCTCAATTAGCTCCCAACGGTCTATGATGAATGTACCCTGTTGCACAAGTCCGGTCTTGAGCTAGTATGCCAAAATGCCACCTCTTTACCCATCTCATACCACTCTCACACTATGTATAGGCATTTTAGAGGTTCATGACTCGTTTTAGGATTTTTTGGACATTTTTTGGGATTTTTGTTAATTTGTTTTTATTATTTTTCATGCATATTTATTTTCTAAGGGCATTTTATTCATTTTAAATTACATCAAATAATTTTTCTAAGTCAATTGATTTTTTCTAGATTTTTTGGTAATTTTTCCATAATTTTCTGAATTTTTACCTATTTTCTATGAATTTTTGAAGCATTTTCCATTCCTAGGGGCATTTTAGTAATTTTACATCTTTATCGTCCACTTTTTCTACACTTTTCACTTATTTATATTTTTGTAGAATTTTTCCATATTTTTCGGCATTTTTATCGTATTTTTAGAAAATAATCCGAAAAACCCGAAAACGGTCCAAATCATCCCAGATTATTCCGGAACCTCGCGAAATCTCTCGGAATCTCAAATATTACGATAATATTACGTAATCATAATGATCTCCGTAATTGTATCGCAATCGCATAAAAATCTCGGAGAATCACGCGCAAAATAAGCAAAAAAAAGTCGGCCCGGATACAGTCTGGACCTGCGCCTAGGCGCAGGTTTGGTGTCCTCCGGGCTCAATTTTTGCCTCTGTTTGCCTATAAATACGTTCCTTGTCCGGCCTTTCAAAAACAAAGAATATAACGAAAAAACTGCATACTTTCTGCTCTTCTCTCTACTACATAGTTTCTCTCTAAAAAATCATTCAAAAACTTTGTTAAAATCGATGCTAAGCACATATAAACACATATTCAATCAATTAATTTGGCATTTGGCGTAGTAGTCTGGAGGTTGTAATCGACCGCCGCACATTCCGGTACACATTTCTGAGACCCTTTTTATTTCAATTTCAATATGCTTTCTTTTGCTTTAATTTTCAATTTTAATCTATGACTTGCGTCAATCTTGATGAGATGTAGTTTTTGTTGTTCTATTCGTGCAGATCTATGTTTTAATTCTTGTAGCTTTTTTTCTTTTTTTAATTCATGTCATCCATTTTTTGCATTTTTCATGTCATATCCATGTTTATTTTTAATGCCATTTTTTTAATCCATGCATCATGTTATGTAGCATTTTAATTTATTTTAATTGCACGAGATTCGAGGTACTTTTGCACTTTCAATTTCATCTTTTTCATGCTATCGCCGTGTTGAATTTTTTTATGTGATTTATGTGAACCGAATCTCTATTTCATTGGGAATTTTGGACTCATTCTAGCATTTTAATATTGACTAATTCTAAAGTGGTCACAAAACAATTTTAGGTTAATTTGTGCATTAATTTGAACCGACTTAGTAATTCGAAAATTAGGGCTAAAATTGAGTTATCTCTGTTGCTCTGAAATTGAACAATGATCTTATAGAAGAGACCTAGTAGAGACCGCTCACAGGCGGGCGGGCCCAATGCACGATTGGCCCGTAACCTGTCCCCGAATCCATACTCTGGTGCACGACCATATGGGGCAATTGCTCCTGGCATTGGTATTTCGTCGGTGTCCGTGGACCGTATAAAACGCACGGTGGCGACTTCTACTAGTCCGTATTCACATACGGCGTTAACGAGCATTCAAAACAACTCGTGACGTAGGCGGCCGGGTAAAAACGACCCCTACAGGGACAACCTTGTACCACAAACCGACATAGATACACATCTAGTCCTAAAGGGTTCTCCTAAAAGGGAAAAGTATTCTATCCTAAGAGTTAGTAAAAAAAACATTGAAAATTGTGCGGACTTGAGACTTTAAAGGAAAGAAAATTCCCTATAATGATTCCCCTAGTTTCGTCATCTGGAGACGACTAAACCTATAAAAAGAAAAGACATAAAAGAAAATAAACTACGAAAATAAACTAATATGCAAAAACTTATAAAAAGAAACTAAGGAAAATAAGAAAAGGAAAATAAACTACAAAATAAACTAATAAGCAAAGCAATAAAATGCATTTGGATTTCTCAAAACGAGAGTAGGACCTGAAAATTACCCCAATGACCACTAAAAATTATCACAACACACTATGAAACACAACCACAAGTAAGCATAATCAAACATCCCCCAAGAGCAACTCCCCCAAGCTAGCTCGTCTATCCCATGACCACGACTACGAGAACGCATAAGCGTTCAAAACCCTTAGGTTCACTTAAATACAAGTGAGAACTTACCTGTAGAGGACATAATTTGGTTTGTCGGGAAACCTGTAGTCCAGGTGCACCATTGACACTATTAAAGCGCCTTTAACGCTACCGAAACCATGCCTCGATCGAGGCTCTAGTACTTCACCCTCACTAGCTACGGGTCCTACTAAACAAAAAAAGTAACCGGACCCAAAGGGTCTAAAACCCCCCAAGCTAGAACGAAAGCATCGTCCCGAGGCTGTGGGTGGAGAGGTCTAGATGTCAGGGTCATCCTGGGGGGAAGGGAAGGGTGTTAGAAGAAATGACCTTCCGACACATGATAGTCGTACATATGGTCTGTCTGCATACGGAGACGGCTCAATTCAGAACGCATCTCCGTAATGTTAGCATTAATGGACGCAAAGGCAGCGTTTTGCTGCTACGACAGGGCCTCAAAGACGGCCGCAAATTCAAATTACGGCTGGGGTGGGATGGGTTATGCTTGTGGTGGTTGTGGTGCTGGTTGTTCAACTTCCTCATGAACAAAAACCGGGGGCCCCTGAAATAAGTATATGTCACGCTCGGCTACGGGCTCCGCGGGGATTATAAATGGGTTTTCCTGATGTAACCTGGTTATCTCGGGATTAGGCAAGTAGTGGTGGTGTCTCCCGCGGACAAGGACACTTAATATGTCGTTCTGGCTTGTGTTCTTGATGAAATCATGGTTGAGGAAGTCATATTTGTCAAAGTACCGGGTTTCGAAAAAAAATTCCAACTGGTCAATGTAACACGAATACCCCAGTTTCCTAGCTATAATGGTCACAAAGCCGCCCAATGTGATTTCAGCGGTCATCTTGGGGTCTTTTGTTTGGGCAAGCATACGCTTGACCAACAAGTGACCCGTGTTCAGCTTACCCATCGGACATGGAGTTGTCGCTAAGTAAATACAAAGCAACTTGTCCTTGTTGATCTTCCCAACCTCCTTTTTGGAGAAGATTGAGTAGGTGAACAACCTATGGAACAGCCGTAGGGCAAGGTGATGGATGGCGCTGGCGACCACCCAGGTAGAGTTAAAACGATCCTCACCCGTAATCGCATGCCAAAAGGAAAGCGGGTTAAAGTCAGGAAAGTTTTTAGCACTAAAATCGATGATGGAGTTGGCCGGGTCACAACCTAGGAATACATTCAGCTGGGAAATGGTAATGGTATGACGATCATTGAACAATCGGAAAGACAGTTGGTATTCGGTACATTAGTGGTGGACGCTATTTCGGTGTAGGTAAAAGTACTAAGGAACTCACAGGCCAAGGGTGGGTAAGTGTAATCGACAATGTTCGGGTTAGTCAAATTTTCCCACCCGAAGTTTATGATCAAGGTTCTCATTTCCATGTTGATTTGCAGCGTCAGACAAGGGCGTGCATCATGGAATCGGGTAGGGAGAAATGTCCGCCTCATTAGGTTGTCATACTTGGCCCTATTAGCTTGTGGAATCCTAGTGCGAGGTGGTGGTTGTGGTGGATCATTCTGTTGGTCTGGGTGTGAGGTAACGGGTTGGTCATGTCTTTTCTTTTTTCGGCCCTCAGACATGATTAAGCAAATTAGGTCCAAAAACTAACTACAAAAACAATTCAGCTAGATTACTTCCCTAACCAGTTAATGAACAAGAGGCCTAAACCCAAGTGCCTCAAGTTCACAAATGTACAACAGACTAATCACCAACACAACTCCAAGTCACAAAATCAACCAACACAAAACAAAACAACAATCCAAGACTACAAATAGTGACTAAATAATCAACAAAACAATTGCAAAATAAAAATTCACCCTAAAACTCGAACTAAGTTTAAAAAGAAACTAAGTAAGAAATTAGGGTTTAGAAAATACCAAACTTAGAGTATGAAAATACTCTAAATGATGTCTCGTATTGTAGTTGTTGATGAAATGAGTCCTAAAGCAACCCCAGAACCGTGCCTTTGCTTGTGCTTTTCTTTTTTCTTTTTCTTTTTTTTTTTGAAAATTCGAACCTAGGGTTCGAATTTGAGGAGAGAAAAGTGAAGGAAAATGTGATGGAATGGAGGAAATGGAGTAATGGAGTGAAGAGGATGATATTTGAGAAATATTTGAGTAAGTTTGAGTGAGATTTGAGTGTTAGGGTTTGAGAGAAAAGTAGAGAGAATTTGTAGAATTTTTTTGTTGCTCGTGAAAAATTACGAATTCTGAGACTCAGTATTTATATAAATCGACATCAGCGGCCGCTGACTTAATCCAAGCGGCTGCTGACCCCCTTCAAAATGTTTCTGTAAATATTCAAGAAGCACATCAGCGGCCCTTGAAAATTGGCCAGCGTCCGCTGCAAACAAATTTTGTCACTGGATCAGGCTCAGCAGGCGCTGAAATTCACTAGAAGAAAAATCGTCATTGGATGCGGGGGTTTTAGACCCTTTGGATGCGGTTCAGCCCCGCAGCCAATGTCGTAGAAGCCATAGATCTAAGACCTATGGCTGCGGTTCCTACCGCATCCAAAAGTAACTTATGGATGTGGTTCTTCAAAGAACTTATGGCTGCGGTTCTTCAAAGAACCGCATCCATAAGTAGACTTTTGGGGTTCAATAAATGGTTCAATATATTAACAAAAAAAGACCTTTGGTTGCGGTTCTTCCCCTGAACCGCAGCCATAAGTCACTCAAAAAAATAAAAAAGTAATATTTTGTTTTTTGGATTTCTTATTTCAAAAAGATCTCCCATATATTATATATGCAAAAAAATAATAAATTTTGACTTAATAAAAACTTATCATTACAATGTTACAAACATGAAAAAACACATTTTAACTTATAGAAATTGTATATAAAAAAAATAACTAACATGAAATCTACTACCAAAAAAAAAAAAAAAAAGCGTAAAGCAACAACAGCAGCCCAGCAACAACAGCAGCACAGTAACAACAGCAACACACCAAAACAACAACACAGCAGCACAGCGAAACAGCAACACAGCACCCAAGCCAATTTCTTATTCTTTGGAAAACAAGCAAAAAAAATCTTATTCTTTGGACAATGTTATCATAAAGAAGCACAATTTCTTAATATACTATAACTATAATATAATCAAAGCTAAATAGTAAATACCATTATTTGAAGGATTCATACCTTATAGACCAAGCTTTATTTGAATAACCAGCAGCATATAGCAAGTAGGACAACAGTTGATGAGGGAAGAACCAGCTGACAGCAAGTTGGTTAGCAGGTCACAAGGTTAAAGCAGCAGGTTAGCAGCTAGATTTAGCAGTTCAGTATCAAGAAACAGGAGGTCAGCAGCCAGAATTAGCAGATCAACAGCTCGTATCGGAGGAAACGACAAGCAGGAATAGCAATAACATTAAGCAGTAAACATAAACTGCAAAGCAAATAGTCGAAAATTGTCCTACCGTATACAAACTCGAACAAATTCATCTTAAACATTCCCAAAAAATTGACATGAATAAAGGTAAACAAAAGATGCAAAAGACCACACCTAAATCAAACAAGTTGACATCAATTTTAAAATCTTACTCATATGTCATATCTGCTTCAGGCATCAAAGTGAGCTTGCATAAACTTCACTTGTTTCTTTTTAGCCAAGACTCAAAACCAATCCAATTGGGAAAACAAAGCATTTAGAGAATTACTTACCAAAATCATGTTCATCATGATCAAGATTAACAAAAAGGAAAAAATCAAAAGCAACCTGACCATTCGCAGAATGTCCATCACCCTACATAAGATCAAATCGTGGAATGAAGTTTAATCATGTGTTTTAATTCCTCATTTGACGAAGCTTCCAACTACGACCAATTGGGAAATCATCTTAATAAATTATCCACCAAAAAAATCATAAAACACTTAAAATTAAAAATTGTGGATATTTCATGGTAAGAAGAATGCAAACTCTCTCGTTAGTCGTGATCCTATATAAGCTATATTAAGTGTAAATTTGTCTTTCCAGTTTAATAAAACTAGTATGTTTAAAAAAAAAACATTACGAAAAAGGAAAAAAAATAAAGAGAAGAAAAAGAATGCTCCAAAATTTATTGCAAGAGACAAAGAAAAGGCCAAAAGGCAACAAGTAAAAACATTGAATTAAAAATATGATCCGACATTCTCCTATTTTCATTAAAAAATATAATTTCCATACAAAATGAACCATATAAATGTGAATACTTTGAAAGTTAAGATAATTTTTCCTTTAGAGTCTTTTGTTCTCTTGTAAAATGCTGCACATTCATAAATTATAAGAAAAATTGTGATTATTAGCCTCTCATTTTCAAGGATAACTTAAACCATCTATCAATCAACAAGAATGATGAGAATTGAATGTAGATGAATTCTTGAAAGATAACTTAAACAAGCATCAAATTAGCCAAAACAAAGCAAAATTTCATTAGATTTTTATGCCGTGTATTATTAAAGTTAATGTATAACCTAACATTTCTCCAGTGCCCTTGTCCTATTATAAACCAAAAGCCTCCCAAGTGAGAGTCAATCTCTTGTTGTTTCGTTATAAACCTCTAAGTAACCTAAATTGACAACCTACTTACCATCTAAACTTGATAATTTTTTTATCAAGCTAATGATTTGCAAAGCTGAACAAAAATTAAGCAAAAGTAAAAAATGATAAAATTAATTAAACCTTCCTTATGCAAGCATACTCCTAAACTACAACAGATAATAATTAATCTAAGAATTAACAAACATTAATAAAATCAACCAATCATTGATAGGGGAAAAAAAATTAAGAAATTACCCAGGTTTGATGATCGAAGAAGGAACAACAATCATTGTTCGTGCACCAGCTGCATATAAAATTCAAATCTGGCAAACCAAGGAAAAAATCAAACAAACAAAAAAAAACCATGAAATTAGGCACACTTGGTTTTTGGAGATGGTAAAAATTAAGAAGGATGTCGTTCGAGTTGTTAAAAAAATTAAGAAATTCTCATCTTTGGTTGAATTCGCACATGAACTGCAGGTAAAATTCAAATCTGTCAAAACAAGGAAAAAAAAAACAAACCAAAAAAACCATGAAATTAGGCACATTTGATGATCGAATCGGATGCGAAAATTGCATATTAGCCATAAAAAATAAGAAATTACCCATAAAACAACGAAAAAAACAAATATACTCAACTTTAAGATCAAACAAACCCTAGAACTACAAATTTGATGCGAAATTTCCAGCTTCGGCAAACAAAAATCATGAAATTACCCATAAAACAACGAATAAACCCTCCAAGCACTAAGAACTCAAAAAAATCAAACAAACCCTAAGATCTAGACCCTAAGAAATCAGGAAACCCAAAGGAAAAGTAAGATATAAAGAAACAGATAGAATTTAAAAAAAGGACTGTACCTATATTATGGCGTGGTTGATCTCCAAAAGGAGAAAGAAGTCTATGTTGAAGCAGATTGAGATGGCGATGGCGATGAAGAAGATGTTCAAGCAGATCGAGATAGTGATGGTGATGAAGAAGATATGAGTTCGCAATGAAGAAAGGGTAGAGGACGACTGGAAAAATCAGTAATGCTATTTCAACATGACGGCGATCGAACCGACGGCGACCAAACTGACATCGATCGAATAACCTATGGATGATGCCTTGCTGGTGTGGTGGTACAGAGCAGAGAAGAAGAGATAGAGAAGAGAGACGCGAAGGAGCTGGGGAGAATAGAGGCGCAAAGGAGGAGAAGAGAAACGATCGCGAAAAAATGGAGGAAATTTTAGGGTTAGGTTTTAAATGGTATGTAGATATAGATTAAGGATTAAATTTGACTACATATGGGTGCGGTTCTAAAACCCGCAGCCATAGGTTTAAGAATCGCAACCATAAATACTTATGGTTGCGTTTTTTAGGAACCGCATCCATATGTACTTAATAACAAAATACATAATAAACAACCAAAAGTAAAAATAATCAAAATTAATCGAAATTATTCACATAAAATAAAAATAAATAGTCCAAATAAATTTTGGACCATACATAAAATAACATAAATAAAAAATAAATCAATGACAAAAATACCGAAAAATCTGGGTCATTACAACCTCCCCTCCTTAAAGAAATTTCGTCTCGAAATTTAAGGCAAAGGAGATTGCTCACCATCAAACAGCTCCGGGTACTTCTGCCTCATGGACGCCTCTGTCTCCCAAGTCGCCTCCTCATAGTGCTGATTTCTCCACAACACCTTGACTAGTTGGACTTGCTTACGCTGTAGGGTTGTCACTTCGTGATCCAAGATTTGAACTGGACGCTCCTCGAACGTCAGATTCGGCTCAAACGTGGCCGATTCCACTAGAATGATGTGGCTAGGATCATGTACATATTTCCTTAGCTGGGAAACATGGAACACATCGTGAACATTAGACAAACTAGGTGGTAATACCAATCGATATGCCACCTCCCCAACTCGATCTAGTATCTCGTAAGGTCCCACGAATTTCGGTCGGAGTTTCCCCTTTTGACCAAAGTGTGTCACCTATCTCGAAAATCAGTGGTCTACGTCGATTATCGGCGTAGGATTTCTGACAACTCTGCGCGGCCTGCATCTTAGACCGAATGACTCGGACCTTCTCTACGGTATCTCGTACCATCTCAGGTCCCAAAGCCACAGTATCACTGATTTCATTCCAACAAATCGGACTCCGACGTTTCCTGCCATACAGGGCCTCGTACGGAGCCATATTGATGCTGGAGTGATAACTGTTATTATAGGAAAACTCTACCAAGCAGAGCATACGTACCCAAGTCTGATGATACTCCAGAGTACATGCTCGTAACATATCCTCCAGAGTCTGGATGGTCACCTCAGTCTGACCATCTGTCGCCACGTGAAATGCGGTGCTCAGCTTCAACTTCGTCCCAAAGGCTTCCTAAACTAACTTCCAGAAACGAGATAAGAATCTCGTATCATGATCAGAAACTATCTCCCTCGGAACTCCGTGAAGTCGGATAATGTCCTGGGTATAAGCCTATGCCAGGCGGTCCATCGACTAGGTCATCTTCATCGGTATGAATCTAGCGACCTTGGTCAATCTATCCACTATTACCCAAATGGCATTCATACCATTAAAGGTAGGTAGGCTAACCACGAAATCCATAGATACTGACTCAAATTTCCAGGTCGAAATCGGTAGTGGCTGCAAAAGACCTCTAGGTCTCTGATGCTCGATCTTAACCTTCTGACAGACTAAACATCGAGCTACAAACTCTTCTACATCCCTCTTCATCTTAGGCCACTAGAATTGGCCCTTAAGGTCCTGGTACAACTTGTTACCTCCAGGATGAACAGAGTAGGGCGAGTTATGTGCCTCAGACATGATTCTATTCCTAAGATCAGAACTGTCCGATACACACCACCTCCCTCGAAATCGCAGACTATCCTCGGAAGAGATCTCGAAGCCAACGACTTTTCCTTGCCCTAAAGCCTCTCGAATCCTAGCTAACTGCAGATCATTTTGTTGACCCTCGCGCAACTCCTGAAATAATTCAGGCTCATCACTCATAGATGTCAGACGAAATCTGACAGAACTACGGCTTCTACTGAAGCTCAATCGATTCTTGCGACTCAGTGCGTCAGCAACTCAGTTCGCCTTGCCCTCGCAATAATTAAGCGTCAGCTCTTAGTCCTTAATAAGTTCAAGTCATCGTCTCTGCCTCATATTGAGGTCTTTCTAAGTGAAGATTTACTTGACACTCTTATGATCCGTGAATACCTTACACGAACCACCATAGAGATAGTGCCTCAAGATCTTAAGCGTGAATACTACAGCTACTAGCTCCAAGTCATGCGTGGGGTAGTTACGCTCATGTATCTTCAGCTGCCTCGATGCGTAAGCGATGACCTTCTCACCTTGCATTAGCACACAACCTAGGCCACTCTTAGACGCATCACTATAGACTTCGAAATCCTCCTCATCGTTCGGAAGGGTAAGAATAGGAGCAGAGACTAATCTCTGTGTCAACTGCTGAAACGCTTTCTCGCAAGCCTCCGTCTAAACGAATCGGATCTCCTTATGTAGGAGACTAGTCAATGGCCTAGCAATTTTGGAGAAGTCCTGGACGAATCATTGATAGTATCCGGCCAATCCCAGAAAACTACGAACCTCCGCCACATTTCTCGGGCTACTCCATTTAACTACAGCCTTAACTTTTGCCGGGTCTACCTTAATGCCTTCTTTACTAATTACGTGACCCAGAAATGCTACTTCGCGAAGCAAGAACTCACACTTGGAGAGTTTCGCGAACCACTTATTCTTCCGTAATATCTCTAATACCATCCGGAGATGCTCCGCATGCTCAGGCTCATCTCTCGAATAGACTAAGATATCATCTATAAATACTACGACGCACTTATCGAGTAAGTGATGGAAAGTCCGGTTCATCTAATCCATGAACACGGCCGGTGCGTTAGTGAGGCCAAAAGGCATCACCTCAAACTCGTAGTGGCCGTATCTCGTACAAAAAGCGGTCTTCGGGATGTCTTCTTTGTTGACTGGAATCTGATGATATCCAGATCGAAGATCTATCTTTGAAAACACTCCCGCTCCTCGTAACTGATCGAACAAGTCTTCAATCCTAGGCAACGGGCACTTATTCTTGATAGTTACCCGATTCAACTCTTGGTAGTCTATACACAGGCGCATACTATCGTCTTTCTTCTTCACAAAGAGCAAAGGTGCTCTCCATGGAGAAACGCTTGGCCTAATGAAGCCCTTATCGATCAAATCCTGAAGTTGAGTTTTTAACTCCTGCAACTCCGATGGTGCCATCCGGTAAGGTGCCTTCGAAATCGGTGTTCTCCCGGGTGCTAAGTCGATATTAAACTCGACATCGCGCTCGGGTGGAACTCCCGGTAGCTCATCAGGAAATCCATCTCTGAAATCCCTCGCTGCAGGTATATCGTCCAACGGACTATCCTCAGTCAAGTCCCTTACCTGACAAAGGAACACCATATCGCCCTTCTGGCGATGTTTTCTTATTTTCAAGGCTGAGATTACCTTAACACCCTTCTTCAGAACGATCCCAGAATAGGTGATCCGATTGTCTTGCCATCCTCGGAATGTCACTGACTGGTCTCGGCAACGAATAGTCGCTCGATACCTCGATAGCCAGTCCATGCCAAGAATGACATCGAACTCCATCAGTGGGAACTTCTTCAAATTAGCCATCGCCTGCTCTCCACCTATAACGATGGGCACTCCTCAGAACTCGCGCTGACAAACAAAATCCTCTCCAGAAGGGAGAGTTATGGTCGAACTAACAGGGGAATTGTCTCGAGGATTAGACCTCGAGACAAAACTACTAGCCACGAAAGAAACTGTGGCACCAGAATCAAGTAAAACAAGAGCTAAAATACTAGAGACAAGAAATCTACCTGAGACTACATCTGGCTGGACCTCTGCCTCTGTCTCAGTCATACAGTAGACTCAATTCTTCACTGGAGTCTTAGCCGGTGCTAGAAGTTGCTTGGTCTCGGTGCTTGGCTTCTTCTCGGGGAAAACTGACGCCTTGTGGTCTTCTTTCCCACAGATTAAACATGTAATGGGCGTCCCGTCGCATAGCTTCCCTGGATGGAAGTCCTTGCCAACACCTATGCATCTCGAACTCCCTGATCCCTGAGACGAACTAGTGGTCGGAGGGGTACTGCTAGGTGCACTGAACCGGGGCTTCTTAAATGATGGCGATGTCACTGGGGTCGGGGTCCTCTTCTTGCTCATATCCTCCTCAATGACAGACGTCTGGATCTCAAGTGCTACCTCGTAAGCTCGTTGCAACGTCTTCGCTCCATTACTGATCACATGGCTGCGAATCCTCGGATCTAGCTTTATGATGTAGCGCTTGACCCGCTCCTCCTCAGATGGTACTACTGATGTAGCAAACCTCGATAACTCGGCGAACTTATCGGTGTAGGCCTGAACCATCATCTTACCCTGAGCGAGAGTAAGAAAGTCCTCCTGTTTCTGCCACTGTAACTCGTCGAGATAGAACCTCTCCTGGACCTTAGCTACGAACTCGGCCCAAGACATCAGATGTAGGGGCATACACGCGTTCTTCGGTATGCTCCACCAGTTATCGGCCTCTCCACGCAAGTAGTAAGCGGCGATCTGGACCTTCTCGTGCTCAGGGCAAAACGTCGCGTCGAAGAGCTTCCCCATCTCGCGGATCCAACTCTCCAACGTCGTAGGTTCGGCAACCCCATCGTAAGTAGGTGGTCGATGACGAGCGATACGATCGAACATCGACTGTGATCCCGATGGCTGACGACTATGATGCACAAGCGTAAGAATCGCTTCCTCGAGCGCTCGTAACCTCTGTCGACCCGAACTTGTCCGCCAAGGTGTGGACATGCTGAAATCATCACAGCAACAGACAACAAAAAGAGACAATGTTAGTCAAAAATCCACACTCCAGTCAAGTATACACACAAAAGAAAGTAGGAAAATGAGTCTTATCCCGAATTCTTCTACCCAAAACTCTTCTCCCTTAACTGATTCTAAATTGGGTTTATCACTCGGGAATGGTAAAGCTCTCAACTCCCAGGTTTTACTCAAATCCTAAAACATCACTTAAAACCTATTCGGCTCTGATACCAACTGTGACGACCCGAGTCGCTTAAACCGGCGCGGAAAAAACTGACGAGTCGAATTGTCGATCTAACAAACAAACTTACTAAAAATTAAAACAAAACCTTAAAATTATTATTACTATAACCCAAAAATGTAAAATACCCACAAGTTATACAATACTAAACCCAAATGTATCAATACTAGAAAATAACTCCAAATACTTCCAGAGTCAAAATACACCAAAGATATATCTATATGTCCAAACTATAAACATAACGTAGTCTAGAACAAGAATACTATAACGGCACTCGCCCAACCAATAGTTAAGTAGCACAGTCATCATCAGAATTACCTGAAAAATAACAACAATCCACTGTCAGTGGCGAGCAACATAACAGTCCCACCATAACATGGATACACATAATCATAAAACAAACCAAACAAACATATCAGACTACCAACCAACATATGATAAAAACGTCAAAATACCAATAATCGTAAAAATGACCAACTTTAAATAATTCCAACTTAAAAACCATAAAACATATTTGTCGCTACCATTTACATTTTAGACCGGACTATGCACGTACAAACGCTTCTTACGCGAATGAACTTTCCTACTATGCCAGGAATGAGAATCTTACTCCCAAACCCATGAAGCCCATCTTACAGAAATTCATATCAAACAGGCAGCATAGCAAGTATGCACTATCCCAATACCGCAGTCAGGATAGGGGCAACATCTTAACCCAAAACATAGAATATTACTCCAAGATTAGGCGTCTAAAAGTAAACTTAAGCTAATCTTGCTTACATACATCGAAGTTATTCTCAAGATTGCTTCTTTCGCCTTTTCTTGAGTTTAACCATAATCAATACTACTTCTTTACCAAATCTTTAACTTTCTTTAAACTTTTCTTTAACTTCTTTAAAACAACCTTTCAAAATCTTTACAAAACCTTACTTATATTTAAATAATACTTTGAAAAAAATAAATAAACTTGTACTTAAAAGAACATAAAACCAACTTTCAAGATTTCAAGGTTCAACCAAGAACTCATACAGAACTCAAAGAACTCATCAAGAACCCATCAAGAACTCATCAAGAACTCAACAACAACTCAATCAAGAACTCGAATCACACGAATACCACACGAAAAACTCATCAAAACATGCATGAAAACTTAGGTAAATCATCATGAAATCAACACTCAAATCCCACTTGAAAATCACGCATGAAATAATAACCAATCATCAAAAACTCATCTAACATGATTACTTAATCTATCCTATAATCAAAGTATACATATCAAGGTAAGAAAGTATGTTACCTTTTTGATGAACAAGCAATATAATCACACAAACTTGCAGCCCAGAAAACCCCAAAGTACACGGCCCTTACACGCACACACGGCCTCAACACGGCTTGCACGAACCACCACCATGGCTCACCGTCTTCAACACGGGCACCACCACGGTCCACCACACAAACCAACACGGCACGACTGCCACTGCACGGTCCACCAAACGGCCACACACACGGTCCCTCCACGAACCACACGGACCTATCACGAGCACGACCCAATCGAACAAACCCCAAATTCCAACCCAAACTAGAAGTCCTGAATGGAAACTAATGAGATTATTGTGTTCAAAGTCACCTAAAGATCAATAGCAATTTAATCTTTAAGTCTTGGAATTGATTAGATGATGAACAAAAGATGGTGAAACACAACCAAAAATGGCGTGTGGAACTTATGGCAAAGAGAGAGTGTTTGGCTCATTTTAATTGTGGCAAAATGATGAGAAAGAGTGCAAATGATGGCAAATAAGTTCATAAGCCTTACTAACCTTTCTATTTATAGAAATGGTTTAAGGTGTGAACATGATGCAAGTGGCAATTAGTCCACTAATTATAAGGGGGGCCGGTTTTTTCATGGCTAAAATGGGCTTTTGTGATCATTTGGGATAATAGCACTCACGCATGATTAATCATGCTCAAATTGCATTTGGCCCAAAAAATATTAATTAACTAATTAGAAAATTAAATATTAAAATTCTAATTAATTAAATAATAATAAAATAAATAATAAACAACCAAAAGTAAAAATAATCGAAATTATTCACATAAAATAAAAATAAATAGTCCAAATAAATTTTAGACCATACATAAAATAAACATAAATAACAAATAAATCAATGACAAAAATACCGAAAAATCTGGGTCATTACAACCCGCTCCAACCGCAACCATCTCAACCTCCGCAACCAACGACATCTCCGGCCGCAACCTCCGACAACAACTCTCTGTAAGGTTCAATTCTGTTTTTTATTTATTATAATCAAGTTGTTAATTATTGTTGTTGATTGTTCAACTAGTTTCAATCATTGGTTGTTATTGTTGATTTGTGGTTGAATTTAGTGTGAAATGCTTTAGATTTAGTCTTATTATGTTGTTTATGTGAAAAATCATAATAAGCCTACAAGATGTTTGTTAAAATGCTTCAATGATAATTGATATATTATTAGTTTATTTTGTTTGAGGAAAAAATAAAATACTTAGAAGAGATTATTGCCAAAATGCTTAAATGATATTTGGTTTTATATGTTAGAAGTTTATAATGTGCATAATCATGGTTAATGCTAATTAGGTTAATTAAGAGTATAATTAGTCTATTATAATAATGATTAGACAAATTAGAAGAATAATTACCATATCAGTAGAATAATAATAAAAGCCGGATCTAATAATGTGCAATAAGTTTAAATTAAGTCTTATTAAGATTATGTTCAATTTACCTTATATCTTCTTATTAGGATTTAAAACAAGTTTAGATGAGCAAAAAAAAATAAGGTTAGTCTATTTCACAAAATAAGGTCTTATAATAAGTTGTAATAAGCTCATCATATGATTGTTTATATATAAATTTTTTTTCTTGATTCTTTTTCTTTACAAATGTGGAATTAATGAATATGGATTTAGATAGGTGCAAATTGAAAAGAAATTTATTGCAAATTGAAAACTTTTTTTTAAAATGCTCTGTTATTGCTTCTTAGTTTTGTCCAATTTTCTACATTCACCAAGCTTTGTCAGTGATACATTAATTACAAGAAGTTATGAAGTATATTTTGTTGTTGTGTTTCAATTGTTTGGGTATAATGTTTAATTATCTAAATATATTTTTTATTTAGTTGACAAAAGATCGTTCATGGATGTATGATGGTGTTGACTCATCGAAATTTGTTAATGGCGTTTTAGAGTTTTGTAATTCGGCTATTGCACATCAGGTTAGGACAGGGATAAAGTGATTTATTGTCCTTGTGTTAAGTGTTGCAATGTGTCTAAGGTTTATAGTGTTGATGTGCTTAGGGAGCACATACTTCGCTATGGATTTAGGCCTCAATATCACGTGTGGGTCTATCATGGTGAGGAGGGAGTGTATGAAGAACAATGTGGTGCGGATGATGTGCACACAGATGGGAATGTAGCTCATACGATTAAGGAGGTTGATAGTGACTATGATCATGAAGATGATGATGATTATGTTGGTGAGGATATACATGGTGTGGATGAGATGATGGATGGGATTGAGAATGATCTTTTGAAAAATCAATGTTTGTTTGATTATTTAACAGAGGCTTCTGAAAAGCCGTTGTATCCAGGTTGTGTGAAATTCACCAAACTTTCAGCCGTGTTGTCACTTTATAACATTAAGTCAAGATTCAATTTGAGTGACATTTGTTTCACAACCATTTTGGAAGTGTTAAGTGAAATGTTTCCCGATGGAAATGAACTTCCAACGTCGAACTATTATGCTAAAAAACTTATGTGTCCTTTTGGTTTAGAGTACCAAAAGATACATGCTTGTCTGAATGATTGTGTCTTGTATCGAAACGAACTTGAGAATTTGGAAGAGTGTCCAAGATGTGGGATGTCACGTTACAAGCATAAAGGAAGTGCGGGTGTAAAGGGCCCCCGGCAAAGGTTCTTTGGTATCTTCCAATAATACCAAGATGCAAGCGCTTGTTTTCGATAAAGCAAGATGCTAAGTATTTGAGGTGGCATGCAGATGGGAGAAAGAAAGATAGGTTACTTAAGCATCCGGCCGATTCTCCTGAGTGGAAGAGTATGGATAATTTGCATGACAAATTTGGCGAAGAAGGTCGTAATTTGAGGCTTGGATTATGTATGGATGGAATGAATCCATTTGGAAGTCTTAGTTCGAAACATAGTACATGGCCGGTAGTTTTGGTTATTTATAACTTGTCTCCTTGGTTATGCATGAAGCGCAAGTACATTATGTTGTCTCTTCTCATACCAGGTCCCAGACAACCAGGAAATGACATTGATGTCTATCTTGCTCCACTAGTTGATGATTTGTTGAAGATTTGGAATGAAGGGGTTTCAATGTATGATGCATATGCTAAGGAGATCTTTACATTGCGTGGAGCTGTTTTGTGGACTATCAATGACTTTCCTGCTTACGAAAATTTGTCCGGGTACATCAATAAGGGATAGAAAGCATGTCCAATTTGTACAGATGACATGACATCCACATATATTCCTAATTGTAAACATGTGTATCCATGCAGTCGAATCTTCCTCCCACCTAATCACCGTTATCGAAAGAAGAAGAAGGTATTCAATTGGTTTGTTGAAGAACATGTAGCTTGTAGGCCACTCACTGACGTGGAAGTTTA
This sequence comes from Salicornia ramosissima, assembly GCA_951394345.1. Taxonomy (NCBI): domain Eukaryota; kingdom Viridiplantae; phylum Streptophyta; class Magnoliopsida; order Caryophyllales; family Amaranthaceae; genus Salicornia; species Salicornia ramosissima. Next base: position 25,726,680 of record OX596236.1, read on the forward strand.
TGAGCAGGTTAAGGATATTGAAACTATTTTTGGCAAAACAGGAAAACAACCAGTGGGGATGTGGAAAAAGTGTTCTATCTTTTGGAAGCTTCCATATTGGAGAGATCTACAGGTGAGGCATTGTAACGACCCGACTCGCTTAAATCGGCGCGGAAGAAACCGACGAGTCGAATAGTTATAACTACAACTCGAAAACTTAAGAATTAAAACTAAATCCTCAAAATATTATTATTAAACTTCAAAAGTACAAATACCCACAAGTTTGTACACTACTAATCCAAAAGTCAAGCTAAAAATTACTAAAATACGAGTAACTCCAACCACACGTCAGAGTCCAAAAATAACGTATAAAAGCCCATACAATAGTCCATAACTATCTAAAAACAATAACAAAATAAAAGTACATCCAAAACATAAACAAACGCCGCTCGCCCAACCCAGAGCTAAGCAAGTACTTCGTCATCAGAATTACCTGTAAAACAAACAATAGTCCACCATCAGTGGCGAGTAACATAACTGACTCACCCTAATGGGAATACACATGAACATAGCACAAATCAAATAATCAATCAACAATCCACAATACGCGAGAACATCCCAAAAAAAATACCGAACTCGACTCAACATCCTAACCAATCTATCTTTGGCGCAATCATTCATATACTAGACCGGACTATGCTCGCACGAACGCATCTTACGCGATCGAACTTTATACTATGCTAGGATTGAGAATCTTACTCCCAACCCCATGAAACCAATCTTACTGGAAATCCATGTCCCGTGAAACCAATCTTACTGGAAATTCAAAGGATAATATAGTAAGACTCCAACTATCCCAATACCGCGGATGGAATAGGGGCAACGTCTTAACCTAAACACAAAGAATCTTACTCAATGTATTAGGCGTCTAGCGATGAAATCAAGCTAATCTTTAATTAAACATCTTATCATTTTAATCAACTCAATCATAACATAATTATATTCAAGAATTGCCTTTACGCCTTGATTCTAGAAAATAACCAGTTAAACACGAAGTTATTCTCAAGATTGCCTTTGCGCCTTGATCTTGAGTCTAACCAATATTAATCCATTACTTTTAAATCCATTCTTTAACCAACTTTAACTCAATCTTTAACTTTCTTTAATTATTAGACCACTTTCTTTAACTTTCAAGATTCAACCAAGAACTCAAAGAACTCAACAAGAACTCATAAAGAACTCATTCAAGATTCAAGAACTTCAATCAAGAACTCAATCAAGATTCAAGAACTCAATCAAGATTCAAGAACTTCAATCAAGAACTCATCCAACATTCAAACATCACACGCGTATCATCAAATATTACTCGAAAATTACCCACTTAATCTTATCCAAAATTCATCAAACTTTAACACATTCATCGTGACCATAAAACAATATATTCAATCATAAAATCATCATATCCATCATCGAAATATCATTAAAACAACATAAAAATCAGATTAGAAACCATACACAAAATCATGATCAAACTTCACCAATTAACCCATACATGCATTTAATCTATACTATAATCATAGTATACCAACTAAGTTGAGAAAGTATGTTACCTTATTGAAGATATACACACCAATTCAACACAAGAAGCTGCCCGGAAAAATGACCCACACGATCACACAACACGGCCTACACACGCACGGCACGTCTTGCACACACGAGCACAGCTATTGTTGCACGGCTGTCCAGCACGGCAGCCACACCACGAACACCCCTTGCACGGCCCGTCTGCACAGCTGCACCACCACGAGCACGGCCCACCCTCTCGTACACCACCACGGACCACTCGAACAACCCCACACGAACACGAACAAACCCGGAAAACAATCCAAACTAGTGATCTTGAATAGTATTTTTGAGGTTTAGATTGTGTTTTGGTACTTAAAGATCAATAGAGGTTGAATCTTTAAGTTTGGGATTAGAAAGATGGATGAACAATTTGATGGTGAAAAGTAGCCAAAAATGGCGTGTGAAACTAGAGCAAAGGAGAGGGAGTTGTGTTTGAATTTTGATGGCAAGAGATGGCAAATGAGCAAATGGTCTCATAGCTCACTAACTACTTCTATTTATAAAAGTTAGTTAAGTGTGAAAGAAAAGCAAGTGGCAAGCCTTGCCACCCTTGGGTAAAACCGGCCAAAAGGGAACAATGGGCCTAAAATTAGGCTCTCGTGATCAATTGGGCTAATTTGCATAAACTACATGATTAATCATGCATAAATCGATTTAGCCCAAAATATTAAATAATTAATTAGAAAATTAAATAATAAAAATTCTAATTAATTAAATAATAACTAACATAAATAATAATAACTGCAAATCAAATAATTCGAATTAAATCGAAATTATTCACATAAAATAAAATAAATAGTTCAAAAAAAATAAATTTGAACTATACGTAAATACACATAAATGCACATAAATTATCGGCAAAAATACCAATAAAATCAGGGTCATTACAACCTCCCCTCCTTAAAGAAATTTTGTCCCGAAATTTCAAGGTGCATGAGATCGCTCCCCTTCGAACAGCTCCGGGTACTTCTGCCGCATGGACGCTTCCGTCTCCCAAGTCGCTTCTTCATGGTGTTGATTTCCCCACAACACCTTGACAAGCGGTACCTGCTTACGCCGCAGGGTCCTCACTTCCCGATCCAAGATCTGGACGGGTCGCTCCTCATAAGTCAGATTCGGCTCAATCATGGCCGAGTCCGCTGTAATCACGTGAGTAGGATCATGTACATATTTCCTTAGCTGGGAAACATGGAATACATCATGTACATTAGCCAAACTAGGTGGTAATGCCAATCGATATGCCACCTCCCCAACCCGTTCTAGTATCTCGTAAGGTCCCACATATTTCGGTCGAAGTTTCCCCTTCTGACCAAAGCGCGCCACTCCTTTGAATGGTGAAACCTTAAGCAAGACTTTGTCACCTACCTCGAAAGCCAGCGGTTTACGTCGATTATCGGCGTAGGATTTCTGACGACTCTGAGCGGCCTGCATCTTAGACCGGATGACTCGGACCTTCTCGATAGTATCGCGTACCATCTCAGGTCCCAAAGCCACAGAATCCCTGATATCATTCCAACATATAGGACTCTGGTAGGCCTTTTATGTCGTTAAAAATAAAAGACTTATCAAAAGTAAATTTCTCCTACTCTCCAATTACAACTAGTGTAAAGGGCAAGTAAGGTTCGTATCCACAGAGAACGGATTTATGTCGATTTAATTGTGTTAAAATGTATTTGGATTATTAAAGGGGAGAATCACTAATTCCTTAGTGATATTGGTAACAAGGGGGGGGGAATTGGAGATTTTAGTGATAAAATAAACTAACAACTAATTGATTACGGGAAAATTCTAGTTTTAAAGAATCTTAGGATTCGGTTACAACGACTCTGACTCGGCTAATTGAATTAGACTCTCAATTACCAAACCATTTCAATACTCAATTAATTATTGACAAGAGTAAACTCTTGTAGTCCCCTTAATTAGCTAGACAAGATAAATCGTAAATTGCCTAAAACCCTTAATGTTCAAAGAACACGCAGTGAACAAAAGCTTTAAGAACGGAGACACAATAAGAACGCAATTATTTAGAGAATACGCAATAAACAATTAACGTTTAAACAAGCTCTACTAAATTGTTCACAATAAGAATACGCTTAAGCATGAACAAGATAGTTGCTACTCGAGGTTGAACACAATAATCGATTGTGTTCAAACCCTAGTAATGATTTTGTAAAATATAATAACAAGACAAAGATCAAGCTAAAACATTCAACAAAACCAATAACAATTCATATAAGAGCAAGTAAATAATTGAAGTAAAGAAATAGTTTAGAGTTAGAGAATCCTCACAAGGAGCCTTTTGGAATCATTGAAACCAATCCCAAGAACAAGTTTAAGCTACCATTTGCATTGATGAACAAATATTCTTCATTGATTCCATGATTAAATATCAAAATTACAAACTAAAGATTTAATAGTTTTTTATGTAATCTAAGGAGAAACTAGAGAGAATTTAAGCTAAGGAACTATTTGAACATGAAAAACTAGATCTTTTTTACAATGAAAAATCACTTTTCTATTTATACTAAACTAAATTATAACCTAGAAATCAAGTGGATGAAGCCGCGTGCAGAACAGAGCAGATGGGCGCTGGCAGCGCCCTCAAAGGCGCGGGGTGCGCCCCTCCTTGGAAGTACTACTGTAACATGGGCGCTGGCAGCGCCCCATAGGCGCGGGGCGCGCCATTCCTTGGAGGGATACTGTGATGGGGGCGCTGGGCGTGCCCCAAAGGGCGCTGGGCGCGCTTTCTTCTTGATGCTCACTGCAATGGGGGCGCTGGCAGCGCCCTCTGAGGCGCGGGGCGCGCCCCTGTAGACTGTCTGTGCAGCTCGAACTAAAATAGCCATAACTCTCTTGTTCCTTAACGAAATAAGGCTTATGACCTACCGTTGGAAAGCTCTTGAAGAGAGCTACAACCTCCAATTTGAATCACATAAATCCAATGAGTATATTGGGAGATATTTCTATTTGAAGTTGGACTTACTGCATTTGGAGGTTCACAATAAGGCTTTTCTTTCCCTCTAATGCTTAATGATTTCTTTAAGTGTGCTTGGCGCATGATCAATGACTCCAAAAATGCTCCTAATGATGTTTCGTAGCTCAAGACTACAAGAACACATAAAACCAAACCGCAACTACAAACTACACTTATCCTAAAAAGCATTAAAAACTGTAAATTACACTACAACTTTACATTTCAAGCCAAACTCTCGTTTAAACTCAAAAGTAACAAAATGTGCAATCTTATGCTAAACTAATTACATAAAGGAACTAAAAAGAAGTTAAATAACTCGTACAAACTGGACACATCAGACTCCGACATTTCCTGCCATACAGGGCCTCGTACGGAGCCATCTCAATGCTGGAGTGATAGCTATTGTTATAGGAGAACTCTATCAAGCAGAGCATACGTACCCAAGACTGGTGATACTCCAGAGTACATGCTCGAAGCATATCCTCCAAAGTCTGGATGGTCCTCTCAGTCTGACCATCAGTCGCCGCATGAAAAGCGGTGCTCAACTTCAGCTTCGTCCCAAAGGCTTCCTGAACTGACTTCCAGAAACGAGACAGAAATCTCGAATCTCGATCAGAAACAATCTCCCTCGGAACTCCGTGAAGTCGGATAATATCCTGAGTGTACGCCTCCGCTAGACGCTCCATCGACCAGGTCATCTTCATCGGAATGAATCTAGCGACCTTAGTTAACCTATCCACTATGACCCAAATAGCATTCAAGCCATTATAAGTGGGTAAGCTCACAGCGAAGTCCATAGATACCGACTCAAATTTCCAGGTCGGAATAGGTAGTGGCTGCAACAGACCTCCTGGTCTCTGATGCTCAATCTTGACCTTCTGACAGGTCAAACACCGAGCTACAAACTCCGCTACATCCCTCTTCATCTTAGGCCACCAGAACTGGCCCTTAAGATCCTGGTAAAGCTTATTACCACCGGGATGAACAAAGTAGGGCGAGTTATGTTCTAACCATTTTGTATCAATTGTATCCTTCTCTACTCAAATGTATCACTTTTTAGTTAAATGTACCTCCTAAATTTAGTATATATAGATATGAATAAAATCAAGTTATAGTCGTATAATTTTGATATGTGTTATCCAATTTTAATATGTACCAACTGAATTTAGTGTATACTCCTTGAATTTAATATGTATTACTTAATTTTAATGTGTACCCTTTAAATATAATATGTACCCTTGAATTTAATAAGTATTAGTTGTATTTAATATCTACCATATGGATTTAATCTGTACCCTTTAAATTTAATATGTACTCTTGAATTTTAATATGTACCCCTAAATTTTAATATGCACCCTTGAATTTTAACATGTATCCTTTTGAATGTAATATGTACCCCTGAATTTTAAGATGTATCCCTGAATTTTAATATGTACCCACTGAATTTCAATCTTATCAGTTGATCTAAATCTAACGGTCATAAATGAAGGTTTTTAGTTTTCAACGAAGTCTTGGTTTTAGTAGATCCTGGCTCTATATATATATATATATATATATATATATATATATATATATAGAGAGAGAGAGAGAGAGAGAGAGAGAGAAGTAGGCTCATGTGAGAAGGACTCATTAGGTGAGAAGGGTGAGAATTGATTATAACCCTTAGATCAAACACTAAATGGTCAAGATTTGACAATGTATTTCCCCCTTAATTTTTTTTCAGCTGCTCCAATCCACTAGTTTGACGCTAATCATTTGCATTTCTGCAAGTCGTCGCAATCCCACTCCACTAAGCTGCTAAATTTTAATTTCCACTTGTAATCTTCAGAATTTCTTAAGGCAAATTCATCATCATCTTTATTTTATTTTTTACTACTTGTATGCCATAATGTATTTTAGGTTTTTGCTTGATGTATCATTATTATGATGTATTTATTGTAGTAATTTGTTGTACCTATAACTATAACTTGATGTACCTATAATTATTCCTCAATGTATCTAATTTCTCACATTTCTCATCATAAGCACCTTTCTCACCGGAACCCAACCCTATATATATATATATATATATATATATATATATATATATATATATATATATATATATATATATATTTAAGTGTAGTATATTACACTAACTATAATTTATTTTTCTTTAATAACATGCATGTATAGTATATAACACTAACTAATTTTTTTAATACATTTCCAGGATAACGTTAGTCATGGATGATGAAGATGACGTTCATAGTGGAACCAGTAATTCTGGAACTGACGATTCAAGAGATGAGGATTATGATGCGGAGAAAGAACGTGATAAAGGTGATGCTGATGACTTAGAGAATATGACCATTAATGAAAATGAAGCACATAATGGTAAAAAAAAATCCACCGCCTAAAGGTAAAAAAAAAAAAGAGTACCAAAAGTAAAGTTATGAAAAAGGGCGGTTCTCAAAACAGTAGAGGAAGAGGTCCAACAAAAGGAATTAATGTGAAAGAACAGATGTACCTCGAATACAATTACATGGGGCAACCGTGCGGAAAGTGGCATGGAAAGTATGGATCACAAATTGGACTTTGCATGCGGAAACTATCCATTTTGTGGGCATGGAATGAAGTACCTGAAGGCGTGAAGCAAACGTTATGGGATGATACAATGGTAAGTCTTATTTCTTGTCTAATTTTTCTTATCCAATAAGAGGTTTTCATTATTCATTCTACAATAAACTTATTATTATTGTAAATCTTATTTCTTGTCTAATTTTTCTTATTTTGCTTTGTAGAATCTATTTCATATTCAACCCAATGAACAGAATTAGGAAATTTTTTTTTTCAGCTCTTTCGCAGAGATTTAGAGATTTCAAGTCAAAGTTAGTGAATGGATGGATAACTAGGACAAGAGAAAGATCTCGAGGTAAGAAGAGGAAGCATGACAAGGAAGGAGAGGTAAATGAAGGAGAAAAGAGTATTGAAGAAGGAAGGGATGATAGAGATGCAAACAAGAAAACACCGGAGAAAATGCCTTATGAGATATGGGATCATATCTCAAAAGATGATTGGGATGCATTTGTTACTAAAAAAAGAAGACAAAGAACTTGTAAGTACTTGTAGTTATGTCAAATGAATTACCTTAATTTAAATGAATAATATTTATTTGAATAAATCGAATAATAAATTTCCTTTTATTTTTAATATAGGAAAGGAGTAGTAAGGCTTCGCCAAGTGCAAAGAAGAAGAAGTACCGTCATCATATGGGTCCTTAAACCTATAATGAAAAAAGAAAGGAGTGGATCAGTGAAGGATTTAATCCAAATTATTGCTCATTGTCGTCAACAGGGGCATCTAGCTCTCAAGTCACTGGAGTGAAGGTTGATCGGGTTAGTGATTGGTATTGTTCACTTCATAGTAAAACCAAAAGAGATTGAGAATGTAGAAACCATATTAGAATTAAACATTTTTAATTAAGCCAAATTAACCCATTTAACAACTTCTCTTTATTTTTTTCTTATATGATTTATATTTTAGGTTTACAAGGTTTCAAGGGAAACAGCTTTCAGTGTTGAATAAATCAAAGTTGTTCGAGACTTATTTGCAGACTTTATCTCCGAATGCATATGTTCTCTGTAAAATATATAGGTTTTGATATATTATGTAGGAATTGTTATAAACTTTCAAAAATTATTTACATTGGATTTGTATGTCGTAGTTGGACACAGACGCATCGGGTATCACGTTTGTGTGCTAAATTTATTATGCTTTTGGCTGGTGTAATAATGTGATGATAGATGAATTGTTGGATTAATTTATATAAATTTATTTTGAGTATATAGTACAATATGTGGTGGAAATTGAAGGTGAATGTTTAGTTGTTGAACAAAAGCGTTTGTGTCCTAAATTGAAGGTGAATGTTTAGTGGTGGATTAATTGATATAAATTTATTTCTCATCTACATCAAAAATTGTTCCCTTCAGGGCAATGGATTTGTCAGCCTTCTTTCCTCCCTTGGAATCTACCATCATTTTATGAGTCAGCAAAGATCCAATTAACTATTCTAGAGAAAGTTTGCTTAGATCCTTGGCCTCATAAATGGCAGTAACTTTGGGTTGCCTGCCCCATCCCAAATAGACAAACAGAGTTCATGCATCTGTTAGGCTTCTTAGCGTCTTTCTAACCAACTCTTCATCTGAAAAGATTTCCCCTAAGGACTTAAGATCATTCACAATGGTCATGAATCTAGCAAAACAGTCATTTATACTTTCATCCTGAAAAATACTGAACAGTTCATATTTGGACATAAGTAAATCAATTTTTGACCTTTTTACCTCACTTGTACCTTCATAGGCAAGTTTCAAAGTGTCCCATATTTCCTTGGCAGTTGTACATGAAAAGATTATGTTGGTTTCATTTTCACCAATGGCTTGTTGCAGTATAGACATGGCTTTGGCATTCTTCTCTGATTTTTTGAAATCAGAGGACACATATTCAGATTCCTTCTTGGCCACATAGATTCCTGATTCATCAAGTTTGCTCACTTCCATGGGTCCATTCTTCACTATCATCCAACATTCATAGTCAATGCCAATAATGATATTCTTCAGTCTGTTTTTCCACCATGTATAGTTCTTGCCATTAAACTTTGGAGTTTTGTTGTCATATCCCATAGCATTCATTTCTTGAGAGTTCATCTTCTAGGATGTTAAGCCTTTGTGAGAAGACCCTTGCTCTGATACCAATTGTAGGATCTAGAACTACTCAAGAGGGGGGGTTAATTGAGTTGTTAATGGTGGTGTCAGATTTTTACTTAAACTAACTAGACCAGTTGGAACTGTTCTAGGTGCGGAAACAGTTAAGCAAATAAAGTAAATTGAACACACAGATTTAATGAGGTTCAACTGCTCACACTCAACCCAAGTGTCCCAAAACATTCTTGAACTCACAAGAACAAGTACAAATCAACTCATAATGGTACCCTTCACCAACCCCTCTGTTGGTGACAAAACACAATTCTTTTTCTCACAGAATTTTGCTCTCAAAGCTAGAAAGTGAGTATAATGAAATTCTAATGGTGAATTGTTCGAGACTGATTTTTTGCAGATTGCCTTTAAGTGCTCAATGATTTTCTCAGTGTGTCTCATCTCTATGATTTTGTATTAGTTATTAGCTTTTATAATCGAGCAACAAGCCCTATTTCAGTTAGGGATGTAATCTTGAATATTTGAGAATCAAGTTACTTTCCTAAATTATCCGGGTGAATAATATATTCTGATTTGATCAAAATATATTATTCTCTTCCATGAATTATACCAGTTAATAACTGTAGAAATCAGCAAAAATATGGCAACAATATTTTTCAAATTATTTTCAAACATTTTCAAAAACTTGCCATAAATCATATTTAGGTTAGAACTGTTCTAGTGAACTGTTCTACATCGACCATAGTGTTCTAGTTATAAACTTCTTTTAGAACTTTATAACTTTAACACATGCACTATAGTAAGCAACAAAATATTCAGTAAGAACATTCCATATACAAGAGACTAAGTACAAGATATTCTATGTAAACTAAGCTCCTTCAAATAGTCTCTTCATGATCTTCAAGAGTGCTTCCTTTTTCTTTACTTTGATTTGAATCAACCAAGCTTCTCCTGAACTCATCATCAACTTGTTTCTAAGACATACAATCATGCAGACCAATATAACAGGTTATCCTAAGCAGTCTAGCAAGACTATAAACTGTTCTAGAAAACATCAAAACTGCTCCTGAGACATAACTATTCCCCAAACTGTTGTGGTTTGTCATCATTCAAAACCAGGGAAGTATCAACAAAATATAATAACATCAAATTCGTAGATTATATGGAAGAAATACACTTATAAATAGAGGGAAAAAAGGGCACATACTTAGTATCATTAAGTTCCATCATAAGCTTCTTAGAATCTTTACCATTTCTATGAAAATTCTCAATTGTACCAGATTGAACAACTTGAGCAATAATGTCTTCAAATTTTGTTTACACAACCGATCAACCATGTTAATATATCATAATACAATAAAAATATGGAGAAAGAATAATCCGTGTAGAGGAATAATATAATAAACATATCAACTACAATATTAATCTATTAATATTTTATCATAAAGACTTGTTGAAAGTAATCATGAAATGATAAAAAGTTAAATCCGTGTAGAGGGATGACAAAATCATCGTCACATGGTGTAACCTTAGTTGTAAAAAAAAATATTGTAAGGGTTAAATGTGGTCCTATAATTTCCAGCATTTTCACCAAAACCAAAATTTGTAATAGTACATAGTTGGCCTTGACTAAGCATCTACGAAAATCAATTAATCAATGTATGCTTCACACTGGCTTGTATTTTACTTCCCTAAAAACATTAGGTAAACATGTCAGTAGTTATGAAAATTCCTTGCCAAAAAAAAAGTTGTAAAAATAAACGAATTTTAAAAAATCACTTAATCATTGTATGCTTCACACTAGCTTGTATTTTACTTCCCTAAAAACATTAGGTAAACACATCAATAGTTATGAAAATTCCTTGCCAAAAAAAAAATTTGTGAAAATAAATGAATTTTAAAAAACACCTAAAAAATAATTTCACCTTTTTATCCAAGAAAACCATTTCAATTAATCCCTCCTTGTTTAGCTCATCATATTTTGGAGGCTTCCATGAATGTATGATTCGTATCTTGATAGTTATCATCTCCGTCAATTGTGTTAGATCCTCTACGAATTTGTATTCATTTGCCATATTTAAAGGCCACAAAAAAAAAAAAAAAAAAAAAAAAAAAAAAAAAAAAACAACCCTAAAAAACTAATTGCATTTAATAGAAGTAAAAGTTCAAAAAATAATATAATATGAATAAGAAAGGACAATGAAAAGAGTATTAAAGGAGTATAAGAAATTTTTTAGCACTATAGGATTAAAGAGATAAAAATTGTGAGCTTATAGAAACTGACTTTTTCGTAAAGGAAAATATGAGATTATTGTGACTTGTGATTGATGGAGAACATATAGTATTGAAAATATATATAAAAGAGTGAACAACTTTTATAAAAAAAAATAGATATAATAATAAGAGAAATTATTCATCTAACCGGTCACAACTCCCAATGGAGAACACTTGCTTCAACGTACTCAACGTGATTAAATATGCAACAATTAATCAAACTCTTTTTGAAAAAAATATATATTAAATATTCAACTGTATACTCTCTATATGAGTATTTATGCATTTTGAGTCTTTGGATGCTTTTTGAAGCTATTGTTTATTATTTTGTACATTCATCCTATCAATAGGTTCTATCCTTTTTAATTATTATGCACGCATGATACCTATTGTTTATTGTTTATTATTTCGTACATTGAACCTATCAATTTGTCAAAATGACTCTTTTCATATATTCAATACATTTTTTATTTACCGGTTTTCTGTTTGCTTGGAAACAGGTGAAACTTGTGACAGTGTAATATGCAAAAACGTTTTAGGCAAGAAAGTGTGAAATGTGAACCTGCCACGTGGACAGTTGTGGAGGGAAAACTAAATAGTGGTTTCTCTTTTAGTTTAAGTTATAGATAGATTATAGGTAGATGTGCCGAAAATTTAATATTCTCTATGTGTATACACGAACCTAGGTCCAAGAGATGAGTCTAGAAGAATTATCCCTCTACCTTAAAATATTGGAACTGAGCACCCTAGTTTTAGGGCCAAGGCCGAAGCCCAACAGCAGCCTTACCATAACTAAAATTGAAACTACTCATTGAGGGCTATGAATCCATAATTCATGATACTCTTTTTTTTTTTGACGGGATGAATCATGATACTCAAATAGTCATATTATCATATACTCTCTCCATAACGAATTAATTTCAACATTTGTTTTTTCAAGTATTTTGATTGAAGCGACTTAATGGTGTAAACGAATGAAATAATCAAAATGGTTTTAGTACAAGAAAGAATGTGATTATAAGTTACTAATATTAAAATTATTTTGATTAATTTGACATTTTACACCCTTAAATCGCTTCCTCAAAATACGTGAAAAAATAAAAGGTGAAATTAATTCGTTACGAAGGGAGTATATTTCCTTCAGGCTTTGCAATATTTTGCAACAAAAAATAAAATAAAATAAAATGATGCAAGGCTCTCAAGGGCAAGAATGTAATTTTACCATAGGAAGCCTGCTAGACAGATAAGATTATGAGCAAGTGAAAGGCAGACATATCATGAGAAATTCCCACCATATCCATTTCCTTCACTAACTAGCTACTTTTGTTAAGATTAACAGTTCATATAAATTCAGTAAAAGCCTAACACTGAAAGAATTTCAAGGCAAAAAACACTAAAAATGGCAGCCAAAATTTCTCTGTCTTCTTCATATGTCACTACCAAACTTCATCTCCTACCAAAATTACCCTCAACTTCAGCATCCCACATCCATTTTTCTCCAAAATCCAGCCATTCACATTTCAGAATCACTGCTAAATTAGGTCGATTTTTCTCAACTTTTCACTGTTTTTTTTTATTTTTATTTTTATATTTAGTCATTTTTGTAAATTAAAATGTGTTATTGCAAAATCTAAAAGATGGGATTTTTTTTTTATAATAGGAGGAGATGAATTAGATGATGCTGAATCAAAGAAAGATAGTGGAAAGAGAAAATTCATTACCAAAGACCAAGAACCAGAACAGTGAGTTTTAATTACACTTACCCAACTAATTCATTTACTTTTTTTACTTTACTGAATTATTAAAAATATAGAGTATAGTATAATTGCAAATATATTTATATGCCATTTATTATTATTTCAACATTTTTTTGGTTGTTAGAACTGTCAACATGGCAATGTATGGAAATATATAGAATTCTCCATGGGAGAATTGGGGGGGGGGGGGGGTTAAACCAATTTGGCACTCATTTCAATATCCAGTGAAAGAAAGAAAAGATTAGCAATGGGAAATGTTTGGTTGATATTGATCAAAATTCACAAGGTTATCCGACAAAAAAGAAAAGATTTTTGTTGAGACTCACTTTTTGTAAAAATTAAAGGTAAAAGTGTAAAAATATAAATAAAAGAAGGTAAAAAGTAGTGGTATGAAGTGGTAAGTAAGGGTTATAAATGTAAAGTTATATGTGGGCCATTTGCAAAAAAAATGAAATGAAGTACTCTTTCTGTAACGAATTAATTTCACCATTTGTTTTTTCACGCATTTTAAGGAAGAGATTTAAGGGTGTAAACGAATGAATTAATCAAAATGGTTTTAGTATAAGCAAGAATGTGATTATAAGTTACTGATATCAAAATTATTTTTGATTAATTTGGTCGTTTACACCCTTAAATCGCTTTCTCAAAATGTGTGAAAAAACAAATGGTGAAATTAATTCGTTACGGAGGGAGTAGTTATTTTGGTACCGATGAAAAAAGGAAAGTGGAGCAGTTATTTTGGGACGGAGGGACGACAAAGTTCAAGGGCTAACCACCGATTCTATTTTTAGTTAATACTGGGTTTAGTGTATTGCAATTTGCAAATGAAAGAGACATGGAGCTTAATTTTGAAATAATGAACTTCACTTTGTTTGTAATCAACACAAGATGATTGAATCAATAAACGATTCACTCACTAGAGATGAACATGGGGTAGGGACAACACGAGGGCCAACTTGGCATAAGACGAGCATGCTATTGGGACAACACAGGCACACATCATGAGAGTCATTTTAATGGGTTTTGGGCTGTCCATGGACTAACAATTTAAAACTTTTACACATTATGAATAAAATTCATAATATTATGAACAAGCATCATAATATATAGTTATTCTTAATAAGGCACGAGCCACGTCACAAGACATGGATTGGGCCGTACACTATGTTACCCGGGCTCTTTGTTTCACCTCAAGTACCAGTGTCGGACACTCGATCCTTGGGCATTGGTATGATACTTGGACACTTCATTTTGAACCAAAACTATTCATATTTTTCATAAAATTGCCGTGTCTGACACTTGGACACATATCCTTGTCCGATACTTCCAGCAGAGTCCGAGTAACATAGGCCGTACATTACCCTTTTTTTTCTTAAATTTGGCTCAAGTTCGATACCATATAATATTTTCCTGGTCATTATAGGCACGACCCACTAAGCCACTAAGGCATGAGACACGCGGACCGTCTCGGCACAGCCCTACATGCCAACCTTTACTATCGACTAAGTAATGTTAGTTGATTGCAAAAATGGAAGAAGAAAGAGAATTTATTCACATAACACAGTTCTCAAAGCTGAAAGCAAGGAATGGGAAGATCCCATGTTTTCATTAGATTAATAAAAAAAGCTCTAGCTTAGTGAGGCTAGAATGCTAGATAGACCCAGCACAGGGCAATATGTTAGAGATATAAGTCATATAACCAAACATGGAAAAACCATGGCACGAGCACAAAATGGGTATGTAACTGCACATTACAAGCATGTAATTAGTGGCTGTGATAGGCCACACCCTTTGAACTTAAAGAAGTATAACCCGGCAAGGCAGGCAGAGGCATGATAGCTTAACACAATGGCATCAGTTGGCCGGTGCCTAGGCTGTCATTTGAAAATAGTGCATGCCATTGTGCCATGACACAAGCACCTTATCAATTGGCATATATCATGATTATGGCACAGCCGTGTGCAGTCAGCCCAATGCCCATCTTCAGCTTACTGTGAGCAATCATTTAATTTACATTGCAAAAGACACTATGGCCCTGTTTTTTTTTTTGTTTGTTTATTTACATTGCAGTCAGTCCAATGCCCATCTTCAGCTTACTGAATTGAATCAAGCTAAATGACTAAATCCTAGACTCATCAACAACTGAGCTGAGCCGTGAACTGAAGTGAACTTTGAGAAATTAAGTCCAATAGAACAACAGCATGCATGTATGCATTTGGATGAGTATTACATGAAATTAAACTTACAGAATTAAATTGGAAAGAAAGAAAAGATTAGTAATGGGAAATGTTTGGTTGACATTGATCAAAATTCACAAGTTTATCCAACAATTACTAATATGGAAATGAACTACTCCCTTCGTCCCAAAAGAACTGCTCCATTAAGGTTTGGGGTGTGATTTTTGTTGGGACCTACTTTTTGTGAAAAGTAAGGGTAAAAGTGTAAAGTTGTAAATAAAAGTAGGTAAAAATTAGTAGGTATTAAGTGGTAAATAAAGGGTATAAATGTAAAGCTGTAATTGTGGGACGGATGAAAAAGGAAAGTAGAGTAGTTATTTTGGAACAGAAGGAGTACAAAGTTTAAGGGCTAACCACCAATTCTATTTTTAGTTATTAGTGGATTTAGTGTATTGCAGACAAAAGAGATATGGAGCTTAATTATGAAATCATGAACTTCACTTTGTTTGTAATCAATACAAGTATGAGTGAATCAATAACTATTCACTCACGAGAGATGAACATGGGGTAGGGACAACACGAGGGCAAAATTGGCATAACACGAGCACGCTATTGAGACAACACAGCACGCGAGTTATTTTGATGAGTTGTGGGCCGTCCATGGACTATCAATTTTAAACTTTTGCTCAAGTACACATTATGAATAAAATTCATAATATTATGAACAAACATCATAATATATAGTTATTCATAATAAGGCACGAGCCACGTCACAAAACATGGATCGGGCAATGAATTAGCCTGTTTTTTTTCCTTAAACTTGGCACAAGATTGACACGATATAATATTTTCTTGGTCATTATAGACACGCGGACTGTCTCGACACAACCCTGCCCACTTTTACTATCCACTAAGTAATGTTAGTTGATTGCAAAAATGGAAGTAGAAAGAAAATTTATTATTCACATAGAATACTTGTCAAAGCTGCAATATGTTAGAGATATAACCAAACATGGAAAAACCATGGCAAGAGCACAAAATGGGCATGTAACTACACATTACGAGCATGTTATTGGCTGTGCTAGGCAAGCTTGACACAATTGGCACAACAGTTGTCCGGTGCCTAGGCTATCATTTGAAATTAGTTCATGCCATGGTGGCATGACACGAGCACGTTAGCAATTGGCATATATCATGATCCATGGCACAACCGTGCCGTCAATCTAGTGCCCACCTTCAGCTTTACTCTGAACAATCATTTACTTTACATTGCAAAAACACTATGGCCCAGTATTTTTGGATTGAATTAATCTGAATTGAACTGAACTGAATCAAGCTTAAATGCCTAAATCCTAGACTCATCAGCAACTGAGTTGAGCTGTTAACTGAACTGAACTTTTAGAAATTAAGTCCAACAGAACAGAGCCTATGTCATCTGCTATGGACTTGTGTTAATAGAGAAAAATACGTTGTGGGGATTATAATAAGAAGCATGCATGTATGCATTTGGATCAGTATTACCTGAAATCAAACTTACCGAAATACAGGTACTTCCTCCGTTCCAAAAAAAACGCAACAAACTTATTTGCACGCATTTTAAGGAAGAGATTTAAAGGTCTAAACGATCAAATTAATATATGTAATTTTAAGACAAGTAACCTATAATATCATTCTTACTTGTGTTAAAATTATTTTGATTAATTTGCTCATTTATACCCTTAAATTACTTCTTTAAAATGCGTGCAAAATGAATTGTTGCGTTTTTTTTAGAACGGAGGAAGTATTTAACTTTTACATCAATTGTAGGTATTGGCAAACGGCAGGAGAAAGAGAAGGAGAAAATCCCATGAAAACTCCCCTTCCTTACATTCTGATATTCGGCATGTCCACTCCTTTTATAATCTTAGCGATCGCTTTTGCCAATGGCTGGATTAAAGCCCCTATTAGATGAAGCCATTGTCTGTAGATTTTTTACTCTGTAACCGGGAGCTTTGTATATTTATTATATATTTGAATTACATTATTTACTTTCAACAAACACATTTTTCTTTCACTTTTTCTTACACTGCTTTTTTGCTGCTGCATATATGTCAAATAAAGTACTTCCTCCGTTCTAAAAAAAAAAACGCAACAATTTCCATTTTTAAATTTTTCAAAATAAATTCAACAAATTTTTATTTTCCTTATATAGTAAACTTTTGCTACTTAAAAAACATAAATACCCTTACTAATTCTTTATTTGTCCCCATATTTTTTCTCTCCAATTCTTTAATTGTATTCACCCTCTCTCACAACTCCTTTAATTGTCTCCACTTTTCTTTCCATTTATTTTAATCAACTACCCCTCACTTTTTCTAATTAGCCACAACAAAAAAATACCTAGAAGTTCGTGCCATGACAATTGTTGTGTTTTTTTTAAACGGAGGTAGTATGAGATTTGCTCTACTTTAATCTCTATAATTCTTACTTGAAATTTAAAATTCCAAATTGCTAATTTGTTAGCAACATGTTATGGTTAGTCAAATCTAGGGATGGAAATGGGTCGAGTTCATCCGCCACCCGAATAAATGATCGCCCGCATCCATCTATCCATTTTTTTAAGGGTGAACAGATGAATCGGCTGATTTTCGGGTGGAAATTTTTTTATCTTTAAATTATAAGACATCAACTCTAGTAAAATCAATCAACACAAGTTTAATAATTACTTGAAAAACACATCTTCAAATCCGACATGAATCTGTCATGCATTTCACCTGTCACTCGTTTTTCATCCATTTAATTTTGATTTTTGTCCATTTTTGTTCCTCAGGAGGGATTCCTAGTAAATGATATTAATTTTGTATCTCAAATGGCATTTTCAAGTAATTTTGACAAACTTTAGGGGTAGGGATCCGAGCACCAACTTTATAGGGGTGTTTTGGTAATTTATTTTCAATAAAATTACAAAAATGCCATTTGATATGTTTGCTAAAAAAATCAATTTGATTTACTAGCCATTTCCCCCTCGGGTGGAGCGCGTGATCGATTACCTGTTGGATATTTTCATCGGTAGTGATTTTGGCACTCCTCAATCTTACTGTTTATGTGAGAAGGGGAGGAGTGCCAAAATCAAATTAGGGAGTGCCAAAATCATTTCCAATTTCGATTTTGGCTTAAACATGTGCATGATCTGAGCAGTGTGCTCAGTGATGTTAGAAAGGAAATTGTGAACTTACAGGCTATCAGTCTGTGAGCCTGTTATGGTACCCCATTTCGTATCCTTAAGAACTAGTAACACCAAAATATGTTTCTAATTATGAACCGATAATACTGAGGGCTCCTTTACTTTAGCTGAATATAGTTGAACTGAAGTGAAGTTAACTGAATATAGCTGGAAAGTAATATTTTATAAGAGAAGAAAATTAAAAGCTAAACTGAACTGAATTTAATCGAGCTGAACTGAACTTAATAAAATTGAACTAAACTAAAGTAAATTTAAGCTAAAGTAAACAAACCCTTATTATAATTTTTAAAATTATCTATCCAAAAATAAGACTTTAACCGACAAACATTGTAGGACGCACATAAATGCATTACATGGATTAATGCTAAATTTTATTTGGTGGATTTGGGCCGCACCCAGACATATGCGAGAGAAATGTTCAATTCACATAACGTACAACGGCCCGTTTGGTTGTTGGTAAAAAATTGTGATGATGGTAATAAATTTTATTGTGTAATTTTGTTAAGAAGGAACCTTATAATCCTAATGTACAACAAATTTTCCTTCCCAAGCTTCAATTTTCTTCTAATTTTTTTTTTTATTACCATTAGTGAGGGTGGTATTTGATGGGAATAGATATTTGTGAACAAAATCATATAAATTGGTGTTAAGATAGCACCACCATAGGAATGGATTTTGATTTCCTTCACAAATTTAGTTAGGGGTATTCATTCTCATTACTATCATTTATGACTGATTATCAAACGGGTCGTTAGGGGCGTAATAGGGATAGTCTTTTAGCTCAATAAACACAAAAAGAATAGGATGCAGTTTGACATTACCCTTAACTTAAAAAAAAAAAATTACACCACAACAATGAAGATTATTTGAACAATGTCCACATAAATCACATCAACTGAACACTAATAAAGAGTAGAAGTTGTTGTTTTATTGAAGTAAAGACAAGCTATATAAAGATACTACAAAGCTAAATAAGTAAAAGCTAAATACTAGGAGTATTTACAGTAGCTATCTGGTAGGCCTTTTATGTCGCTTAAAATAAAAGACTTATCAAAAGTAAATTTCTCCTACTCTCCAATTACAACTAGTGTAAAGGGCAAGTAAGGTTCGTATCCACAGAGAACGGATTTATGTTGATTTAATTGTGTTAATATATATTTGGATTATTAAAGGGGAGAATCACTAATTCCTTAGTGATATTGGTAACAAGGGGGGAAATTGGAGATTTTAGTGATAAAATAAACTAACAACTAATTGATTACGGGAAAATTCTAGTTTTAAAGAATCTTAGGATTCGGTTACAACGACTCTGACTCGGCTAATTGAATTAGACTCTCAATTACCAAACCATTTCAATACTCAATTAATTATTGACAAGAGTAAACTCTTGTAGTCCCCTTAATTAGCTAGACAAGATAAATCGTAAATTGCCTAAAACCCTTAATGTTCAAAGAACACGCAGTGAACAAAAGCTTTAAGAACGGAGACACAATAAGAACGCAATTGTTTAGAGAATACGCAATAAACAATTAACGTTTAAACAAGCTCTACTAAATTGTTCACAATAAGAATACGCTTAAGCATGAACAAGATAGTTGCTACTCGAGGTTGAACACAATAATCGATTGTGTTCAAACCCTAGTAATGATTTTGTAAAATATAATAACAAGACAAAGATCAAGCTAAAACATTCAACAAAACCAATAACAATTCATATAAGAACAAGTAAATAATTGAAGTAAAGAAATAGTTTAGAGTTAGAGAATCCTCACAAGGAGCCTTTTGGAATCATTGAAACCAATCCCAAGAACAAGTTTAAGCTACCATTTGCATTGATGAACAAATATTCTTCATTGATTCCATGATTAAATATCAAAATTACAAACTAAAGATTTAATAGTTTTTATGTAATCTAAGGAGAAACTAGAGAGAATTTAAGCTAAGGAACTATTTGAACATGAAAAACTAGATCTTTTACAATGAGAATCCACTTTTCTATTTATACTAAACTAAATTATAACCTAGAAATCAAGTGGATGAAGCCGCGTGCAGAACAGAGCAGATGGGCGCTGGCAGCGCCCTCAAAGGCGCGGGGCGCGCCCCTCCTTGGAAGTACTACTGTAACATCGGCGCTGGCAGCGCCCCATAGGCGCGGGGCGCGCCATTCCTTGGAGGGATACTGTGATGGGGGCGCTGGGCGCGCCCCAAAGGGCGCTGGGCGCGCTTTCTTCTTGATGCTCACTGCAATGGGGGCGCTGGCAGCGCCCTCTGAGGCGCGGGGCGCGCCCCTGTAGACTGTCTGCGCAGCTCGGACTAAAATAGCCATAACTCTCTTGTTCCTTAACGAAATAAGGCTTATGACCTACCGTTGGAAAGCTATTGAAGAGAGCTACAACCTCCAATTTGAATCACATAAATCCAATGAGTAGATTGGGAGATATTTCCATTTGAAGTTGGACTTACTGCATTTGAAGGTTCACAATAAGGCTTTTCTTTCCCTCTAAGGCTTAATGATTTCTTTAAGTGTGCTTGGCGCATGATCAATGACTCCAAAAATGCTCCTGATGATGTTTCGTAGCTCAAGACTACAAGAACACATAAAACCAAACCGCAACTACAAACTACACTTATCCTAAAAAGCATTAAAAACTGTAAATTACACTACAACTTTACATTTCAAGCCAAACTCTCGTTTAAACTCAAAAGTAACAAAATGTGCAATCTTATGCTAAACTAATTACATAAAGGAACTAAAAAGAAGTTAAATAACTCGTACAAACTGGACAAATCACTATCCTATATCATATCCTAAGATATCTCTTGATATCTTTGACTACCAAAATTAATATAATACTTGTCTAAAATACAAATATACACAATATTACATTTGACTAATTAGGAGTAGTGTTATTATTCCCCCGCAAATTGGTCGGCCATTGTTAGAGACCAATCTTGGTTGCTAAGGAGATGAAAGGACTTCGTGGTAGGGGCTTTGTTAGTGTATCAACGAGTTGGTCGGTATTGGAAATATAGGAGACACGAAGTGTCCCAGCTTGGACATTTTCACGTACAAAGTGATAGTCAAGAGCGAGATGCTTCATTTTCGAATGGAAAACGGGATTGGAACTTACATAGGTAGCACCGGCATTGTCACAGTAGATGACAGGTTGTTGGCGTGAATGTAGGCCAAGTTCGGTGAATAGGTTGCGGAGCCATAATAGTTCAGCAGTAGTAGATGCAATGGCTCGGTATTCAGCTTCTGTAGATGAACGTGCTCTCGTACGTTTCTTTTTCGAACTCCAAGATATGGGATTGCGACCTAAATATATAATGTAACCAGTGGTTGAGATGTAGTCATCCTTATCTCGTGCCCAATCTACATCAGAGAAGGCATGAAATTGTAGAGGAGAGTCACGATAAAGGACAAGGCCCTGATTAGTAGTACCACTAAGATACCGAAGTAGTCGTTTTAAAGCTTGCCAATGATCATTAGTAGGACAGTGCATGTATTGGGACAACTTGTTGACAGCATAAGCTACATTCGGACGTGTAAAACTGAGGTATTGTAGACTACCAACAAGAGCGCGAAACTCCGAAGGATCATGGAGGGGGGTACCTGCAAGTGTAAGAGGATGATGTGATACTAGTGGTGTGGCAACGGGTTTAGCATCTTTCATTTTTGACCTGCAAAGTAAATCAGAAATATATTTTCTTTGAGTTAGAAATAATCCTTTAGGGTGAGGGAGTACCTCTACACCCAAGAAATAAGATAAAGGTCCAAGGTCCTTTAGGGAGAAGCGGTTAGCAAGAAGGGTTATGTGGGTATCAAGGTGAGATTGTGAGTTGCTTGTAATTATGATATCATCAACATAGACAAGGAGATATATTGTGGTTGTTGTGGTGTGAAGAGTAAAAAGGGAAGAGTCAGCAATAGAGTTTTTAAAGCCGGACTCGAGTAAGAATTGGCGAAGCTCTTTATACCAAGCACGAGGTGCTTGTTTAAGTCCATATAGAGCTTTAGAGAGTTTACAAACATAATTTGGGTTATGAGAATCAATGTATCCAGGGGGTTGTGCCATGTAAACAACATCATCAAGAAAACCTTGAAGAAATGCATTGTTTATATCTAGTTGGCGGAGTGACCACCCTTGACTAATAGCAATGGAGAGGATGAGTCGGACAGTGGCGGGTTTGACTACGGGGCTAAAAGTATCTTTGTAATCTAGGCCCGGTCATTGATGAAACCCCTTTGCAACAAGGCCCACTTACAACCAATGACATTATTCAAGGAAGAAGGTGGAACAAGATCCCAAGTTTTGTTTTGGACTAATGCTGCAAATTCCTCATCCATGGCTTTACGCCATAAAGGGTTTTTAAGGGCTTGGGCAATGGTTTTTGGTTCATCATGGGGTTTTTAAATTTGAGCATGAAGATTGAGTTTAGTGACAGGTTTTCTAATATTATTTTGGAGTCGGGTCCGCATGGGTGGAGGTGGGGGCGGCGATGGTGGTGAAGGTGGTGATGTAGATGTTGAATTAGATGTAGACATACAAGGATGATCAGGAATAGTAGGTATAGGTGATGTTTGTGATGCGGAAGAGTGTGATGATGATGATGACGTGGAAGGATAAGAAGATGTTTCTGTTGTATTAGTGAGAATTGGTGTTTGATAAGAGTTTAATACTGGAATAGTTAGTGGACACCAAGAGTCTAATACAGAAGAAGGTGGAGTATTAGTATCGATGGAATGTGTAGAGAATGGGAATTCTTGCTCAACAAATTGCACATGACGAGAAGTGTAGACTTTTTGGGTGGGTAAATGCAAACAATAATATGCACTTTGTGTAGCAGAATAGCCAATGAAGGCACAAGGAAGAGATTTTTGATCTAGTTTGTTTTGAGCATATGGCCTAAGCCATGGGTAAAAAGGCACCCAAAACTACGTAATTTTAGATAATTTGGGGACTTATTGAAGAGTTTTTGGTAAGGAGAAAGATTATTTAATGTGGGTGTGGGCATACGGTTAATTAGATATGCTGCCATAGTGAAGGCATAAGACCAATATTCTAGGGGCATAGAAGTATGTGAGAGTAGTGAAACACCTGTTTCAACTATATGACGATGACGACGTTCAGAATACCCATTGTGTTCGGGTGTATGTGGAGGTATGGTAAGACGAGAAATACCGTCAATCGAGGGATAGGTTTTTAAGGCTTCATATTCTCCACCATTATCAGAATATAGAGTAATGAGGGGCCGTTGAAAATATTTTTCGACCAAAGCTTTATAACGAATGAAAATATTTTTTGTGTCTGACTTATTTTTTAGAGGGTAAAGCCATATATATTTGGTAAAGTGGTCCACAAAAATTAAGTAATATTTGTACTCGTCAATGGAAGGAATAGGAGAGGACCATAAATCTGTATAAACACATTCAAGAGGAGAATTGGTAGAAATAGTAGAAGTAAAAAATGGTAGTTTAGGACTTTTATTGCAAGCACAAGAATTACAATGTAGAGATGAAATAGAAGGAATACTAAGATTAAACTAAGAACTAAGAAGTTTTATTATTTTGAGACTAGGATGTCCTAGTCTATGGTGCCAATCGAAAGTAGAGGTCTTTGTGCTTGCGAATGCAGTAGGTGGTTTTGATGGAAGTTCATAGATGCTTGAGTTAACTGACCCTTGGAGAAGTGATGCCCCCGTTTTGAGATCCTTCACACAAAAAGAATTAGGTAAGAATTCAATGGAAGTATTATTGTCTTTACAAAATTGGGATATAGAGATGATATTACGAGATATAGAAGGAACATAAAGAACATTAGAAAGAATTAAGGGATGAGAAGATTGTGAAAGAGTAAGAGAACCAGTATGTGAAATATGTAAACCTGAACCGTCGCCGATAATTAGCTCTTCAGTTCCATCATAAGGATTATGAAGGGAAAGATTGTCAAGATCATTGGTGATATGGTGGGAAGCACCACTATCAAGAAGCCAAGTAGGGTTGGTTGAGGAAGGTATTGTGGCAGTATGAGCCTGAGGACGAGATGTATAGCCAGAATTAGTTTGTTTATTGGCCTTTGGTGGAGGTGGGGAGGCATTAGGGTAATGTCGGGCAAAAATAGGACACTGTGAAACGACGTGGCCTTGTTCACGACACCATGGACATTTGCCTAAGAAAGGACGAGGAGAACGGGTGTTTGTGGAATTATGAGAAGTTGGGGTAGGGAGAAGAGGTTGGGTGTTCCAATTGTTGCGGGGTTGGCGATTAGGATAGCGCGATGTCGCCGCAAAGGCAATGGCTAGAAGTTCAATTTCAGTGTTGGTGAGTTTGAGAGAGAGCTCTTTATTAATGAGTTTTTCATGCTGTTCTTCAAATGATATTGGAGTGTCTCTGCCATTGACAGCATCAATGACCGAGTTATAGGAGGAATCAAGGCCAGCAAGAACACGATCAATGAGATCTTCATGTTCAAGTGGTTTGCCAAGTGCACCAAGTGTGTCAGAGCAAGCCTTAATAGCTTGCATATAATCAGTGATAGATCGACTTCCTTTTGTAATTTTGTTGATTTGATCTTTGAGTTGTTTGATGTGACCACGACTAGGTTTGGCATAAGTTTGTGCAAGAGCATCCCACATGGCTTGGGTGGTGGTAGCACTTGAGACAAGAGGGGCAAGACTGGTTGATAGAGTGCCAACAAGAGCACCCAACAATAGCTTATCCTGGCGTACCCAGTAGTAGTAGTCGGGATTCGCCGTCTCGACATTGTCAGTAATAATGGATTTTGGTGGAGTGGCGGAACCATTGATGAACATGTGAAGATCATGGCCAATCAAAATTGATTCAATTTGCATTTTCCAAGCCAAGTAATTAGTAGAAGTGAGTTTAATCGAGTTAGAAATATGGACAGTAATGAAAGGTTTGGATGGGTCAAGGTTGTTGGGAAGAAGGGAGGAGTTTGAGTTGGCCATGGTGGGGAAAAAAAATTACGTTGAGGAAGAAGATGGTTTAGAGATGGATCAGTAGTTGTGATACCATAATAAAGAGTAGAAGTTGTTGTTTTATTGAAGTAAAGACAAGCTATATAAAGAGACTACAAAGCTAAATAAGAAAAAGCTAAATACTAGGAGTATTTACAGTAGCTATCCTATATCATATCCTAAGATATCTCTTGATATCTTTGACTACCAAAATTAATATAATACTTGTCTAAAATACAAATATACACAATATTACATTTGACTAATTAGGAGTAGTGCTATTAAACACCACCACCTCCATTACCACCAATGAATGAGACCATGCTATCTTTTAATTTGCAAAAAAAAATAAAAAAATAAAAAAATCATGTGATTTATTTGAGTTCTTACTAATTAATGATGCCTATATTAATTTTTGCTTGAGAGTTTGTGAGATCTTGCATGTACTTTTCTATTGTAATTTTATTTTTACACATGTTGTTAAGTAGTTTTTTTCATGGCAATATTGAAATTTCCTAATTTTAAAAAATTATTTAAGATGTAATTTTTAAAATTAGGGTTATATAAATCTTTCATAGGAGAGACACTAAAAACTCCCTTTTCGCTTATATAATAGGGATAAAAAAAAATTATGCATACTGTGTGTTATGGCATTGTTTTTGACATTGTCATTAATTATTAGTTTGTTAAAAAAAAACACATACGAAGGTCGTACATGAGTTCACATTCACTTTGCAATAGTCGAAAAGCAAAAAAGATGTATGAATTAGTTCAAAGACGTAGCAGCCTTAATATTTTTTCACAAACTTTCATAAATAAAAAACTAAAGAGAAAAACATATTTTAATCACTAGTACAAAGACTTAGATTTGTTGCGGTCAATACAGTGGTTTTTGCTCCCGTTATTTACTACAACAAATGGGTTGCTAGCAACAAATAAAAAGGGATATTATTTGTTGCGGTTGAACCACAACAAATAATGAATGTAGTAAATTGCATAGTCAGGTCTCTTGATGCTATCATTTAGCTAATAACATGTTCCTTAATTGTAGGGAGCTCCTAGATCATTGTTCACCTTCTCATATTTAGTTCAAGGGTCATAGAAGACTCAATAAAGCTGCAGACAAATTAGCTAAGTATGCAAGGAAAAATCTTAATTTTTTGTACAATGAAAATGCTATGAAAATGCTATAAACATTTATACTTTAAATATCCCTCAAACTGTATTTTTGATTGGTTTCGACCAATAGGGGAATCTTTTGTTTTTGATGATCAGGGCTAGTTTAGTAACTATTGGGACAATGGCTGTAATGATTATTTGCTTATCTAATTAATACCCCCCTTTTTACCCCAAAAAAAAAAAACCACAACAAATAATGCATTATTTGTTGCGGTACTTGTGCACAACCATGACAAATAATTTTCCTTTCATTTACTCCAAATACTCCATAACCGCTGCAAATCGAAGGTGTAGGTTTTTTTGTTCTTTGAATTAATATTCAATTAATCAATATTGAAATTAATAATATATGAATCACACTATAAATAAATAAAGTAATTGTCATTACGGAATTTTGCAACTTATAATTGAAAATCAAGTACGAGTACATACAATTGAAATTTAAATACAAAATGATTATTATAAAATTAAATTATTAAATTGCCATAAGAAAAATACAATAAAACGCGTTACAAACAATGTGTGTAAAGGAATTTGGCAAGCTAAAAATATTGACACGCATACAAATAGTGAATCTTATTTTTTTCGCTTTCATCACACAACAATGAAGAAAAGAATTAAAATGATTATTCGCTACACTTTATTGGCAATCAAATTTTTACTATAATCATAAGGTAAATTTTCATTTGATCAAAATGATCAAAATATCGATATGTGTGTATATTTATAAACAACTGAAAAATATGAATTTTCGTATTCGTATTTTATTTTTAAAAAAAAAACAATATTTTGAAATATTTTAATTTTAAAAATAGTAATAATTAGTAGTGGTCTTAGTTGAGTATTTAGAAATATATAGTGGCAAGATGTACTTTTCCGGGTGCAAAACCATTGCTACCTTTGCTTATATAATAGGATCAATTCACATGAATAATCCCAACTATTAGAGGTTTTTCGATCCCAACTATCAGTTATAATAGTATAATTCAAGCTTTAGGGGTTGTTGTATGATATTAGTTCATTGACTTGGTTATTAACCTATAGTGTATAATAAACTATAATTACGATTAATATTGAAAGACTTCCATTAATTGGAATTATTTGTATGAATTTTTCCTATATATAATAAAGATATATTTTGCCCAACATCAATCGTAGATTGCAGTTGTTGAGTTCCTTTAGTTTTGAATGATGACAAACACTGGACAAGGAACAGTTGATTCTTACAGGAGTTATGTAGTTGGTTAAAACCAGCTAAGATTGGTTCCCATGAATGTTGTGTAATTAAGATTATTTTTGGATATACAACATGAATGTCTTTGCAGGGAATAGGTTTTGAGATTCATTGAGATAACTGGTATTGAACCAGTTATAGTGTTCCCTGGGCTGTTATGAATCAGGCTTGTATAGTTGTTATGCTTTAACCTTGTTAAATGTGCAGTAAGTATGAGATTATCCAAGTATTGAAGTACAGAATCAACGATGAAGACACTCAAAGAAGACTTTGAAGACTTGGATGAACATGACGATAGATTAGGAATGTATTTTGAGAACATTAGATCTTCATGTAATGTTTGTTTATATGCTTGATAGACCAATATAAATGTTTGTGTGTGATAAAGTAGTATTTTGAATATTAGAACCAAAAGGTATAATATTCATAACACTACTACAAAGGGAAACAAATCTGGGACCAATTCCTCTACAAGCTGCTGTCAGTTTTTGAAAAATAGGATTTTTGTCCCATTATTTTTCAAATGGGCTTTAGGGTTTTAAAAATATATGATTGTTGATGATTGTTAAGGTTTTAAGGTAGTTTCCTTAATAATAGGAAGATCTTTTTATTTCAACAACTTTTTAAAAGTTTGTTGAGAATAAAAAGATGTTCTTTACTATTTTTTAGGGAATAATATTTGAACATAATATTCTAACCAAAGCTGGCGGATTAATGAGCAAATTGAAAAGCCAATAAATACTTAACATTACACAACAAAAGCTCACGGATCTCTGACGCAAAGATTGAGAGAAATATTTCAGAGAAAAATCACACATTGCATAAAGTTTATATCTAGCAAAAAATACACAAACCTTAGGGCTTTAACTTTACTCTTTAATTCTTTGTGAGAAAGAAAAATCAGAGTGAATAATCATTGTATTTCGTCAACAAAGGGGTTGGAGATTAGGGTGTGTTTGTGAGTTCAAACACGAGAGAGTCCACTCAGAGTTGAGTGTGGGGACTGCTTCCTTGAGTTAGGGACAATCGAGTGTGTAATCTTGTTATTTCTGAAGTAATTTAATAAGATATATAGCGTAGGAGGACATAGGCCTTAGTTGGGCCGAACCTTGTTAAATTTGGTGTGTTGTTTCTTATTGTTTGCATTTATTGGTTAGAATATTATGTTCAAATTTAAAATTGATACTTAATACGTCAAAATACTCAATTCACCCCCCCTCTTGAGTATATTCAACCCTTCAACAGTTTACCGTATAAAGCTTATTTATGATATTATTGGTCTTTCTATGATTTTCAAGTTACAATGTTACTACAAGTAGGCTACATTGTTCTCGATATAACAAAACATAATGAAATACAAATCATATATTTAGCAATTAGCATTTGATTAGTGTACTCTTAGTTTTTAATCGTCTATTACTTGATGTGGTAAGCAACTAGACAAGGTACAAATCAGAACTATTTAAAAACAAATGAAGTTACCTAGAAAACTTTCTTTCAAGAACTAGTAAGTACAATGTATAGAACTAGTGATTATTAGTGAGGTAGTATACAGCCACTATTAGCAATGAAAAACAACGTCGGATCGTCACAATGTCACAAAAGGAAATATTTTGGTGCCAATTACTGCCCTTTTGAGAGGATTAGTAGATTTGTGTACAGCACAAGGGTACTTTTAATACAAATGATCCCTCCCATCTGGATAAGTGTCTAAGGAAAAATTATAGATACAACATTAAATTTGGTAATAAAGTTGATTCAAGATCCGAAATTCGATCTGAAATATCTGATCCAAGTGTATGAATATATATAGGTACTAGCATAGCACCCGTGCTATGCATGACTTGTAAATTTTAATATATATATATATATATATATGTATATATATATACATACATATATATATATATATATATATATATATATATATATATATATATATATATATATATATATATATATATATATATATATATATATATATATATAGGAAGAGGATCAACTAAAAACGTTTTCAACCTAAAAACCCCTACATTAGACACTTAAAGGGGTACACATGTGATTACTAATGACAATCTTTGTAAATATTAGTAAATTTTGCTAAAAACCATTTGTACCCCTTTAAACATCTAATGTACCCCTTGCGACTGCTAATGTACCCCTTTAAACCATTTTCTGTCTGGTTTTCAACCATGTTTTGGTTTTTAGCCAATCCTTACATATATATATATATATGTGTGTGTGTATATATGTATATATATATATATATAAGGTCAGGATCATGTGAGAAAGCCTCTTTAGGTGAGAAAGGTTGTTTATGTGCGAATATATCAAGAGCGTCGATTTAGTGAGATCTAATGGTTAGGATTTAATGTATTTTTTTTAACTAAAAAAAATTACGTAACTAACCCCTATTTGTTAGTGGATAAATAAAAAAATTTATTTTTTATCCAAAAAAATGAAAATTTATTATTTTTTTTATCAAAAAAACTAGAATTTATTTTTTTTATCAAAAAAAATAAAATTTATTTTTTTATCAAAAAAACTAAAATTTATTTTCTATCAAAAAAAATAAAATTTATTTCTATCAAACAAAAAACTTAAATTTATGTTTTATAAAAAAAGCAACTAAAATTTGGAATTTGTTAAACCGTTATCCTCTCATATAGTCAATTAGTCATATAAAATTTAGAAAATGTCATATAAAATTTAGAACATACCATATAAAATTTAGAACATGTCATATAAAATTTAGAACATACCATATAAAATTTAGAATATGGTTAATAAAATTTAAAAGATTTATGATATTCTTTAGTGATATTTTGATTGATATTCAATTTAATAATTGTTATGCTTAATATAATTTAATAATCAAGATTGATGCATAAAAAAGAAATAAAATATTATTAATTTATTTCTTCAAATTACTTTTATATGTTATGAGTTTTTTTTTGAAATATATATATCTTATTAGAAGAAAATTCACGTCTTAAAAAATCTAAAACATTAATTTTTAGATCATAATAGTTTTTCTTCTAAATGCTTATCTTTTAGTATATTTTTATATATAGATCAATTATGTTATAGAATTGTTCTAATTAAACATATAGATAGCAATACTATAAATTCAATTTTAGAAATTTATTTTCTTGTTTATTTTCTCTAAAAATTATAGTCATACATAAAAAAATATAAAACACTTAAAATTGAAACATACAAAATAACTACATTAAGTTAAAACTTGATTTATCACAACTGTTAGGGGAAAATCAAACAAAGTAACTACATTTATGTTGGTTTTCTAATTATTAGAATCCTAAAAAAATTGATAATGATACTTATTTCCCCCAAAAAAGTCATGTTATGCATGTCAAAATAAATGTATAATGGAAAGTAAATTTTGATCATAAGAATATATAGGAAATTAATATATGACCAAAACTAAAGTACTCATAAATAAAGAATTAAGGTACAAGTATTATTTATAGAAATTAAATCACATAATATCTCTAAAGATATGTTATATTATATATCAATATTTATTAAGGTAGAAAATATTTTAAGATAGAATATAAAAATTGTTTTTTTTAATTTCAAGGAAAAAAAGGCGGGAAAACTTTTAATGAGAGCATGAAACGTGGCAGATGTTGTTTTAGTTGCTTCTCTTTTAGTATATATATTGATTATCAAAACATCATGAATATTTTGGGAAATAGTGAATTTAAATAAACAAGGATCGAGAAAAAAATTGCATTGAGATATGGATACAAAACAAGAGTTGAATTGAACAAGATAATTGTGTTGTGATGCGGAGTTGGCGAGTTACGGACCATTGCCTTGAACAACATTCGTCGTGATTGGTGTAATAACCAAAAATTTTGGGCTATTTTAAATTTTTTATTTATTTAATTACTTATGTTGATGGCTCAATGATTTGATTCAAAACAAGCCCAAAACCCCTTGACCAACCAACACGACACCCTTCTCTTTTTTTTTTTTTTTTTGGTAAGTGTGAGATATATACCAAAGGAAAGTAATGAAATTACAACCTAAGTGAACATGGCATGAGCCATCCCGAAAGCGGTTAAGAAGGCCTCAAGCAAGACAACTCCTTGGATGAGCCACAATTAACTAACCCTCTAAGCCAAGACAAAGCTAGTACAATCCTCATAACATAACAACAAGGTTACCCAAAAAAAAGAGAAATTAGCTAAACTAGAGGCTAAACACCAAAAACTAACCAAAGCCAAAAAGGATAACGAAAGGGCCACTATAATAGCATTAGTTGCCTAATGTCATCATTGCCTCTACAAGCTACAATATATAAGATTTGCTTAATTACTAACTACTTGAGGAGGCTTACAAATATTGTTAAACACTTTGTTGTTTCGTTCTATCCAAATTGCATACACAACTTCAGCTAGACACATGAGAAAACTATGCTGCTTGGGACTCTTGGACCTACTACACCTGCTGCCACATCTGATTTCATCTGTAAGAGTAGCAGCGCAGTTGGTCTTGATACTTTGAAGGACCAGCTTCCAAATTTGCTTGTTGTAGTCACATTTAAAGAACAAATGCTCATGAGATTCCTTGTGGCCATTGCATAAAACACACCAGGGGGCAATCTTAAGCTTCCAATTGAGGTGTCTATCTGTGGTGGGCAACCTTTTTTGAATTGCTAGCCACAGGATGACGGTGCTTTTTGGCATAGCTCTATTATGGCATATAACTCTCCACCATGGAACTTTTGGTACCTGAGGTCTTAAGGCTTGATACATCATTGAGATCTTGTATGTTCCATGTTTTTCCACTTTACTCCAACCACCAATATGATCCACCAGCTCCCTGCATTTCAAAATTTTGCTTAAGACCAAAGAACAGCTCTTATGATGACACCCTTTTCTTTATGTCGGTTATCTTACATTCTCTCATTTGGCCTCAACCTATTAGGCTCCCAAATCTTCACCTTTAAGTTACTCAAGGTTGTGGACCGACTCAAATTTAATGTGAAATTATTGACGAGTTGGCTAAGTAGGGGTTAGAAGTAATTTTAGTCCCTTCTTGGTAACCGGACTTGAAAAGGCTTTCCATTTGATTTCTGGCCCATTGGTTCAAGTTGAGCCCAGTTAAAACCCGAGCCCAAAACTTTTACCTTGCATTACCCAAAATAGGGCCAAAGCCCAATCCCACCTTTCTACATAAGCCCACACGGCTCCCCCTTTTACTTGGACTAATTATTTGTTTTTCAAATCTTTTAATTAATTAGATATGAATTAAACAAAAATCCTATTTCAAAATATTCTCTACCTATTTTTAGGAGTTCACTCAACCCATCCAAGAGTCTATAAAAACCCCCCATATCACTAAACCCCACGGCACATTGAAAAGAACAACACCATAAATTATTTCCATCCTCTCTAAAAAATAACTAAACACAAAAATTCAAAAGATCAAGAGACCCAAAAGATTGAAGCAAGAAACAAAGGAAACAAAACCAAGCCCTGTTCAAACTAAACACATAGCCAACCCAAGCAAAGGATTCGAATTCTTGTACTTCAACTTAAGGTAATTAGATATTTTACTTAATTCTGGAATAGATTAGGTATATAGTTGTTAGAATATGTTTAGAACTGCATAGAGTTGTTTGGAATTACTTTAGAATAAGTTGAATTGTTATGATGATTGATTCCTTAAAATGTCGAAACATATGTGATGTAGTTCAAAGTGTTATTCTGATGTTTCAACATGATTCTGTGTATGATCGATGATTCTTGCTTTGATCCTTGATAATTAATTGATGAAGTGTTATGTTTATGAAAGAATTGAATCTTGCTTATGTGTTCTTGAAATTTTCGAGTAGTTTAAGTTTGAAAAGATCAATTTTTATCTTAATCTTGTTCTATCTTTAATTATTAAATGTTCTTGAAACTAACCCTTGTAATTATTTAAGTTCTTGAATTAAAGAATGAATTTTGGTTTTAAAAGGGAAAATGTCGAGTGGCAAGAGGATTTTAATTAAGTTTGGCTCGAAATTGATTAAATTATTCAAGCATGGATTTTTATAAATTTAGAATAGCTTAATTTGTAATCTTTTGTTTTTGACTAATTAAAATTTTGAAAGTTAAAACTTATTAAAATTATTTGGAAATAACCGTGTGAATTAAAAGTTTAATACGAAAATTAGCTTTTCAAATTAATGTTTGGATTTTTATTAAATCAATTGAATTTAAATAATTAAACTACGATTATTTGTTTTAAATTTATTAATTAAATTATTTTATTTTATTTATTGTAAAAACCGTGTATTTTATTAAATAAATTGAATTATGTTAATAATTATTTAATTTAAGCTTGTATTAAACTATGCATTTACTTGCTTTATTTAATTTATGATTATGAATTGTTATGATTGTTTAAATTGGTATTGAGTTTAGAAGTCAAGTTAGGATGTTGACCTAGAGTTGACTAAGTAGTAAGTTAGGTTGACTTAGAGTTTAGGTTCAAGTTCAAATAAAATATTAATATAATAACGAAGGAACGGAAACAGAGTAAAAGGATATTGTTTTGTTTCGATCCCTGGCTATGAAAGACTTGGTATTTAAGATGGCCGATATACGTGCCGCACCTCTCTTTCCTGGGATTTCGAACATCTCAGTTCGAATTACGGTCACCTAGTACTTTCAATTATGGTATACTCTACCGAGTTTAAGGAATTGACGACTGACATATACTGATAATTGGAATTGACGTACAATTATGCCGATAATTAAGGAATTGATGGCCGATATGAGCACCATATAAAATACATAATAAATGATGAGGAAAGATGATGATGGGAATGGGATAATGAAAGATGAGAAATTGATAAACTATGAAGTGACCACCCATTTAGTGGCATTAGCGTCACGAACACGGGCATAGTCGAAGCCACTGCAACACTGCGGAATGATGTCAGTTCTAGATCCCAAAGAAAGGAAAGTTGGGGAAAAAGTTCCCCTACAAGCATATGATTGGTCATGGATTAGAATGGAAGAAAGAATTGGAAATTGATTAATTAAGAATCTAAAGAAGTCTAAAGTCTTGAGGTGACCTTAGCAAGTGTTTAGAATGATTATGGTTTAGATTGATAGAATGAGTTGGGAAGTTGATAATTAAGAGTTTAAGAAGTCTAGAGTCTTGAGGTGACCCTAGCAGATAGAGTATATAGAATGGTTATGGTTTAGTTGTATGTTTTTCCGCTGCGTTGACTGATTGTTGTTATTTTTTAATATAATTGTTGATGTAGATTTATTCGTGTGATTGGTGGATTTGTATTCTGATTATTATATGCTTAATTGCGTACTACTATTAAGTAGAACATTCTAATTACTCCCCACTGACTATGGACCCCCCATTCCCTTTTAGGTGAAGAAGAAGAATAAATCGGGTGTTAGCAAGGGTTGGGACTTGTGAGCTTGCAAGAGTAGCAGTTTAGCTACCCGTTTAGTATTAGTCCTATTCTTATGTTAATATTCGTAGCTTGTAATAGTATTTTTAATAGTTTAATGAGAACCTTTGGAATAATTCTAGTTTGGTTTTAATAAGATTTCTAATAATAATTGATTAAGTGTTAGAGCTTCCACTGTCGTTTTAAGTTTTGATCATTATAAAATTGTTTATGAATGATCCGTGTTGTTTTTTTCTCCGAAAATCATGTTGCTAAAATACGGTCGTTACAATTGGAGTGTAAATTGTATTTGCCGACACGTTAAGAAAGATTAACACGAAATTTTCACAAAATGCGCTCTTCGGTGTTATATATATATATATATATTTGAATATTACATGATTGTGTGCTCAAGACTTTGGACATGTGTATGTGTTGGGCTTGTCAAACATGTCGGTTTGGGTCGGGTTGGGATAATATACTTTTGGGTTCGAGTTGAACAGATCGGGTTAGTAATTAATGACTTCGGATCCTAAAATGCATGTTTATGACCTAGGAACTTCGGGTTCGAGTCGACCCAGCGGGTGTAAATTTATAAGATTGCTACTATTTTTTTATGTTTTGAATGTAACATACATAATGATATTTGTGAAAAAAATTAATTCTAAATTTATACTTCAAATAGTAAGACTTAATATATAGTATCCTTGAGAACCATATTCAACAAATAAATGATTAAAACTAAAAAAAATGGAACTATATTATCGGACGTTCGCCTTTCATGCAATAAAAATACTTAAATTCACTGAATTTTAATTTAATAGAAACAATTAAATCAATTTTTATAATTACATAAGATTAAATCAATTTTTATACTTACATAAGATAACATAAATGTTAAGATAAAAATTATCAAATAAAAAATATCAAATTCATTGTTTAATAACTTAACTTTATAGAATTATATTCGCTTAAAAATAATATAATAATTTTTAAAACTATAGTTGAATCTTAATTTTAGGAAGATTGAAATTTAACTATTTGAAAATTTGAAGATGTATAAGATAGAATATGCAATTAAAAACGAGAAACATATTATATATTTAAGAAGAATAGAGATAAGTATTCAGTATTCATCAAATTTTGCTTGTTCGATCATATAGTCACAAACAATTTTTTTCGCTTTCATTACACAACAATGAAGAAAAGAAAATGTTCATTCGTTATACTCTATTGGAAATCAAATTTTTACTATAATCAATAGGTATAATTTCATGTGACAAAAAATATCAATATAAGTATTTATTTATAATGTTGTCATAAAAATAGAGAATCTCTTCGAGGGCGATTTCCTTGAACCTCAGCCATGGCGAGGAAAAAGGGCAAGAGTGGTGGCTCGAAGGGAGAGGAAGGAAAATCGAAGGGTAGAAGGCAAGAGGAGGATGAGATTCGTTTGCATTTGTCTGGAGGATCGAGTTTTAGGGCTAATACTAACGATCAGTGTTTTGATGAGATTGAGGACTTTGAGCAATTGTTGGAGCATCCCGTGCAGTCGCGAGAGTTGGAGAAGAATGATGTGCCTTGTTTGGTGGAGGAGAAGGAGGTTCAGATGCCTTCTCTTCAACTCTCTTTGGCTGATGTAGTTGACGAATTGGAGTATTGGAGTTTGGGTGTGGTCATGTATGTTTTTGGGGGGAACCCACATGTTAAAGCTTTTTCTGGATTTTGCAAGAGAATTTGGGGAGAACAGAATGTTGATAAAGTCATTTCTATGCGTAAGGGTACTTTCCTTGTGCGATTTTTGAATTTGGAGACTCGAATGAAGGCATTGATGCAGGAAGTTCTGTTGTTTGATAAGAAGCCTGTGTTGAGGAGACAATGGGAGGATGGAATGGAAATGGAATTTAATGATATTGCTACATTGCCCTTATGGGTTCATCTACCTAAGCTTCCTATTAAGTATTGGGGAAAGGGGTGTTTGGAGAAAATTGGTGGATTAATTGGAGTGGTGTTGAAGTGTGATAGTGCTACTGCTCAAAGGGAGAGGTTAGAGTATGCTAGACTTCTGATTGAAGTTGATATTAAAAAGCAATTACCTGATTCAATTGAATTTCTCACTGAGAAGGGTGGAATTCACATTCAGGATGTTGTCTATGAATGGAGACCTATCATTTGTGGGAAGTGCAATGGGATTGGGCATGTGACTGATCAGTGTAGGCAGGGTAGTAGAATGGAATGGAGGGTTAAAGGAGATCTTCCTAATGCTGCTGAGAAGGTTGGGGCTGATGGTGCTACTGGGGTAACTAGGGTGATGGAGGCTGCTGGTCAGGGTGATGCAGAGACTGGGATTTCTGGAGATGCTGCGCTACGGGTGTCTCAGAAGGTCCTCACTCCGGTGGCTCCGATCAAGAAGGGTATCCCAATCAGAATTAATTCAGGTGCTATCATAACTAATAACTCTTTTGATGCTTTGTCTATGGATGAGAACCTTGTTGTTGGTGATATTGTTGTTAGGGTTGCCTCTATGGGGGGAATTCCTTTCAATGTGGATGGATAATTTCATAGTTTGGAATGTAAGGGGTCTTAATAGGGCCTCTAAACAGAGAGAGGTGAAGAGTTTTATTCAGTCTCATAAAGCTGGACTTGTGTGTTTGGTGGAAACAAAGTTAAAGAATAAGAATTTTAGTGATGCCTATTTTAGAATGTGTCAGAATTGGTGTGTGACAACTAATTTTCATTGTGTGAAGGGTGGTAGGATCATGCTAATTTGGCTGGCTAATTTCTTTCATGTTAATGTGATTGAGGTAGGGGGTCAGTTTATGCATTGTGAGA
Source organism: Salicornia ramosissima (assembly GCA_951394345.1). Classification (NCBI taxonomy): domain Eukaryota; kingdom Viridiplantae; phylum Streptophyta; class Magnoliopsida; order Caryophyllales; family Amaranthaceae; genus Salicornia; species Salicornia ramosissima. The sequence goes on from OX596236.1 coordinate 25,765,042, forward strand.
TAGTGCATTATGCTCTGAAAACCAAGTTTTGGTGTACTTTTGTGTATGGTTATAATCATGCTGAGGAGAGGAGGCAGTTGTGGTTGGCTTTGGATAAACTTTCAGATTGTGTGAGGGGTCCTTGGTTGATCTCAGGAGATTTTAACTGTCCTCTCAATTTAGAGGATAGGAAGGGGTCTCTGGTGGGGGCTGCTGAGGTGATGCCTTTAGAGATGTGGTAGATAGTTGTCAGGTGAAGGATATGAATTGGATGGGATGTTTTTATACTTGGACCAACAAGCAACATGGGGAGGATTTGGTGCTTTCTAAGATTGATAGGTCTTTGGTTAATGATCTTTGGATTGAGGCTTTTGTGGATGCTTACACTCATTATGAACCTAATACCGTTTCAGATCATGCTCCTGGTGTGATCTATTTTGCAAAAGAAAGTGGTGTGAAGAGGAGGAATTTCAAATTCTATGATATGTGGGCTAAGCATGATGATTTCCATGGTATTGTTGAGAGGTCTTGGAATCAGCAAGTGAGGGGTATTGATATGTTTCAAGTTGTCCAGAAAATGAAGCATCTAAAAAAAGATTTGAGAGGCTTAAATGGGAGGGCTTTTTCTTGTATTGAGGCTAGATTTGGGGAGGCCAAGTTGGGTTTGGAGAAGGCTCAACTTCTTTTCCACTCTAATTATCAGGATGTAGAAGCTCAGAGGAGTTTGGAGGAGGCAGAGAATGAATTTCAGAGGTGTAAAGGAGCTTATTATTCTTATTTGCAGCAAAAGTCGAAAATTAATTGGTTGAGGGTTGGGGATGATAACACTAGTTTTTTCCATAAATCAATTAAAGCACATTCTTATGCTAAGAAGGTGTTGAGTATTCAAGATCATATGGGGAATTGGTGTCATGGTGAGCAGGAAGTTGCAGATGCTTTTGAAAGGTATTACAGAATGCTACTGGGGTCTGAGCAATCTTGCAGTAAGCAGGTTCAGAGGCAGATTATTGAGCAGGGGGATGTCTTGGGGGATGATCAGTTGGCCATTCTTGGGGCTCCTTTCTCTAGAGAAGAGGTGAAGGAGGCTATGTTCTCTATTCCAGGGTCTAAATCCCCTGGTCCTGATGGGTATAATAGCACTTTCTTTAAGAAAACCTGGCATGTGGTAGGGGATCAGGTGGCAGAGGCTGTTTTGGGTTTTTTGAATAATGGGAGATTGCTAAAGGAGATTAACTGCACAATTCTCACTTTGATTCCAAAGGTGACTCATCCTGTTAATGTTCTTGAATATAGACCTATTGCTTGTTGTAATACCATTTATAAATGTATTACTAAAGTAATATGTAGTAGGCTGAGGTTAGTTCTTCCTCACATCATTTCTGGAAATCAGGCAGGGTTCTTGAAAGGGAGGCAAATTGTTCATAATATCAGCATAATTCAGGATCTTGTGGGCAGATATGGAAGGAAAGCTTCTCCTCCAGGGTGCATCTTGAAAGTGGATATTAGGAAAGCTTATGATTCAGTGAATTGGAGCTTTTTGAAGGACATGTTGATGGCTTTGAATTTTCCAAGGCATTTTATTGATATTATCATGGCTTGTGTTAGTTCTCCTTCTTATTCTCTTATGGTGAATGGTAGCTTGTGTGGTTTTTTTGGAGGCACGAGAGGATTGAGACAAGGGGATCCAATGTCTCCATTGCTGTTTGTAATTTGTATGGAATACTTGTCTAGGTCCCTTCACTTTGTTGCTGAGTCTCCTTATTTTTCTTTTCATTCTAGGTGCCAGAAGATTAAATTAAATCATCTTGTTTTTGCTGATGATTTAGTTTTGTTTTGTAAAGGGGATGCTAAGGCTGTCAGGATGTTGAAGTTGGTGTTGGATAATTTTGCTCAAGTTTCAGGTCTTCAAGCTAATGCTGCCAAATCTAACATATATTGCTGCAACATTCCAGAGGATGAGAAGGTGTGTATTTTGCAGGCTGTGGGCTTCAAGGAAGATCAGTTGCCTTTCAGGTATCTGGGTGTGAATATAAATGCTAAGAAATTAAATAAGGATGATTGTTTCTACCTTATTGATAGAATTACTAGTAGAATTAGGGCTTGGGGTGCTAATTCCTTGAGCTATGCTGGGAGGTGTGTGCTTGTGAATTCTGTTCTGATGTCCCTTCACATTTATTGGTCTTCAATTTTTGTGCTTCCAAAATCTGTGATCAAAGGTGTTGAGGCTATGTGTAGGAATTATCTTTGGAATGGGAAGGCTATTTATGCTAGACCTCCCCCTATTGCTTGGGATTTTGTGTGTAGACCTAAAGCACAAGGTGGTTTAGGGATCAAGGACTGTTATAAGTGGAACTTGGCAGCTATGGGTAAGTTTATTTGGAATATAGCTAGTAAAGCTGATAGTCTTTGGTTGAAATGGGTTAATCATATGTAATTAAAAGGAAGGAATTGGAAGGATTATCAGTGTCCTTCCTCTTGTAGCTGGTATTGGAAACAAATTTGGATGGTGAGAGATGTGTTCAAAGCAGGGTATAGAAGGAACAATTGGGGGCTGGATAGTAAGGGCTATACTGTGGCTAGTGGTTTTAAGTGGTTATCTTCTGTTTATCCTGAAGTTCCTTGGAGGGACTGCACTTGGAATAGGATGAACATTCCTAAGCACTGTTTTATCTTGTGGATGGGTTTGATGCAGAGGTTGAGGACAAAACAGAAGCTTTTCCAACTTCATATTAGTGTTGATGAGCTGTGTCCTTTGTGTGGGGTGGAGGTAGAGAATATTGAGCATCTGTTCTTCAGGTGTGAGTATAGTAGGAGATGTATTTCTCATCTTGAGCAAGGGACAGGTTTGGTGCCGCCTTTGCAGGAGCTGATTCAGTGTAATAGCTGGCTGAGGTCCATTACTGGTCGATTCAGGAGGAGTATTGTGCAAAGCTTGTGTGCAGGTTTGGTTTATCATATATGGGCTCAAAGAAACAACTCGGTGTGGAAGGGTGCTGTGGGTGTGCCTCTGATGGTTATGCAGCAGCTGCGGCGAGAGGTGGCTATGAGGGCAAGTGGAATGTTGCCTCATAAAACTAGTAGGAATAATAGAATGTGGATGGAAAATGTGTTAGCTTAATGTTTTTGTTTGGTTTTTTCGTTTTGAGTGTGAGTATCACTTTGTAATTTGTAAAAGGTTTTGTTGAGCTTAATATAATTTTACCTTTTCTCAAAAAAAAAAAAAAGTATTTATTTATAGAGAAATAAAAATGTGAATTTTCGTATAAAAAGTATAATTTGAAATATTATAATTGTAAAAAAATTAATAATTAGTAGTGGTATTGGTTGAATTTTTCCAAATATTTAGTGGCAAGATGTACTTTTCCAGGTGGAAAATCGTTGCTACCTTTGCTTATATAATAGGCAAATTTCATAATTAAGAATAATCCCAACTATTAGAGGTCTTCTAATATTAATCCCAGCTATCATTTATTACAATATAATCCAAATTTTGGTTTGTTTTATGATATTAGCTAGTCCATTTACTTGGTTAACATATTGTAACCGATAACCCATTCAAAAGTAGTTGTTATATTCCCCTATTTATTGTACTTGACTATATATTCCTCCCTTTTGTACAAATTAAGGAAATCGGGGTCGGTCACAAGTTAGTACGGACTAATATCATAAAACAACTACTACAGTTAGATTATAATGTAATAAAACTATAGTTGTGATTAATATTAGAAGATCTCTAATAGTTGAGATTATTCGTATGAATTTTTTCTATATAATAAACATATCTTTTGCCTAACATTGTAGATTTCAATTCTACCTAAAATCTTATTTCGATCAGATATTAATGGCATGGAGAAATGCTACTCTTTTTATGGTTTTCAAGTTACAATGTCACAAGTAGGCCAAATTTTTCTCGATACAACAAAGCATAATGAAATATAATTATGTAATCATATACTTAGTAATTGTTTAGTGGACTATTAGTTTTTAATCGTCTAAGCTACTACTTTATGTGGTAAGCTGCTAAACAAAATATGTACAAATCAGAACTAATTAAAGTTACCTCGAAAACTTTCTTTCAAGAGGTAATTAGTTCAATGTACAAAACTAGTAATGAGTGAGGTAGTACAACCATTATTAGCTAAATTAATGAGAAACAACGCCGGATCGTCACAATGTCACAAAAGGAAAGATGTTAGTGCCAATTGCTGCCCTTTTGATAGGATTAGTAGGTTTGGGTACAACGCAAGGCTACTTTTAATACAAATGATCCCTCCCATCCGGATAAGTGTCTACGGAACCTTATAGATACAACATTAAATTTGGTAATATAGTTGAATCAAGATCCGAAATCCGATCTGAAATATCCGATCCAAGTGTATGAATATAGAGTTATTATCAAAACATCATGAGCATTTGCAGAAAGATTGAATTTAAATTGTAACACCCTGAAAATTCCTTATTTAAAAACTCTAAATATTATTCAAAGTTAGGACATAAACTATATTTGAAACGAAACTAGTTTAACCCCGTGCCTTGCACGGGATTTTGTTTGACTTATAAATTGATTATATAAGGAAAAAATTACAATATTTTACCATAAATATATAATAAACATCTATTTATATACACCAAAATGTATATTAATTAAAAAAATAAGAGTTTTTTGTCCAAAACTACCATACTTACACAACTTTTTGCAAAAAACTACCTTACTTACAAAAACTTGTCCAAAACTACCTTTATTAGTCAATTCATTGTTGACCACTACCTTGTTCGTTGTTCCGGCGTTGACTTTGCTTTATTCTAAAAAATAATTAGCCTAATCAATATTTTGGGGTCATTTTTGCCCTAAAAGAGTTAAATATGAGGTCGGAATCTAAAAAAAGGGTCGCATAAGCTTCTATTTGCATTACAAAATTTGTCTCGATATGCGTTCATTGGTTTGCGTGCCAAAAAACATTATCCCTATCAAGGTTTTGGTGGGTCATTTTTGTCCTGAAGGGACAAATTTGAGGTCGGAATTTACAAAAAATGACCAGATTGGCCAGCAAAGGCAAAGTCAACGCCTTAAAAGAGTTAAGAAGGTAGTGGTCAACCAGAAATTTGCTAAGTAAAGTAGTTTTGGACAAGCTTTTGTAAGTAAGGTAGCTTTTTGTAAAAAGTGGTGTAAGTAAGGTAGTTTTGTACAAAAAACTCAAATAAGAAAGAAATTGGACATGCATGTAAATAAGAGCTTGTACTCTGTAAATAAGAGTTTAAAAGCATGCATTTACTATTAAATTAAGATATGGAAAAAAATTTAGGAATTAAAAAAAAGGCAAAGTAAGGAAGTAGTTGAAGAGATTAGAAAGATGATTACGTAATTTATCATTAAATTTCTTTTTTTTTTTAAAATTATAAATTCAATATGTTTTGAAAGAATGTCAAGTGGATTAACAAATGTTGTTTTAAATATTTAATATAGATTATAAATTATAGATAAATATTAAATAATAGTAGTTTAATATAGCATAGTGTAAAATATGATTGAATAACATAACTAAGAGGATAAATAATTTGCAATGATACGCTATATAAGATGATAACAAAAAATATTCAAGAGAAATCATACTAGTGGCAAGATAAGTTGTAGTAGTGGTAGCAACCTTTAATTACATAATAACCACATAAATAGTAATTAATTGGTGATGGAAGATCAATAGATTAAATATTTCCCGGGCAATGCCCCCAGTCGCTAACTAACAAACCTATACATATATATAATTCTTTGTTAGATAACATGCATACATTTTGTAAGATATTTATCCATTATATTGTCATCAATTATAATTTATATATTTTGGTACTTCACGATAAGTTATGACATAAATTAGTAATGATCTGACATTAATTTCAATAATTGGATTTATAAGTTGAGATGACTTTTCATTTCGGGAATACGAAGGAAAAAACGACTAAATTCGAGTGAAAATGGAGTAATCGAATTAGCGCTTGTTTGTTGTATTATACATCAACTTCATCTAGTTTATAATTATTAAAATCCTCTTTTTAAGTACAAGGAAGAGAGATAGACTAATGGTTTAAACCATTAGTGTATGAAAACGAAGTTGCAAGTTTAAGGCTTGTAGTATTTTTTTTATATAAAACAAATTTGGGATTTTAACTTTTTCCTTTTCTTAGTATTTTGATTGAACTTTGGATGTTATTTTCTACGATTTATAAAAGTCAAATTAAAATAGAAATAGAGTGAAGATTTAAAAAAAAATCTCAATAATACAAAAATACTGATCTTAATAAATTAAAGACCTAAATTTACAAAAAGAATAACAACAACTTGTAATGATTTTTACTCTATTTTTAATTAAAGAATGATAATCGGTAAGTACTTGGAGTAAAAAGGTAAAAAAGAAAAGTAGAGTTATATGAGTTTAGGTAAGGAAGTAATGTAAATAATCATAAAGGCATTGGGTTGTATTTATATCACCTTAATAATAATAGTAGTACCAAAAGTGACAATTTATGTTGAGAAGGTGGAGTAAAGGCAAATTAAGGAGAAGAGGAAAAATTTATTGTATTAGAAAAAAAGGAAATTAAATAGGGTTTTTCAAGGAATGACACATGGACAATAGAGTTTCTGTTTTAAATATTTAAGTATAGATTTCCAAAGGATTACCGCAACTAACTAATCAAAGCTTAAAATCTAGTAAAATTTTAAAGCCCTTAATTAGAAAACAACTGTTATTTGAAATAAATAACATAAATGAAATAACGTTTTATAATAAGTTCAAACACAAGAATCGTGAACTTTCAGATCACACCAATCCCATGACAATGTGTATGCTGAAAACTTGAACTTCACATCATCAAACTAACATGTGCAATTCTGCTCCCCAATAATACAAGTGTATAAATTGGTTCATCACAGGGTCATTAAGGCGAGGGCCATGACCAAAGAAGACACACACAAAAGCACGTAATCAACAAAAGCTGAGTACATGTATACAACAAGATATGCAAGCTTTAAATCAAATGAATAACATTAAATATAACCAGATACACATAATATACACAACCAACTGAACTTAACTTAGACAACACTAGACACCCTTCAAATTATATTTTAGATATTTGGATTCAACATCGAACGTGCTCCTATTGAAATAAAAACGACTATGCTCCCTAGGGCCCCACTCGGTTGCAAGGCGAGTGGTAAAACTACTCCAACATAGGGCGGAGAGATCCCAAAATAAAATAAATAAAGGATGTATAACGTCTTGTACCCCTTGATAGGAGCTTAATAGCCCCCCATATATGTTCATACTCAAGATGTATACATTCCAAAGGTTTTGGTGTGAATCCTATATCGCTTTACATGATTAAATCTTTAGACACTGTGGAGACTCAGACATTACACACAACTGGAACCAATGAATTACACCAAACAACATATGTTCCGATTCTTATCTTCATATTTTAGTGATCACATTGCCAAATTTAATTATCTTCCTTGCCTAGGCCCAAACTAACAATGTGATTGGGTTAAACTTTTAATTATATGTCATCTCTCAGAGGAGTGAGTAAATATATATCTATCTTTTCTCACGGCAGATCCGAGAGAGTCTATTTTTATTATCTTCCTTATCTAGGCCAAAACCAATAATGTGCCTGGTTTAAACTGTAATACCCCAAAATTTTGGGCTATTTTAAATTTTTATTTAATTAATTGAATATCTAATTAATTAATTATTTAATTAATTATTATTTAATTAATTATTAAACTAGCACTTTAAAGAGCCTAATTGTTAACCATAGCCCAGATCTTTATTTTAATTTGTCTAAGCCAAGCCCAACATTTCCTCATCCTCCTCACCTCACGGCCCTATTGCTATTTTCCTTTAATTATTTTATCCTATTGGTAATCTATATCTACTTTTGACCAACCTAAAAAGTCTAGCTTTTGACCTCCTATTTTCACTACTAAAATTTAGGAGACCAACAACCCATACTCTTTGAAAACCCATGCCCCTTGTGATGTTTACTCCAAAATATTTTATTCTATATTCTGCCGAAAATAGCAATTCATATCTATTTTGACCTCATCCAAAAATCTACCCTTTGTTCCCTATTCTTGCTACTAGATTTTAGGAAGTCAAAGCTCCCATATTCCACCTAATATACACGACCCTCTTATTATTTTAAGGGGAGAATTCAACAAATATAGTATTTTCTTTCCCTATCAAACAATTCACAAATAATCTCTAGAAAAACCCTCTTGCTTAGGAATTTACCCTCAAGTTTGGAACAGGAAGCAAACGAACCTCAAGAACCGTGTGGCACTTGCTTGATTGTTCGAGTCATACACTTCAACAATAGGTAATTAGTTTGTTTTATTTAATCTTTAGGATTAATTAGTTATATGATTTTTAGAATAGGTTTGGAACATGTTTAGGATTGTTTAAAATTGCTTAGAATTATTGTTGAACTGATGAAACTTGCTTGTTGATAATATGTTATGATGGCCGCGTATTTCAACAAAGATTGATGATTTTATTTTATGTTCTAATGTAAATTTAAGCATGCTTAATTATTCTTGCCATGAAATCTTAAAGATTAATTTAATAAAATTTGTATCATAACAATGTCGAATTGAAGTCTATTATTTTATGAATTATTAGAGTGGTTAACACTCCAAAAATTAATCTTTTAATTATAATCTTGATCTGGTAACAATCTTTGATGAATTTCTTGAATTAGTTCTTTATCTAGTCAAGTTCTTGAAAACTAAAAACATAATCTTGAATATTCATGAAGGGTGCCGTGTGATAAGTTGTGATTAACAACAATATGGTTCGAGAATCCTGAATAAAATCTAAAGCATGAATTTTTATTAAGTTGATCCAGTATTATTAATTTGGTCTTAATATTTTCTAGAATTATAAAAGAATGATTTAAACTTGGTTTATTTTTATAAAAGCCGTGTAGTAATATATGTAAAAAGGGTGTGATTTTAACTTGTTTTCTTGATAAAAGATTAGAATTTGAACTTGTTCTTGAAATTATTTTTAAATTAATTAATCAAAGTATGTATTTTTATTTAGAACAAAACTTGATTCTTGATTGTTAATATTTGAAGATGCCGAGTGAAAACAAGGAATTAAAGACTAGATTTTTATGATTCAATTAATTAAAAGTCTAGAATTTGGTTATGTTCCTGGAATTATTTAATTAGTTTAAATTTGTAATTTATATTGATGATTGAATGGATTGTATAAATTATAACGATGAATTATGGAATTGATATTATCGAAGGAGCCGTGTAACTGCGGTAAGTAATGGGTATGATCTCGACTTCTGAACTTTTGTTTATGATCTGATTATGTTGTTGAAATATGATTCTTGCATGCCTACGTATGAACTTAATGAATTGATTGTTTAATGACGAATGATGAATTTTCGTGTGGTGATAGAATAGATGTCGAGTATATTGAGTCTTGGACTAGATTTTTGAGTCAAGTTAAGATGAACTAGAAATGATTAGAAGTCAAGTCGTGTTAATAAAAGTCAAATTGTGAACTAGAAAGTTGAACTTGAAAAGATAATTAACTATGAAGTGACCACCTATCTAGTGGCTTAAGTGCCATGAACATAGGTATAGTCGAAGCTACTGTCCCTTCTGCGGTTTTGGGGCAGTTCTGGATCCCAGTTTCGTGAAGTAGATCAAAAGTGGTTGACCCGGCATGAGACAAGGAAAGTTGGGGAAGAGTTAAGGTTTCCCCTACGAGCATATGACTGTGTCACGGATTAGCACTTGAAATTGATCTAGAACTGGAAAGTCAATAGTGGAGTCTAGAAGTCTAGTATTGGATTAAGTTTGTCTTGAGAGTCTTGGTTGAATATTCTGTTATGATTTGTTTCCGTTGCGTACTTGAATGTGAATGCCTTTGAATGATTTTCCTGTTGACTGTTCTGTTGATCTGTTCTAATAATTATGTTTCTAATTGTGTTCTAATGATTAAGTAGAACAATCTAATTACTCCCAACTGACTGTGGACCCCATAATCCATTTTCAGGTACAGAAGCAGAATAGTCGGGAACGCAAGGGCTGGGATTGTGAGCTAGCAAGAGTAGAATTATAGTTATCTCATGTTTTCTCTAGCCTTTGTAATAGATTATTAGTGAATTTCAGTAGTTTATGGTTAAACTTGAACTTGGACTTTTCTTTAATTTTGGACTATTTATAGGTTTAATTAAATAAATTGAATTAAGTTTAGAGCTTCCTCTGTCATTAATGAATTTAAAATTAAAAGTTTATGGTTAATAATGATCCGTGCTGTTGTTTTCTCTGAAAACAACGTTGCTAAAATGCGGGTCGTTAAATAAACTTTTAATATTTTCTCATCTCTCAGAGGAGTGAGTAAATATCTATCCTTTCTCATGACGGAGAGAGTCATTTGCAACCCTTCTAGACTCAACAAGTGAGTAATATAAACCAACCCTTTGGTTTTCCATATTCATAATCAATAACCCACTCTAGGAAATTCATACTACTTGACAACATGTCAAACAAAATGAACAAGAATATAAACCAACCATTCAATACAATTTCTCTTCTTTCCATACAACATGCACACACATATAAATGCATAAGATCATTTCCAAATTTCATATAAATTTCCTAATATGATACTACTTGGAAAATACGTTCTCGTGTACATACATACTTGGTACAGTAAATCCGACTAGCCACTGTTAGTTGAATTGCTTGAATTCAAAGTCCCCTACCAATGAAACAACTGGGCTAATCAATACCCTCACATTACCCAAACTATCCTAAGTACATATTACAAAATTCAATTCTAGCCTGTAAATAAATTTCAAAAATTATTTTTAATCCTTTCTTTTAAATTCAAAAATTACACTATTGTGCCAAGTAATTAAAATACTAAGCAAACACTTAAAAAGATAAACAAAATAATATTTAGGCGGGGTTATATAAAAATTCCAGCACTTATACAAACATCCTAAACCCTTCTAATACGTCCCTGAAATATCCGGTAGGATGGATTAGGAGTTCTAAGGTGAAGGAATACTCTAGATGGGGGGTGAATAAAGTATTTCAAAAATAATCGATTTAAGTTTATTAAAAATTTAATCCAATCTTAAAAGTCTTATTCAAGTTCTTGAATTTTAAATCCAAAGATTAGAAATACTAGATTCGATGTTTTCGAGAAGATACTCAAAATCTTCGAAGATAGTTTTCTGAACTTTGTATTTATCAACTGTAAAATTTAATTAAATCTTTTAATATACTTAAATGTTTTCGAAAGTAGTTTTATGAACAATAAATAAAATGCGGAAAATAAAGTGCAGAAAAATAAAAGAGACAAGACAAAAGATTTGGTTCAAAGTTCGGCTCTAATAGCCTACTATACGTCTCTGCCTAGTCCCCACGACCCTAGGATTTAAACCAATCCTTAATTAACTACTACTTAGAGACTTAGATTTTGAAGTACAAGAGTCAATCCCCCGCCCCCTACTTCTCCGTAGCTCCCTCACTAAAGTCTAATCTCAGTTAACTTAGTTAACTTAAAGAGATTTCTCCTTAACTTTTTTTTTTCCTTTTCTTGAAAACACACACTTGTAAAACCTTTTATAATTAAAGGTTCTACATTACAACAAAATTCCTCACCAAAAATAAACCTAGAAAAAACCTCACAAAATAGTGTTCTAAATAATTGCTAGCACAAAAAAAAATATCAAAGTAGTAGAACTTGTGCTAGTATATTACAATAAAATTAAAGAAGAAAACCGAACACTAAATAATCGAAGCTCCAAGATGGTCTTCGAATTTCTTGAATGCTTTGATGGAAGTTTTTCACTTCTAGAATTTTTAGAATGGTGTTTGGTGGTATTGTAAGAACAATTTCTCTCCTTTTATTTTCAATCTTTTTTGACTCAAAGATTTATGAAAATTTTGAGAAGTATGTTTCAATGAATAGATGATCAAGGTTTTGGCTCTTTGAAACTTTATGAACACTTTAGGGAATATAAAGCTCAGTTAGAAGAAGTGTTGGAGAGAAAGTTGTGTGATTTTGGTTTGTGTTTAGCCTTTTAATTATAGGTGAGGAATGACCAAAGAATTCTAAAAGAATTCTGTGCCAGCCGTGGGTTTTGGAGCAAGAAATCATTTTCATTTTTTTTTTATTTTCGGCTGGAATCAAGCTTGATATAATAATTTGAAATGTTGTCTTGTTTGCATGATTTGATTTTCTCTCTTGTCTTGTTTGAAGATTGAAATATATTCTTCTTTGCCATGCTTAGGAAACCGTCCATCTTTGGTAAAAGATTATTCATGATTATTGATTTGCTTTCTCATCTTTTTGATTTCCACATATGTTGAACTTTGATTGTTGCCATAATAAAAAGATGATCATATCTCCTTGATTTGCATGAATCAAATTTGATTGCATAATGTGAATAATTTCTTTGATTACAAAGATGAACAAATATTCCTTGATTTGCATCATATTAACTTGCTGAAATTTACTTGGGGAATATTTGTTTTGATATAAAATAATTTAGCATATCTAAAAAGATAATTGAGTAGATTATAATATTTTCAAAAAAATGAAAATGTACTCTTTGAAAATCTCTAATAATGGACGGTTATTACAAGAAATATTTGAGAGGATTATGATCTTGATTTTCAAATTGATTCAGCCTCACGGTTGACTTGACATATGATTCTAAGCCCAATAGACCTCTAAAACTAACTTAAATTAGGTCGGTATTGTAAAAAGGTCCAACAGATGAATACGATATGAAAAAGTGGGATTATTCCTGGATTTATGAAAGGTGGGATTATTAGTTGAATAAGTGTGAAAGGTGGGATTATTAGTTTCCAATTTTCCAAAATAATATATGAAAAATATTAGATCATATAGGAAAGTAATTAGTCGAAGTAATATCTTTGCACCGCACTTAAAAAAACCGTCCCAAACAAAAGTATTGATGACAAAATAATTTTTTTCAGAACTATATAAAATTGATCAAATAAATAAAGCACTTAACACTACAAGATTCCGCATTTTTACCGTCCGCCATGAGCTGCCAATAAATTAGCGGATTGCGAACGTTAATTAGATTAGCGTCCGCCAACGGACGTTAAACCATTGTCGAATATATTTTAGTCGTTAATTACTTATTTAACGTCCGCAAAGCCGACGCAAATTACCGTCCGCCAATTTTGGGAAAGACGGACGTTAATCCTCACTACCCAAAATAAAAAAAAAAATGAATGAAATTGGAACCAAAGCTGGTTCCAATTTCATTCTTTTTTTTTATCCTATAAAAAATTGAAACATTCAAAACTTTTAAAATCAGCATACATGAAAAATTAGACAATACATCGAATCCAATTTTATTAATTATAAGGAAATTCAACAAACATCTAAAAAAATACAACAATATGATACACCTAAATTAAGTACATCTTTAAAAAACATATAACTTAAATCCTCAAAATTGAATCAAGAACCAAAATCTGCACCAAAAAAATACAACCAAAGTCTAACACAAAAATTGACAATAATAAACAAAAGCAATTAAATAAACCACTATCTTAGCTTGATTTCTAAAAAATTCTTCCTGCTATAAAAGATTACAACCCAGAAAAAATTACAACCCAGAAATTCTTTAAATAAAAACCCCAACCCAGAAAAAAGTTAAAACACATAAATAATGAAATTTAAAAGTAGAATAGGGAACTTAAAAAAAATCAAGGATCAGAATTTGGGGGTTTAGAACCCTATCTTATGCAGCTAGAGCAATGCTGATTAATTCTGTTCTGCTCTCTATTCAATCTTATTGGGCTTGTATCTTTATAATTCCAAAAAGAGTGTTAGAGCAAGTTAATTCCATTTGTAGGAATTTCCTTTGGGATGGTAAGGCCATTTCCACAAGAGTCCCTCCTGTTGCATGGGACTTTGTGTGCAGGGCTAAGAAGCATGGTGGGCTAGGTATCCTTGACTGCCATAACTGGAATACTGCTGCCCTTGGTAAATACATTTGGGATATTGGAAATAAGAATGATAGCTTGTGGCTTAGGTGGGTTAATCATCACTATTTCAAAGGTAGGACATGGAAGAGGGCTCCTTGTCCTAAGTCTGCTTCATGGCAATGGAAGCAGCTATGGAAGGTTAAAGAGAAATTGAAGTATGGTTTTAATGGGAATGTGTGGACTCATGATGTGAAAGGCTATTCTGTTGCTAGTGCTTACAGGTGGATTGTGGGTCATAGGGATGATGCTCCTTGGGCTGATTGGGTCTGGTCTAGGCTTAACATTCCTAAGCACAGAATCATCTTGTGGCTTGTTCTGTTGGGCAGATTAGGAACAAGGGGAAGACTGAGCCAATTCATGACCTTGCCTGATGATAGCTGCCTCCTCTGTGGTGATCATGTAGAGACCATTGAGCATGTCTTTTTTTCCTGCAAATATTCTAAGGACTGCATTTACTGCCTTCCTAGGTGCATACAACAGCTGAGGTTCTCTTCAGTGTCTGCTCTGTTGGCCTCTCTGCAGGCTGTGAGGGGCAGATTCAGGAGGAATGTCCTGTTCTGCTTCACAGCTGCTCTGGTGTATGGTGTGTGGCAGCAGAGGAACAACTCTCTATGGAATGGTTGCTTGAGATTGCCCAGCTATGTCATGGAGGATGTAAGAGCACAATGCTTAATTAGAATCAAAGCTATTCTTCCTAGGAAAACTAGTGCTAGGAATATTGCTTGGTTAAACTCTTTGTAATGCTAATTGTTGTTAGATTGTTTTGCTTTGTTTGGTGTGATGTTTAGGGTTGGTTTGTGTTGATGTAAGGTGATGCTTGTAGCTCTTGTCTTTTTCATGATATATTATTCTCTTGCCTTTTAAAAAAAAAAAAAAATAAAATAAAAAAAATCAAGTAACCTAGAAGTTATAAAATCCCCCAAAAAACTTCGAACATCCAAACTAAAAAAAGAACCCTAAAACCCCCAAAAATCTTCGAACATCAAAACTTAAAAAAAAAATCCTAAAAAAGCCCCAAAAAATTTGAACATCAAAATTTTTTTAAAAAAAACCCAAATAAAACTCCAAAAAAACTTCAAACATTAAAAATAAAAAATAAAGAACCCTAAAAAAACCCCAAACATGAATGAAAAATTCGAATCCTAAAAATTTGAAGATCCAAAACCAAATCAAAAAGATCGAAAGCTAAAGAACCATAACCCAAAATACGAAGTCATTGAAAAATTAATCGAAGCCTAAAAAAACTGCTAAAAATCCAAACAAATCCCCCAAAAATAACGAACCCTAAAATACCAAAAAAATCCAAAAAAAAGCCTTAAACATACCTGGTTGGTTGCTTGACTTCCCACAGTGAGTGAAGAAGAAAGAGACGATTCATATTCTAAATGTTTCTCAATTGAGGGTAATGAGTGAGGTGATTCATATTTTAGCCTTAAACATTAAAGGATTATTGATATTATTAAAGAGAAAGAGGGTGATGAGAGAGTGAAAGAGAAAGAGAGTAATGAGTGAGTGAGAGAAAGAGAGTAATGAGAGAGAGAAAGAAGTAATGAGTGGAATACGTGACAAGGAGTGGAAATGAGGTGAATAAATAAGAGTGAGGTGCAAGAGTCGGTTCAACAATTTATTTATCTGTGTTTTTAGCGTCCGCTTTAGCGGACGGTAATTACTAGAAAACGGATGGTAAAGTTCAACTAAAACATACTAGACCTCTGTGTTTTTAGCGTCCGTATAAATAGTCGGTGGCGGAAGCTAAATTTTGATTATCGTCCGTTATTTGGGCGGACGATAACAAGCGGAAGACAGAGACGCGGAATGTTGTAGTGTAAAAATGTGATCAATTTAATTAGGGAAGTATTTAAAAAAAATTTTTTTTTATCAAAAAATATTTAAAATTATATCCCTTTATTAGTCCAATTTTATTCGGTCCATATGAGTTCAATTAGGGATATTTGATCAACTTTATTCGTTGCAAAAAAGATGTTAGGAAAAAACTTATTTATATATGTGTACTTTGGTACATATATATAGATTAGTCCAATAATAATAAGCACAATATTGCAAGAGAATAATAAAGATAAGTACGTAGGGGTCGTTTTTACCCGGTTGCCTACGTCCCACGAGTTGTTTGAATGCTCGTTAACGCCGTACGTGAATACGGACTAGTAGGAGTCACCACCGTGCGTTTTATACGGTCCACGGACATCGAAGAAGTACGGAAAGCCAGGAGCAATCAGCCCCATATGGTCGTGCACCAGCGTATGGGTTCGGGGACAGGTTACGGGCCAATCGTGCATTGGGCCCGCCCGCCTGTAAGCGGTCTCTACTAGGTCTCTTTTTGTGGTCGTACTGTTATTATTCCCGAATTCAAAGATATCTCAGTTTTACCCAAAATAGCGCATATTACTAGGCAGGTTAAATATATTACAGGCCAAAACTAATTTATCGTGACCACTTTGAATTAAATCCGTATTAAAAACAATCCTAAAAATAATAAATCAAATAAATCACATAATGAAGAAATATGAAACAGATATATGATTGCAAAAACATATAATAAAAGAGATTCAAAATAAAAATACAAAATTAAAACAATTGCGAAATTGAACTTTCATGTACGATCTATTATAATGTGAAAATGAATTGTTAATCACAATGCATGTATTTAGATCATGTTAAAACTAATGAAATAATAAAAAAATAACCATAAAATGGTGATTAAAAAGAAGATCGGATTATCATAAAAGTTATGAAGAGATATGAAAAAGTTGATGAAAGCATTCAACACTTATATGTATGTTCAATTAGAAATTTCATTATTTGTAAGAATTTATCCATTATCATCGCTTATCTCCATTTTAATCACCATTTAATGAGCCAAATAAATATTAAAACAATGTAATGAAAGTTTAGAATGGTAGAGACTTCTGTATAGTGTACCTTGTAATGCCTTCGATCAAAACAACCAAGGTAGAATCAACGACGATGAATGAAAGTGTTTTGCTTGAAGTTGATTGAGTTGATGATTTGTGATGTGTTTAATGATGTTTCTGAGAGTGATTTGATGTGGTATAAGTATATGGGATGGAAGTATGCAATGCAGAAGGAGACTCGGGGTTGTTGTCGTATGTTGGCGTGTCTTGAAAAGCATGGAAGGACATGTAATTATAGACCAGAAGGAGCAACGGTCGACCCGGGGAAATCAAAGACCTGCGCCTAGGTGCAGACCTGCGCCTAGTCGCAGGTCAGTATAATGTAACCTGCGTCTAGGCGCAGGTCTTGTAATATGACCTGCGTCTAGGCGCATGTCTGGTACAGGTCCGGGTCGATTTTTTGCTTGATTTTTCGCGTGATTTTCAGGATTACGATCCGATTTTATTCGATTACAGAAATATTCTGTAATATTTTGATATTCCGGAATATTCTAGGATGTCCTGGGGTGTCCCGGAATGTTCTAGAATGTGCCAGAATGTGCCGGAATGCCTAGAACGTTCCGGAATGTTCTAGATTCCTCTAGAAGCTCCAAAAAATTACAGAAAAATTATGAAAAAAATATGAAAAGTATGAAAACACTAATATGCTTTGCAGAACAATTTTTAACATTCGAAAATGATGAAAATGCCCCTAAGCATGCAAAAATCCTTAAAAAATCCATAAAAAGCTCTAAAAATATGATAAAAATATAGAAAAATATGAATAAATTATAAAATTATTTTTATGATTTTTTTAAAAAAATTTGTGATGCAAAATGACATTATTTTTTTTTTTTTATGAATATGAAACATTGAAAAATGCATGCAAAAATATAACAAAATCTAAAAATGAAGAAAAATTACGAATCAATCGCGTAATCATCGCGAACCCTAATACACGCTTCCAAGAAAATTCAAACATGGTTTAGGCAATTGGTTGAGGTATATTTCATTTTCATCATCAATTCCCTTTAGTTGGACTGAATGACAATACGGTACTTTCATCATTAGTCTCTACATTGGGGAGACACATTTAGGTGTCTACAGAAGCCCCCACTTTGACTGAGTCTGAAGAGTAAGTATAAACTCGCAAGACGAAAGTCAAAGTATTCCTGTCGGGACGGAGGATAACTCAAGACGTTCTGCGACCTTGAGTCATCCTTTTAACGCCGGTATCTACAAAACAAATGTTAGTTTTACCTATAACTGCGCCCCATGCGGTTTAATCCCTTAGAAGCGTCTGGATCCTCGGGATGATGGCATATGAAGTGTCTGGTTCCTCCGGATGCGCTTGGATCCTTTGGAACTACTCCCTTGGGTAGGCATACACCCTTGGGACAATGACGGGAAGTCGCATAGGCGGGAGCAATCAAGAATAAGCATAAACTCTTGAAAAGGTGAGCGCGAGTAAGCATAAACTCGCGAAAAAATATGTTTAGGGTAGACATAAACCCGTTGTGTGCCAAGAGTAAGCATAAACTCTTGGTAGAAAATTTGACGAGTCAAGAGTAAGCATAAACTCTTGTGAGAAAGTATGATGTGTGTTTGAGTTAACATAAACTCGTGAGAATGATAATGTGCTAAGAGTAGGCATAAACTCTTAGAGGAAGAAAACAAGAGTAAGAACAAACTCTTGAGAGATGAGGGTAAGAATAAACCCATGAGCAAGGATGACGTGTTAAGAGTAAGCATAAACTCTTAGGAGGGGAATCAAGAGTGAGTATAAACTCTTGAGATCAGAGAAGGTATGAGGGTAAGCATAAACCCTAAGCAAAGTGATGTGTTAAGAGTAAACATAAACTCTTAGGAGAAGAATCAAGAGTATAAACTCTTGAGAGAAGGAATGAGGGTAAGCATAAACCCATAAGCAAAGCGAAGTGGATTAAGGGTAGGCATAAACCCTTAGAGGTAGTTTTGTGAGCTTAGGATAAGTATGAACCCTGAGAAAAGTAAGTGAACTAAGGGTAAGCATAAACCTTGAGAGAATTTTTTTGTAAGATTATGCTAAGTATAAACCCGTGGAAAAAGTAGATGAATTAAGGTTAGGCATGAACCCTTAGAAGAACTTTTGTAAGATTAGGGTAAGCATAAACCCTGTGAGAAAAGTGCTTGTGAGTGATGCCGTTGAGGTGGAAAAATGTGTAAGGATAAACATATACGTCTGATGATGAGAAGCCCACACTTTGACTGAGTTTGGAGAGGCTAATGTTCACGCAAGATGAAAGTCAAAGTATTATGGCTGGGGAATTAAGGGTAAACCCTTAGAGGGAATAGGGTAAGCATAAACCCGTGAGAAAAGTAAGTGAATTAAGGGTAGGCATAAACCTTGTGAGAAAAGTAATTATGAGTGAGGGAAAAAGAAGTTTTTGTTTGATGAGA
Organism: Salicornia ramosissima; assembly: GCA_951394345.1. Classification (NCBI taxonomy): domain Eukaryota; kingdom Viridiplantae; phylum Streptophyta; class Magnoliopsida; order Caryophyllales; family Amaranthaceae; genus Salicornia; species Salicornia ramosissima. Next base: position 25,784,431 of record OX596236.1, read on the forward strand.
AGCCCTTACATTGACTGAGTCTGGAGAGGTAAATGCTCTCGCAAGGCGAAAGTCAAAGTATTATGGTTGGGGAATTAAGGGTAAACCCTGAGAGGAATTAGGGTAAGCATAAACCCGTGAGAAAGAAAGTGAATTAAAGGTAGGCAAAAACCCTTACGCTATGTTTGGATACAAGTATTTCATTTGAAATGATGGATTTGGGCCAAATTACATGTTTGGCAAGTAAAATAATTTGAAATAGGATTTGGCCCAATTCCCAACCCAAATGCTGAATAAGCAAATATTGTATATTTCAAATACTTAACAAAACAATGTCATTTCAAATTCTAAAAACAACCCAAACAAATAATTGTCATTTGAATTGTAACATTTCAATTTCAGAAATTGAATTCATCAATTTGAAATGAATTCCACATATCCAAACACTACCTTAAAGGAATTAGGGTAACCCATAAGAAAACAAAGTGAATTAAGGGTAAGAATAAACCCTTAGAGTGATATTTGAGAGCTTAGGGCAAGCATAAACCCTGTAAGCAAAGTGATTGTAAGTGAGGGAAAAGGAATTTTGTGTCTAATGAGAAGCCCCCACTTTGACTGAGTCTGGAGAGACGAATGCTCTCGCAAGGCGAAATTCAAAGTATTATGGTTGGGGCGAGGCCATAGCATGTGTGGGCTGCATGAGCAAATATATCAAGGAAAAACTGTACATAGCCATATAGGCATATATAGGTTCATGACCAAGTTAATCAAGATAATAATCACATATAGTGATTCAAGGATTCAACAAAGATGGGCTCTAACATTGTGTGCTTTGTGCTATGTGATGTGCGTATGTACAATGTGCATGATATGAATGTATGCATGAAATGATTATGATATGTGATATACTTGTGGTGCATGATGCATGATGTGATTGGTGTTCATGAAATTTGATGCATGTGGAATGATATGTTATGTATGACAAGGCAATGAATGACCAAGGGGATCGGCCAATCGTATAGTTATTCCTTAAAATGGGGATGGAGCGGTCTTAAGCCCCCAATCAATCCAAGACAAAACCTTTGATCATGAGCAAGCCCCTAACCTGTGGGGAAGGCTATATTTGAGGTGGAGTAGCTGAATAGGTAGGGTAGCATGAATGAGAGATGATGGATAAGGCTTTTTGTGAATCTTAGGTTTGTGGTGGAGTAGATGGATAGGTAAGCCCCTAGCCTTTAGGGTAAGGATGGGTGAAAGATCATTGTTAAAGCTATTTTGTGGATTGCATGAAAAGGCCAAAGCATTGAGAAAAGAGGCTAGCTCAAGTCATGAACTTGAGTTAGATATGGAGGGGAGTGATTTTGGCACTCCCCAATTTGATTTTGGCACTCCTTAATGTTACTATTCATGTGAGAGGGGGAGGAGTGCCAAAATCAAATTGGGGAGTGCCAAAATCATTTCCTAGATATGGATTGCCCAATTGATGAAGGTATGTCGCGCCCTAATAGAAGAACACAAGAGTCAAATCAAAGCTATGAGCTTAAGAAGAGTTATAGAAAGCCCCCTAGGGTGTGTGAAAGAGAAAGGTTGTCGGTGCAAGAAAAAGAAAGGCTAAAAATTAGTGACTGAAGGGTTATGATGTAGGGAATTGATGTGGTTGGCTGAATTAATGTTGGTTCAAGCTCGAGCCTATGCCGGGTGGTGAACTAAGAATTTGTGCTTAAAACCCCAAGTTAATTGAAGGAGTGGACCTCAACAATTCATATATTAATTGGGTCGAACCTCGAGAAGAGGCTTCTTACGTATCCTTATGGAATCAGACCATATATCGTAGTTCTTGATGATTATTGGGATATGGCTTTTGTGGTTGTAATGTTTGGCTAGGGTTGAGGGTTAAGAAGGAAAAGGGAAAGAAGGCTCAAAGTTCCCAATTTAACCCCCCATGGTGCGCAGTGTGCTTTTTGACTCTTTTTTTTTGAATTGGATTAGACTGAGTCGAATTATTGGACTGGATTTATTGAATTGAGCTGAATTTATTGAATTGAGCTGGATTTATTGAATTGAACTGGATTTATTGAATTGAACTGGATTTATTGAATGGAACTGGATTTATTGAACTGAACTAGCTTTATTTACTTTGGATGGACTTTGATTTGAACCTTTTTTTTTTTTTTTGCTTTTTTTTAGGCACATGTCTTTTCCTACACACCATTTGATCCCATGGGTGAGGTAGATGTGGCTAAGGAAAGAAAGTAGGCTTATATGTGCTTAAGGCCCAAAGGGTTGCAAAGGATTGAATGAATATAGGTGATGGAAAAGGATTGATGATTTTTGTGGAGTTCAATAAAAGAAGGCCTCTCGGGCAATGTCCATTTATTAAGTACAATTTATTGATTATGAAAATTTGAGGTCATGATTGATGTTAAGGTTAAAAGCACAAATTTAAATGGTGGCTAATAATGTAAAAAAAATAATTTTATTAATATAAATGAAATTAAAAGGTTATATGTGGAAGGAAAAATCCTAATGACATAGGCTCGAAAAAGAAAGGAAAGAAATGCAAATGTCTAGGCGGAGGGACTCTCCGGCTCAACTTAATGACCCTGACGGACTCTTGACTAGGAGTGGGGCATGCTAACATTGATGTTGCAAACCATCCTCTATGGCTACTTCGATGTGATTGGCCTTTTCAATGGTGGCTACTTAGGGTGTTCGGGTTGTAGGCTATGGATATGGGCTTGAATAATTTAGGCTTGGAATGTGGGCTTGAGTGATGGGATTAAGTGATTTAGGCTGGGAATGGACTTAAGTGATGGGCTTGAGTGATGTAGGTTGGGTATGGGCTTAAGGCTTTTTGGGTTTTGATGCGTTTGATTAAGGCTGGGGTAGTGTTTATGTAACGACACGTATTTTATCAACGTTGTTTTCGAAAAAAACAACAATACGAATCAAAATTATTCGAAGTTATAATTCCAATTTATCAAAAATAGTGGAAGCTCTGAACTTAATTCAATTTATTAAACAAAACCAAATAAAAATGTCCAATACAACTGAAAAACCATAGTCCATTATTATTATCAAACTACTAAATGTCCACCAAAATACTATTACAAAGGCTGGGAAAGATATAAAAATAAACTAAGATCCTCGCTTGCTCACAAACCCAGCCCATGCGTATCCCTAACCATTCTTCCTCCGTACCTGAAAAAGGGATTTTGGGGTCCACAGTCAATGGGGAGTAATTAGATTGTTCTACTTAATCAGTAGAACATAATTAGAAACATAATAATTAGAATAGAATAACAGAACAGTCACACAAGTCAACAAGAAAAGTCATTCAATGATATTCAAATTCAAGTACCCAGCGAAAACAAATCATAATAGAAAATCCAATCAAGACTCTCAAGACAAGCTCAACCCAATTCTAGACTTCTGGACTCCATTATTAACTTTCGAGTTCTAGTTCAATTCAAGTGCTAATACGTGACACAATCATATGCTCGTAAGGGAAACCTTAACTCTTCCCCAACTTTCCTTGTCTCATGCCGGGTCAACCACAAAGGATCTACTTCCCGAGCACTGGGATCCAGAACTGTCCCAAAACCGCAGAAGGGGCAGTGACTTCGACTATACCTATGTTCATGGCACTTTAGTCGCTAGATAGGCGGTCACTTCATAGTTTATTATCTTTTCAAGTTCAACTTTCCAGTTCACAATCTGACTTTCAATTACAAGACTTGACTTTTATTCAATTCTAGTTCGACTTTAATGACTCAAAATTCTAGACCCAAACTCGAAACACACAACCAATTGACAACAATATTCGACAATTCATACTACTATACTATTATTCAATCCAACAAGTTCAAACATAAAGTCATACAATAATCATAATTCAATAATATAAATCAGTTATAAATACAAATTCAGATGTCAAAATCTTACCCGTCACTTGGCTTGCATACACGGCCTCCATGATAGTAATACAACAATAATTCATCAAATAATTCCATAAAATCGTTATTAATTTATACTAGTTAAATTAACTGAACTAATCCAAGATTGCAACTAAATTCTAATCTTTTAATTAATTGAATCAATAAAAATCCAGCCTTTTATTCCTCTTACTTCACTCGACATTTTCGAGTTACACTAGTGAAAATTATATTTTCAATCCAATTAAAATATAAGCTTTTAATCATTAATTAAAATAATTTCAAGAATAAGTCCAAACACTAATCTTTTATTAAGAAAACAAGTAAAAGTCACTCTTTTATTTTAACATGCCACTCGACTCTTCTACAATTTAGGCAAGATCAATTCTTTCTTTTGTAATTCTAAAATATATCAAGATTTAATTAATTATACTAGATTAATTAAATAAAAATTAGTACTTTTCTCTATTAATCAAGATTTTCCAACCAATAGACTGTTCCAACAAGATTATTACTCGTTTCTATAAAAGAACTATCAAGATTAATTTTTTACGATTCAAGAACCATGCTAGTTAAAGAATTAATTCAAGATTATCATCCAAGACTATTAGTAGTTCAAGATTTTGACAAAAAGATCAAGTTTTAATCATGAACAACATTCGAACGAATCAAGATACATTCAGCCATCACTCATTCAACACCTTTGCAACATTCAACGATTAATTCAACAATTCTAATTAACAAGAAATATAAAACAAGCATAAAATATGGTAAAAACATGAAATAAACTTATCAAACAATCATGGAATAACTTCATATCACTCGACATTCATAGCTAATATAATAACATGTAATTCGAAATTCAACAACTATGATTCTAAGCAATTCTACATAGTTCTAAACCTATTCTAAGAATTATATATATTACTAATCTATTATACTAATTAAATAAAAGCAATCTAATTACCTATCAAGAAGTGTAAAGCTCGAAAAACTCGAGGGTTGAGGGGTTCACGAGACCTCTTTGGCTTTCATTGATCCTCTTGCCTCAATATTTTCTAGGTGGAATTGTTGGAAAGAGTTTGGAGACCTTTAGAGTTAATTGTGTTTTTGATTAGATTTAGAGAAAAGAAGCTGTAGATGGTGTTCTTGGTTTTTCTTTTGGCCGTGTGAATTAGGGAATAAAAGGGAGCTTTTGGCTTCCTAAATTTTAGTAGCAAGGATAGGAAAAAGTTTAGATTTTTAGGTAGGTCAACAATAGATATAGATTAGTATTTCAAGTAATTAAATTAAGTTAGTCAATTAAAGAAACAATAGAAGGGGGCTGTGGTTGGGCGTGTGGTTTGGAAAGAATTGGGCTTTGGTTTTAGCTGTGTAAAGCAATTGGATTGGGTCCAGATTGATGAGCAACCTTACTATAGCACTAGAATAGTAATTAATTAAATAATAACTAACTACATAATTAATTAATTAAATAAAATTTAAAATAGCCCCAAAATTGGGGGTATTACAGTCACCCCTCCTTAAAAAAATTTCGACCTCGAAATTCTCATTAGGAAGCACACATACAACAAACAAATGAAACAAAATAAAAACAGGTAACACGCACCCTGATTGAACAGCTCGGGATACTTCTCGCGCATTGAGGATTCGGTCTCCCAAGTGGCCTCCTCATACTATTGGCTCCTCCATAGCACTTTAACTAGCAGAACTACCTTCCGTCTCAACATCCGCTCTTGCCGATCCAAAATCTGCACCAGTACCTCATCAAAGGATAGGTTAGGTGCGATAGCAGCTGACTCGACCGAAATAATGTGCGACGGATCATTCACATACTTCCGCAGTTGTGAGATATGAAATACATCATGTACCTTCGACAACTCTGGTGGTAAGGCTAGCCGATAGGCCACCTTGCCCACTCTCTCTAGGATCTCGTATGGACCCACATACTTAGGTCTGAGCTTCCCTTTTTGTCCAAAATGAGTCACACCCTTCATTGGAGACACCTTTAACAATACCTTTTCACCCTCCTAGAACTCCAACGCCTTCCTCCGTCGATCTGCATAAGACTTCTGCCTACTCTGTGCTGCTTATAACTTCGCACGAATCACTTTGATCTGCTCCACCGTTTCTTTGATATGATCTGGTCCTATGACCAAAGCATCACTGATGTCGCTCCAACAGGTAGGACTGCGACACTTACGCCCATACAAAGCTTCATAAGGTGCCATCTGAATGCTAGAATGGTAGCTGTTGTTGTAAGAAAACTCTACCAAGCTTAGAGATTTCATCCAAGACTGTTGAAATTCTAGTGCGCAAGCCCTAAGCATATCTTCAAGGGTCTGGATGGTCCGCTCTGTCTAGCCTTCTGTAGCTGCGTGAAACGCCGTGCTCAAGTTCAGCTTAATGCCAAAAGCTTCTTGCAAGGATTTCTAAAATCGCGATAGGAACCGCGGGTCTCGATCTGAACCGATGTCTTTTGGCACGCCATGGAGTCGAATTATCTCCTGAGTATAAGCCTCCGCCATCTTTTCCATGGTCCAAGTAGTCTTCAGAGGGATGAATCTTGCCACCTTCTTCGAACGATCTACTATTACCCATACAACATTCAACCCACTGGTGGTAGGCGAAAAACTTACCACAAAATCCATCGAGATGGAATCAAAATTCCATTTCGGAATCGGCAACGGTTGAAGTAGTCCTCCGGGTCTCTGGTGTTCAATCTTAACCTTTTGACAAACAAGGCATCGAGCTACGAATTCTGCAATTTCACGCTTCATCCCGGGCCACCGGAAGTGTTCTTTTAAATCCTTATACAACTTGCCACCCCCGGGGTGCACTGAATAAGGAGTATTATGTGCTTCTTGCATGATCTTGTTCCGTAGAACCTTATCGTTCAACACACACCACCTGTTGATTTATGGTTAGATTTAGCATAATTATAGATTAATAAGAGTATTCTGACTAGTATATAATATACCTTTCTCGGAGTTTCAGACTCCTATCAGTCTCTATAACAAAGTCTTCCGCTTGCCCTTGCAGCTTGGCTTCACGGATTTTCTCGAGTTGAGGATCCTGCTTTTTCTTGTCCCGAAGTTCTTGATAATGATCAGGTTCCACACTCATAGCATTGAGGTACACCCGAGTATGTTCCGGTGTAACGATTTTCACCTCTAGTTTCTGAAGATCTGCATGAACTTCCTTTGGTAACACCATTACTTGAGGGAGTGTCTCTCCTTGTGGCTTAATGCATCTGCCCCACGCTTAGCCTTCCCCTCGCAATAATCCAGTGACAACTCATAATCCTTGATGAGCTCTAGCCACCTTCACTGCCTCATGTTGAGTTCTTTCTGTGTGAAGATATATTAGAGGCTTTTGTGATTGGTGAACATTTCGCAAGTCGCTCCATACAAATAATGTCGCCAAATTTTGTGGGCGAACGCTATAGCCGCCAACTCCAGGTCGTGTGTAACGCCCCAGATTTTGGGCTATTTTCTTGATTATCTTGTTGGTAATTATTGTGATTCTCTGCATGGTCCAAATTTATTTGGACTATTTTTATTGTTTGAACGTAACTATTTTATTTTATGATTTATTATTTCTTTCTTTCATTTTATTTTAATTAATTAGAATTTTATTTTTAATTTTCTAATTAGTTAATTAAGTTTTGGGCCAAGTGCAATTTAAACATGATTAGTCATGCTTAACTGTAATTAGGCCATTAGCTTTTTGGCCCATTTTGAGTACAGCCCAACCGGCCCCCTTATGATAAGTGGCTTGGTTTTGCCACTTGCCTTGCATTCACACCTTAACTAACTTCTATAAATAGAAGTAGTAGTAAGGCTTGATGATCCTTTGTCATTTCAATCATTCTTTTTGCCCACAAGTAAAATCAAACACTCTCATCACCCTTGCCATCCACTTCCTTCATGCCATTTCTGGCTTATAAACCCTAACCATTGTTCATCCATCTTTTCAAACCCAAACTTAAAGATTCAACCTTGATCTTTAAGTGTCAAAACACAATGTAAACCCCAATAGTTTCATTCAAGATCACTAGTTCGGGTTTGGTTTTTGGGCTTGGTTCATGTGGGTTGTTCGTGGGTGTTCGTCTGGCTCAAAGTGTGGACGTGCAAGGTGGTGCTCGTGTTAGTGGCCAACCGTGTGAGGTAGCCGTGTGGGTGGAAGCCGTGCAAGTTGCTCGTGTGCAAGTCATGGTGGTGCCCATTGTTCCGACGACCGACCTGAAGGAGTTCGATGTCATTCTTGGCATGGACTGACTGTCAAGGTATCGAGCGATCATTCGTTGCCGAGATCAGTCAGTGACATCCCGAAGACTGCTTTTCGTCCGGGATACGGCCACTACGAGTTTGAGGTGATGTCCTTTGGTCTCACTAATGCACCAGCTGTGTTCATGGATCAGATGAACCGGAATTTTCATCACTTACTCGATAAGTGTGTCGTAATCTTCATCGATGATATCCTAGTCTATTCAAGAGACGAGTCTGAGCATGCAGAGCATCTTCGGATAGTGCTAGAGATAATAAGAAAGAATAAGTGGTTCGCGAAACTCTCCAAGTGTGAGTTCTGGCTTCATGAAGTAGCATTTACTGGGTCACGTAATTAGCAAGGAAGGCATTAAGGTAGACCCGGCAAAAGTTAAGGTTGTAGTTGAATGGAGTAGCCCGAAAAATGTGGCGGAGGTTTTTAGTTTTCTGGGATTGGCCGGATACTATCGACGATTAGTCCAGGACTTCTCCAAGATTGTTGGGCCGATGACTAGTCTCCTACAGAAGGAGATCTGATTCATTTGGACGGAGGCTTGCAAGTAAGCATTTCAGCAGCTGAAACAGAGATTGGATTCTACTCCTACTCTTACCATTCTGAACGATGAGGAGGATTTCGAGGTCTATAGTGATGCATCTAAGAGTGGCCTAGGTTGTGTGCTATTGCAAAGTGGGAAGGTCATCGCTTATGCATAGAGGCAGCTGAAGGTGCACGAGCGTAACTACCCCACGCATGACTTAGAGATAGCAGCTGTAGTATTCGCACTTAAGATCTAGAGGCACTATCTCTATGGTGGTTCGTGTGAGGTATTCACGGATCATAAGAGTCTCAAGTACATCTTCACTCAAAAGGACCTAAATTTGAGGCAGCGACGATGGCTTGAGCTTATTAAGGACTTCGACCTGATGCTTAATTATTGCGAAGGCAAGGTGAACTCAGTCGCTGACGCACTGAGTCGCAAGAATCGATTGAGCTTCAGTAGAAGTCGTAATTCCGTCAGAGTTCATCTGACTTCTATGAGTGCCGAGCCCGGAATTTCCGATGGTGAGCAGTCTCCTTTGCTTTTCGGGATGCAATTTCTTTAAGGAGGGGAGATTGTAGCGCCCCAGATTTTGGACTATTTTCTTGATTATCTTGTTGGTAATTATTATGAATCTGTGCATGGTCTAAATTTATTTGGACTATTTTTATTGTTTGAATGTAACTATTTTATTTTATGATTTATTATTTCTTTATTTTATTTTATTTTAATTAATTAGAATTTTATTTTCAATTTTCTAATTAGTTAATTAAGTTTTGGGCCAAGTGCAATTTAAACATGCTTAGTCATGCTTAAGTGTAATTAGGCCATTAGTTTTTTGGCCCATTTTGAGTAAAGCCCAACCGGCCCCCTTATGATAAGTGGCTTGGTTTTGCCACTTGCCTTGCATTCACACCTTAACTAACTTCTATAAATAGAAGTAGTAGTAAGGCTTGATGATCCTTTGTCATTTCAATCATCCTTTTTGCCCACAAGTAAAATCAAACACTCTCATCACCCTTGCCATCCACTTCCTTCATGCCATTTTTGGCTTATAAACCCCAACCATTGTTCATCCATCTTTTCAAACCCAAACATAAATATTCAACCTCCATTGATCTTTAAGTGTCAAAACACAATGTAAACCCCAATAGTTTCATTTAAGATCACTAGTTCGGGTTTGGTTTTTGGGCTTGGTTCGTGTGGGTTGTCCGTTGGTGTTCGTGTGGCTCAAAGTTTGGACGTGCACGGTGGTGCTCGTGTTGGTGGCCAACCGTGTGAGGTAGTCGTGTGGGTGGAAGCCGTGCAAGGTGCTCGTGTGCAAGTCATGGTTGTGCGCCGTGTTGTGCGTGATGTTGGGGCCGTGTATAACGAATCCGGGCAGCGGGTTTTTGTGGTTTTAACGCTCAAAGTTTGGTTAGGTAACATACTTTCTTACCTTGATATGTATACTTTGATTATAGGATAGATTAAGTAATCATGTTAGATGAGTTGTTGGTGATTGGTTATTATTTCATGCGTGATTTTCAAGTGCGATTTGAGTGTTGATTTCATGATGATTTACCTAAGTTTTCATGCATGTTTTGATGAGTTTTTCTTGTGTTTTTCGTGTGGTATTCGTTTGATTCGAGTTCTTGATGTGTTCTTGATGAGTTCTTGATGGGTTCTTGATGAGTTCTTTGAGTTCTTGATGAGTTCTTGGTTGAATCTTGAAATCTTGAAAGTTGGTCTTATGTTCTTTAAAGTACAAGTTTGTTGATGTCTTTTGAAGTTTTATTTAAAGTTAAGTAAAGTCAAGTAAGGTTTTCTAAAGAAAGTTTTAAAGAAGTTAAAGAAAGGTTTAAAGAAAGTTAAAGATTGATAAAGAATGGTTTAAGAAGAGTATTGTTTATGGTTAGACTCAAGAAAAGGCGAAAGAAGCGATCTTGAGAATAACAATGATGGTTTACATGTTAGTCTTAAGTAAAGGCGTAAGATGCAACTTAAGATTAACTAAGAATGTAAATAACATAAGATTAGCTTGAATTTGCTATTAGACGCCTAACCTTAGAGTAAGATTCTAAGGCTTGGGTTAAGACGTTGCCCCTATCCTGACCGGGGTATTGGGATGGTGTGTACTTACTATGTTGTCTTTGATATGAATTTCCCGTAAGATGGGTTTCATGGGGTTGGGAGTAAGATTCTCAATCCTGGTATAGTAGGAAAGTTCGTTCGCGTAAGAGGCGTTCGTACGAGCATAGTCCAAGCTAATATGTAAATGATAGCGCCAAAGATTAAGTAAGGATAAGTCTAAAGTTGAGTATTTGGAGTTAGTCGAGTTTTGGATATTATTGTTGGTTGTTGTTATTATTATCGTTATTATTATGACTTAAGTTGGTCAGTTTTACGTTATTAATATTATGTTGTTTATATCGCATGATGGTATGTTTAGTCTGATGTGTTGTTTGATTTATTCTATGATCATGTGTATCCACGTTAGGGTGGGGCAGTTATGTTACTCGCCACTGACGGTGGACTGTTGTTCATTTTTTTCCGGTAACTCTGTTGATGACGGTGTTGCTTAGCTTTGGGTTGGGCGAGTGCCGATGTTTTCCTATTTTAGGCTATGTTATGTTTCTAGTTTGGATGCATAGTTTTTGTACATTCTAACTCTGACAGTATTTGGAGTTATTTTCTAGTATTGATACATTTAGGTTTAGTATTGTACAACTTGTGGGTATTGTACGTTATTGGTTTATAGTAATAATAATTTCGAGGTTTTGTTTTTAATTTTTATTAAGTTTGTTTGTTAGATCGACAATTCGACTCGTCGGTTTCTTCCGCGCCGGTTTAAGCGAGTCGGGTCGTCACACTTAGTACCGTTCAAATAGTGTAGTATCTTTTTTACAGCAGTTAAATGTGATTCTTTTGGCTTAGCACAAAGACAAACGCTATACATGATATCTGGTCTACTAGCCGTAAGATAAGAGAGTGAGCCAATCATACCTCGATAAACTTTTTCACTAACCGACTTACTGTTTACATCTTGGTCTAGAGACAACGTTGAGCTCATGGGAGTTCTTGCTTCTTTTGAGTTTGAGATTGTCTGTTTTAGACCATATAGAGATTTATCCAATTTATAAATATAGTTTGGAAAATCATTATTCTCAAAACTGGGAGGTTGACTAACATATACCTCTTCTTATAAATTACCATTAAGAAATGCGTATTTAACGTCCATTTGATAAAATTTAAAATTCATATAAGATGAAAAGGCAAGTAACATCCTGATAGCTTCCATTCTGGCCACCGGCACAAAGGTTTCCTCATAGTTGATCCCTTCTTCTAGATTGTACCCCTTTGCAACCAAACGTGCCTTATTTCTGATTAGTTGTCCATCCTTATCCATTTTATTTCTTAGTACCCATTTAGTTCCAATTATTGTTTGATTAGGCGGTTTAGGAACCAAGTTCCAAGCCTTATTCCGTTTAAACTCGTTAAGTTCTTCTTGCATAGCAACTACCCATTCGGGTTCTTATAGAGCCTCAACATTGAGTCTTTGGTTCTACAAGAGACACGAAGGAATAAAATGCACACAACTTGTGAAATTTTGATCTTGTTATAATTCCGGTATTAATATTAGTTCAAAGATTGTCCGGGGGATGTACCGCTTTGAATTTGGATGTTTGATCTACTGCGACTTCAAGGCCTTGAGATGATTTATGAACCCTTTGATCATCTTCCTCAAGATTTTGATCTTGATTTGGAGTTTTTAAGGTTTCATCATCCCTTATCCTTTCTTTCATGTTCTTAGTCGGTATTTCCCTTTCGTCACCTGAGTCTTCATCTAAAGAACCTGAAACATTCTCATTTGAAACGTTATAGTCCTTGTAACGACCCGTATTTTAGCAACGTTGTTTTCGAAGAAAACAACAATACGAATCATAAATGAAGGAAAATTATATCATAAATCTTAATAATAAATGGCGGAAGCTCTAAACTTAATACTTTTATTAATCCAAATTAATTAAACCAAACTCAGAAAATGTCCAATAATCATTCTAAATTACTAATGTTCTACTACAACTGCTAGAAAAAAATAACAAGGTTAAGTCAACTATAAATGGGTAGCTAATACTACTAAACTTGCTCGCTCATGAGACCCAACCAACGTTATAACCCAGATTAATCGACTTCATTACCTGAAAAGGGAATAGGGGGTCCACAGTCAGTGGGGAGTAATTGGAATGTTCTACGTAATCGTAGAACGCAATCAAATATATAATTGACAGAATGTAACACACTCATTTCATAACAACAACATGGTTACACATTCGAATTCATAAATCATGAGGATACGTCACACAATCAGATACACAGCGGAAAAATACACAACACAATCACATCGACTCACTAGCTAGGGTCACGTCTAGACTCTAGACTTAGTAACACAACTTTCCAGACTCAATTCCTTAATTTACATCCATTCATTATTATCCCAATGGTCCGACATCCAACATACAAATGAAGTATTCCACCTTTCGGCATCCAACATACATCATTTGTACTCCATCATTCCATTGATTATCATATTATCTTTCGTGGGTTCAACATCCAATATACATCTATTGTACTCCATCGCCCCAATGTTCCGACATCCAACATACAACTATTGTACTCCACCTTTCGGCATCCAACATACAACAGTCGTACTCCATCATCCCATTGGTTTGACATCCAACATACAATAGTCATACTCCATCATCCCATTGGTTTGACATCCAACATACAATAGTCATACTCCATCATTCCATTGGTTTGACATCCAACATACAATATTTGTACAACATTGTTCCCTTTCCATTATTAATATTACTTTTACTATTCAATCTATTCATTATCTTATCATCATCACCATATTATCTTATCAATTTGTTTTGTATTTTATATTGGTGCTCATACCGACCGTCAATTCCTTAGTTATCGGCATAAACTGTCCATCCATTCTCATTTTATCAGTATATGACGGCCGTCAATTCCTTAAACCCGGTAGAGTATACCATAATCGAAAGTACTAGGTGACCGTAATCGGAACTGAGATGTTCGCAATCCCAGGAAAGGGAGGTGCGGCACGTATATTGGCCATCTTAAATACCAAGCCTTTCCCAGCGAGAGATTGAAGCAAAACAATATCCTCTTACTCTGTTTCCGTTCCTTTGTTATTTATTTTGTTATTAATAATTATTAAGCTTACAACTTAACTCTTAAGTCAGCTCAACTTATCACCTAGCCAACTCTAGGTCAAACATCCTAACTTTGACTTTTAGACTCAATAACAACTTAGACAATCCACTACTCAATAACCAAGCACTTCAATCACTCGAAAACATCACACAAATTCAACAAAGGTAATTTCAACATGATCACAAAATAAAACAAATACTTCATAAAAATACATAGTTCAATAAATAGATTTCAATCATCTAATAATTAAACAAAAATCCAAACTTTATTTATAAACAATATTCACGGAATCTTCATAGATAATAATCAATAAAACATAATTAAATAATTTAAATAATTAAATCAAGATTAATAATTTAATTCAAGAACTTATTCACTTAGTAAAATTAAATCAAGAAATTCATAAAGAATCAAAATTTGAACAAGTGATTCGACAAGATATACTTTAAAAGTATTTTAGTAATTTAATCACACTATTTTACACAATCCAATTTTACCAATTTAAATTAATGAACAACCATTTAAAGGTCTCTAACATTCTGAAAACTTTGATGAAAGTTAAATCTAGGTTCAAGGTTTAATGTGCATAATTTTCGTCCAAAAATAACATCATTTACTAATTTTAAGGGATTTTATAACTAACCAATCAGATTAGACTATAATCAGTTTCAGAATTTTCTGCCATAGAAAACAAACACTAAAATTTACGAAAAATTAGCAGAAGCTGTAAAAATCTAATTCGTACTTTCACCTAAATTTAAGTAGCCATCAGAATTGAATAAGTACTTTAATAAATTCGTAAATTAAATCAGGACAGTTTTACTGGTTTGACAGATTAAATTATTATACGCAAGAAAAGGACGAATTTTGTCAAGAAATAAATCTTGATTCATAATCAACTAGTAATGAAACTCCCACGAAAAATTCATCAAGAAATAATAAGATTTGAGCAAGAAATAAATTCATACACTCAACAACACACTTATAATCATTCAATTGCTTAATATCAATAATAACAATTCAAACATCAAAAATACAATCTTTAGCAATTCTAAACATGTTCTAACAATTATATATTTAATCTTGTTCTAAAACTAAGCAAAACATCTAATTACCTTAAATTGAGGTATAAGAGTTTCGAATCTTTGGCTTGGGTTGGCCGTGTGATTAGTTCGAACAAGGCTTGGTTTTGTTTCCTTTTTTTCTTGCTTCAATTTTTTTGGGTCTCTTGATCTTTAAATTTTTGTTTTTAGATATTTTTGAGAGAGGTGGAAGAAATTTTGTGGTGTTGTTCTCTTTGTAGATGCCCTGAGATTTCGTGTTATGTGGGGTTTGTATAGACTCTTGGATGGTTTAGGTGAACTCCTAAAAATAGGTAATGAATATTTAAAATAGGATTTTTGTTTAATTCATATCTATTAATTAAAAGATTTGAAAACAAATATTTGGTTCAAGTAAAGGGGAGTTGTGTGGGCCTAGGTAGCAAGGTGGGATTGGACTTTGGCCCTATTTTGGTTAATGCATGGTAAAAGTTTGGGCTCGGGTTTTAATTTAGGCTTAGTTTGATTCGAAAAGTTGTGCCAACAATTTATGTAATTAAATATTAAAAATTTAAAATACCCCAAAAATACGGGGTGTTACAGTCCTTTTCATCAAATATAACATGAATGCTTTCTTCAACCATTTTAGTGCGTTGGTTGTAGACTCTTTAAGCTTTAATATTAAGGGAATAACCAAGAAATATTGTGGGGTCGCTACGAGCATCAAATTTTCCAAGGTTTTCTTTTCCGTTGTTGTGTACAAAACGATTACAACCAAAGGGTTTGAAATATGAAATTTTTGGAATTCTTCCTTTGAATAATTCATAAGGGGTTTTCTTTCAAATAGGTCGAATGAGACAGCGATTCAAAATATAATTGGAAGTGTTTATAGCTTCCGCCCAAAAATATTTTGGCAAATTACTTTCTAAAAGCATCGTTATAGACATATCTTCTAGTGTACGATTTTCCTATTCTACAACTCCATTTTGTTGTGGAGTTCTAGGAGAGGAAAAGTTGTGAGCAATACCATATTTTGAGCAAAACAAATCAAATTTTAAGTTTTCGAATTCTTTTCCATGATCGCTTCTTACTGACACTATTGGAAGATTTTTTAAAGATTGTAATTCTTTGCATAAGTCGATAAACTTTTGCAATGCTTCAGATTTCTCTTTTAAGGAAAAAGTCCAAGTAAAACGTGAGAAATTTCATCTACCACTACAAGAATATATTGTTTTCCTTTTGGAGTTTTGATGCGCATAGGACAACACAAATCAATAAGTAAACGTCAATGGGTCGAGAAGTACTTACTACTTTTTTCGGTTTGAAAGAATTCTAGTCTGCTTACCTTTTACGCAACTGCTACACATGTCATCAAAGTTAATATTCAACTTAGGTAAACCGCGAACTAGTTCCCTTGAAGCTAGTTTGTGCATAGTATGTAAGTTTATGTGACCGAGTCGTCGGTGCCAAAGCTTTTTTCATTGGTCTTTGCCTTGAGGCAAGTCAACTCATTTCCTACAATCTAGTTAGAGAACATAGCATATACATTGTTGTTCCGAGGAGCAACAAGAATAACATTTCCGGTTTCAATATTTTGTATTTCACATTTGTCCTTATCAAAAATAACTATGTTACCTTTGTCGCACAATTGTGAAATACTTAGCAAGTTATATTTCAAACCGTCAACCAGATAAACATCGTTAATAAAATTTGATGAACCGTTACCAACTTTACCAATCCCGATTATGTCGCATTATCCTTTATCAGCTAAGGTGATTGAACTTGATGATTGTTTTGTAAGTTCTATGAATAGAGATGCATTCCCACTCATGTGATGGGAACATCCACTAAGTATCCAATATCCATTTGTACTCCTAGCTTTTAACCTGTATGCAACCAATCCTCAACCTTTAAGCTAGATCAGTGTACGTATAAAGGAATTAAAATTTAGGATATATCATATCAGGAGGTATAGTCCCCTTAGGAACCCAAACTTGTTTTACTTTCCCAAAAAAGTGTGTAGGGAATGTGTCCTAATGATATGAGGATCATTCCTCCCATAAGGGCTAGCTATTTTTGTATGCCCCTTTTTGCAACAATAAAAACATGTAGGGACCACATTTTTCTTAGCTTTTACAAAAGTGGTTTTGTATGATTTTGAAAGGTTATTGTTAAAGCCTATACCACTTTTATTTTGCGAAGAGCGATGTGTTCCCAATATAGTGTTTAAAGTTTGTTCTGATTTAGTTAACTTGACTAGAGCACTTTGCTTTTCTCTACACTTTTTGTTGTGTGATTTTACTCGATAATTTGGGAGATT
Organism: Salicornia ramosissima; assembly: GCA_951394345.1. Lineage (NCBI taxonomy): Eukaryota > Viridiplantae > Streptophyta > Magnoliopsida > Caryophyllales > Amaranthaceae > Salicornia > Salicornia ramosissima. The sequence goes on from OX596236.1 coordinate 25,801,735, forward strand.
AACAACTTATGATTAAAGTGTAAGCAACCTAGGCTAGTACCATTACGGAGGCTTTTTGTTGTTATTTGGGAGACTTCTAATTGTTGAGTATGTATTATTTTTCTATTATTTTTCTATCATTTTTCTGTCCTTTTTCTCCCTCCCCATTAGTTGCGCTGCTCTTCTTGGGGTATTTATAGGCATTTCTTGCCAATGGGTGACTGCCCCCACCTTGTAGCTTCCCCTAGGGGCTACTTCTATCCAGATTTTACTTGTAGGAGGGATATCTTATTTCTTGTAGTACAATACAATTTTACTTAGTTACTAAGAAAAGTCCTAGCAATCCACTTGCATTCATAGGTCTTGGGCAACAAGTTATATGATAGTCCAATTCTTTATTAATTTAGATCTTCTTGGGATATAAGGGAATGCAAAGTGTCCTATAATAAGTGGATGTTGATGACCCTACTAGTAGGTGCCACATGGCACCCACATGTGAGGCCACAACAGCATCTATTTATGGGCCACATCATTTGCCCCTCAAAGCTAGGCCTAATATTCTTTTTTGGTTTTATCTTAAAATAAGCCTAGGTTTGATTAAATAATAAATAGAGAAATTTTAAAGGCCTTATTGATTATTATTTTATTTTATTTTATTATATATATATATATATTTATTATTATATATATTTTTTGTTTATATTGGTTTTTTGACGTCCAAGAAATCTATGCAGCATGTTGGATGTATTTACAAAATAAGTGAGAAATTGAAATGAATTTGATACAATAATGATACCCTTGAACCCTATTCCACTCGCCTGTAAATGAGAAATTTACATATTTTTACATGACGTCTTGATTCGAAATATGCATACATCAAATCCAGATGGCATATGTTATAGATCAGATGTGTGGTATCTGAATGGGTACATGCCTATCCAATACTACCTTTTGCTCTGAGGTATGCTGTCTAGATATGCTCCTTTTTTTTCTTTCGTCATATCTCGATGGACGGACGTTTGAATTCAAATTAAAATATAGCCCAATAACTCCATACATCAAATTGTGTTGGGAATAAATCCCACATCGGAAAAATAATAATGTTGTCTCCACTTTATATGGCTAAAGGGTAACTCCCCTTATTACCATATGGTTTTGAGGTGGAACCTCCTTTGTCATGTAAAGTGGACTTGCACTCCCCCGTGGCGGGTGCGGCCTAGGCCCGTTTGTCAAATTGAGATGAAATGGCCACGACACATGCTTATGAGGAACTTTTGATATGAAGACAAAGGGGTTGAATAGTAAGATACATCAAACCCATTCGTCATTCAATTATAGCTATATGTCGTGTGGGTTAGGTAGGTTATCATTCCCATTTTATTCATCATGTGTCAATGGAAGAATGAAATGATAATTTGATACATCAAACCCACACGGCGTATGACTGATTGTTATAGCCGTGTGAGCTCGGGGGTCATTTTAATTACTTCACTCATCATGTAGTTTGATAGTCTAAACTTGTGTAAAGAGGAGAATGTTTTGAACTCATTCGTAGGTTGTGATTTCCCTATATTTTGTATGGGTTCGATGCATGGGATCACCAAACAATGTATAGGCGCATGGATTTCGACTTATGCCTTCGGGTTAGATGTCTCCAAACAATCATCCCGAAAGACGTATGGGAGTGTGGGTTTCTAACTATGCCTTCCGGATTGGATTTCCCCAGACAACCATCCCAGAAGGCGTTTAGAGGATTCAACATATACCTTCTGGGTTGGATGTCTTTGGTAACGTAGGATTCGACATATGCTTTCTGGGTTCGATGGCTCTATATAACATCAGTGGACGACGTATCGACAAGTGCGTTTCGATATATGCCTTTTGGACTCGATGTCTCTAGATAACATCACCAGATGGCGTATGGGTATGTGGGTTTTAACTTATACCTTCCGGGTTGGTTGTCTTCAGACAACCATCCCAGTAGGAGTTTTAGTAACGTGGAGTTCCACATATGCCTTCTGGGTTGAATGTCTTAGGAAAACCATCCCAAAAGGCGTTTGGTAACATGAGGTTCAACATATGCCTTCCGGGTTAGATGTCTTTGGACAACCATCCCAGAAGGCGTTTGGTAATGTGGTGTTCAACATATGCCTTCTGGGTTGGATGTCTTTGGACAACCATTTCAGAAGGTGTTTAATTATGTGGGGTTTAACATATGCCTTCCGGGTTGGATGTCTTTGGACAACCATCCCAGAAGGCGTTTGGTAATATGGGTTCAACATATGCCTTCCGGGTTGGATGTCTTTGGACAACCATCCTAGAAGGCGTTTGGTAATGTGGATTTAATATATGCCTTCCGGGTTGGATGTCTTTGGACAACCATCCCAAAAGGCGTTTCGTAATATGGGGTTCAACATATGCCTTCCGGGTTGGATGTCTTTGGACAACCATCCCAGAAGACGTTTGGTAATGTGGGGTTCAATATATGCCTTCTGGGTTGGATGTCTTTGGACAACCATCCCAGAAGGCGTTTGGTTATGTGGGGTTCAACATATGCCTTCCTGGTTGCATGTCTTTGGACAACCATCGTAGAAGGCGTTTGGTAATGTGGGGTTCAATATATGCCTTCGGGTTGGATGTCTTTGGACAACCATCCCAGAAGGCGTTTCGTAATGTGGGTTCAATATATGCCTTCTGGATTGGATGTCTTTGGACAACCTTCCCAGAAGGCGTTTGGAATGCGGGGTTCAATATATGCCTTCCGATTTGGATGTCAATTGACATCGAATCCACACGGCTTACCCAAAATATGTCGTGTGGAATGGATGTTATAAGACATCGAATCCACACGGCTCTCCTACATATGCATTGTGGAATGGATGTTATTTTGCTTCTAATCCACATGGCTCTTCCATATATGCCGAGTGGAATGGATGAAATTTGACATTGTTCTCAAACGTCATAAAATTGCATATAAGGTTAGATGTCTCCGGACAACCATCCCAAAAGACATATGGGAGTGTGGGTTTCGAATTATTCCTTCCGGGTTGGATGTCTCCGAAGAACCATCCCAGAAGGCGTTTGGTAACGTAGGTTTCAACGTATGCCTTATGGGCTTGATGTTTCCAAATTTTACTTCCAGTCGTCATAGAGTATGGTAGCGTAGGTCGTGGTATATGCCGTTTGACTAGATTTTGACATACAATCTAGAATTCGTACTAAAAGCCAAACTAACTTAATAGATGACGAATGAGTTCTATATATTTCACATCAATCTCAGAAGCCATAGGTAGGAAAGCATACAAATTATGATGATGAATGACTTTAATAAATTTCACATCAATCCCATAAGTCATATAATCATAAATGATAATAATTTCTAGTAGGAATAATGGATTTACCAATTTTTACATCAATCCCAGACGTCATACTCGTATAAAAATACTAACAACTCCTAAAATGATGAATGAATAAAATAAATTTGACATCATTCCAAGAAGCCATATATAAAATAATGGCAACTCCTTGGATGATGAATGAATTAAATATGACATCATTCCCATAAGTCATATATAAAAAATCATAACAACTCATAGGATGAGAATGACTGGTTTCATATATTTTTAACATCTTTGTTATTCATCTCTATAGGATCTCTAGTCCTCTTTAGATTTTGCCCTAGAAAAAGGTACATATAGATAATGATGTATGGTTGTAACAATTTTGACAAAATTGTTATTCGTCCGTTATTATCTAATTTATCACTGGTTCTATTTTTATTGTTGAAATTGTAATTTCATACCATTATGCCCTTGAAAATGGAGCCATATTATGGGTGTAAATCAACCACATGTGAATGTTAAAGATGGAGTATGACGAATGGATGAAGTATCATAGTTGTTTAGTACTATTTTGGCAAGTGATCTTGTCAACTAGAACAAAGTTCAAGTCTTCCTTGCATTCTCTTTATTTATTAGAATAATTCTTTCTTTGTTAACTTCATATTTGTGATTACAAATGTACTAGAATTTTTTAACTTTATACACTTAGTGGGTTGATTTAACCAAGATTTTTTAGGGATGTTAGTTTAAATCAACCACAGGTGATTGTTGCCCTTGCAGTTCAACAAGTCTAGGACTTTGCAGAGGGAAATTATGATTTTAAACCTCAATTGAGCATGGAAGCTATAAAAATACATTATGACGAATGAGATAAGACTTTTATTTAAACATCAATTTCACATAGGTAGAAAAGCTCATGCACATTGCTTTGGCTCGAGTTCCTTTCTCACGGGCCCCAATTGCTTCCATATTAGAGTTTTATTTTATCCAAATGTGAAGTCGTTAAATTGGAGCCAATTGGCATATAGATATGAAGGTCTATGCAATGTTTCAATAGTATGTTCTTTCCTATGGAGGCATTGCCCTATGCTTTGTGGGGACATTGCCCTATTATTTTGTGGGGACGTTGCCCTGTGAATTTTGAGGACTTGCCCTATGCTTGGAGAGGTTGGAGCCCTCTTTTTGTGGGGACATTGCCCTTGCTTGGAGGGGTTGTAGCCCTCTTTTTCTGGGGACATTGTCCTATGCATTGTGAGGGCATTTCCCTCTTCATTGTATCTGCAATCCGTGTCCAGGGTAGCACAACACCCTTCATGTTTTGAAGGCAATACTTACTATCTCTAACTTATTTGACCACCAAATATGGGCCCTCCCAATTCTGAGCCAACTTCTTTTCCTCTTTTGCTTGAACAATTGTTTATTTCTTAGTTTTAAGCTTTTTGAGACATGACACTAGGGTAGTCTTCCTTTCCTCTAGAGCTGCCAGGATTATTTTAGATTTGCTCAAGGCAATAGCTTTCTCTTTAATAGTCATTTCAGCCTCTTGTAAATGGTGGTTCAACTAAGGTTCTAGGAGGGTTTCATCCTCCACATGAACATAAGAATCATTCTGGTCACCTTCACTCAACATAGTTGAGAATCTCCCCACAGACGGCGCCAAAATGTTATGGAATTTTACTCGATAATTTGGGAGATCAACAACTTATGATTAAAGTGTAAGCAACCTAGGCTAGTACGATTGACGGAGACTTTTTTGTTGTTGTTTGGGAGACTTCTAAGTGTTGAGTATGTATTATGTTTCTATCATTTTTCTGTCCTTTTTCTCCCACCCCATTAGTTGCTCTTCTTGGGGTATTTATAGCCATTTCTTGCCAATGGGTGATTGCCCCCACCATGTAGCTTCCCCTAGGGGCTAGTTCTGTAACGATCCGTATTTTAGCAACGTCGTTTTCAGAGAAAACAACAACACGGATCATTAATAAATGACTTTATAATGATCAAAACTTAAAACGAACGCGGAAGCTCTAAAACTTAGCCATTTATTAATCAAAAATCATTCAATCAAAACTAGAATTATCCCAAAGTTTTCATTAAACTACTAAAAATACTACTACAAGCTAGAAATATTAACATTAGTCTAGGACTACTAAATTGGGTAGCTAAACTGCTACGCTTGCAAGCTCAAGAATCCCAACCCTCGCTAACAACCAGCTTATTCCACTTCATCACCTGAAAGGCGATTGGGGGTCCACAGTCAGTGGGGAGTAATTAGAATGTTCTACTTAATAGTAGAACGCAATAAGACATATAATAATCAGAACAAGTCAAACAGAAAGTCCACACAAGTCGACGAGTTCAACACTAACATAAGAATATATCCAATTCTCAAGATACACAGCGGAAACATACATAAGACCAAGCTATGACCAGACCTCCCATTCAAGCTAGTACTGACTCTAGACTATAGACTTTCATTTCTTTAACTTTCAAGTTCCAGTTCACTTTAGGGTTCTAATCCGTGACACAATCATATGCTCGTAGGGGTCAACCACAAAGGATCTACTTCCCCAACTTTCCTTGCTCATGTCGGGTCAACCACTTTTGATCTACTTCCCGAGCACTGGGATCAAGAACTGTCTCCATACCGCAGTGGGATAGTGGCTTCGACTATACCCATGTTCGTGGCACTTTAGTCACTAGATGGGCGGTCACTTCATAGGTTATTATCTTTTCAATTTATTTACCAGTTCACAACTTTGACTCTTTCATCAAAGCTTTACCTCTAGACAACTCTAGTTCAACTTTACTTAACTCAAACCTCTAGACTAGTACACGAGACTCACGACACTAGCATCATTTATTATGTATTGTATATGGTGCTCATGCTGGCCGTCAATTCCTTAATTATCGAGATAACTGTCCGTCAATTCCAATTATCAGTATATACCTGCAGCCGTCAATTCCTTAAACCCGGTAGAGTATACCATAATTGGAAGTACTAGGTGACCGTAATTGGAATTGAGATGTTCAAAATCCCAGGAAAGAGAGGTGCGGCACATATATCGGCCATCATAAATACCAAGTCTTTCCTAGACAGAGATCGAAACAAGACAATATCCTCTTACTCTGTTTCCTTTCCTTCATTATTATTATGTTATTATTAATTATTTAAGCTTACAACTTAATCTAAGTCAACTCAACTTATAACTTAGTCAACTCTAGGTCAAACATCCTAACTTTGACTTCTAGACTCGATAAGAACTTAGACAATCCACTACTCAATAACCAAGCACGTCACATCAATCACTCGAAAACATCACACAAATTCAACAAAGATAATTTCAACATGATCACAAAATAAAACAAATACTTCATAAAAATACATAGTTCAATAAATAGATTTCAATCATCTAATAATTAAACAAAAATACAAACTTTATTTATGAACAATATTCACGACATCTTAATAGATTGTAATCAATAAAACATAATTAAAGAATTTAATTAATTAAATCAAGATTAACAATTTAATTCAAGAAATTATTGACTTAGTAAAATTAAATCATGGAAGTCATAAAGAATCATAATTTGAACAAGAGATTCGACAAGATATACTTTAAAAGTATTTTTATAATTTAATCACACTATTTTACAAAATCTGATTTTACCGATTTAAATTGCAAAACAACCATTTAAAAGTCTCGAACATTCTAGAAATTTTTATTAAAGTTAAATATAGGTTCAAGGTTTAACGTGCATGATTTTCGTCCAAAAATAACATCATTTACTAATTTTAAGGGATTTTATAACTAACCGATCAGATTAGACTATAATCAGTTTCAGAATTTTCTGCCATAGCAAATGAACATTAAAAATTACGAAACTTAGCACAAGATATACAACAATAATTCGGACTTTCACTTAAATTTTCATAACCATCAGAATTGATTAAGTTTTTAATAAATTCGTAACTTAAATCTGGACAATTTTTCTGGTTTGACAGATTAAATTATTTTAAGCAAGAAAAGAAAGAATTTTGCCATGTTTTAAATCTTGATTCATAATAAACCAGTAAATAAACTCCCACGAAAAATTCATCAAGAAATAACAAGATTTGATCCAGAAATAAATTCATACACTCAACAACACACTTATAATCATTCAATTGTTTAATATCAATAATAAAAATTCAAACATCAAAAATACAATCTTTAGAAATTCTAAACATGTTCTAACAATTATAAATTTAATCTTGTTCTAAAACTAAGCAAAATATCTAATTACCTTAACTGAAGTACTAGAGTTTCGAATCTTTGGCTTGGGTTGGCCATGTGATTAGTTGGAACAAGGTTTGGTTTTGTTTTCTTTTTTTCTTGCTTCGATCTTTTTGGGTTTCTTGATCTTTGAATTTTTGTGTTTAGATATTTTTGAGAGGGGTGGAAGAAATTTTGTGGTGTTGTTCTCTTTGTAGATGCCGTGGGATCTAGTGTTATGGGAGGTTTATATAGACTCTTGGATGGTTTAGATGAACTCCTAAAAATAGGTAAAGAATATTTAAAAATAGGATTTTTGTTTAATTCATATCTATTAATTAAAAGATTTGAAAAAAAAACAAATAATTAGTCCAAGTAAAAGGGGGGAGCCGTGTGGGCTTGTATAGCAAGGTGGGATTGGGCTTTGGCCCTATTTTAGGTAATGCAAGAAAAAATTTGGGCTCAGAGTTTAGTTGGGCTCAACTTGAATCAATGGGGGCTCAACTTGAATCAATGGGCCAAAAATCAAATGAAAAGGCTTTTCAAGTCTGGTTACCAAGAACGGACTAAAATTACTTCTAACCCCTACTTAGCCAACTCGTCATTAATTCAACATTAAATTTGAGTCGAACCACAACCTTGAATTACTTTAAGGTGAAGATTTAGGAACCTAATGGGTTGAGGCCAAATGAAAGAAAATAAGATCGCCATCATAAAGAAAATCAGTTTGACACATTATAGAATATTAATAACATAAATTCCCGGAAAATAACTTTTAAAAGATTTTCCAAATATAAAACAGGGAATCTATTAATAGTTTTCGAATTAAATTTTTAGGACGTCAGAAAAGGGAATCTAATTACCTAAAATTCTAACCCCAAAAATACGGGGTGTTACAAATTCTATCCTGATTTTACTTGTAAGAGGGTTATCTTATTTCTTGTAGTACAAGACACTTTACTTAGTTACTAAGAAAAGTCCTAGCAATGCACTTGCATTCATAGGTCTTGGGCAACAAGTTATATGATAGTCCAATTCTTTATTAATTTAGATCTTTATCATTTGATTTACTAATAAATAAGGGAATGCAACGTGTCCTATAATAAGTGGATGTTGATGAACCTACTAGTAGGTGACACATGGCACCCATATGTGAGGCCACATCAGCATCTATTTACTGGGTCACATCAGTTTTCATTCAACTTTGAATAATTATAATTCAGAGAAATTAGTTTTCGGATTCAAGAGTTTTATTTTAGTGTTCAAGGTTTTCACCTTGATTTCAAAGTTGTTTTTCAAAGTACTAGAATCCTTTTCTAAAGTTGAGTGAGAAGTTTTGAGTTGCTCTATCTCCTCAGATTTTATTTTTGAAATTGCTTCTTGTTCTTCTAATTGTTTTTCCAACCCATTTATTTGTTTTAACAGGTTTTCTTTATTTAGAAGCATGTTGGAAATAATTTCAGAAATAATATCAGGACGACTTGAAAGAATAGAGTTTATTGTTACCTCATGTTTAGATTCGAATTTCTCAGCCATCAAGCATAGGTTTGCTTGTTCCATTTCATCTTTTTCTAAATCACTAGTCTTTGAGTCAATCCATGCCGCCATTGCCTTCTTCTTTCTTTTATCCTTGCTAGGATAATATTCTTTACGTTTCTTTGGGTAATCTTTTATGAAGTAACCTGTTTCACCATATTCAAAACAGTTTAGTTTCTTTTGAGAATTGTGACGGATGGCTTTAGATGCATTCTCCCCTTTTTTGTTATGAGCAAACATGTTTCTCATTCTCATAATTTTGGCAAAGCTTTTTGCCATTAGGGCGAATGGATCTTCGTCATCCTCATCTTCTTCATCGATGATGTCCTCTTCATCTGAACTTTCTTCCTTTTTGGTTTTTAGGACAAGGTTTCTGGAGTTGGAAGGAAGTTCAGATTCTTCTTCATGGAGGGTTAACTCATGGGTGATAAGTTTTCCCAATAGATCATATAAAGGTAGGCTCCTAAGGTCTTGGGCTTCTCCTATGGCTGTGACCTTAAGACTCCACTTGGCTTTGGGTAAACACCTTAAGACTTTTTCTGACTTTTTCTTCATTGGTAAAGGTTTTCCTAAGGAGTTTAGGTTGTTGAAAATTTGGGTAAAACGGGTGAACATTTCTTTGATGGTTTCATTGGGAGACATTTTGAAAAGCTCATATTGTCTTAAGAAGATGCTGATTTTTGTTTTTTTGACTTGGCTTATGCCCTCATAGGTTACTACTTGTTTGACCCAAATTTCTTTGGCTGAGGTACAGGAAGAAATTCGATTGAGCTCATTTGGGTCTAGGGCACAATACAAAAGATTAATGGCTCTGTAGTTTTTGGAGACATCTTCTAAATCGGTTTGTGTGAATTCACTTTCAGTCTTTGGTGTTGAAACTCCGTCCAATGTTTTACAAAGGATTTTGGGTCCTCGAGATACGATGTCGCATAATCCTATGTCTTGGTCTATTACGAACATTTTCATTAAAGACCTCCATCCAATGTTACTGCAGAACAAAAGAACAAAGGTCTATTACGAACTTTTGCTAGTGTATTACAATAAAAGTAAATAAGAAAACCAAACACTAAATAATCGAAGCTCCAAGATGGTCTTCGAATTTCTTGAATGCTTTGATGGAAGTTTTTCACTTGTTGAATATTTAGAATGGTTTTTGGTGGTATTGTAAGAACAATTTCTCTCCTATTAATTTCAATCTTTTTTGACTCAAAGATTTATGAAAATTTAGTGTTGGAGAATATGAACACTGAATAGATGATCAAGGTTTTGGCTCTTTGAAAATTTATGAACACTTTAGAGAATATGAAGCTTAGGTAGAAGAAGTGTTGGAGAGAAAGTTGTGTGATTTTGGTTTGTGTTTAGCCTTGTATTTATAAGTGAAGAATGACCAAAGAATTATGAAAAAAAATCCTTCGCCAGCCGTGGGTTTTGGAGCAAGAAATCATTTTGATTTCTTTGTATTTTTTGGCTAGAATCAAGCTTGATATGATAATTTGAAATGTTGTCTTGTTTGCATGATTTGATTTGCTCTCTTGCCTTGCTTGAAGCTTGAAAAATATTCTTCTTTGTCTTGCTTAGGAAACCGTCCATATTTGATAAAAGATGATTAATGATTATTGATTTGCTTGCTCATCTTTACTATTTCCACATATGTTGAACTTTGATTGTTGCCATAATAAAAATATGATCATATCTCCTTGATTTGCATGAATCAAATTTGATTGCATAATTTGAATAATTTCTTTGATTACAAAGATGATCAAATATTCCTTGATTTGCATGTAATACCCCGAAATTTAGGGCCAGAAAATTTCGCGGGTTATTAATGTTATTTTTCTATTCTTAGTCCAAAAGGCCCATTTATTTGGACTGTTTTATTTTATTTCTCTCCTTATCTCAAATTGGGCCGATGACCCAATTTTCCCTTTACCCTTGTGGCATGGCCGGCCCCTCTCTTTCCTTTTGGGCCATTGGTTGTTCCTTTTGGTTTAATTTGATTAATTAGATAATTTTATTAATTAAATTAATACCTTAAACTAATTCTAAAACCTAGTCCAAGAAGCCCTAATTACTAAGTCCACTCCTCCTATTCCCACACTAATTTCACGGCAACCCCCTCCCATTTTTTTTGTTGTTGGTTTTGTTGTTCTCTTCTTCTATATATATTAGGCTTAGCAATATTTTTTTTTCCCTAATTGCTAAAGCTCATAAACCCTAAAAAAAAAAAACTTTTTCCTCCTTTCCTCTCAAAAAGCCGTGCACTTCAAGTCACCAAAGTGGTGATTTTTCCTTGGAATTTTTAGCGATTAAAGGTAACTAGACTTACCTTCTTAAATTTGGGTAGATAATCACATAGTTAATTAGGATTTGATCATGAAGATTATTAGGATTTATGTCATGTTTTGCTTAGTGAATGTCGAACTACATGATGAAGTTATCTATGTATCTTTCTTGATTAATTTGATGTATTTCTTAAAATCTTTAATTGTTTAATAATTATTTGTATGAATTTATTTCTTAATCAAATCTTGTTATTTCTTGATGAATTTTTTTGTGGCAGTTTCTTTATTGTTTTATCATGAATCATGATTTATTTCGTGGCAAAATTCGTCCTTTTATTGCTTATAATAATTTAATCTTTCAAACCGGTAAAATTGTTCGGATTTGGTTTACGAATTTATTGTGATACTTAATCAATTCGAATGACTACGAAATTTTAGGTGGAGGTCATTAATACTGTTTTACAGCTTGTGTTAAATTGTCGTAATTTTTAAAGTTCGTTTGCTATGGCAGAAAAATCTGAAACTGATTTCAGCCTAATCTAATTTGTTAGTTATAAAATCCCTTAAAAATAGTAAATGACGTTATTTTTGGACGAAATATATGCACGTTAAACCTTGAACCTATTTCTAGCTTCTATCCAAATTTCCAGATTATTCGAGACCTTTTAGCGGTGGTTCTTAATTTAATTCTTTAAAATCAGATTGCGTAAAATAGTGTGATTAAATTATTAAAACATGTTATTATTGAATTCTTGGATTTAATCTTGATAATTTTAATATTCCAGAATGCCGTGTGATGTTATGCATAAAAAGAATTAATTCTGACCTTGTTCTTGATTGATCTTGATTATTTAATGTTTATTGTATAATTTATTTGTTATTGTTGAATTTATTTAATTAATTATGATAATTGTATTAAAGTATAAATTTTTGGTAAATTATTTGAAAATGTCGAGTGGAGTAAAATTTGAGGAATAGAATTTTTATCATGTTTTGGGTAATTTATGTAGTTAATTGTATTTTTATGTAATTTATTAAATTAATTATATGATGAATTTATGAATTTATTTAATTTTTTTATATGTTTCTTTACATATGTCGAGTGGCCCTTTTTTATTTTTGGTCAATTCTAGTTTGATTTTGTACTTATAATAATATTAAGATAATTTTAGGAATTTATATTATTATAATTATTAATAATATTTACTAAAGAAACTATCAGGGATAAGTTGTAATATGAAGGGTAATAATAATATGACAAAAGGAACAAGTTGTAACATAATAATAAAAGGATTTCAGGGATAGATATTATATTTGTCACCATAATATTTATTATTATTATTTTTATTAAGGAAGTCAATAGGGATAAGTTACAATAAGAAAAGTATAATAAGATATTATTAGGGAAGGAAAGGAAACAGAGTAAAAGGGTAATCGATTTGTTTCGATCTCTGGCTAGGAAAGACTTGGTATTTAAGGTGGTCAATATACGTGCCGCACCTCTCTTTCCTGGGACTGCGAACATTTCATTCCCGATTACGGTCACCTAGTACTTCCAAGTATAAGAAAGATAATAAGTTAAGGTCGCCCCTACGATGACGCAAAGGTCATCAATCGGGTTAATAAGTTAAGGTCGCCCCTGCGATGACGCAAAGGTCATCAATCGGGTTAATAAGATAGGACGCCCCTGCGATAACGCAAAGGTTATCAATCGGGTTAAGTCGTTGCCACTGCCAGACTGCGGTATCTGCGCAGTTCTTGATTCTAGGATATGTAGTCGTCTAGGTAGTTCTCGCAAAGGAGGGCTATTTAGGGGTTATGGCCATAGCTTAGGCTTAGTTCTCGCAAAGGAGGGCTACGGGTGGGACGCAAAGGTTCACCCCAGCATGTTTTAGGAAAGTTGTGGACGCAAAGGTTCACTACGAGCTATAAAGACCGGTCCACTAAGAAGTTAAGAAATATGATAAGTTAAGATGTATGATAAGTTAAGATGTATGATAAGTAAGATGTACGATAAGTTATGTTATGAAGATTAAGATAAGATAAGATATGATATGTTATGAAATAATGATAACTAAGTTATAAGTATATTTATAATATAAGATAAGAATGAAATGCAACGTACTATGAATAGTATAAGTCTTCCGCTGTGTACATCTGTATTTGTATGACTTAAGTATGTATGTATATGTACATGTTTGTGTATGTGTACCCGTATTGTATACGTATTTTTGTACGTATCTCTAACCGTATTCTGCAGGTATTATTATACGTATTGTATACGTATTTTTATACGTATTTTTGTACGTATTTTTATACGTACCCTGTATGTATTTTTGTATGAAATGTTATATGTTTGCGTATGGTTTTCATGTACAATTCTATGCTATTATGTGGTTAGCGGTCCCGCATTTAAGCGGGACAGCCTAGTTACTCGCCACTGAAGGTGGACCCCCCCCAGTTTCAGGTGATGATGCAGCAGCTTAGAACGGGCTCACGCTGGATTGGGCTTTGTGTGGTTGAGATCTGTAGTTTAACCCTAGTTTATTTAGAATTTTTAATAAGACTTTTATGCTAGTAGTATCCCAGCCTGTTGGGAGAACATATTTAATTTCTGTAATTTCAGTATTTTACTTTTGTAGACCTTTGGACTTTTGGCTATTAAGCTAATAAAAGATGCATTAGTTTTTGAATATTCAATTAATATTAAGTTTATTGTTTAAGTAATGATCCGTATGTCGATTTCCTTCGTCAATCGACAGTTAAAAAGTCGGGCCGTTACATGCATCATATTAACTTGCTTAAATTTACTTAGGGAATATTTGTTTTGAAATAAAATAATTTAGCATATGTAAAAAGATAATTGAGTAGATTATAATATTTTCAAAAAAATGAAAATATACTCTTTGAAAATCTCTAATAATGGCCGGTTATTACAAGGAATATTTGGGAGGATTATGATCTTGATTTTCAAATTGATTTAGTCATAAAATAATATATGAAAATATTAGATCATATAGGAAAGTAATTAGTTAAAGTAATATCTTTGCACCTCTCTTAAAAAAATCATCCCAAACAAAATTATTGATGACAAAATAATTTTTTTATAACTATATAAAATTGGTCAAGTAAATAAAGCCTTAAAAATTAAAAAGATCAATTTAATTAGGGAAGTATTTTAAAAAAAATTGTTTTATCAAAAAATATTTAAAATTATATCCCTTTATTAGTCCAATTTTATTCGGTCCATATAATTAGGGATATTTGATCAACTTTATTCCTTGCAAAAAAAATGTTAGGGAAAAACATATTTATATATGTGTACTTTGGTACATAGATATAGGTTAGTCCAACAATAATAACAAGCACAATATTGCAAGAGAATAATAAAAATAAGTAACTTATTTTTAACTTTGAACATATAAATTATGGATTAATGTTTCTTAATAATTTAACCAATTTTGCTCTCGATTTTACAATTCATGTGCGTGGTGATTGTTAATTCATCAACGTATTTTGATAGATCGTACATTAACGTTGACTCTGATTCTCTTTTATTTTTATTTTTTTTAGATCTGCTTTTATATTTTATAGATCTGACAATAAATAATAATAATTATAAAATTCATTTTTTTTACATGCGATCTACGTTACACGATTTTTTATTATTAGATCTCGTGTCATAAAAGATCGTTATATTTTTCATCTTTCAATTTTATCGCTTTAAGTATTTGGATCTTGATTTTTTTATGTGGTCATGGTAAAATGAATTTATTAATTAAATCGCGTGTTACCAAATAACCGTTATATTTCAGCAATAATTTCGGATCATTAAATAATGTTGTGCAAAATATGGTTTATGATTTATTCACAAATTCAAGAATCATACATAAAAACCCGATCTGATTAAATAATAATAAATGACTATTAAAATTATTAAATTAAATGTATTGATTGAAGTGTCAAATCGCATCAGAATTTTTGTATCTTATTCATCATTTTAATCGTTTTCCTTTTAATATTTATTACATTTAGTGTAGTCAAACAGCATATCAAACCACTTCTCCTGGAACACACTTTGAACCTGCACATTTTTTTTATATGCTTTTATTGCTTTTATTTTTGTATTTCGTTCATGTTTTATTTGTTTTCATTTTCTAGGATTTTTAATATGGATCTAATTTAAAGTGGTCACAATAAAATTAGTTTTTGGTTTGTAAATATACGTTCCTTAGTCTAAAACTGAGATATTTTTGTATTCGGGATTAATAATAATTTGACCACAAAAAGAGCCCTAGTATAGACCGCTTACAAGCGGGCGCGCCCAATGCACGATTGGCCCGTAAGTTGTCCCCGAACCCATACTCTGGTGCACGACCATATGGGGCTGATTGCTCCTGGCTTTCGGTACTTCTTCGGTGTCCGAGGACCGTATAAACGCACGGTGGAGACTTCTACTAGTCCGTATTTATGTACGACGTTAACAAGCGTTCAAAACAACTCGTGAGATGTAGGCGGCCAGGTAAAAACGATCCCTACAGTTTGGCAACTTCACTGGGGAATATCACTCCTTAGTGGTGTGGATAAACTTGAAAAGTCTCGTGGTCTTATTATTATTATTCCCGAATGATTTTTAGGCATATTGCATGCGGCCCTACGAATAGGTAGCGCAATATAGAACCTTGTCTCATATGAGCATGTTCTATGCTCGAGACCGACCCCAGGGGGTTTGATTATGGTTACTTGTGGTCCACGACCTCAATAATCATAACCGGCCCATCGCAGCCATGGCGCGTGATCCTCATGCCCGATGAGATCATAATAAGAGATTTGTTAATCGTGTGTCATTCAATGTGAAGAGTGACTAGATCGGTTCAGTTCCTCTTTAGTCATGGTACCCTCGTGACCAGCCAGGAATGACCTTTTAGAGATTGTACATACTGTATCATGCTAGTGTGCTTATTTGATTATGTGTGCAATTTTTTTTTATGGGTTCTAGCCATATTTTTTTTTCACTATTCACTCAAATTTCATATAGTCATGGTTATCTTCTGGTTCATATAGTTCACAATGTTGGGCCTTAATGTCCTTGCGTATAGTCCATATAGGCTTTGACATTAGTTTGACCATAGGTTTTGGCCTAAAACCTTAGTCATTCCTTTAAATGGGCTTAGATCCACTCCTTATATAACCACTTTTCTTCACATACATTGAATATTTCATATATTATTTTGATGCCCTTACAAAAAAAAAATAAAAAAAAATCAAAAATAAAAAAAAAATCAAAAAAAAAATTCAATTGAAAGGGCACCTCGCATTCATGCTTTTTAGGGAAGATGACCATAAAATTAGGACATGCATATACATCTGCATTTGCATCCATATCACAATGATCAAGGGGGTTCACTCAGTTTTTTTTTGTTCCTCTCAAACAACAGTTTCGGAGCGGTCTAAATAGTTCCAATTCGATCCAAAGCATAGCCGAGGTCCGAGCAAGCCTCAAGCCCAATCCACCCTTACCTCACTTAAACACAACCCCAGTACTCATCCAAACCCGAAAGCTTTAAAATACCCAGCCCACATCACTTAAGCCCATATTTCTAGCCTATACCACTCAAGCCCATATCACAACCTTTAACCTAGTGAGTCACCCCAAGGCATGGGTTACTACCCATGCAGCCTTCCTAGATCGAGTCAATGAGTCCTTGTCCTAGCCCAACGACCCTTCCTTTCCACTTTGAGTCTATGTCACATAGGTTTCCCATTTCCATCAAGCCTTTCCATTTTCCACAAGGAATTACTTCTTTCTATATACTCTCCACTTCACAATGTTATCTTCAAATCCTATGCAAGTCCTGCCACTAACAGTCTCAATTAAGCAAACAACAGTTGACCAAATGGAATTGAGGAATGCTTGAAAGGCCTTCCTTCACAAGCTCCACAAATACAATCACCCCCTTTCCCATCACTGGCACACATTCAATCTATTGCATCCCCTTGAGCCATGACACATACATAAGCCTACTTTCCTTCTTCAACTACATCTTCCTCACCCATGGGAACAAATGGTGCGTAAGAAAAGACATGTGCAAAAATAATATAAAAAAAAAAAAAAAACAAAAAAAATAAAAAATAAAAAAAATGCAAATAAAAAAAAACGAATTCAAATCAAAGTTCATCCAAAATAGAGCTGATCAAAAGCAACCTGGCCCACGGGCCCGGCCCGATTTTTTGCGGGCTTTGGGCATGAAAATTAAGCCCGAATTCGGGCCCGACCAAGCCCGGCCCAATTTTTTATTTTTTACTGTGGGCTTTGGACACTAAAAATTAGGGTTTTTAGTTAATTTTTAGGCCCGGCCCAAAAAAGCTCGAAAAGCCCGCACTAATTTTTCAGGCTTTGGCCAAGAAATTAGAGCCCGAACTAGGCCCGGCCCGAACCCGACACGCTCTATGGGCTTTATTTTATGCATTAAGCTCAGCTCGAACCCGGCCCGACCCGACCCATGATCACCTCGAATCCAAAGCCAATAAAGCTAGTTCAGTTCAATAAATCCAGTTCAATTTAATAAATTCATCTTAGTTTCCAGTTCAATTCAATAAATGTAGCTTAATTTAATAAATCCGGTCCAATTCAATCCAGTCCAATCCAATTCAAAAAAAAAAAGAGTCAAAAAGCACACTCCGCACCATGGGGGGTTAAATTGGGAATTTTGAGCCTTTTCCGTTTCTTTCTACACCTTTAACCCCAGCCGTACATTATAACCACAAAAGTTCTTTTCAAGTAAGCATTGTTCAACTTCCAACACACAAAAACTGCCTACAGAACTACGATGGTCTAATTCCACAAGGATACGTAGGGAGCCTCCCCTCGAGATTCGACCACAACATAATATGAGGCCCGTTGAGTGGTTTGACTTGCTAAGAATTTGACAGTAGCATTTTTAGCCTTGATCCTGACATAGAATCATGTTTTGAACCAGCATCTCTAACCTACCCTTATATCTAGCCACATCATCTTCAACCCCAAGTCACAAATTTTAATCTTTCTACTTTTGTCGAACCTTAGACCATTCTTTGGAAACCTTGAAGGACATTTTGTCTCGATCAATAGAGGAAAAGCCACCTAACCCCACCATACGTTATTAAATCTCGTTGGGGGCTCACCTCCATGGCTCACAAAATTTGCCCTGCCTCTCGATAACCACCTACATCACTCTTTAGCTGGGGCCTACCTATTCAACCATAAACTTGAAATCCACAAAAAGCCTTAACCGTCACCCTCATTCATGTCATCCTTACCCCACACGTTGTTAGCCTCCCTATCTATCTACTCCACCACAAATATAGCCCTCCCATACACATTAACCCCACGGGATGGGGGCTCGCTTATGATCGAATTGAAATTTTTTTCTTTGATTGATTGGGGGCTTGAGATAGACCCGCACCATTTTTTGAAAGCACCATACCATTGGTTGATCCCCTTGATTATTTATTGCATTATCATACATAACACATCACATTTCATCAATCACATCATGCATCATGCACCACAAGTATATCGCACATCATAATCATTTCATGTATACATTCATATACATGCATAAGCGTCACACATTGTACATATGCACATCACATAGCCCAAAGCACATAAGGCTAGAGCCCATCTTTGTTGATTCCTTGAATCGCCATATGGGATTATTATATTGAATAATTTGGTCATGAACCCATGCATGCCTATATGGCTTATTGTTATATGCATCTTCTCCTTAACATCTTTGTTCATGCAGCCGATACATTCTGTTGCCTCATCCCAACCATAAACCTTTGACTTTCGCCTTGCGAGAGCTTTCGTCTCTCCAGGCTCAGTCAAAGAGGGGGCTTCTCATCAGGCACACACTTCCTTTTCCCTCACTCACAAGTACTTTTCTCACAGGGTTTATGCTTACCCTAAACTCACAAAAATTCCTCTAAGGGTTTATGCCTACCCTTAATTCACTTGATTTTCTCATGGGTTTATATTTACCCTAATTCCTCTAAGGGTTTACCCTTAATTCCCTAGCCATAATACTTTGACTTTCGTCTTGCGAGAATATTTGCCTCTCCAGACTAAGTCAAAGTGGGGATCTCTCATCAGACGTATATGTTTTTCCTTACACATTTTCCGCCTCAACAACATCACTCACAAGCACTTTTTTCACAGGGTTTATGCTTACCATAAGCTTACAAATCTTACCTCAAAGGGTTTATGCCTACCCTTAATCCACTTACTTTGCTTACGGGTTTATGCTTACCCTAAGCTTACAAATATTTTTTCTCTAAGGGTTTATGCTTACCCTTGATCCACTCACTTTTCTTATGGGTTTATGCTTACCCTCATACCTTCTCTCAAGAGTTTGTACTTACTAAGAGTTTATGCTTACTCATAGCACATCATCTTTACTTATGGGTTTATGCTTATCCTCATCTCTCAAGACTTTAAACTTACTCTTGAGTTTATGCTTACTCTTAGCACATCATCCTTGCTCATGGATTTATGCTTACCCTTATCTCTCAAGAGTTTATTCATACTCTTCTTTCTTCCTCTAAGAGTTTATGCCTACTTTTGGCACATAATTCTCACGGGTTTATGCTGACCCAAAGACACATCATACCTTTTTAGCAAGAGTTTATGCTTACTCTTGACTCGTCACATTTTATACCAAGAGTCTATGCTTACTCTTGTCCTACAATAGGTTTATGTCCACCCTAAACATATTTTCTCGCGAGTTTATGCTTACTCGCGTGCATCTTTTTAAGAGTTTATCCTTACTCTTGATCAATCCCGCCTATACGATTTTTCATCATTGTCCCAAGAATTTATGCTTACTTAAGGGAATAGTTCCGAAAGATCCAGGAGCATCCAGAGGAACCCGATGATCCATCCGGAGTATCCCGAGACACCCCATAATATTCAAGAATATCATAAGATTATAGAATATCTCCGTCATCGCATAAAAATCGGATCATAATCCTGGAAATCACGCGCAAAATCAAGCAAAATCATCGACCCGAATCTGACCAAGACCTGTGCCTAGACGCAGCTCTCATATCAGGACCTGCGCCTAGATGCATGTCTCATATCAGGAGCTGCGTCTTGGCGCAGGTTTGTAGTCTCCCCGGGTCAATCGTTGCTGCTTCTGGCCTATAAATACACGTCCTTCCAAGCATTCTAGCAGATGCCAATACCACGAACCACCCTTCTGCATTGCATACTTACATCCTATACCTTTCTCTACCATCAAACAACCCTCAAACCATCATCAAACACATCACAAAACACCAACTCAGTCAACTTCAAAACAAACATTTGCATTTATCATCATTAGCTTTCATAGGTTGTTTTTAAGCGAAGGCATTATATGGTATAATTCCTGAAGTCTCTACTTATCCTTATCCTTTTCTTCATTAATAACTTGTTTTAAGATCGATTAAAATGATGATTATTAACACAAATAATGACAACGGATAATATAAATAATTAATAAAGGCTACGCTCGCGTATATGCGAATTTTGACACTTTAATCGACAATAATATTGATTTTTATACAATTAATAATGATTCACAAATGTTATTTTAATCGTCATTCATAATGTTTCTTAATAATTTAACCAATTTCGATCTCGATCTTACAATTCATATGCGTGGTGATTGTTAATTCATCAATGTACTTTGATAGATCGTACATTAACGTTGACTCTGATTCTCTTTTATTTTTTTATTTTTTTAGATCTGCTTTTATATTTTATAGATCTGAAAATAAATAATAATTATTATAAAATTCATTTCTTTTATATGTGATTTACGTTACAAGATTTTTTATTATTAGATCTCGTGTCATAAAAGATCGCTATATTTTCCATCTTTCAATTTTATCGCTTTAAGTATTTGGATCTTGAATTTTTTTTTATGCGGTCATGGCCGGTAAAATGAATTTATTAATTAAATCTCATGTTACCAAATAACCGCTATGTTTCAGCAATAATTTCGGATCATTTAATAATGTTGTGCAAAATATGGTTTATGATTTATTCACAAAATCAAGAGTCATACATAAAAGCCCGATCTGATTAAATAATAATAAGTGACGATTAAAATTATTAACTTAAATGTATCAATTGAAGTGTCAAATCGCATCAGAATTTTTGTATCTTAATCATCATTTTAATCGTTTTCCTTTAAATATTTATTATATTTATTATAGTCAAACGGCACATCAAACCACTTCTCTTGGAACACACTTTGAACCTGCACATATTTTTATATGCTTTTATTGCTTTTATTTTTGTATTTCGTTTATGTTTTATTTGTTTTCATTTTCCAGGATTTTTAATATGGACCTAATTTAAAGTGGTCACAATAAAATTAGTTTTTGGTTTGTAAATAAATTAAACCCGCTTAGTAATATACGTTCCTTAGGGTAAAACTGAGATATTTTTGTATTCGGGATTAATAATAATTTGACCACAAAAAGAGACCTAGTAGAGACCGCTTACAGGCGGGCAGGCCCAATGCACTATTGCCCCGTAACCTGTCCCCGAACCCATACTCTGGTGCACGACCATATGGGGCTGATTGCTCATGGCTTTCGGTACTTTTTCAGTGTCCGTAGATCGTATAAACGCACAGTGGCGACTCCTACTAGTCCGTATTCACGTACAACGTTAACGAGCATTCAAAACAACTCGTGAGACGTAGGCGACCGGGTAAAAACGACACCTACACATAGTTAATCAGCCCGTCGGCTGCATGGCTGCGTATGAAGCACACTTGAAGGCTGGGGTTAGGTTCCCTTTATCCTCAGATTGGGTGATGATCCTTAATTCCTACAACCTCTCACTGACTCAGCTGGTACCGAACACTGTGTATGTTATCTTATGTCTGATGGTTAATTCAGAATATTTTTAAGCTAGTGAGTGTTGAGACCAAGGAGCATGGGCCAGGCTAGTGGCGTTTCAGGACTCGGGATTTGTACAAAGTGTACTCTTCCCTACCGAGTAGCCACAAGTTTTTTAGGCATTATTTTGTATTCATTTTTAGGGGATACTCTCGATGGGAGGTTCCCTTATATATCTCATATGTCTGAGCCGAACCTTGGTCTGAATGTAAATGTTCCTCCAATGAACAAAGAGGAGGCCGTGGTAGCTTGTTATCTTCAAACTTATTAGAAATATAAAAGAATGGTACCTACGGTCAATTTCCCGACTATTAGGTTCTAGATGAGAAACCTTTTGGGGATGATTACTTCTTGTTAGTTCAAGGGCTGAGCCAGTATTATCTGAAGGGTATACATGTAATATTGTATTTCTTTCGTTGCGTGGCTTCTTTGATGTTTACTGTCCGTCATTTTTGTAGAGGAAGCTCTTAAGAGATTAGGCGACACTATGTCAAGGAAAATATCGACGACTGCTTTGGCGACTGCGAGGCTAAGGAAGTCACTTCAGAAGGAGAGGTTAAGGTCTCTCGCCCTCCTAAGGTAATTTTACTTCATATTTTTATGCTTTTTTTTCTTTTACTTCCGACTGATTTCAATTTCTTTGCTCATAACCCAAATCAACTGAGGAAAAGGAAGAGGGAAGTAATTATTGTTGCCCGTACGTCGAGCTAGGTGAGCCGGTTGCGGTCACCTCATCCTAAGACTATATCCCTAATGATGACAATGACCTTTTCAATGTGTCCGAGTTGCTGGGTACCCATTATCCCGTTGAGGGGGAGGCTGCAAAGAATGATGGTGCGGATCGTCCCCCTTTGGTTGCGGCTGAGGTATCTTCGCATTCTCCCTTCCTAAGGGCCCGGGTGGCATGCCAAGGTTGAGGCAAACGTCAACAGTCCCGATATGGGGAAAGAGAGGATGAAGCTTCCACCTCGTGTTGGGCATACACTCCCTTTTTCTTAGTTATCATTGGCTGAGAAATCTTGTCGATTAAATTGAGCAATGAAGTTGATCTACTCTGCTGAGGTAAGAAAGAGATGAGGCGACAGGAGGAGGAGGAGCAGGTTGATTATCTTCATGAGAATTAGCTTAGGTTTTGAGGACAGATTAGCTTAGGTTTTGAGGACAGAGAAACCCTCTCTTCCTCTTTAGTTTTAGGGTTTATGTTAATCTTCTTGTTTCATAGTTTTAGATCTAGTTTTAGCTTGAGATTTTGATTGTTTGTTGATGAAGATGAATGACTTTGGAGGATTGTTCAAGTGACATGGCCATTCCATCAAGATTGCTCATCAAATTCAATGAGTTTCCAATCTCTCCTTTACTTTACTTGTTCTTGTTTTACTTGCTTTCAATCTTGTTTTTCTCATGTTTTTGAGGTAGTATAGTGTTTAAATTATGCAATTTGATGTTTCTTTTCTCTATTTTCTTGCTTGTTGGTAGATTTAGTGTTTAATTTCATGTTTTTATGCTTGTTTATTAGTGTAATGCTCTTGTTCATGATTTTTGAGTAGTTAATTTTCTAGGGTTTGAAGGTGATGGGTTCATGAATTGAAATTGGGGGTTTTCATCTAGTTTTTGGTTGAATTGTGTTCATGGTTGGTTAATGTTGGTGTCAATGAGCTTAGAGATTAGCTAAAGGCCATAGTTGATTTCTTGGTATTTTTGAAGTATAATAGGGCTTTGTCTATGAGTTAATTATGCTTTGATTTTCATTGCCCAATGTTGCTAGTGAGACCCTTACAACGGGAGTCGGTGGTCGAGCTAGGAATCCACTTTAGGTACGTTGTTAGTGAGACTATTACAACGGGAGTCAGTAGTCGAACTAGGATTTTACTTCTAGTGAAACCTTGGTATAATTGTGATCATTAAATGTATTGATAACGTCCATTCGGGAGAAGTCGTTATTGTTATATTCATGCGTCAACTCCTAAATCACTCCGGGAGGAGGTTTAGGTACCTTATTAGAGTTTAATTCCCCTTCCTTGATTTAGTTCGTTCTTTAGACTTTTTGAAGTAATTCCCCCGAAATCAATTAAACTCGGATCCGACAACCCTAGAACTTAGTTTATTATTTTTCGCATTTATTTTATGCAATAGTTTAAGCTTCAATTTCAAACCACAAATCCAAGATCCTCAATCGATCTAAATCGCACAACACGATTCACGACTTGTTCCCCGTGTTCGACACCCCCACTCATACTACAACGGGGGTTTTATTTGTTTGGTGAAAGAGCACAAAAACACCTTCATCAAAATGGTGCCATTGTCGGGGAACAACAGTTTAAAAATGTTGTGTAATTTTTCTTGATTGAGTTAATTGCTTTATTTTTCTTTCGTTTTGATTTTGTTTTCCTTTGATTTTTTTCCCTTCTTTCCCAAAAATTTGCAAAAAAAAAGGTAAAAAAAAAGATAATATTTTTTTTTTTAAAAAAGGGGTGTTTTATTTTGGCTTTTTATTTATTTAATAATAGTTGCTTGCATTTTTGCCGAATTTTGTTTTCATGATGGAAAGTTTATCTATCCCTCAAATTGAAGGTGAGTCATTTTGGAAATATTTCAATAGAGTTCAAGGTATAGTCCCATTTAATTGGGATGATAATTTGTTGAATATTTGTGAGGTGATTTACATGGTTTTGAATGCTTTTACTTTGGATGTTGTTGAGTCTATGCATAATGGTGAGTTTCGAGCTTTGACCCTAGGAAATGCTTGGAATTTTTATTGTTGGCTAGCCCAAGACACTTATGAATGGGACATGGGTACCCATTCTAGCCAAGTTCAACCCAACTTCGATTCATTTTTCTCCTATTTCTCCTATTTGTAATGATGCGCACCCCGATTTTAATTCTTCACTTGATTGCACACATTACAATCAAGATTCTCATGTTTCCAGTGATGAGTTTAGCTATGACCCTTCCCTTCTTGATGAGTTTCTAAGACCTTCTAACTTTGTTCATACAAGTTTTGTACTCCTCAAGTGATTAAGGGGTATAATGACTTGATTGACATGTGTTTTAAGATCCTTAAATGTCTCCCATTAGAAACTGAGGGAAGGAGAGTCATCAAAGTACAAATAAGTAAATTAATAAAGAGACTGGAGATATTAGAATCTTGCTTAGAGGATGAGACGAATGATTTTGGATTTATGGTTGATTGTGAGGGTGGTTGTGGCAAGGATGACCCGAGCTCTTCTTTGAGGAATCCGATTCAAGAAGAGGTGGATGTTGCTCAAAAGGATGATAATGATTCCTTTGAACCAGTTTTGACATCTCCCTCTCCTCTTGAGCCGACCACTCTTTCCTTCCTTTCTTCACCTACATTATCCAAGCTCCATGTTTCCAATGAGGAGGAAGAGGATTTGCTGCTTTTAGTTGATGAGGTTTTGCATTTCTTGATGGCAACGATGTTGAGTATGGAGAAACTCTTAGGGTTTTGAGTGATTGTGATGGTGGCATAGCCCATTGTGACGACTCGAGTGATAGTGAGGATGAGGAGCTTTGTTTTGAATTTGAAAACCCTCTCTTTGAGATTGATGATGACACTTGCGAGTTTCAAAATCCTCTTTTTGAGGATGATGATGAAATTTGTGAGTATCAAAATCCTCTCTTTGAGAATGTTGATGTTAAGCCTCCCTATTCTATTTTCATTGAGTCTCTTCCTTGCCCCCCCACCTCACATAGGGCGTGTGTCCTAGTTCCTTCATCACCCGTTTCTCTTCCGCCTTATGAGTGTTGACCATTATTTGATGAGTTCTTACCTCCTATTGAACCTCATGACTACTATTTTGGAACCAAAGCGGCAAAAATGTATTGTAATGATAGTTTATGTTCTTTTACTTATTTTGATTTCGAATTTTCTTCTTATTTTGTTGATTTTTCTTTTTCTTTCAATTTTGATCCCCCTCCCCCACGTAAGCAAAAGATGGCATTCATTTGTCATTTTCCTATCTAATTCTCTTTGCTTATGTGGTTCTCTCTCGATTTAGTGGTGATGTCCATGACACGCTACTACAAGCTATACGATGTTATTTACTAGATGGCATTCTATCCTCTCTTGTACATAGATTTCCTTGGCTTTCCACTCTTTCATTTTTTTCCTGTAATTAATTTGTTTTTGGAGTTTGGTGCTTGCTTTCTCTTCTTTTACAGGTTTGATGATTAGGCAACACAGATGGCTCATGTATGGTGCTAAAATGCAAAATAGAGGTTGTTTTGCTTATTTTGAAGCCTGCCTTGGTGAGATCTTTCCAAACTCTCTAGTTTTATTTTCTTTGTTTGCATAGTTTTAAGATTAGGTCTAGGTGGAGATAATTGTTCGAGGATGTTTGGCTTTTAATTTTGGCTCTTAAGCCCTTGAGGACATTTGGATATCGATGGCGTTGGGCCTCGATTTATTTATTTGTTTGATGCTTGATTGCTTATTTGAGAGTCATTTATGCTTGGATTTTATTTTCCTCACTTTTGTATATTTTTCTTCTTTTGTTTTTACTCTCTTCCGCTTCTTTTTCTTTTCCTTTCTTTTCAAGGCAAAGTGTATTTTTCGGTTTTGTTTTTAGTTTGGACTTGATTGTTGAGAGTCTTGGACTTTGAATGCATTCCTTCCTAATTGTTAGCGGTCCACATGGTTTGAGATGTTGGGGTTGATTTTCAAATATTTATATGCTAGGTTTTAGAGCTTTAGAGTTCATGAAACTTAAACTCTTGGGTTGTGGAATGATTGGTAATGCTTTGCTAGCTAGTTGAATCTCTAGAGATAGTATTTGCAATCCACTACCCTTAACATGTGAGGAATTGTTAAATCTTTCAAGCCTTCAGCATTGTTTTGTTTGAGTGGCGATAGGTGTAATACCCCAAAATTTAGGGCCAGAAAAATTCGCGGGTTATTTATATTATTTTAACTTTCCGAGTCCAAAAGGGCCCATTTATTTGGACTGTTTCATTTTATTTCTTTTCTGATCCCGAAATTGGGCCCGATGACCCAATTATCTCTCCTTGGCCGGCCCCCTCAATTATGGGCCAACAATTATTTTCCTTATGATTTATTTAATTAAATGGATAATTCTATTATTTAAATTAATTAAATTAAATAACTAATTATTTTTTTGAATTTTAAACTTAGTCTACCTCTAAACTAAGTCCACCCATTTTTTCTCTCCTTTCCTATTCTTCCTCCATTTACACGGCTCCCCCCTTCCTTTTTAGCTAGTTTGTTCCTTTTGTTTTTCTATAAATAGGAACAAGTTCCTAACCTAATTCATTTTATATACTTTTCTATATTACAAAAAAAAACTCAAGAACCCTAATATTTTCCTTCTCTTAGCCGTGAGCTTTCAATCACCAAAGGGTGATTTTCTTGGAATTTTTAGCGATTTAAGGTAACTAGTCTATCTCTTTTAAATTTGGTACAAGTTTCCCACATAGTTAATTAGGATTAAATCATGAAAACGGTTAGGAAAATTAAAGGAATTAGTATCATGTTAAGGTTAAGAATTTCGAACCATGTGATGAATTATTATGAAATTTTCTTGATCATTTTATGTAGTTTCTTGAAATCTTTAATTGTTTAATAATTACTTGTATGAATTTATTTCTTAATCAAATCTTGTTATTTCTTGATGAATTTTTCGTGGGAGTTTCTTTACTATTTTATTATGAACCATGATTTATTTCGTGACAAAATTAGTCTTTTTCTTGCTTATAATAATTTAATCTTTCAAACCGGTAAAATTGTCCAGATTTAGTTTACGAATTATTCAAGACACTTAATCAATTCGGATGGCTACGAAATTTTAGGTGGACGTCAGTAATAGTTTTTTACAGCGTTTGTTAAATTTTTGTAATTTTTAAAGATCATTTACTATGGCAGAAAAATCTGAAACTGAATTCAGACTAATCTGATTTGTTAGTTATAAAATCACTTAAAAATAGTAAATGACGTTATTTGTGGACGAAATTTATGCAAGTTAGACCTTGAAACCATGTTTAACCCCCATCAAAATTTCCAGAATATTTGATACCTTTAGATGGTCATTCTTAATTTAATTCTTTAAATCAGATTGTGTAATATAGTGTGATTAAATTATTAAAACATGTTATTTTTCAATTCTTGGAATTATTCTTGTTATTTTCTTTTGCCCTAAAATGCCGTGTGATAATATGTCCAAGAAGTGTTTATTTGGATCTTGGTTGTATAATTAATCTTGATGATTTAATGTTTAAGTATGATTTATTTGTTAATTATTAACTTTAATTGATTAATTATAGATGATTGTGTTTAATTTTTTTAAAGAATTAATTCTGATTATTCATAAATGTCGTGTGGTCCTATTTTGTTTTGATCAATTTAAGTTTGATTCTTGACTTATAATAATATTAGAAAGTAATTTTAGGAATTATTATAATTGTCATAATTAAAGGAATTATCAGGGATAAGTGACAATATGAAGGGAAATAATAATATGACAAAAGGGTAAATTACAGCATGATAATAATGAAAAGGATTTCAGGGATAATTATTATTATATTTATTATTATTATTATTATTATTACTATTATTAAAGGAGTCAGTAGGGATAAGTTGCAATAGGAAGGGAAAGTATAATAACATAATAATATAATAATAATGAAGGAAAGGAAACAGAGTAAAAGGATATTGAATTGTTTCGATCTCTGGCTAGGAAAGACTTGGTATTTAAGATGGCAAATATACGTGCCGTACCTCTCTTTCTTGGGACTTCGAACATTTCGGTTCCAATTACGGTCATCTAGTACTTCCAAGTTTAAGAAAGATAATAAGTATTAAGGACGCCCCTTTGATGGCGCAAAGGTCATTAATCGGGTTAAGTCGTTGCCACTGCCAGACTGCGGTATCTGCGCAGTTCTTGATCCTAGAATATGTAGTCGTCTAAGTAGTAGTACACGAGCTGCTATTTAGGGGTTATGGCCATAGCTTAGGCTTAGTTCTCGCAAAGGAGGGCTACGGGTTGGACGCAAAGGTTCACCCCGGCATATTTTAGGAAAGTTGTGGTGCACACGGGATCCACAACGAGCTATAAATACCGGTCCGCTAAGAAGATAAGACGATATGACATATTAAGATAAGAAGTTATGTTATGATTATATTATATGATATGTTATGATAAGATATAAAATTAGCTAAGTTATGATAATCTATGTATTTCATGAAGTCATTTACAATAAGATAAGAATGGAATGGGATGTATAAAATGATATGTATAAGTCTTCCGCTGTGTACGTCTGTATTTGTACGTTGTAGGTATTCGGGTATGTATGTATACGTATATGTATTTGTATGGTGAACGTATTTTGTGCCTGTATTGTATACGTATTTTGTATGTACTCTAACCGTATTTTGCAGGTATTTTCATACGAAAGGTATACGTATTTTTGTACGTATTTTTATACGTATCCTGTATGCATTTTTGTACGTAATGTTATATGTTATGTATGGTTTTCATGAACGATTCTATGCTATTATGTGGTTAGCGGTCCCTCATTTAAACGGGACAGCCTAGTTACTCGCCACTGACGGTGGACCCCCCCCATTTCAGGTGATGATGCAGACGCATAAGTGGGCTCGTATGGATCGGGTTGTGAGATGTGATGAGATTAGCTTAGTGAACCCAGAGTCTATTTATGTTTTTCTATTTATTTATTAAGTATTTATCCCGGCTTGTTGGGATTAAACAACATTTCAATATGTACTTTAGAGTTTACTTTTGGATTTTGAGACTAGTAGTTATTACTTTAATTAATAAAAGATCAATTGTATTTAGAATATGTTATTTTTGTTACGTTTATGCTTAGTAATGATCCATTTGTCGATTTCCATCGTAAATCGACAGTCTAAAAAGTCGGGTCGTTACAATAGGATCCTTGTCATAGCTTGGCTTGATCAAGAACTTGATTCATGACTCACCGAGACCGCGACCGAGCTACTCTAGGGGAGGACGGAGGCATTCATTTTCTTAGTTATTTTCCATTTTCCGTTTTACATTTTCCTTTTTATTTTAGTGTCTTGCTTCTTGAAATTTTTCTAGGTTTTTGCTTTACATTTACCGTTTGGAACCCTTTGAGCTTGGCCTTTCCTTTCTTCTAGCCACATTAATAGCCTTGTATCCACTTTGTTTTGTTTTATACCTTTTAGGTGTAGTGAAGCATTTGGAGCATCTTGGTTAGAATTTATTTTGTAATGGAAATTTGTGGAGAAGTAAGGGAGTTTTCCTAAGGTAAAGTGTGTTGATTTGGATGGTTGAAAGGAAAAGCCGACCTAAGTTGAAAAAGGCAAGGTCATGTTGAATAATTGAAAAAAAAAAAATTTGAAAAATGAATAGTTGAAAAAAGTGAGCACTTATTTCTTTCTTTTTCACATTGAGGACATTGTGTCCTTTAAGCTTGGGGGAGGAGGAGTAATGCGAAATATTGTGTAAAATTTTTCAAATTTTGTTTATTTCTTTGAATAAGCTTGGGGGATTTTGTGTGTATGTGTGTGGAGTATTAGGAGTTTGTTTTCTCTTTGTTGCTCATTGGCGCTTATTTGCTTCACTATTTAGGTTTTGAGCACCACAAGCCAAATTTATTCCTACCTTACCCCTAGCCCTACATTACAACCATTAAGTCCTCTTGATCCTAGAAAGTTGAGTCATATTCGGTGGAGGAAGTCATGGTTCAAGCATATTGAGCGGTTTTGTTATGATGAGATGTCGGGTAGCCTAAATTGTTTCTCCTTTTTGTTATTCCGGCTCCTTCGAGGAGTCACGAGGAGCTACCATTCAGGGTGGATATGAAACTAGCATAGCTTGTGGTTATTTGGTTGTGGAGTGAAAGGGGATTGTCCCTCTCTAGCTCTTCTATCTAGCATGTTTTATTTGACTATCCACCTTTGACATCTTTGAGCATGGTTTCCGCTAGTGCTTAGAAAGGTTTGCCTTCACTGATCCGGTCCATTTACAAGTCCAACTAGGGATTTATTTATTTTCTTTTCTTTTATTTTCTTTATTTTTGTTTTCTCCCTTCTTTATTTTTGTGAATCTTTGCCTTGATTTACTTCTAGAAGAGTCATGGGTTAAACTCTTTGGAAACCCTTACGAGAGAACACTCGTTCTCTTTGGAGACTTTGAGGTTTAAATGGCTTGTTGCTTTCGCTAAAAGCAACCGTGATTCCTACGAAAGTGAGTTAGATTTTTTACTTTTTTAGTTTTCCTTGTTCTTGTTTGCTTGAGGACAAGCAAAAGGCAAGCTTGTGTAACTGGTCATTGTACCAAAGAAAATTTCGATAGAGAGCCTTTATCCGAGCTTTTTCTTTCTCTTCGAAGGGAAGCTAACTGTCTTTGAAATAAGAAATGATATCTGTCCTCCAGTCTGATTGTTATAACATGGTGTTGATACTGAGTTCATTGATGCTAGGCTCAGGTAGCACTTCACAAGTGATGGTTCAAGGATGAGTTCCCTCGGCTGAGCTGGCTAGTCTAGAGAGGGCATCGACCTGTTGGTTCTCTGATCTGGGGATGTGATCGAGAGAAAAGTGTTTAAACTGGGCTATCAGGGTCTTACATTTCTTGGTTGACTTTTCTTTATAACCAATCTCCTTTGCTTGAATTTCGGGACGAAATTCTTTTAAGGAGGGGAGATTGTAACGCCCCAGATTTTGGGCTAGTTTCGTGTTAGGTTATTAGTATTTATTGTTGTTGCGGTGCATGGTCTAAAATTTATTTTAGACTATTTTTAATGTTTTAGTGTAACCATTATTTTTAATGGTTTATTATTCCTTAGTTTTATTTTATTTTAATTAATTAGAATTTTATTATTTAAGTTTCTAATTAATTAATTAGTTTTGGGCCAAGTGCAAAATTAATCATGATTAGTCATGAATTAGTGCAAACGGCCCAATTGAACTTTGAGCCCATTTGAGCCTAAGCCCAACCGGCTCTCTCCCTCTTTAGTGGCCTATTTTGCCACTTGCTTTATGTTCACACCTTAACCAACCTCTATAAATAGAGGAGGTAGTAAGGCCTTAAGACCATTTGCCATTTGCTCATCTCTTGCCATCTCTTTTCAAAGGCAAATTCTCCCTCCATTTCTCCTTGCTCTTACACGCCATTTGTGGCTAAGTAAATCCCATAATTTGTTCATCATCTTTTCAAGTCCAAACTTAAAGATTCAACCTTCATTTGATCTTTAAGTAACTAAAACTCAATAGCCTTCATTGTTTTTATTCAAGATTGTGTGTTCGGGTTGGTTTCGGGACGTGTTCGTGTGGGTCAAGTGTGGAATGGTTCGTGGCTGGTTCGAGGCTGAAACGTGGCTGAATTCAAGGCCTAAACGTGGCTGGTTCAAGGCTAAAATGTGGCTGGTTCGTAGCTTGCTCATGGTGGACGTGAGGTGCTCGTGTGCAAGACCGTGGTGGTGTGCAAGTGGTGCGTGATTCTGGACTTGGGCACACCGAATTTGGGCAGCAGGTTCTTATGGTCTTATGTGTGTTGATTTGTGTGTAATCTTCAATAAGGTAACATACTAACTCAACTTAATTGGCATACCTTGTTTATAGTATAGATTAAATACATGTTTAGGATGTTTGTTGATGATTGATCATGATTTTATGTATGATTTTATAATCTGATTTTTATGTGATTATATGAGGATTTTGATAAAGGTTTTTCATGGATTTATGATTGATTATATGTTGTAATATGATCATGATTATTGTGTTAAAGTTTGGTTGATTTTGGTTAGTTTTCGAAAAGTTTTATTGATGATTTTCGTGTGGTATGCGTGTATCATGGATGAGTTTGGATGAGTTCTTGATTGAGTTCTTGAATCTTGATTGAGTTCTTGATTGAAGATCTTGAATCTTGAATGAGTTCTTTATGAGTTCTTTATGAGTTCTTTAAGTTCTTTATGAGTTCTTGATGAGTCTTTATGAGTTCTTGGTTGAATCTTGAAAGTTAAAGAAAACGGTTTAAAGAATAAAGAAAGTTAAAGAAAGTGTTTAATTTGGTTAAAGAATGATTAAGGATTAATGATTAATGATTGGTTAGACTCAAGAATAAGGCTAGAGGCAGTTCTTGAGAATAACTTCGATGTTTTAGCTAGTTAATTTCAAGAATCAAGGCTTTAGGCAGTTCTTGAACTTAATATAGTTATGTTGGATAATAATGATGATAAATTGATGAAAATGATTAAATGAATTAATTAAGTATTTAGCTTGATTTCATTTCTAGACGCCCTGAACTTAGAGTAAGATTCTTAGTTTTCGGGTTAAGACGTTGCCCCTAATCCATCCGCGGTATTGGGTTAGTTGGAGTCATACTATGTGATCTTTGTGAATTCCAGTAAGATTGGTTTCACGGGACATGGATTTCCAGTAAGATTGGTTTCATGGGGTTTGGGAGTAAGATTCTCAAATCCGAACATAGTAGAAAGTTCGAGCGCGTAAGATGCGTTCGTACGAGCACAGTCCGGTCTAGAATATGAATGATTGCGCCAAAGATAGTGATTAGGTTGGTTTGAGTCGAGTTCACGTTTTGGGTTGTTCTCGTAATGTGTTTAATGATGTTGATCGTTTGATTTATGCTATGTACATGTGTGTTCCCATTAGGGTGAGTCAGTTATGTTACTCGCCACTGATGGTGGACCGTTGTTATATTTTTCAGGTACTTCAGATGATGATGCTCTTGCCTAGTTTTGGGTTGGGCGAGCGACGTTGTTTCTTGTGTTGTCTGTTGTATTTACTGTTTTCTTAGCATTAGTTAGTGACAGTATTTGTGTAGATGTTATTTCGTTACTTTTGGACTTTATTATGTTGTTTAAAGACTCTGACATGTAGTTGGAGTTAACTCGTATTATAGTATTTCTAGTTTGACTTTTGGATTAGTTTATGTACAAACTTGTGGGTATTTGTACTTTTGGTGGTTTAATAACAATATTTGAGGAATTAGTTTTATTTCTTAAGTATTTAAGTTGTAGTTTCTAACAACTCGACTCGTCGGTTTCTTCCGCGCCGATTTAAGCGAGTCGGGTCGTTACACCAACTACCAATTGTGAGTCTAAGACCACTTTGATGGAGGTTTCTCCTATCTCTTGGAACAATTTTAGCCCAAAGAAGAGTGCCTCATATTCTGATTCATTGTTAGAGGCTGTAAAACCAAATCTGAAGGCATACTCTATTCTTTCGCCCATACTTGTTTTGATGAGTTACCCGACTCCACTTCCCCCTTTAGTAGCCGACCCATCAATCTGCAATTCCCAGGATTGATCGCTGTCTTGAGTGGTTGGTCTATTTGTGCATTCTACAATGAAATCAGCCAATGCCTGAGCCTTGATGCCCCTTCGTGGTTCATATTGTAGGCCAAAATCTGAGAGTTGGTTGGCCTATTCTGACATCCTGGTGGAGTTATTCTTTCCTTCTATTGTTTTTTGGATGGGTTTTCCAGTCAGGACCTTAATCTGATGGGCTTGGGAGTATGGTTTTAGTTTCCTGCTGGCCATTCCTAGTGCAAAGACGATTTTTTTCAATCTGACAGTACTTTGATTCTGCCCCTTGGTAAGCATGGTTCACGAAGTAGACCGGATACTGAACATGTTCCCTCACAACCACGAGGATAGTGCTGAGGGCGTATTCTGATAGGGCTAGATAAAGGAATAATCCTTCCCCTGGAAGGGGGGAAACCAATTTTGGAATCTGAGAAAGGTGTTCCTTTAACTTTTTGAAGGCCTCATCTGCCTCGGCATTCCAGCTGAAAGTTGCCTATTTTAACGCCTGAAAGAAGGGTAAGCTCTTATCTGCCGACCGAGATAAGAAATGACCGAGGGCTGCAATGCAACCCGTCAATCTCTGTACTTCTTTGAGTTTTCGTGGGGACTGCATGTCCTGAATAGCTTTGATTTTGTCGGGATTGGCATCCATACCTCTTTCGTCTACCAAAAATCCAAGGCATTGTCCTCCCTTTACCCTAAAGAATTTTTTTTGGGGTTTAGCTAGCTTCATATTGAATTTCCTGAGTGTTTCCAGTGTCTCCATCATATCATGGACATGATCTGAGGATATCTTGCTTTTGATTATCATGTCATCCACATATACTTCAATTTTTCTACCGATTTGTCCTTCAAAGACCTTGTTAACTAGGCGCTGGTAGGTGGTTCTGGCATTTTTTAAGCTGAAGGGCATGATGTTGTAACAGTAGACTCCCTGACTGGTGATGAATGATGTATGTGGTTGGTCCTTCTTTGCTAGAGGGATCTGATGATATCCAGCATTGGCGTCCATGAAGCTGCACATAGCATGCCCTGCCGTAGAGTCAACCAGCTTGTCAATCTTTGGCAACGGATAGTCGTCTTTAGGGTAGGCTTTATTCAAGCCTGTGAAACCCACACACATGCGCCAAGTTATTTTAGACTTCCTTACTAGCACCACATTGACTAGCCAATCGGTATACTTGCATTCTCGAATGAATCCGGCTTCAAGTAGCTTTCTCACTTTTGCAGCCGTGGCCGAAGTTCTTTCTTGGCCTTGGTGCCTTAGCTTCTCTGTGACGGGTTTGTACCCCTCTCTAATGTTGAGCTCATGTTACATGACCTCTGGGCTCATGACAGGCATTACATTAACTGAGAATGCGAACACATCTCGGTATTCTCTGAGTATTTTGACTATTTCATCTCTTATGTTGGTGGCCGAGGGTTCTTCCTACCCTGACCGTTTCTCCTTCTTTCCCGATAGTTCTTCTTCATTTTCCTCTACTTGTTGTGGTCGGGGACAACATTTAGGAGAGTTTTTGACAAACATTTTTTTCATTGTGAGACTGTTTATTGCCCCTATCATAGTCGGCTCCTTTCTTTTATCCCCGACCTTCTGACTTGGTATTTTGAAACTATTGACATATCATTCTCTCACAGAATGTTGGTCTCTATACAACATTCCGACAGACCCGACGTCCGTTTTGTATTGCAGGAGCAGTTGATAGGTGGATATTGTAACGCCCCAGATTTTGGGCTATTTCCGTGTTGTTGGTTTGTAATTATTTTTGTTGCGGTGCATGGTCTAAATTTATTTTAGACTATTTTTAATGCTTGAGTGTAACCATTTTATTTAATGGTTTATTATTTCTTAATTTTATTTTATTTTAATTAATTCGAATTTTATTATTTAATTTTCTAATTAATTAATTAGTTTTGGGCCAAGTGCGAAAATAATCATGATTAGTAATGAATTAGTGCAAATGGGCCAATTGAACATTGAGCCCATTTGAGCAAGCCCATAGCCGGCCCCCTCTCTCTCTCTTTAGTGGCTTGATTTGCCACTTGCCATGCATTCACAACTAACTAACTTCTATAAATAGAAGTAGTAGTAAGACATGAGGATTCATTTTGCTCATTTGCCATCCCTTGCCATCAAGTTTAAACACAAAACTCTCTCTCCTCTTGCCTTGTTCCTTCACGCCATTTTTGGCTAAGTAAACCCCATCATTTGATTCATCATCTTTTCAAGCCCAAACTTAAAGATTCAACCTCCATTTGATCTTTAAGTGACTAAAACACTCTAGCCTTCATTGTTCTTGTTCAAGACTCGAGTTCGGGTGGATCTTGGTTGTTGGGGTTGGTTGTTCGTGGGGTTCCCATGGGAGGGCATATGGTGGTTCGAACATGGCCATGTAGTATGGTCGTGGACATGGAGCAATCATGCAACGAAGCCGTGATGAAGGTTGTGCCGTGGTTGAAGCCGTGAAGTTCGTAGCCATGCAGCCGTGTGGTGCCGTGTCTGAGCCGGGTGTGTGTGTCTTCCGGGCAGCGAGTTTTTGGTATTAATATGTGTTATTTTGGTTAAGGTAACATACTTACTCAACCTTGTTGGTATACTATGATTATAGTATAGATTAAATGCATGTATGGGTTGTTTGGTGATGTTTAATGGTTAAAGAAAGTTAAAGATTGAGTTGAAATTGGTTAAAGAATGGATTTTAAAGTAATGGATTAATGTTGGTTAGACTCAAGATCAAGGCGCAAAGGCAATCTTGAGAATAACTTCGTGTTTAACTGATTATTTTCGAGAATCAAGGCGCAAAGGCAATTCTTGAAAATAATTATGTTATGAATAATAAAAGATTTAATTAATGATTAGCTTGATTTCATTTCTAGACGCCTAATACATTGAGTAAGATTCATTATTTTTGGGTTAAGACGTTGCCCCTATTCCATCCGCGGTATTGGGATAGTTGGAGTCATACTATGTTATCCTTTGAATTTCCAGTAAGATTGGTTTCACGGGACATGGATTTCCAGTAAGATTGGTTTCATAGGGTTTGGGAGTAAGATTCTCAAATCCGAACATAGTAGAAAGTTCGATCGTGTAAGATGCGTTCGTACGAGCATAGTCCGGTCTAGTATATGAATGATTGCGCCAAAGATAGTTTGGATAGGATGGTTGAGCCGAGTTCATGTTTTGGGATGTTCTCGCATGTTTTTGATTGATGATTTGATTATTTGATTTGTGCTATGTTCATGTGTATTCCCATTAAGGTGAGTCAGCTATGTTACTCGCCACTGATGGTGGACTGTTGTTTGTTTTACAGGTAATTCTGATGACGAAGTACTTGCTTAGCTTTGGATTGGGCGAGCGGCGTTTGTTTATGTGTTGGTTGTACTTTTATATTGTTGTCGTTTTTAGATAGTTATGGATTATTGTGTGGACTTTTATACGTTGTTTTTGGACTCTGACGTGTGGTTGGAGTTACTCGTATTTTAGTATTTCTAGTTGACTTTTGGATTAGTAATGTATAAACTTGTGGGTATTTGTACTTTTGAGGTTCAATAATAATAATTTGAGGAATTAGTTTTAATTCTTATGTTTTTCGAGTTGTAGTTATAACTATTCGACTCGTCGGTTTCTTCCGCGCCGATTTAAGCGAGTCGGGTCGTTACAGATATGGTTGCCTTTACTCGATTGAGAAGGGGCCTTCCTAGAATGAAATTGTAGTAGGGTAGAGGCACATCTACCACTATGAATTCCACCATCAAATTTTTGCCCTCACCGTTCTGTCCAATCCGGACGGGCAATTTAATCGTTCCTTTTGAATCAGTTGCCTGACCCCCAAATCCGAAAAGGGGATGTTGAATATGTGTGAGTTCAGTGGTTGGTATCCCTAACTTGTAAGCTGAGCTTCCATAGTCGATGAGTGCCCTTTTAACTAGAGAATTGGTTATCTTTACTTCGACAACTAGAGGGTCGTCATGAGGGAACTGAGCTGAGGGGACTGTGGTCTGATCGAAGACCATGGTGGGGAATGGTGATTTCTATTTGACAACCATCACTGGAAATCTGAGTTGCCGGGAATGAGAATTTCGTGCTTTGTTACTGCTTCCGTCGGAGGCGATACCTCCTGCGATGATACACACCATGTCCTGTGTAACGACTCGTATTTTGGCAACATTTTTTTCGAAGAAAACAACAATACGAGTCATAAATAAGTAAAAGTTTTCAAATCTAAATTTAATAATAACAGCGGAAGCTCTAAACTTATTCAATTTATTTAATAAAACTTTAAATAATCTAAATCACTGAATTAAACAAAATCTATTATTAACAACAAAAACTACTAAGTCTATGAAAATTAATACTAAAAAGGTTAGGACATTCTAATGGGTAGCTAAGCTTCTGAACTTGCTTGCTCTCAATCCCAACCATGCTTCCCCTGCGAACTCAATATTCAGGTTCATTACCTGAAATGGGGTCCACAATAAGTGGGGAGTAACTAGGCTGTCCCACTTAGAAGTGGAACCATAAAATACATAACAAGAGAGAACAAAGCAATCATAGCATCACATTCATGATAAAGGGATTATTCTAATGATCATAACAATTCAATTCATAGATCGAAATCACGCAGAGGAAAACATCAATCAACATGCTTCAATCAAAACATCGGAAGAACAACGGAAGACTTAACAACAAAGGCATAATAATGATCATAACGACATAACATGACATGCTTATCAATAATCGACTGGAAGTAATTAATAATCATACAATAATGCAGTAACCGAAATCCCAATATTCAACGACTCAATTATATTCTAAACCATTCTTTCGACTCAACTATAATCTAATCAATCAATTGACACGACTGGAGTCGATAACACATAATCGTCACGACCGAACTCGATAACACATAATCGCCACGACCGAAGTCGATAACACATAATCCCCACGACCGAAGTCGATAACACATAATCGCCACGACCGAAGTCGATAACACATAATTGACTCTTGCTAAATCCTAACCAAGTAAATAGCTCACACAAAATATACAACTTCAGAGATGAACGATAAGTATTCGTGAAAAATTATCATTCGAATCCATGCAAGGCACGTAATTGACTCAACCACGTAATTAATTCAGATAATACTCAAAGCCACATAATAAATCATGTAGCAATCATGTAATCAAATAATCAACATATAATCATGCTTAGCAATACAGATAACAAATAAAAATTCAATCTTTCACCTTATGAAATACACGGCCATGCACGAAGAATAAGCAACAAGAAAATCATGCAAGTTCAACAAGAAAAATCATCATGAAAATAAAAGTCATAACTTTCAACGGTCATGCAATTAAACTAATAAAATAAAGATTCGATTTTTAACATTAATTCAACAATAAAGATTGAAACTTTGACGCATAATTAATATATTGTCCACGACAATTCAAGAAAGAACAAGATCAAAATATAATTCAAGGTTAGCATTCAAAACTTAATTAAATCAAACAATCATGCTTTTAAATCAAAGAATTAATTCAAGAACTCAATAAAAATTGATGCTATCATGATCATGTGTTTCGGAAATTCCAAGAAATAAAGACAGCCATTATCCTACAATTAAAACTAAAGAAACATGCAAATATAAATAATAAATCATAAATTAGAACAAATAATTATCAAAGAAATACATGGAATCATGTGAATCAATCACGAGTCAACAAGAACAAATAAAAATACACTCTTGCCATCAACTCGAAATTGTCGAGTGTTTCAAGGCCAAAAACAAGAATTTTCATGCAATTCCATAAATCAAAACAAGTAAAACAAGATCATAAATCATGAATAAACAATGAACAATTTAGTAAATCATAAATTAATATGAAAATAATTCAAGAACTATCAAAAACTTGTTCATCAAAACTCACGCATAGTTACACAACATGGCAAGCAATTTCAAGATCATAATTCTATAACTAGCAATCTATCCTAACAAATTATGTAGATTAATAATCCTAATTCTAAGTGGTTAGGCTAGTTACCTAATTTAAGAGCAAGAGGTTCGAAACATAGCCCTTGCTATACGACACAAACACGGTTTTCCAAGCAAGAACCTTTAAAGATTTTTGGATGTTTTTTCATAGAATATGTTTGTAGGTTAAGTTTTTGAAGTTCCTTATGTAAATATAAAGAACAAAGAAAAATATGATGGGTAAAAAGAAGAGGAGGGTGCCATGAGCATAAAGGAGTAAGAGAGGGAGTTTGTTGAGGAAAAGTATGAGAGTTGATAGGATCATAAGAGGGAGATTTGGAATAGATATAGATTTGATGTAGATTTGATAATTAGATAATTGGGCCTTAATTGAAAACAAACCCTTAGTCTTGAATAATCCAGGAGGGCTGGCCAAGGTAAGGTAATGTTGAGCCATTGGGCTCGAGTTTAAGCAAGGATTGATTAAGAAAAACCCAGCCTGAAATTGAAGTCCTAGGTTAGAATTCGATAATCCTAACATATATTGACGAAATTTTCTAACCAAAAAATTCGGGTTATTACATCCTGAGTGTCATTGCATTTGGATTTTTTAGACTTTTTGTTTGAGTCATATTGTAAGTAACGATTGATTTTTCCATCATTTGCCAATTAATCCAATGCCTTTTTCAGCTCGCGCATTCCTGAGTGGTATGGCCGCATTCCCGGTGATATGCAAACCATTGTTTGTTGTCTCGACGAGTGCTGGAGCTCCTCATTGGGCTGGGCTTCGGGAAATTGGTTTTCCCTTTCATCTCACAGAATATCTCATGTCTAGAGGTGTTAAACCGTTAGTCATCCCTTGGGCCCTTCTCTTTGAAGTCTGAGTTAAGCTTACTTCTCGGAGCCTCTTTGTGTTTCTCCTTTTTGGAACCCTCTTTTGGATGATTGATGTCAGAGGCGTTGATATATTATTGTGCTCGGGCCATAGCCTCCAAGAAGGTAGAGATTTCATCATTCAGAATATCAAACTGAGTCGACTGGGACGAAGCCGACATCAAAACTGCAAAGGCAGTGGAATCCTTCAAGTTGGGAATCTCCAGACGTTCATTGTTGAATAATCTTTTGATGTATTCGGCTAACCCTTCGTTTTCTCCTTGCTTACAAGACATCAAATGAATGCTTGTCTTCTTATGCTTCTTCGCCACTACGAAGTGCTGAATAAACAGTGACTCCAAGACCGAGAAGCTGGTAATGATGCCCGAGGGCAGATCGTAGAACCAACTAAGAGTTGTCCCCTTGAGTGTATTTGGGAAGAATTTGCACCATGAGGCTTTATACCCGGTTTGCACAGCCATATGGGCTTTGTAAGCCGCTAAATGATCGGTGGGATCAGTGGTTCCTTGAAAAGAGTCAATGGGAGGTACCTTGACCTTACTCGGGTCAGAAACTTCCACAATTTCCCGATTGAATGGAGTCTGGCAAGAATGTATGACTGATGGATCTGTTCGGGGAACATTCCTCCTAGATGTGCCGATTTCGTCTTGAATGGCCGAACATGCCCACCGATCGCGAGAGTATCCATGGTGGGAGCGCTCTCGGATCCTTGGCTCAGGGTGCTGACCTGGCTCGGGACGATCTCTTTGTCTTTGATTATCTTGTTGAAGAGCATTCTTTTGTAGAGGCTCTCTTCTTTGCTCAATTAGCCACCGAGCATCTTGATGTCGTCTTTGATCTATGACCTCCCGAGCGTCCATAAATCCATTGCGGAGTCTTCGGTTGTTGAGAAGAGTTATCGCATTAGTTGGTCCTTCGGTTCCTGATGGAGGGAAGATGTGGCGGATATTACAACATGAGATTCTGTATTTACTATGTATATTTTCTTGTTTTTAGGCAACATTAATATCAAAGAATATGTGATAGCGCATCTGATCTCTAGAATGTAAGTCTTTTCATTATAAAATACCATACTCGTTCAATGTTGTAGCCAAATTATAAGAAACAATGGTCATTATAAAAATTTGGAAGAGTTGGTGTTGTGAACTACGAAGTTATAATTTCGAATATCAATAACTTTATGTTGTGCAAGTATGTGTTCTTTTTTTAATGTCTTCTTTACTTTCCATCATTTCTTAATTAGATGCTAATTATAAATACTTAAGCAAAATTGTGGAAACATAATGCTTCTTTTATCTTTATGATTGTAGGTGGTAGACATACAAGTAATTCCGGCTCGACGATAAGATTAATAAATTGTATATCCATTAATTTTTGGGTCGGACAATTCTAGTCTATGTCATTTTGGTTGTTGAATTGAGTTTGTATTTGTTTTAGATTTTTTTTGTTGCTATTTGGCATGAAGTTTAGGCTTTTTTTTTAATTGAAATGGTTATTTATGAATGAAAGTTGTAGTTTTTATGATATTGTATTGGTTTTTTACAAGTTTGATTATACTTTCATGAGTAATAAAAAAAAGACCAAAATGTTATTGAAAATATGTTTGGTACAATATCGACAATGAATTTGGTGTAATACCCGTAATTTTTCAAGGATTTT
Organism: Salicornia ramosissima; assembly: GCA_951394345.1. NCBI lineage: Eukaryota > Viridiplantae > Streptophyta > Magnoliopsida > Caryophyllales > Amaranthaceae > Salicornia > Salicornia ramosissima. The sequence goes on from OX596236.1 coordinate 25,844,894, forward strand.
CAAAAATAATATCTTTTATAAAGAGGTTTTATATTATATAAAAAGAGTTTTTTTCGAATTTTTTTCAAAGGTATTTTTTATAAACAAAGTATTTTACCATAATATTATTTTCGGAAAATAATAAAATTATTTTTGAAGTTGGAATATTTTCAAAGCAAATAAATATGTATATATATTTCGAAAATATTATATATATTGCGAAAATTATTTTATTTTATGGGAAAATGTTCTTGATGAATAAAAATATTATTTATGGCTTAGAATTCTATTTTTAAAAGTCATTTTATACTTGCCGTATTTTATTTGCCGCATAATTAGATGATGAGTCAATTAGTCATCCAGTAATTAAAGCTTGACAACACTCTTCCCTAGGCAACCTCACCACCACTCACCCCCTATGCTCCTCCTCTCCACATGCCACCACCACCCTACCCATCCACATTGAAAATTCTACTTTTTCCTCCATCCTTCCATTCTATAAATAGCCTCCTACCCTCCCATACTCCTCACAATTCTCTCTATCTTTCTTCCACTTTTCCTCTAAGAAAAGTGAAGTAACAAGTGAAAAGTTTTCACGGAAGAATAACTGAGAGAATTGAGTTGTTTTTCTGAGGAGCGAGCGAAGTTAAAGTACCCTTCCAGACGTTTAGGTATGCTTCGATGTCTACCGCTTTCTTTAGCCCTTAGGTTCTTGTATGCTTAGTCTAGATTTGTTTGTTTTTACGCTTTTGTTTTAGCATGCTTAGTGTTATGTTCTAGCGTAGTTTTAATGTTTTAAAGTTATGTTTATTTATGCTTTAGTAGAAGTTATATGCATGCTTAAGTAGTTGTTTTAGTTATTGTTTTAAGGTTGTTTTGATGACGTAAAATTATAGTTAATTGTGTACATAGTAGTAGTATTTTCATGTGGATGTATGGGCATTCAAGGAATGTTTTTAGGCGTGTTTTATAGTGGTATTGTGATGGTTTTAAAGGCATTTTATGCCAAATATAGTTGCTGTCCAGATTTTTATAATGGTTTATTTATGCTTTCGTAATTTTTGAAAATCAAAATAAAACTTGTTTTTGAACTAAGGGTTGTGTACATGTGTTTTAGACCATATAATTTGTGTACCAAATACCCATTAGAAGTCCAAAAGAAGCTCATTTATTTTATTTATAAATTCTGAAATTTTCGAATATATACTCATATGGATTGAAAATATTATTTCCAATTTTCGAAATTGTATTACGTAATTATATTATGATTTCCAAAACAATCTTCAAAGGGAAAGTAGCCCGAACGGTGAAGACCTATTAGGGTGATTAACGGTGTCTCATTGAGGAATACCCAATCACCACCAAAATACCCTACCTTTCTCTACGCTTTTTCCTTAGTTTTTCGACACTTTAAAGTATCGGAAACGTCATTACCGAAATTTTTTAAAAGTGTCGGGATTTCACGTGTCGAGAATTCCCGACATTTTTTTGTGTCCATAATTTCGACATATTAAAGCATAAAAAATAAATTTCCCCGACACTTTTTACTGTCGAAATATTCAGAGAAAATGTGCTGTAGAATTTTCCCTCCTCATCTCGACAATTTAAAGTGTCGGTATACTTTTCCCTCCTTATTATCTCAACAGTTTAAAGTGTCGGGCAAGGTTTTGCCACCAAAAAATTGGGGTATACTTTAGACAATTTAAACTGTCGGGAACGCTTTGACCTGGTCTACAATAATTAATTTCTAACATTTTAATGTGTCGAGATAAATGTGATTAGCAAAGAAACTTTAGACGATTCAAAGTATCGAAATCACGTTAATCTATTCGCAATCCAAATGAATTATTATATTATTATAAATGCTATACTGAAGCATTTTTAAGAAGAATAAAAAAAATCTAATGTAATAAAAATTATAAAACTCAAAACAATGAAATAGGAAAACAGGCTATCATATAAATGTAAAAATCGTAAAATGTGACCAAAAGTCATACAATTCAATACTTAAAACATACTTAATTAACTATACATAGCAAAATGAAGTTTTCAAACGTACTTCATAACACGACATCTACAAAGTTAATAACAACCTACAAAAGATTAATGAATCAATATTCATCATATATACGTCATTGTTTACTAGTTATCCTAACAGATTATTCATCGTCTGATTCATCTTCTTCTTCCAATCTTTCCTTTGATGCCTCCGGATTACTATGGAAAACATAAATAAAAACCCATCAACATTAGAACACGACCATATTAAAACCATCAACATTAGAACACGATCATATTAAAATCACAAGATTAATATACTAAAAACTGTTATATAATAAATATGAGTAAGCTACTACTAGAGTACTAGTATATGAATAAACGATTGATTCACAAATATATTAATCTGAATTAGTATGTTAATTCACAAGTTCTTTTCTGGTGAAGTGTATAAGAACAGAGTGAGAGATAATGAAGAAGAATAAAAGTGAATTGTATTTAGAAAGTAATAAATCCCACTTACAAAATAAAAGAAAACAAAAGAGCCTCCTCTTATATAGTCTACTGCCCTAAACGCAGCACATGATAGCTAACTGGCTAAGAGCTAACAAACTAAAATAAAGTCCAATGGTAGGGCTGCCCCTGGTTTGGGACAAGGGCCAACAGCACCTAGGGGGAGAGGCAATACAGCAGCAGCAGGCCCCTTGCCCCACGCAGCAGCAACAGGCCTATACTAAAGCCACGACTACAACAACGAGCAGGCCATCAGCAGCAGAAGCAGTCCCCAGAGAAGCAGCAGCAACCCAACCAGTTCCCAGCACCTTTGCAGAAGCTCTTCTTCCTCAGTAGGGACGCCAAAGGCCTTTGGATCAGCAGCAGCAGCAGGATGATCATGGGGTGGAGCTGATTAGATATTTATGTTTGACATGGAATTGTAGCTTCTAATTGTCCTATGCATTGTTATGTAAGGCTACAACGAAATGTTCATTTATGAGGAGTTTTTCTTAGTAACTTTAGGCTAGATAGGGGAGTATCCCTTCTAGGCTTATTTGTATGAAGTCATTTGCCAAAAAAAAAAAAAAAGAAAAAGCAACCAAGCCCAAATCCCAGACCAAGCACAACGAGAACAAAAGCTTTTAACCCGCAACAGCCCGAAGGTAATAAAACAAACAAAAACAGAGCAGAATCCTAACCAATATTGCATTGTGTTGTTTGTGTGTCCACAACCCTATCTACACAACTCAAGTCAACCCAAAACCATAACATAAAACAGCAACCAGCCACTAAAAACCATCAGCAACAAACACTAGAAAGCACCAAAATTTCGAAGTATTAAGAAAACGAAAGCGTACTGACCTGATTAGTTATGGATCATAAAGCGGAGTTTGCTGCAGCTAACATTTCTATGCGACTACCAATTCGTTTGTGTCTACCAAGACTAGGCATTAACTGGAATCAACTTATTGCCCATATTACCTCCGCTGGCGAACTTAAAGTCTTAATTTCTCATTGTAGGTTGATGAGTCAATGATTAGATTTAAAACATGAGATATAAAAACTGGGAATCTTTTGTCTAAGAGAGCTGGATTCTAGTTGATTTTGTAGACAGAGGTAATTTTGATTTCACTTATTGAAAATTGTTGTCCATAATCTTTACTCTCAGTTCAAACCATATCCACATGACCACATCTATACAACTGTATCTCAATCGTGTCGACAAGGGTATGCCAGGCATTATGGCGAGTCCAAGCATGGTACTATATTTCTATCAGATCAAAAGAGTGTTGATGCATCCAAGAATGACGATGATAGAACACCTCTTTTAAAAAATAAAATTATAGGAAGTTAACTAACATCGATCTAGATCCTAGAATGTAAAAACATACATAGTTCTTATTCACCATGCATCATGTGTTTTTTTAAAATCGGATTATAAGTCTTGACATGTCATGGCATGTAGTGCCAGACCAAGAAAATTTATCTACTAATTCGAAAAAAGGGTCCAGCTCAAGTGGCCAAATTTAGCCAATTATAATATTTAAGTGAGGTCAAAGGACCCCACAACTTCTAATATGGTTCACGAAATAATGGCAACCCTAAGGATTAAAGAGTAGCATTAATTTAGTTCAAAGGCCAATCATAGAGAATATATATGCCTTTTCTTGGAGCTGGGGGGCAGGAGCAGAAGCTATCATAGATTCTCAGGTGAACTATAAAGATAATATATATCCAGCAAAAAATAATTTGAAAAGCATCTGTTGAGAGAGAATGATCTTACTGAGAAGATGGATGAACTTGTGTGAATCCACGAAATGGACAAATGTGAACTCTATAGGGCTGCACCAGAAAGAAAATGCGGAATTTTAATTCACTGACTTCTATTCATTTCAAAGGAAAATCATCAGCAGATATAGTTGCACAACATATTTCTTCTACACACAATTCGTGAAGACCTATGAACAATTAACCTCACATGTAAAAATCAAAATTTTCAAATAACCGTTATTTGTCATATAGAGGGAGAAAAAAGTGAGTTGTGCCAAAATTATTAACACACTTGCAGAAAACTGAGGGAAAAGAAAAATGCAATTTAATTCATTGGAGCTAAAATGGGAATATATCAATGCATGTACAAGTGCTTAAAAAATTAAATAACAAATTAGAAGAGAACATACTTGACATTTAATCTGCTCAATGCCCAAAAAATTCTAATAGGGTAACAACCTTTTCCTAACAAGTAGGAACATCGATCAAAAACATTCCATAACTTTGCAAAAGGTCTGTTTATTTCCTAAGGGACTAAACGATTCACTATCCTTTAAGTTACGATGATAATGGATTGATTCTGAGTCTATAATTTTCAAAATCTCATACATTGTGATGTAGCAGATAAAGTTACATTCTGGTCCAATATAGTTTGATGAAAAAACCTCTATTTATCATACAGGGATAATCCAAAATACACCTAGTCTCGCCTTCATCCCATCCCCGGTAATTTTAACATTGATGTTAGAGTGTAATATACTAACAATACAAAGTCCAAGTCCAAAACAGTTAGCATTTGGTTAGGAATGACCCACATGCCATATACTGATAAACATTTGGTGATGAATCCGCGCACTGAGTCAGGCCTATTAACTCTGTTGAGTAATTGCAATTGGTATAATCTTAATGGCTAACATTAGCAGAACTGAGTAAATCTGAATAAAAATTTAATGCAGCTACAATCAACAGAAAATAAAAATATAAAAAAATTCCCATATTTTGTTAACAATGTCCCACTACCCCAAAGGTTGATAGCATACTCATAGTGCTTCATATATCTAGCAAATAATTCTTAGAATGCTAGGGCTTCACTAGGTAGATTACTCAACATTATCAATCAGATTTATAGCTACTCCTTCTGTCCTTGATAGCATGCAGTACTCCCATTCCATTTATGGTCTAGTGGTCTCCTTTTACTCACTATCAACTATAAGCAGTCCCACTATTTTACTATATCAACAACTATACTCAACCAAAACTAAAAACCTATGCCAACAAACAATTTAGCATTGCAAGGAACAAACTCAACAAAGGGAGTAACATCCATGATTTGTGAGACCTAAACAGAAAGTAGCTTAATGTGAGAAAATAAACAAACAGAAATTAAACTCACCAATTCCAGAAAGAAATTCTTGATTTGAATTCCATCATTTGAAATGAAATTCAAACAAACAGAAATTAAACAAGTAGTTCATCCCAATTATAAACATAAGAACAACACATTTAAGGGCATCACAATTCTAATCAATCAATACAATTTAAATAAAAATTCGAATCAATCAATATAATTCAAACAACTTACCTTGAATTGCTATAAAGATTCGAATGAGAAGCTAGGTCGAAATTCGCCAATGAGTTTTCTTGCCTTTTGGGAAGTAATTAGAGAGTGGGAGAGATTTTGGGAGTGACGAGTGAGACTGAGAATCAGCTTTCTTGCCTTTGTTTTGGGAGTGACGAGTGGGAGAGATGACGAGTGGGGGAGATGACGAGTGGTTTTGAGTCCCAAATTTTGAGAATAGTTTTTTTTTGCGTTTGATTTTGTGTTTTTTTTCCCCTAATTTTGAGTCCCCAATTCTGAGTGGTACCACCAAAGTAGTTTTGAGAGCCCGGTTGAATCAAATGAATTTTTATACTAACCTACAATTTAATGAGTCGAGTAAAGTGTCGGGATTGCAAGGAAAACAAAGACTCATATCGACTATTTTGAAAGTGTCGGAAGGAATCTGTCGCGAATAGGTGCAAATTTTAGTAGTGAATGTGGGCCTATTGTTCTGGTGGACACACAATAGGTCAGACATGTGTTGAATAGTCGTTGAATCATTGTAACTGTTATAATCTTCTTTCGTCCTGCCCCTGAACTTTTGGCGCGCACTTGCGGATACTCATCAGTTCTGTGAGGGGTGTACACACTCTGGACACTATATCGACAAGCTGCAGGCCAGGCCGAAAAGTCCGAGACGGGATGAAAGAGGCCCTATCGCGTTCACTTTCCCAATTAATAATCTTGAATAATAATTGCTCTAAAATTTTTGAATTGCTTAATTATGGCTTTGTTAATGTTTGATGTTTCTTGTGTGTCAACTGTTTTTAAACTAAAACTGTTTTACGTCGGAAGAGTCGATCATACTCAGTTTTTCTGATTTTTGTGTTATTGTTTGTTTGTTGTTTACCTTCGGGGTTTTCTGCAGGTCAGTAGTAGGGATGGCTTACTTGTTTGAGGCTAATGAGGAATCCTTATTGGAATTCGCTAAACCATTTGATCAGGCTTTATGCTTTGGCAGGACAGCTTGTAATGGGTTATTTTGACTTTTAATGTTTGGGATTTAAACATTGTACAACTTTGGTATTATGAATAAAATCCGTTTTGGAATTTGAAAACATTACGATCCTTCTTTTACTTATTCGTATACCCATTTCTTATCAGAGATGGGCGTACGAGTAGCAACTCTAGAAATTTGGGCCATTGTTTTTAGTAAAAATTTAAGTTTTATAAAGGAAGGAAAAGGGTCCGAATTTCCAGGGCTATTACAGTTGGTACCAGAGCTGATGTTTTCGAAAATGAAATTAAAAATGGATTTTGAAAACTTTTACACCCTAGAGTTAGAACCAAGTTGTGAGAGTGGGACTACGATGATGGGGTTATGTGTTTATGTGCAAGTACTTCTTAAAAGTAATTCTATTTGATTTCGTGTTTTTTCTTATTTTCTAGATGGTGCGTGAGTATCATTTAGCTAGGAAGAATGCAGTTCCCCCCTAAAAAACTGGTCTATACCCATCCAGACTCACCTTATCATCTTTGCATTAGAGAAGGAGAGGATGTTCGTTCCTTTGTTCACCGTCTGAGTCTTTGTCTTAAGAGCTATGATAGTCTGTATTTAGTTAGTATTTTTCTTAGTTTATTTTCTTATTTTATTTAACATTCGTTAGCGTTTTTAGGCTTTTTAGCTTAGTTTTGCTTTTGTAGTCCCCTTCCCCTTTTCTATGTGATTTCCTCTATTTTGCCTTGTTTCTGCGTTTTCTTCCCCTTTTGCAGGTTCCGAGTCGATTTCGGAACCCGAGGAAGCGAACCAGGAACCTCAAGGAAACCGCAAGTCCTCTATGCCATTGTTGGTGCTTAAAAGGCCTCAGCGGGCGCTGGAAGTCCCTCAGCGCCCGTTGGGATGAGTTTTGGTGAAAGAGGCAGTAGCATTTTTTATGGGCTTGCAGCGGCCGCTGATTTTGAAGTTGTCACACCACGTGATGTGCAAAATGAAGAACAGTGACCGCTAACCCCCAATCAGCGCCCCCTGTCCCCCTCCCCTATATTGAGGCAATAACATTCAAAGGATTGGCAGCGGCCGCTGACCCCAACTCAGCGCCCGCTGCCATAAGTCTTCCAGCCTGCAAGCCTATGAAAGTACGGGTCAGCGGGCGCTGTCATCGCCTCAGCGCCCGCTGACGCGTTGTTGTTCATTTTGTTTAGTGTTTTTCAGCTGTTTTGTTCGACTTTTGGGGACTTATATAAATAGTCCCCTCTTCCCATTTCTTCCTAGCTGATGTTATAAGCTGCAAGTTAGGTTTAGGGTTAGTTTTTAAAGCTTTCTTCTTCAATTCCTCTTGTAATTTACATTTTGTTCTTCAATTTATGCAAGTAGTATAATTCTTCTTCTTCTTGTTCTTCTCTTCACGGTACTTTTTAATGCTTTGTTTCCTTTAGTTTCTTTTCATATTTTTTATGTTCATGTACTTAGGTTTAAGTTCTTGGCTAGTTTTATTATTGTTTTGATGTGAGTTTAGTTGTTGTGTTAATTTTATGTTTTTATTTATAGTTAGTTTTTCTTTGTTTAGTTGATGGTTTTAGTTGATTTAGTTATGTTTTTATTAATTAGTTGTGAGTAGTTAATTTCTAGGGTTTGAGTGAAACCTCTCAAATCCCCCATGATTGTGGTTTAGTTGTTTCTTGGCTTTTGATTGTGATTATGTTGGTACTGAAAGTTCGATAATATTGAGTCTCGTGCCTAATTAACATTAGACTCATAGAAGAATCCCCACCTAAGGACCGAAAGGTGAACGTGGTTGATAACTCCCTTCGCCCGATTGATGGAAGCACCACGAAAGTTGGGCCTTCGATCAAGGGAAAGTTACCGATCTTCGTGAATTGTGCTTATGACTAGTTAGATGTCCCGCCACGAAAGCAGGTTTATGTACGTCTTCCCGGTCGTCACACTAGCTGGAAAGAGTAGTGTGATCTTAGAACGACGTCCCCTTATCCATGACCTAAGTCTATGTTTCGATTGATTCATAATTCATGGTGGTATGAGTCGTGGATCTCTTACCCTAGTCCCTTTTTATTCTTGCTTTCGTAATTTAGTATTAGTTAGTTCCCGTAGTTTTCTTCGCCTCTCGTGACCATCATTTGACCTAGCTTGTTCGACGCTCATGCCTAGACTAGTGCAGCGTACCTTCCCCGTGTTCGACACCCCCACTCATACTACGACGGGGGTTTTTATTTGGTGAGAAAATCCCTTCTATTAAATTGGCGTCGTTGCTGGGGAAGGCAATGCCATTAGTTTAGGTGGAGTAGAATGGTTCTAGGTCTTTCTTTTTCTTTATTTTTGTGAATATTTAGGCCTTCTGGCCACTCCATTGATCAACCCCAAATATGAGCATGAACCATTTTGGGTGTATTATGACAAGATCGGAAGCTCTGTTCCGCTTAATCATAATTTTGGTAAGTGGGATATATGCAATATGTTGTATGAGGGTTTGAACTATGAGACGAGAAATTGGATAAAATACCTATCTCATGGCGACTTCTTAGCTCTCGAATTGGATAAAGCTTGGCTCTTATTCGAGTGTCTCGCTAAGGACACCTATGAGTGGGATATAACTAGCCAAGGAATATATGATTATAGTCATGAGTTGAGTGCACTTGAGGAATATGGTTTTAATCAACCATCACCTCATGCCACTACCTCTGATTTTTCTCATCATTTTTCACATGAATCGAGTTCGCTTAATCATGTTTTTAATGAGTGTTTACAAGGTCTTGGCATGAACATAGTTGATTCACCTCATATTCCCCTAGGTGAGCCCTTCGATGATGACCTTAGTCATGAATTCGATCCCTCACCCTTCATAGTCGAGCACACTATCCCGACTCGCATAGACGATAACATTTATTGGCAATGTTTTGATGAGAATCATGACACTTTCATATCGTCATGTGATGTTATAGAGAATGAGGCCCTCATAGCAGAGTCGAGTGAAACCGATGAGGTAATTAATGTGGAGGATGTGGTTATTCCACATTCTCTTATTCCCTTTATAGGAGGATTTAACCTCGACTATTCACATCCCACACCACTTCCATCCGTGCTCATATCACCTCCATCCGAGGGCATCATCTCTTGTCTTGACTCCCATGTTTCTCTTCCAGAAACCAAGGCAAGTGAGGTGTATGGAGGTGTTCCCCCTACTTTATTTGATTTTTGTTTTTGTAGTTTTTATTTTAATTTACCTCCCTGTGGGCACTCACTCCCACATAAGCATAGGATGCCGTTTTTTAAACCGTTTTCTTTGCTTAATTTAACTATTGCTTATGTGGTTTTTAGTGAGTTGAGTGCCAGTGCATTTGATAAGCTCTTACGAGCTTTGTGAGGCTATTTACTAAGCCTCGACGGTTGTTCCCGCTGGATGATTTTGACATAGTTTTTCTTCTATGTCTTAGTCCCTGTGTCCAGCTCCTTCGTCAGGCTCGGGACGTTAAACAAGCGCTTCTCGGGAGGCAACCCGTAGTTTAATGCTTTTTAGAGTAACTTTTTGGTTCTGCTTTTATATTATGATTTTTGAGTTCCATTTTATTGCTTTTAAGGATAGTTTAATTTATTTCTTTTCATTGTAATTATTTCAAAATAGAAAAAAATGATGAGAGTTTAGATTGAGCAATGCCTTCACACATTTGTGCATATATGTGATCTTTACATATGTCCATGAATGTGTGTTAGAAAAAGGGAGCACTCGAGAAAAAATATCATGGCTGAGTTTAAAAGAAAGCGAGAGATTTCCTTGATTGCAACTTCCGAATACATCAACGAGTGTGATTTTGGCCCTTTGGGCCACTATACATGTTGATGTATCCCATAGGATGCAATCAAAAGAAAGTGTTCTAAAACTGAAATTCTGGTGAAATTTTTGACTTCAATTTGCTGCAAAAAATGGTTACATGTCAGGTACAGTGGCCACTAAATTTCCATCAGCGCCCGCTTGCACAATGCCAAATTTCTTCCAGTGAAAAAAATTGGTAGCAGTGGGCGCTGGCCAATTTTCAGCGCTCGTTGAAGGGCCTCATGGAATAGACAGTAAATCTTAAAACTGGGGAAGTGCCCGCTGGAAGAATTTCAGCGCCCGCTGAGATCGAATAATATACAAGAATAGGAGGCAGATTTCGTCACTTTTCACAAACAAAAAAAAACCAAACTCACGAATTCTCTCTCACTTCTCTCAAACCCTAACATTCAAACTCACTCAAATTCACTCAAATCTCACTCAAATCTCTCTCAAACACCATCATTCATCTTCATTATCACTCCATTACTTCATTTCTTCCTTCTCATCAAACTTTTCTCTCCATTTCTCCCCACAAATTCGAACCCTAGGTTCGAAAATTTAAAAAAAAAAAAACAAAAAAAAACAAGAGCAACACAGATCTTGGGTTACTTTTGGCTCATTTCATCAACAACATCAACAACAAAGAGGTTTATCTAGAGTATTTTATACTCTAGTTGGGTATTTTCTAAAACCCTAGTTTTCTAGCTTTGTTATTTTAAACGTAATTCGAATATTAGGTTTTCATTATACTTTGCAATTGTTTGTTGAATTTTTGAGTCTCTAATAGTAGTCTTAGATTCTTGTTTTGTTTTGTGTTTGTCGAATTTTGTGACTTGGATTTGTGTTGGTGAATTTATTTTTTCTGTTTTGATTTTGTGAACTTGACGCACTTGGGTTTAGGCCTCTTGTTCATTGACTGGTTAGGGAAGTAATCTAGCTGAAATTTTATTTTATTTTATTTTTAGTTAGTTTTCGGCCCTAATTTGATCAATCATGGCTGAGCCCCGCAAAAAGAAAAGAAATGACCGACCCGGTACCTCAAACCAAAACTAACATGATGATGCACCACCACAAACACCACCAGCCATTAGGATTCCACAAGTCAATCGGGCCAAGTATGATAACCTGTTGAGGTGAACATTTCGCCCTACTCGATTTTACGATGCGCACCCTTGTCTGGCGCTACAGATCACCAGGGAAATGCAAACCCTGTTCCCAAACTTTGGGTGGGAGAACTTGACTGTTCGTAACATGGCTGATTACATATACCTACCGTTGGCCTGTGAATTCCTTAGCACCTTGACCTATACTGAGATAGCATCCACCATTAACGTACTGGAATACCAACTTTCATTACGGTTGTTCAATGATCGACATACAATTACCATTTTCCAGCTACATGAATTTATAGGATGTGACCCGGCCAACCCCATTATTGATTTTAGTCCTAAAAACTTTCCTGACTTTAACCCGCTTTCCTTTTGGCATGCGATTACGGGTGAGGATAGTTTTGAGTCTACATGGGCAGTTGCCAGCGCGATCCATCACCTTGCCCTCCGACTATTCCATCACTTGTTGACCTACTCAATCTTCTCCAAAAAGGAGGTTAGGAAGATCAACAAGGATGAGTTGCTTTGTATTTACTTAGCAACAACTCCATGCCCGTTGGGTAAGGTGAACACGGGTCACTTATTGGTCAAGCGTATGCTTGCCCAAACAAGAGACCCCAAGATGACCGCCGACATCACATTAGGAGGCTTTGTAATGATCATAGCTAGGAAACTGGGATATTCGCACTTCATTGATTAATTAGAAAAATTTTCTGAAACCGGGTATTTTGATAAATACGATTTCCTCAACCAGTTTTTCATTAAGAACACCAGCCGGGAAGGCACGCAAAGTGCCCTGGTCCGCGGGAGACACCACTATTACTTGCCCAATCCCGAGATAACCAGGTTTGATTGGGATAACCCATTCATAGTCCCCGCAGAACTCGTAGCCCAGCGTGATGCAGATTTATTTCAGGGACCCCCGGCTGTTGTTGTTGAGGAAATCGAACAACCTGCACCAGAACCATCACACGCACAACCCAACCCACCCCAGCTGCAATTTGACTTTGCGGCCGCCTTCGAGGCCCGGCCTGTCCCAGCAGCAAAACGCTGCCTATGCGTCCGTTAATGCCAACATTATGGAGATGCGTTCTTACTTGAACCGTCTCCCTATACAATCTGACCAGAAGTACGACTATCACGTGTCAGAAGGTCACTTCTTCCGACACCCTTCCCTCCCCCCCCCAGGATGAACCCGAGCTCTAGAACTCTCCACCCATAGCCTCGGGACGATACTTTCGTTCCAGCTTGGGGGGGTTTAGACCCTTTGGGTCCGGTTACCTTTTTTTTTGTTTGGACCCGTAGCTAGTGAGGGTGAAGCACTAGAGCCTCGATCGAGGCATGATTTCGGTAGCTTTAAAGGCGCTTTAATAGTGTCAATGGTGCACCTGGACTACAGGTTTCCCGACAAACCGAATCATATCCTCTACAGGTAAATTCTCACTTATATTTAAGTGAACCTGGGCTTTAGTCGTGGTCTTGGGATAGAGGAGCTAGCTTAGGGGAGCTGCTCTTGGGGTATGTTTGATTGTGCTTGTTTGTGGATGTGTTTCTTAGTGTGTGTGATAATATAGTGGTCATTGGGGTGATATCCAGGTCCTGCTCCCGTTTTGAAAATCCAAATGCATTTTAATGCTTTGCATTCTAGTTTATTTTCGTAGTTTATTTTTCTTTTCTTATTTTCCTTAGTTTCTTTTTATTAGTTTTTGCATACTAGTTTATTTTTGTAGTTTATTTTCTTTTATTTTTCTCCATTTTTGCATGTAGCTTATTTTCGTAGTTTATTTTCTTTTGTCCCTTTTATTTTTCTAGGTTTAGTCGTCTCCCGATGACGAAACTAGGGGAATCCTTATAGGGACTTTTCTTTCCTTTAAAGTCTCGAGTCCGCACAATTTTCAATGCTTTTTACTAACTCTTAGGATAGAATACTTTTCCATTTTAGGAGAATCCTTTAGGACTAGATGTGTATCCAAGTCGGTTTGTGGTACGAGGTTGTCACTTGCTTAGTTGACGTTAAGTCAGTGGTTTTTGAACCTAGGTGAGGTTTCGAGCTCCTGCCTTAATTAGACCCCTTTAGGGTTATTCATTTCTGAGCGTCGCATTGTATCCGTCGTCGGTTTTAGTTTATCTGCTTCTTTTGGCTCTGATTTTCACTTGTGAATTGCTACCGCCCTTTCGAGACTTTGAACATGATTTAGGCACCATCTTACGTCATAGCATCGAGTTTTATTTTCGGTCCTTGTAAATTTTGTAATAATGTAATTATTCGAGTATTGTAACTCCTTCTCTAAAATAAAATAAAAAAAGAAAAAAGAAAAAACTTAATTATTAATTATTTATGTTTATTATGTCATGTTTTTAGTTCTAATTGTTTATACGCTTGTTCTTTTTGTTTCTTCAAAAAAAGAAAAAAAAAAGAAAAAAAATATGCATAATTAGAGAAGGAGATAGTAGTTTTCTTAGCCGACTAGTGTCCTATTTTAATTTATCCTAATAGTCGGTCGGTAGTTATTTGTATTTTCGGACCTTGTATGTAAGATGTTATGACTTTAAGCCCTATTGATTTCATGTTCTCGAAAGGTCTCATCTTTGGTATGCGGCGTCACTTGTCAAATTTCAAGAGACGCTAACTCCGACGAGATGTATGTGTCCTTTCCTTTGTTCTTCATGACTCCCTCACGGAGTATTTTCCCCACCACCGACTTATGTCTGAGATTATTCAAGGGTGTTTGACGGTTGTTAGGTTGTTTAGGCTTGGATACCTCGTAGTCCTTTAAGGTTCTAATGTGTGAAAGGTTTCAGTCCTTAGTTTAGTTAGTTCCTAGCATTGGGATTTGTGCGCCTTAAGACTATAATAGGAGTCCTTAGTCCGTTGTAGAATTCCTCTCCTGAGGGATTTGTCGAACTCTTCGTGCGGTAGTTGCTTGGGGACAAGCAACGAGCTAGCTTGGGGGAGTTTGATAGTCTGTATTTAGTTAGTATTTTTCTTAGTTTTTATTAGTTTATTTTCTTATTTTATTTAACTTTCATTGGCGTTTTTAGGCTTTTTAGCTTAGTTTTGCTTTTTGTAGTCCCCTTCCCCTTTTTCTATGTGATTTCCTCTATTTTGCCTTGTTTCTGCGTTTTCTTCCCCTTTTGTAGGTCCCGAATCGATTTCGGAACCTGAGGAAGCGAACCGGGAACCTCGAGGAAACCAAAAGTCCTCTATGCCATTGTTGGTGCTTAAAAGGCCTCAGAGGGCACTGGAAGTCCCTCAGCGCCCACTAGGATGAGTTTTGGTGAAAGAGGCAGTAGCATTTTTTATGGCCTTGCAGCGGCCGCTGATAGATTCCCAGCGGCCGCTGATTTTGAAGTTTTGGCCACCTGATGTGCAAAATGAAGAACAGCGGCCGCAGACCCCCAATCAGCGCCCGCTATCCCCCTCCTCTGTTTTGAGGCAGTAGCATCCCAAGGATTGGCAGCGGCCGCTGACCCCAACTCAGTGCCCGCTGCCATAAGTCTTCCAGCCTGCAAGCTTATGAAAGTAGGGGTCAGCGGGCGCTGTCATCGCCTCAGCACCCGCTGATGCGTTGCTGTTCGTTTTGTTTAGTGTTTTTCAGCTGTTTTGTTCGACTTTTGGGGAGTTAAATAAATAGTCCCCTCTTCCCATTTCTTCCTAGCTGATGTTAGAAGCTCCAAGTTAGGTTTAGGGTTAGTTTTTAAAGCTTTCTTCTTCAATTCCTCTTGTAATTTACATTTTGTTCTTCAATTTATGCAAGTAGTATAATTCTTCTTCTTCTTGTTCTTCTCTTCAAGGTACTTTTTAATGCTTTGTTTCCTTTAGTTTCTTTTCATATTTTTGATGTTCTTGTACTTAGGTTTAAGTTCTTGGCTAGTTTTATTATTGTTTTGATGTTAGTTTAGTTGTTGTGTTAATTTTATGTTTTTATTTATAGTTAGTTTTTCTTTGTTTAGTTGATGGCTTTAGTTGATTTAGTTATGTTTTTATTAATTAGTTGTGAGTAGTTAATTTCTAGGGTTTGAGTGAAACCTCTCAAATCCCCCATGATTGTGGTTTAATTGTTTCTTGGCTTTTGGTTGTGATTATGTTGGTACCGAAGGTTTGATAATGTTGAGTCTCGTGCTTAATTAACATTAGACTCATAGAAGAATCCCCACCTAAGGACCGAAAGGTGAATGTGGGTGATGACTCCCTTCGCCCCATTGATGGCACCACGAAAGTTGGGCCTTCGATCAAGGGAAAGTTATTGGTCTTCGTGAATTGTGCTTATGACTAGTTAGATGTCCCACCACGAAAGTAGATTTGTGTACGTCTTCCGGGTCATCACACTAGCTTGAAATAGTAGTGTGATCTTAGAACGCCCTCCCCTTATCCATGACCTAAGTCTAAGTTTCGATTGATTAATAATTCATGGTGGTATGAGTTGTGGATCTCTTACCCTAGTCCCTTTTTTTTTCCTTTCGTAATTTAGTATTAGTTAGTTCCCGTAGTTTTCTTCGCCTCTCGCGACCATCATTGACCTAGCTTGTTCGACGCTCATGCCTAGACTAGTGCAGCGTACCTTTGTCGTGTTCGACACCCCCACTCATACTACGACGGGGATTTTTATCTGGTGAGAAAATCCCTTCTATCAAGCTACCATTACAACCATATGTATGGGATATCAGACTATAACAGAGCATATAGGCAAGCACATGTTCTCAAAGAAACCCTTCCAACAAAAGGAGCGTTATCGCGTGTCAAGAATAGGTACCCCAACATTATGATCTCCAAGCATGAACCCAATTTTGCTCGCTATTCTTACAAGGGTGAATGGTTTCTTACACTCGACTATTTGGAAAAGCAATTGATTGATGCCATACAAGAACATGAGTACAACCTTGATCCACCCAAGATAATAGTAGGGATAGGAGATAATAAGGGTCAAGCCCCAGTTTTGAGGATAGCAACATAGGATAAAGTCTTTGTAATTAGAAGTCCATGAGTTGTGATTTTAACCTTGTTATGTTGTCATTTTCCGTATATTTCGTACTTTTGTAATTATGTGTGATTGGTTAGTAGACCAATTCGGTGTGGTAAAATTTTGGTGTATGATGTAATTATGTGTGATCGGTCAATAGACCAATTTGGCAGGATAAAATTTTTGGCGTGTATGGTCGTTTCGACCTAAAACTGAAATGATTATTAATATAAGCATGTTTGGTGTATTTGCTTCAAGTTTTCTTTTCTTCTTTTTCTTCTCCTCCTCGTAAGCGTTGCTTTCCACGGTGGTAAGACCTTCCATCTCTATAAGTACAGTAGTCTATGTCGAATAACGGTGCTAATACTCGATATAGGACCCGACAAAATTGACCAATGGCCGAAAAACACCCGAACAACATGTAGCCAGACTCCGTTCACTTGAACAATTAGCCCAAAACTTTGGTCTAGTTCTTCAGAAACAGGTAAACCAAAACAACAATGATGATCCTTAAGTCGCAATGGCCAAAAAGCTTTCTGCCCTTAAACCACCTTTGTTTGTCGGGAAAAAGGACCCAATGTTAGTTGAAAACTGGATTAGGGACTTTGATAAGATGTTTACCGCAGCTGGAACTCCTGAAAACGAAAAACGTAGATCAAGGCACTTTTTATCTGAGGGAGCAAGCAACTATTTGGTGGGAAAGGGAGGGAGTAGCGTTGAGAGCCCAAGAAAACTTTGGTAGAGAGGAATTCATAACAGCTCTTCGAGCTCGTTTCTTTCCAGAGCACATTCGAAGGCAAAAGTTTAATGAATTTGGTAGATTGACTCAATGAGGGTCAATGAACGTACAAGAGTATGCTGACAAATTCAATGAGTTGGCCAAGCTTTGTCTTAATGTGGTACTCGACGAGAGGGCCAAGGTTTAAAAGTTTGAAGTTGGTTTAGCTTTTTGACTTCAAAAGAGGTTAGGAGGAAGTACCTCAGAGACTTTTTGTGGAGGCGTATGCTAAGACCTCAAACATGGAGAGAATTTTGAAACGGGAGGAAGAAGTATTTGGGAGAAACAAGAGAAGGGAGAGCCAGCACACTAAACTGCAGAACTTCGATAAGAAGCCTAGAAACAGTGGAGATTTTCAGCCACAGAATCGGTTCAACAACAACAACAATAATCACAACAACAACAGATACTAGGGAAACCAAAGGTAGAATAATTTCTATGTTTGCAAAAGATTCAACAAGAGCCACCCAGGCCGTGAAACCTGACTCTTTGCTACGAATGCAAGGAACCAGGCCACAAGGCAGTCAATTGTCCTAGAAGGAACAACAATAATCTTCCGGCGAATGGTGGACAAAACAACAATACGGGATTCAATAGGAATGGTAATGGGAATGGTGGTCAGAATGGCAACCGCTTCTATGAAAAGAACACGCCATAAGGAAATGGGAATCATAGTAACAACAACCAGCCTGGAGGTGCTAATGGGAATGAAACAATGGAAGGAATGGGAATGGGAATGGCAACGGCAACGATAATGCAAATGGGAATAGGAGAGTCAACAATGGAAGAATTTTTGTGATGAATCAAAATGAGGCACACAACTACGGCAACATAGTGACTGGTACTTTTCTTGTCAATTCCTCACCCGCCTACTTGCTTTTTGATTCTGGAGCTTCTCATTCATTTATTTCCTTGCCTTTTGCCACAAAACTCTATTTGAAAACCTCGTCTTCATGTCAATTGAACATAACTCTTCCCAAGGGATCGGAGATGTTGTGAATTTTAGTGTCTTGTACCAAAATGTTCCAGTCAACATCGCTGGAACGGAATTACACGCTGATCCCATTCAATTCGACCTAGGTGACTCTGACGTTATCCTAGGGATGAATTGGTTAAGTAAGTACAAGGCTAGGATTGAGTGCCACAACAAGAAAGTTTCTTTGAGAGGCCCTAAGGGGAATGGAATTTCATATCAAGGAATTTCCTCGAGACCCCGAGTCAAAATCATTTTCACAATGGCCATTCAAAACTATGCCAGGAAAGGATACCCAATCTATTTGTGTCATGTCCTAGTAGTAAGGGAATTCCATGACCTATTGCCGGATGAGATCCCGGGGATACTGCCCGTAAGGGAGATGGAGTTCAAGATAGATTTATTACCGGGGACGGGAGCGATCTCGAAGGCGCCCTACAGAATGGCACCAGCAGAGATGAAGAAACTAAAGGTTCAATTGGAGGAATTATTGGAGAAGGGATATGTTAGATCTAGTTTTTCACACTGAGATTATGCATCGATTATCGTGAATTGAATAACGTCACGATAAAGAATAGATACCCATTCCCTAGGATCGATGATCTTTTCGATCAATTGAAGGATACCACTACATTTTCAAAGATCGATCTGCGATCGAGTTATCACCAGCTGAGGATTTCAGAAGATGTTCCCAAGACAGCTTTCCGAACGAGATATGGACATTATGAGTTCACCATAACGCCTTTTGGACTCACTAATGCCCCAGCCGCGTTCATGGATCTCATGAATATGACATTCAAGCCCTATTTGGATAGTTTTGTGGGTGTCTCTATCGACGATATTTTGGTGTATTCACGAAGTATTAAGGAAAACGAGGAGCATTTAAGGAAGGTATTACAAGTTCGTCGAGAGAAGGAGTTGTACGTAAAGTTCTCGAAGTGTGAATTCTGGTTGGATAAGGTTGCATTTCTTGGCCATTTGATCTCGAGAGAAGGATTCTCGGTTGATCCATCCAAGATTATAGCAATTTCTGATTGGCAACAGCCAACGAATGTAACATAAGTACGAAGTTTATTAGGAATGGCCGGTTAAGAAAACCACAAAATTTCAATGGGACGAGAAGTGTGAACACACGTTTCAAGAGTTAAAGAAGAGGCTGACTACGGCACCGATATTGACACTTCCTTCTGGAAGTGACGGATTTGAGATTTATAGTGACGCATCGAAGAAGGGATTAGGTTGCGTACTCATGCAACATGGAAAAGTTGTAGCATATGCTTCACGGCAACTGAAGCAGTTTGAACAGAATTATCCAACCCATGATTTGGAATTGGGAGTGGTAGTTTTCGCTCTAAAGGTTTGGAGGCATTACCTTTACGGTGTGAGATGTAAGATCTACACCGACCACAAGAGTTTGAAGTACGTATTCACTCAGAAGGAGTTGAATATGCAATAGAGAAGATGGTTGGAGCTTATAAAGGATTATGATTTGGAGATTGCGTATCACGAGGGAAAGGCGAACAAAGTAGCCGACCCATTAAGTCGGAAGGCGAGTCATTCACTATGTGTCATGGTGATGACGAAAGAGCTTTGCAATGAATTTCAGAAGCTTGACTTGGAAGTTGTGGAGTGTGGACAAGTAGAAGTCCAACTAAATGCACTCACCTTGGAACCAACAATTTTTGATAAAATCCAAGAGAAGCAATTGACCGGTGAATGGCTAAACAATGTCAGAAAAATGAAGGCAGAGGGGACAACTACAGAATTTGATGTCAATAGTGCTAATGTTGTGAAGTACAAGGGAAGATGGTGCATTCCAAAGGACGAAAGTCTTAAGAAGAAAATTTTGGAAGAAGCACACAATACGTCGTATTCAGTGCATCCAAGCAGAGACAAGCTTTACAAAGATCTCAAACAGAATTTTTGGTGGCCAAACATGAAGAGGGAAGTTGCGGAATTTGTATCAAGATGCTTTACTTGTTAGAAAGTTAAGATTGAACACATGCGACCGGGAGGAAAGTTACAACCACTAGAGATTCCAAGTTGGAAGTGGGAATCAATATCAATGGATTTTATCATGGGATTACCAATCACGAAGACCTCGAAGAATACCATATGGGTGATAGTGGACAGATTAACAAAGTCCGCTAAATTCATCGCTATGAAAGTGATCAGTCCATTTTGAGACCAATTTTTCTGGCTCTTTTCGCTTGTTTTCTGTGCATTTTAGCCTTAGATTTCCATGTTTTAAGCCTTTTTAGCTTAGTTTCAGTTTATTTTGAGTTTTTGTCGAATAATGTCCATTTTTAGTTGTTTTCGTCAATAATTGAGCTATTTTGTGTTACTTATGCCTTTTTTTCTTTAATACATATGTTTTGCGAGTTCCCAAGCGATTATCGAAAACTTTCAAGGGTCGTGAGAGGTCCCAAGAAGCTTAGAGAAGCATGCCGCAAAGCCAAGACCACAAACCAAGGCAAAGTACATCCAAGGGGCATTTTTGTAATTCTTAAGGCTTGTCGGGCCTGAGCCACGATATCTCGAGAGGCGTGCCGACCCTTCCCAAGAAGCCCGAGAAAAATTTGGAAGCATTTGGGTCAAAGAAGTGTCGCGGACAAAACAAAGACGCGCCCACGCTAAATGACCATCACCCGCGACAGCCCTCAAAGACAGCCTCTCCCAGACCTGCTCAAGACCTAACTCCCGGCCGCGCCACCCCCATCATTGCGCCCGCGACACCGGCTACACGGCCGCGCCGCCCCCACCGCGCGTGCGCGCCTGAGCTGGGAGCTACAGCTCTGCTTTTGGGCCGTTTTTGCTGCTGGCTCGTGTTGTTCCCAACTTCGACTTGTGCCTCTTCTATGCTTTTCCCCCTTGTTTTCCCACTTGTATATATACCTTCTAAGGTCCCTAAACATAAGAACAACACTTTATATTAGATTAAGTCCCTAAAAAAATCAGATTTAGATTAGGGTTTGAGGATAGAGAGAACCTCTCTTCCTCTTCCCATAGTTAGGGTTTATGTTTACTTCTTGCTTCCATAGCTTTAGATGTAGTTTTAGCTATAGATTTCAATAGTTTATTGAAGATGAGGAATGGATTTGAAGGTTTTCCGAAGTGACATACCCATTCCAACAAATTTGTACATCAAAATTCAATAAGTTCTCTATTCCATCTCTTTGCTTATTCTTGCTATTTTCTATGCTTCAATCTTGTTTTTCTCATGTTTTTCAAGTAGTATAATGTTTAAATTATGCAATTTCAAGTTTTCTTAGTTTATTTACTTGATTTTTGGTAGATTTAGTGTTTAATTTCATGTTTCCATGCTTGTTTATTAGTATAATGCTCTTGTTCATGTTTAGTTAGTAGTTAATTTCTAGGGTTTGAAGGTGATGGATTCATGACTTGAAATTGGGGGTTTTCATATAGTTTTTTGTTGAATTGTGTTCATGGTTGGTTAATGTTGGTGTCAATGAGCTTAGAGATTAGCTAAAGGCCATAGTTGATTTCTTGGTATTTTCAAAGTATAATAGGGCTTTGTCTATTAGTTAATTATGCTTTGATTTTCCTTGCCCAATGTTGCTAGTGAGACCATTACAATGGGAGCCGGTGGTCGAGCTAGGAATCCAGTTTAGGTACGTTGTTAGTGAGACTATTACAACGGGAGTCGGTAGTCAAACTAGGAAATGGAAGCTAAAACTATGGCATAAAATAAATGCAAAAAAAATAACTAAGTTCTAGGGTTGTCGGATCCGAGTTCAATTGAATTCGGGGGAATTACTTCAAAAATTCTAAAGAACGAACAAGTCAAGGAAGGGGAATTAAACCTCTAATGTACCTAAACCTCCTCCCGGAGTGATTTAGGAGTTGACAAATGAACGTAACAATATCGACTTGTCCCGAATGGACGTTATCAATATATTAAATGATCACAATTATACCAAGGTTTCACTAGAAGTAAATTCCTAGTTCGACTACCGACTCCCGTTGCAATAGTCTCACTAACAATGTACCTAAAGTGGATTCCTAGCTCGACCACCGGCTCCCATTGTAATGGTCTCACTAGCAACATTGGACAAGGAAAATCAAAGCATAATTAACTCATAGGCAAAGCCCTATTATACTTTGAAAATATCAAGAAATCAACTATTGGCCTTTAGATAATCTCTAAGCTCATTGACAACAACATTAATCAACCACGAACACAATTCAACCAAAAAATATATGAAAACCCCCAATTTTAAGTCATGAACCCATCACCTGCAAACCCTAGAAATTAACTACTCACTAAACATGAACAAGAGCATTATACTAATAAACAAGCATAAAAACATGAAATTAAACACTAAATCTACCGACAAGCAAGAAAATAAACCAAGAAAACTTGAAATTGCATAATTTAAACACTAATCTACAAGCAAACTATGAAATAAACAAGATTTAAAGCAATGAAAAACATGAATAAGTAAAGAAGAGAAATAGAGAACTTATTGACTTTTGATGAGCAAAATCGTTGGATTGGCCTTGTCACTTGAACAAACCTTCAATTTCATTCATCATCTTTAATAAACACCCAAAATCAAGAGATAAAACTATATCTAAAAAAGAATTGAACATAAACCCTACAAACTAAAAGGAAGGGAGGGTTTCTCTCTCCTCAAACCCTAAGCGAAATCTGATTTTTGGGACTAAAATCTAGTCTAAAGTGTTATTCTTATGTTTAGGGACCTTAGAATATATATATACAAGTTTTGGAAGCAAGGTCCCAAGCACAACAAGAGGCACGAGCTGAATTAAAACACCACGAGCAGCCACGAACAAGCCGAGAAAACAGTGCTGCAGGAGGCTTCTCAGTCGTGGACGCGCGGGGAGGCCAACTCGGGCACAGAACTGGAGGCGCGGGCGCGACGTGGGAGGTGGCACGGCCGCGAGTGAGGGCTTGAGCTGGGCGTTGGAGCTGATTCTGTGTTGGCTGTCGCGGGTAACTTTCATTTGTCGTGGGCGCGTCTAGACCTCTGTCCGGGACCATGACTTCACCCAAATGCTTCCAACTTTTTCTCGGGCTTCTCGGGACGGTTCGGCACATCCCGAGAAACCCGAGAAAAATTTGAAAGCATTTGGGTCAAATAAGTGTCGCGGACAGAGCCAAAGACGCGCCTACGCTAAATGACCATCACCCGCGACAGCCCTCAAAGAAAGCCTCGCCCAGACCTACTCAAGACCTCACTCACGGCCGCGCCAACACCATATTCGTGCTCACACCGAAAGATACGCGGCTGCGCCGCCCCCACCGCGCGTGCGCGAGTGAGCCGGGAGCTGCAGCTCTGTTTTTGGGTCGTGTTTGCTGTTGGCTCGTGCTGTTCTCAGCTTCGACTCGTGCCTGTTCTATGCTTGGCCCCCTTGTTTTACCACTTTTATATATACCTTATGAGGTCCCTAAGCCTAAGAACAACACTTTAGATTAGATTAAGTCCCAAAGAAAATCAGATTTAGGTTAGGGTTTGAGGAGAGACATAACCTCTCTTCCTCTTCCCATAGTTAGGGTTTATGTTTACTTCTTGTTTTCATAGCCTTAGATGTAGTTTTAGCTTTATATTTCAATAGTTTATTGAAGGTGATGAATGGATTTGAAGGTTTTCCCAAGTGACATGGCCATTCCAACGAATTTGTAAATCAAAATTCAATAAGTTCTCTATTCCATCTCTTTGCTTGTTCTTGCTATTTTCTATGCTTCAATCTTGTTTTTCTCAGGTTTTTCAAGTAGTATAGTGTTTAAATGGTGCAATTTCATGTTTTATTGGTTTATTTTCTTGCTTATTGGTAGATTTAATGTTTAATTTCATGTTTTTATGCTTGTTTATTAGTATAATGCTCTTGTTCATGTTTAGTGAGTAGTTAATTTCTACGGTTTGAAGGTGATGGGTTCATGACTTGAAATAGGGGTTTTCATATAGTTTTTGGTTGAATTTTGTTCATGGTTGGTTAATTTTGGTGTCAAAGAGCTTAGAGATTAGCTAAAGGCCATAGTTAATTTCTTGGTATTTTCGAAGTATAATAGGGCTTTGTCTATCAGTTAATTAATTATGCTTTGATTTTCCTTGCCCAATGTTGCTAGTGAGACCATTACAACGGGAGTCGGTGGTCGAGCTAGGAATCCACTTTAGGTACGTTGTTATTGAGACTATTAAATCGGGAGTCGGGAGTCGGTAGTCGAACTAGGAAATTACTTCTAGTGAAACCTTGGTATAATTGTGATCATTAAATGTAATGAAAACGTCCATTTGAGAGAAGTCGTTATTGTTATATTCATGCGTCAACTCCTAAATCACTCTGGGAGGAGGTTTAGGTACCTTATTGGAGTTTAATTCCCCTTCCTTGATTTAGTTCGTTCTTTAGACTTTTTGAAGTAATTCCCCCGAAATCAATTGAACCCGAACCCGACAACCCTAGACCTTAGTTTATTATTTTTCGCATTTATTTTATGCAATAGTTTTAGCTTCCATTTCAAACAACAAATCCAAGATCCTCATTCGACCTAAATCGCGCAACATAGTTCACGGCTTGTTACCCGTGTTCGACACCCCCACTCATACTACAACTGGGGGGTTTTATTTGTTTGGTGAAAGAGCCCAAAAACCCCTTCATCCAAAAGAAAGATGGAGTATGAAGCAGTTGGCAGACGCCTATGTCCGAGAGATACTTAGATTGCATGGAATTCCCGGACATTCTGTCTGACAGAGATGCAAGGTTTTTTATCAAATTTTTGGGGAAAATTACAGCAAAGTTCAGCATATCATTTGACCCAGCCACGGATGGCCAGACTGAAAGAATAATACAAACACTCGAAGATATGTTGAGAGCATGCACACTCGATTTTTGTGGAGTATGGAATGAAAGATTACCAATGATTGAGTT
This sequence comes from Salicornia ramosissima, assembly GCA_951394345.1. NCBI lineage: Eukaryota > Viridiplantae > Streptophyta > Magnoliopsida > Caryophyllales > Amaranthaceae > Salicornia > Salicornia ramosissima. The sequence continues at coordinate 25,870,238 of OX596236.1, forward strand.
CTCTTACAACAATAGTTATCATGCCAGTATTGGAATGACTTCGTATGAGGCACTTTACTGGAGAAAGTATAGAAGTCCATTATGTTGGAGTGACATTAGTGTGTCAATGACTATCGGACGAGAGATGATCGAGGAAATGAGTAAGCAAGTGAGACTTATTTAAACTCACACGAAAGGAGCACAAGATCGATAGAAGTCTTATGCGGACAGGCACAGAAGAATAGTAGAGTTTGAGGTTGGAGAAGAGGTTTTGGTAAAAGTTTCACCAACTAAAGGAGTGAAGAGGTTTAGGAGAAAAGGAAAGATAAGCCCTCGGTATGTAGCCTACAAACTAGCCTTACCCATTGAGTTAGAGACAGTCCACAATGTTTTCCATGTGTCACAACTTAGGAAGTATGTCCATGACCTGAGCCATGTTCTTTAACCCGAGTCAGTCCAGCTTGAAAGTGACCTTTCTTTCGAAGAACGACCCATTAGGATCCTCGATTCTTAAACGCGGGATATTCGAAGCAAGCAAGTGAAGTTGGTGAAAGTCCTGTGGACGAACCAACAAAGGAAGAAGCAACGTGGGAATCCGAGGACGATACGAGTTTTTGACCATATAATTTGTGTACCAAATACCCATTAGAAGTCCAAAAGAAGCTCATTTATTTTATTTCTAAATTCTGAAATTTTCGAAAACATACTCTTATGGATTGAAAATATTAATTCCAATTTTTGAAATTGTATTACGTAATTATATTATGATTTTTGCAACTTAAAATCTTCAAATGATTTATGTAATCTTATTCTACTATTTTCAAACATTATTTAGTATATATAGTCATATGTATTTTCGAAAATTATCTTCTATGCTTATGTTGACGAAAAGTTTGGCGCTCTTAGCAATTCTTTGATTGTCGTTGTTTGATGTGTAATTACGTCATGGAATTTGGGTATGGATTGGTGAATATTTGAACTTTCTTTGACTCGAAAGTATAAATGGTGTCTATGGATGAACGATGAGTTATCAAGTTGTTGAATTTGGATTGGCAAGGTTGCATTATGGTTTGATTTCTCATGGAGAATTCTTAAAATGCGGAAATTTTGGGATCATTGATTTATTTTGAGTCTGTTGTTCTCACTCAAATGATTTTCAAAACCAAATGAACCAAGTGAACGATGACGACCTATTAGGGTGATGAACGGTGTCTCATTGGGGAATACCCAATGTGGGCCTATGGTTGTGGTGGACACGCAATAGGTCGGATATGTGTTGAATAGTCTTTGAATCATTGTAACTGTTATAATCTGCTTTCGTCCTCCTCCCGAACTTTTAGCGCGCACTTGCGGATACGCATCAGTTCTGTGAGGGGTGTATACACTCGGGACACTATATCGACAAGCTGCAGGCCAGGCCGAAAAGTCTGAGACGGGATGAAAGAGGCCCTATCGCGTTCACTTTCCCCATTAATAATCTTGAATAATAATTTCTCTAAAATTTGTGAATTGGTTAATTATGGCTCAGTTAATGCTTGATGTTTCTTGTGTGTCATTTTTTTTTAAACAAAAACCGTTTTACGGGGTAAAGTCGATCATACTCTTTTTTTCTGATTTTTGTGTTATTGTTTGTTTGTTGTTTTCCTTCGGGGTTTTGTGCAGGTGAGTAGTAGGGATGGCTTACTTGTTTAAGGCTGATGAGGAATCCTTATTGGAATTAGCTAAACCATTTGATCATAGGATTTATTCTTTAGCAGAAGAACTTGTAATGGGTTATTTTAACTTTTGATGTTTGGGATTTAAACATTGTACGGCTTTGGTATTATGAATAAAATCCGTTTTGGAATTTGAAAACATTACGATCCTGCTTTTACTTATTCGTATACCCATTCCTTATCAGAGGTGGGCGTACGAGTAGCAACTCTAGAAAATCGGGCTATGGTTTTTAGTAAATATTTAAGTTTTATAAAGGAAGGAAAAGGGTCTGAATTTTCCGGCTGTTACAGTTGGTACCATAGCTGATGTTTTCGAAAATGAATTTCAAAATGGATTTTGAAATCTTTTACACCCTAGAGTTAGAACCAACTCGTGAGAGTGGGACTACGATGATGGGGTTATGTGTTTATTTGCAAATAAAAGTAATTCTATTTGATTTCGTGCTTTTTCTAATTATTTAGATGGTGCGTGAGTATCATTCAGCAAGGAAGAATGCAATTCCCCCTTAAAGAGTGGTCTATACCCATCCAGACTCACTTATCATCTTTGCATTAGAGAAGGAGAGGATGTTCGTTCCTTTGTTCATTCAGCAAGGAAGAATGCAGTTCATCGACGTAGACCACTAACATTAAAGGTAGGTGACAGAGTCTTGCTTAAGGTTTCACTATTCAAGGGAGTTGCTCGCTTTGTCCAGAAGGGGAAACTCCGACCGATGTTCGTGGGACCTTACGAGATACTAGAACGAGTTGGGGAAGTGGCATGTCGTTTAGCATTACTGCCCTGCTTATCTAATGTTCACGATGTGTTTCAGATTTCTCAGCTAAGGAAATATGTATATGATCCTACCCACATCATTCCAGTGGAATCAGCCACGTTTGAGCCGAACCTGACGTTCGAGGAGCGACCGGTTCAGATCTTGGATCGCGAAGAGAAGACCCTCCGACGCAAGCAAGTCAGACTAGTCAAGGTGTTGTGGAGAAATCAACATCGTGAAGAAGCGACTTAGGAGACTGAGGCGTCCATGAAGCAGAAGTACCCGGAGTTATTCGAAGGTGAGAAATCTCCTTTGCCTTAAATTAAGGGGTGGTTGTAACGCCCCAGTTTTTCGGTATTTTCTGCTATGTTTATTTGTCTATATTTATGTTTATTTTATGTATGGTCCGAATTTATTTAGACTATTTTTTTTTTTATTTCTTGAATATGATTATTTTATTTAATGATTAACTGTTTTATTATTTATTATATTTTATTTTATTTTAATTAATTAGAATTTATTTTAATTTTCTAGTTAATTAATTAATTTTTGGGCCAAGTGCAAAATTAGTCATAATTAATCATGCTTAAGTGCAAATGGCCCAAGTGACCATTTAGGCCCATTCTTGTAACCCCATAGTCGGCCCCCCTTAATGTGGCATGCTTTCCACTTGCCTTGTGTTCACACCTTAACTAACTTCTATAAATAGAAGTAGTAGTAAGGCTTAATGACCATTTGCCATAATAATCACCTTTTGCCCACAAGTAAAATTCAAACACTCTCTCCATCTTTGCCCTTGTTCCACACGCCATTTTTAGCTAAATAACCCCAACCTTTGTTCATCAATCTTTTCAAACCTAAACTTAAAGATTCAACCTCCATTGATCTTTGAGTAATCAAACACACTAGCTTTCATTGCCATTGTTCAAGTTGATTGTTCGGGTTTGGTTTTGGTTTTTTGGTTGGTTCGTGTGTTTCGTGGCTGGCCGTGTTCGTGTGAAGTCGTGTGGGTGGCCCTGCATCGAAACCGTGATTGGTGGTCGTGCCGTGCATCGAGGTCGTGTGTGTTCGTGAAGGTGCACCAAGTTCGTGGTGGTTGTGCCGTGGTTTGCGTCGTGTGATTACATTTCCGGGCAGCACGTTTTCGTGTATTCTTGTGTTTATACTCCATAAGGTAACATGCTATCCTATCCTAATTTGTATACCATGATTCATAGGGTAGATTAGATGATTAAATTAGATCGAAAGTTGATGATTATGACCTTATGCCATGCGTGATTTTTGGGATGATTTAGGTAGTTGTTTCGTAATGTTCTTGCCTTGTTTCTATGTATTTTATGATTGGTTATGATAGTTTTATGTTTGATCATGTTCATGTTCAATTTTAATGGAGTTTTGATGCATAGAATTGATGATTGTGTTGTTGAAAGTTAGCCATGTTATGCGTGTGTTTTGGGTTGTATTGATGATGATAATTCTTGATGATCTTAATGTGTTTCATATGGTTCTTTAGTCTTGAATTGATGAACTAAGTTAAAGATTGAAATCTTGATATTGATTCTTGAGTTCTTGAAGTTTCCTTATAAGTTCTTTGATGATTCTTAACTTCTTGAGGTTTCTTGATTATGTTATGATAAATATTGATTTTCTTTATTATGATTACGTAATTTAAGTATAGATTATGTAGTCTTAATTAAAAAAAGGTTAAAAAGTAATTAACGATTAATGAAAGAAAGTCAAAGAAATGTTAAAGATAGTTAAAGAACGATAAAGGAAGTAAAGAAATTTAAAGAAAGTAATAAAGATTGATTAACGAGGTTCCAAGATTTTTATTTACATAGTTAGTTTTAAGTAAAGGCGTATGATGCAAATTAAGATTAACCAAGTTGTAAAGAACATTAAAGATAGCTTGAATTTACTTTTAGACGCCTAAACTTAGAGTAAGATTCTAAGACTTGGGTTAAGACACGTAAGATTCTAAGACTTGGGTTCTTGGGTTTGGGAGTAAGATTCTCATTCCTGGCATAGTAGGAAAGTTCGATCACGTAAGATGTGTTCGTACGAGCATAGTCTGGTCTAATATGTAAATGACAGCGACAAAGATGATGATAAGATTAAGTCAAGTAAAGTTAAGCGGGTTATTGTTATTATTATTATTGTTGTTGTTGTTGTTATTGTTGTTTTACGTTTGCATGTTTGTTTGTATGAGTGCCTGATTTGTTGTTTGATTTATTCTATGATCATATGTGTCCACGTTAGGGTGGGACTGTTATGTTACTCGCCACTAATGGTGGATATATGTAATGACCCTGATTTTATTGGTATTTGTGCCGATAATCTATGTCTATTTATGTGTATTTATGTATAGTTCAAATTTATTTTTGAACTATTTATTTTATTTTTTTGTGAATAATTTCGATTTAATTCGAATTATTTTATTTGCAGTTTTTATTATTTATGTTAATTATTATTTAATTAATTAGAATTTTTATTATTTAATTTTTAATTAATTATTTAATATTTTGGGCTAAATCGATTTATACATGATTAATCATGTAATTTATGCAAATTAGCCCAAATTGATCACGAGAGCCCAATTTTAGGCCCATTTCCCTTTGATGGCCGGTTATTCCCAAGCATGGCAAGGCTTGCCACTTGCTTTGTTTTCACACTTAACTAACTTTTATAAATAGAAGTAGTTAGTGAGCCATGAGACCATTTGCTCAATTGCCATCATTTGCTCTTGCCATCCAAATTCAAACACAAACTCCCTCCCATTTGCTCTCTAGTTCCACGCCATTTTTGGCATTAATCACCATCAAATTGTTCATCCATCTTTTAATTCCAAACTTAAAGATTCAACCTCTATTGATCTTTAAGTACTAAAACACAATCTTAAACCCAATTATTTCATCCAAGATCATTAGTTCGGGTTGAGTTTGGGTGCGTGTTCGTGTGGTTGTTCTTGCTCGTGTGTGGGGGTTCGAGTGGTGCACGGTGGTGGTTCGTGCTCGTGTGCCATGGTCGTGCAAGAGTGGTGGTTCGAGTGGTGGACCGTGCTGCAGGAGCCGTGTGAAGTCGTGCTGCCGTGGTGTTCGTGGTGGTGCCGTGTGTATACCGTGTTGAGCGTGGTTGTGGGTTCGTGTGGCTCGATTTTCCGGGCAACTTCTTGTGTTGATTTTGTGTGTAATCCTCAATAAGGTAACATACTTTCTCAACTTAGTTGGTATACTATGATTATAGTATAGATTAAATGCATGTATGGGTTAATTGGTGAAGTTTGATCATGATTTTGTGTATGGTTTCTAATCTGATTTTTATGTTGTTTTAATGATATTTTGATGATGGATATGATGATTTTGTGATTGAATATGTTATTTTATGACCATGATAAATGTGTTAAAGTTTGGTGAATTTTGGATAAGTTTAAGTTGGAATTTTCGAATGGTTATTTGGTGATGTGCGTGTGATGCTAGTTTGTTGGATGAGTTCTTGATTGAAGTTCTTGAATCTTGATTGAGTTCTTGATTGAAGTTCTTGAATCTTGAATGAGTTCTTTATGAGTTCTTGTTGAGTTCTTTGAATTCTTGAAGAGTTTTGATGAGTTCTTGGTTGAGTCTTGATAATTAAAGAAAGTGGTTTAATCGATAAAGAAAGTTAAAGATTGAGTTGAAATTGGTTAAAGAATAGATTTTAAAGTAATGGATTAATATTGGTTAGACTCAAGATCAAGGCGCAAAGGCAATCTTGAGAATAACTTCGTGTTTAACTGATTATTTTCAAGAATCAAGGCGTAAAGGCAATTCTTGAATATAATTATGTTATGATTGAGTTGATTAAAATGATAAGATGTTTAATTAAAGATTAGCTTGATTTCATTGCTAGACGCCTAATACATTGAGTAAGATTCTTTGTTTTTGGGTTAAGACGTTGCCCCTATTCCATCCGCGGTATTGGGATAGTTGGAGTCTTACTATGTTATCCTTTGAATTTCCAGTAAGATTGGTTTCACGGGACATGGATTTCCAGTAAGATTGGTTTCATGAGGTTTGGGAGTAAGATTCTCAATCCTAACATAGTAGAAAGTTCGGATGCGTAAGATGCGTTCGTACGAGCATAGTCCGGTCTAGTATATGAATGATTGCGCCAAAGATAGTTTGGATAGGATGGTTGAGTCGAGTTCATGTTTTGGGATGTTCTCGCATGTTTTTGATTGATGATTTGATTATTTGATTTGTGCTATGTTCATGTGTATTCCTATTAGGGTGAGTCAGTTATGTTACTCGCCACTGATGGTGGACTGTTGTTTGTTTTACAGGTAATTCTGATGACGAAGTACTTGCTTAGCTTTGGGTTGGGCGAGCGGCGTTTGTTTATGTTTTGGTTGTACTTTTATTTTGTTATTGTTTTTAGATAGTTATGGACTATTGTATGGGCTTTTATACGTTATTTTTGGACTCTGACGTGTGGTTGGAGTTACTCGTATTTTAGTATTTCTAGTTTGACTTTTGGATTAGTAACGTACAAACTTGTGGGTATTTGTACTTTTGAGGTTCAATAATAATAATTTGAGGAATTAGTTTTAATTCTTAAGTTTTTCGAGTTGTAGTTATAACTATTCGACTTGTCGGTTTCTTCCGCGCCGATTTAAGCGAGTCGGGTCGTTACAATATATGTTCATTTTCAGGTAACTCTGATGGCTATGTTGATGCTTAGCTTGGGTTCGGGCGAGTGTCGATTTTCTATCTATAGTTTTAGTTGTAATTTCCTATTATTAGACTTTAGACTATTAGTATGTTGTATACTCTAACTCTAACATCTGTTTAGGAGTTAATTCTTTAGTATTGAGTTTCGAGGTTTTAGTTGTGTACAACTTGTGTTATTGTACATTTGGGAATTGTTAGTAATATAATTCGAAGTATTTTTGGATTTTTAAGTATGTTTTGTTTGTTAGATCGACAATTTGACTCGTCGGTTTCTTCCCCATCGGTTTAAGCGAGTCGGGTCGTCACAGCTGCCCAGATGATCAGCCCTCCATCAGAATCTGAGACTTTCATTGCTAATCTTCAACCCAAATACAAGTCAAGTCACATCTCCGCTACATGGGCCTTGAGACCTTTGACAAAGTCTATTACATTGGTATTGCTATTGAGGATAACTTGTTGAAGGAAAACAAGGAGGGAAGTAAGCCTATGTGGAACAACAAAAGGAATGACATCCAAGGATCTTCTAGTGGAGTGCCATTGGTCCAAACTTCAGAAACTCCAAGACAATAATTCACCAGGCGCCCTTCATGCCCACAACGACAGAACATGCCGTTGGGAATGTCATATTCTACAGCCTTTGATCGACTCAAGGAAAAGGGAACAATTGTCCCCATTGGTCCGACTCCTGACCCCCTACCTGACACGCCATCTGTGACGACTCGACTCGCTTAAACCGGCACGGAAGAAACCGACGAGTCGAATAGTCAGATCTAACAAACTTAAATACTTAAAAAATAAAACAAAACCTCAAAAGTATATATATCTATTAAACCAAAAGTACAATACCCATTAGATTGTACATATCTAATTCCAAATGTCAATGTTACTACTACTAACGAACGTAAACTCCAAGTATATGTCAGAGTTAGAAAAATACACAAGTACTAAAACTAAAGTTCAAAACTAGAATATATCGTAAAACAACAACATGAAAGCTAAATAACAACGGCACTCGCCCAACCCAAAGCTAAGCAAGGACCTCATCATCAGAGTTACCCGTAAAACAACAACAGTCCAACGTTAGTGGCGAGTAACATAACCGTCCCACCCTAACGGGGATACACATGAACATAGCACAAACCAAACAATTAAATCAAACTTGCCAACAGACGTCAATTCATGCGAATCATTATACCATACCATCATTAACGTACAACATCAATTAAATCATGCTTACACGACTAACTTGACCAACAATTACCAAATCTTAACTTCGGCGCAATCATTCACATACTAGACCCAACTATGCACGTACGAACGCATATTACGCGATCGAACTTTCTACTATGTCAGGATTGAGAATCTTACTCCCAACCCCACGAAACCAATCTTACTGGAAATCCATATCCAAAGACAACATAGTAAGACCACCAACTAACCCAATACCGCGGATAGGATAGCGGCAACGTCTTAACCCAAAAACATAGAATCTTACTCTAAGTTTTAGGCGTCTAGTAGCGAAATCAAGCTAATCTTAACTTTAAAAATCGAATTTTACATTCTTAGTTAATTCTTAAGTTGCATCTTACACCTTGACTCAAGAAATAACATGTAAACCAACAAACTTGGAACCTCTTATAACAATCTCTAACCTTTCTTTAACTTTTCTTTATCTTTCTTTAATTACTACTAACTTTCTTTAACTTCAAAGACTCAACCAAGAACTCATAAAAAACTCAAATAACTCATAAAGAACTCATTCAAGACACAAGAACTTCAACCAAGAACTCATTCAAGATTCAAGAACTCATTCCAAACCCATCATGATACACGCATAACACAACAAGTTCAACAATAATATTCATCAACTTAAGATCATCAAAACTTCATAAACCTTGAACATGAAACATCAAAAACAATATCAACATAATAAATCATGAAACTCATATAATCAAATAGAAATCAACATATAACATCATCCAAAATTTCAGATTATAACCCACACATAAACATGGTTACAGAACATCAAACTAGTCTAATCTAATCATTTAATCCATACTATGAAACATAGTATACCAATTAGATTGAGAAAGTATGTTACCTTAAATGAAGAACAAGCAAATTAAACACGCAAACTTGCTGCCCGGAAAAGAAAACACACAGTCAACACGCACGGTGCACCACCACACGAACAGAGCACCTCTTCACGGACCACCCCATGGACACCGTCTTCTGCACGGTCCTGCTACACGGCTGCCACCACAATCCACACGGCCACCTCACGCACGAAGACCGTTGAAAACGTGCCACCACACGGACCCAAACCCACACACGAACCACCCCGAAAATAAGCCCGAACAAGGGATCTTGAATGAAATTATTGAGAAATAAATTGTGGTTTGGTACTTAAAGATCAATGGACAATGAATCTTTAAGTTTGGGTTTGAAAAGATGGATGAAAAATGATTTGGTGTTTGGAGTCAAAAATGGCGTGTGATTGATGGCTAATGGAGGGAGTTTTGTGTTTTAAACTTTGGATGGCAAAGGATGACAAATGAGCAAATGAGTCCTCATGCCTTACTACTACTTCTATTTATAGAAGTTAGTTAGGTGTGAAAGCAAGGCAAGTGGCAAAACTTGCCATGCATAAGGGGGGTCCGGCTATACTAGGCTAAAATGGGACTTTGTGAGCAATTAGGCTAAACACAAATTTACATGATTAATCATGCTTAAATCGATTTAGCCCAAAAAAATATTAAATAATTAATTAGAAAATTAAATAATAAAAATTCTAATTAATTAAATAATAATTAAAATAAATAATAATCAATCAAAATAAAATAATTCGAATTTAATCGAAATTATTCACATAAAATAAAATAAATAGTCCAAAATAAATTTTGGACCATACATAAAATCACATACATACAAATAAATACATGACAGAAATACCAATAAAATCAGGGTCGTTACAACCTCCCCTCCTTAAAGAAATTTCGTCCCGAAATTTAAGGCAAAGGAGATCGCTCATCCTCAAACAGCTCCGGGTACTTCTGCCTCATGGACGCCTCTGTCTCCCAGGTCGCCTCCTCATCGTGTTGATTTCTCTACAACACCTTGACGAGCTGGACTTGCTTACGCCGAAGGGTCCTCACTTCTTGATCCAAGAACTGGACGGGTCGCTCCTCAAAAGTCAGATTCGGCTCAAACGTGGCCGACTCCACTGGAATAATGTGGGTAGGATCAGGAACATATTTCCTTAGCTGGTAAACATGGAATACGTCATGCACATTAGACAAACTAGGTGGTAATGCCAATCGATATGCCACCTCCCCAACTCGTTCCAGTATCTCGTAAGGTCCCACAAATTTCGGTCCGAGTTTCCCCTTTTGACCAAAGCGGGCCACTCCTTTGAACGGTGAAACCTTAAGCAAGACTTTGTCACCTACCTCGAAAGCCAGCGGTCTACGTCGATATCGGCGTAGGATTTCTGACGACTCTGACTGGCCTGGATCTTAGACCGGATGACTCTGACCTTCTCGATAGGATCTCGTACCATCTCAGGTCCTAAAGCCGCAGAATCACTAATATCATTCCAACATATCGGACTCCGACATTTCCTGCCATACAGGGCCTCGTACGGAGCCATCTCGATGCTGGAGTGATAGTTATTATTATAGGAGAACTCTATCAAACAGAGCATACGTACCCAAGACTGATGGTACTCCAGAGTACATGCTCGAAGCATATCCTCTAAAGTCTGGATGGTCCGCTCAGTTTGACCATCGGTCGCCGCGTGAAAAGCGGTGCTCAGCTTCAACTTCGTCCCGAAGGCTTCCTGAACTGATTTCCAGAAACGAGACAGGAATCTCGGATCTCGATCAGAAACAATCTCCCTCGGAACTCCGTGAAGTCGGATAATATCCTGGGTATACGCCTCTGCTAGACGCTCCATAGACCAGGTCATCTTCATCGGAATGACTCTAGCGACCTTGGTCAACCTATCCACTATTACCCAAATGGCATTCAAGCCATTACAGGTGGGTAGGCTAACCACGAGCTCCATAGATACCGACTCAAACTTCCAGGTTGGAATCGGTAGTGGCTGCAACAGACCTCCTAGTCTCTGGTGCTCGATTTTAACCTTCTGACAGACTAAACATCGAGCTACAAACTCTGCTACATCCCTCTTCATCTTAGGCCACCAGAATTGGCCCTTAATGTCCTGGTACAACTTGTTACCTCCAGGATGAACAGAGTAGGGCGAGTTATGTGCCTCAGACATAATTCTGCTCCTAAGATCAGAACAGTCCGATACACACCACCTCCCTCGGAATCACAGACTACCATCGGAAGGGATCTCGAAACCTACGGCTTTACCTTGCCGTAAAGCCTCTCGAATCCTAGCTAACTGCGGATCATTTTGCTGACCCTCACGCAACTCCTGAAGCAAATCAGGCTCAGTACTCATAGATGTCAGACGAAGTCTGACGGAACTACGACTTCTACTGAAGCTCAAGTGATGCTTACGACTTAGTGCATCAGCCGACTAAGTTCACCTTGCCCTCGCAATAGTTAAGCGTCAGGTCGTAGTCCTTAATAAGCTCAAGCCATCGTCTCTGCCTCATATTGAGGTCTTTCTGAGTAAAGATGTACTTGAGACTCTTGTGATCCATGAATCCTCTACACGAACCACCATAAAGATAGTGCCTCCAAATCTTGAGCGCGAATACCACAGCCGCTAGCTCCAAGTCATGCGTGGGATAGTTACGCTCGTGCACCTTTAGTTGTCTCGATGCGTAAGCGATGACCTTCCCGCCTTGCATGAGCACACATCCTAAGCCACTCTTCGAAGCATCACTATAGACCTCGAATTCCTCCTCATCGATCGGAAGGGTAAGAATAGGAACAGAGACTAATCTTTGTTTCAATTGCTGGAATGCTTGCTCGCAAGCCTCCGTCCAAACGAATCGGACCTCCTTCTGCAGGAGACTAGTCATCGGCCTAGCAATCTTGGAGAAGTCCTGGACGAATCGTCGATAGTATCCGGCTAATCCTAGAAAACTACGAACCTCCGCCACATTTCTCGGGCAACTCCAATCAACTACAGCCTTAACTTTAGTCGGGTCTACCTTAATGCCCTCTTTACTAATTACGTGACCCATAAATGCTACTTCGCAAAGCCAAAACTCACACTTGGAGAGTTTCGCAAACCACTTATTACTACGCAATATCTCAAGTACCATCTGGAGATGCTCCGCATGCTCAGACTCATCTCTCGAATAGACTAAAATATCGTCTATAAATACTACAACGCACTTATCGAGTAAGTGATGGAATATCCGGTTCATCTGGTCCATGAACACGACTGGCGCATTAGTGAGGCCAAAGGGCATCACCTCGAACTCGTAGTGGCCGTATCTAGTACGAAAACCAGTCTTCGGGATGTCTTCTTTCTTGACTGAAATCTGATGATATCCAGACCGAAGATCTATCTTCGAAAACACTCCTGCTCCTCATAACTGATCGAACAGGTCCTCAATCCTAGGCAACGGGTACTTATTCTTGATAGTTACCTGATTCAACTCTCGGTACTCTATGCACAGGCGCATACTACCGTCTTTCTTCTTCACAAAGAGCACAGGTGCTCCCCATGGAGAAACGCTCGGCCTAATGAAGCCCTTATCGATCAAATCCTGGAGTTGCGTTTTTAACTCTTGCAACTCCGATGGTGCCATCCGGTAAGGTGCCTTCGAAATCGGCGTTGTCCCGGGTGCTAAGTCGATATGAAACTCGACGTCCCGCTCGGGTGGAACTCCTGGTAGCTCATCAGGAAATACGTCTCTGAAATCCCTCGCTACAGGTATATCGTCCAACAGACGCTCCTCAGTCAGGTCCCTTACCTGACATAAGTACACCATATCTCCCTTCTGGCGATGCTTTCTCATCTTCAAGGCTGAGATTACCTTTACTCCTTTCTTAAGGACGATCCCAGAGTAGGTAACTCGGTTGCCCTGAAATCCTCGGAATGTCACTGACTGATCTTGGCAACGAATGATCGCTCGATACCTCGACAACCAGTCCATACAAAGAATAACGTCGAACTCCATCAGCGGGAACTCCTTCAGATCGGTCGTCGCTTGCTCCCTAGCTATCACGATAGGCACTCCTCGGAACTCGCGCTGACAAATAAAATCTTCTCCGGACGGGAGAGTTATAACTGAACTAACAGGAAAGCTGCCACGAAGATTAGACCTCGAGGCAAAACTACTAGCCACAAAAGAGACAGTAGCACCAGAATCAAACAACACTAAAGCTAACACACCAGAAACAAGAAATCTACCTGATACGACGTCAGGCTGAACCTTGGCCTCTGCCTCGGTCATACAGTAGACTCGGTTCTTCACCGGAGTCTTAGTCGGTGCCAGAAGCTGCTTGATCTCAGTGTCTGGCTTCCACTTGGGGCAAACTGACGCCTTATGGCCTTCCTTCCTGTAGATCAAACATGCTATAGGCGAACCGTCACACCGCTTCCCTAGATGGAAGTCTCTGCCGCAGCCTCAGCATTTCAAGCCATCGGAACCCTTATGCGAACTCGTGGTCGGAGGGGTACTGCCAGGAGCACTAAATCGAGGATTCTTAAAAGAAGCTGTCGTCGTCGAAACCCGAACTCTTCTCCCTTTACTTAATCTTAATTTGGGTTTATCACTCGGGAAACATAAACCTCTTTACTCCCGGGTTTAACTCATATCTTAAAACTTCACTTAAAACCTATTCGGCTCTGATACCAACTATGACGACCGACTCGCTTAAACCGGCGCGGAAAAAACCGACAAGTCAAATAGTCAGATCTAACAAACTTAAATACTTAAAAAATAAAACAAAACCTCAAAAGTATATACATCTATTAAACCAAAGTACAATACCCATAAGATTGTACATATCTAATTCCAAATGTCAATGTTACTACTACTAACGAACGTAAACTCCCAGTATATGTTAGAGTTAGAAAAATACACAAGTACTAAAACTAAAGTTCAAAACTAGAATATATCGTAAAACAACAACATGAAAGCTAAATAACAACGGCACTCGCCCAACCCAAAGCTAAGCAAGGACCTCATCATCAGAGTTACCTGTAAAACAACAACAGTCCACCGTCAGTGGCAAGTAACATAACCATCCCACCCTAACGGGGATACACATGAACATAGCACAAACCAAACAATTAAATCAAACATGCCAACATACGTCAATTCATGCGAATCATCATACCATACCATCATTAACGTACAACATCAATTAAATCATGCTTACACGACTAACTTGACCAACAATTAACAAATCTTAACTTTGGTGCAATCATTCACATACTAGACCGGACTATGCACGTACGAACGCATCTTACGCGATCGAAATTTCTACTATGTAGCAAAATCAATCTTAACTTTAAAAATAGACCACCATGAAACCAATCTTACTGGAAATCCATATCCGAAGAAAACATAGTAAGACCACCAATTATCCTAATACCGCGGATAGGATAGGGGCAACGTCTTAACCCAAAAACATAGAATCTTACTCTAAGTTTTAGGCGTCTAGTAGCAAAATCAAGCTAATCTTAACTTTAAAAATAGAAGTTTACATTCTTAGTTAATTCTTAAGTTGCATCTTAAACCTTGACTCAAGAAATAACATGTAAACCAACAAACTTGGAACCTCTTATAACAATCTCTAACCTTTCTTTATCTTTCTTTAATTACTACTAACTTTCTTTAACTTCAAAGACTCAGCCAAGAACTCATAAAGAACTCAAATAACTCATAAAGAACTCATCCAAGATTCAAGAACTTCAATCAAGAACTCATTCAAGATTTAGGAACTTCAACCAAGAACTCATTCAAGATTCGAAACCTAATTCCAAACCCATCATGATACATGCATAACACAACAAGTTCAACAATAATATTCATCAACTTAAGATCATCAAAACTTCATAAACCTTGAACCTGAAACATCAAATACAATATCAACATAATAAATCATGAAACTCATATAATCAAATAGAAATCATCATAAAACATCATCCAAAATTTCAGATTATAACCCATACATAAACATGGTTACATAACATCAAACTAGTCTAATCTAATCATTTAATCTATACTATGAAACATAGTATACCAATTAGATTGAGAAAGTATGTTACCTTAAATGAAGAACAAGCAAATTAAACACGCAAACTTGCTTCCCGGAAAAGAAAACACACGGCCCCCAACCACACGGTCAACACGCACGGTGCACCACCACACAAACACGGCACCTCTTCACGGACCACCCCACGGACACCGTCTTCTGCACGGTCCTGCTGCACGGCTGCCACCACGATCCACACGGCCACCTCATGCACGATCACCCTTGAACACGTGCCACCACACGGACCCAAACCCACACACGAACGAACCCGAAAATAAGCCCGAACAAGGGATCTTGAATGAAATTATTGAGAAATAAATTGTGGTTTGGTACTAAAAGATCAATGGACAATGAATCTTTAAGTTTGGGTTTGAAAAGATGGATGAAAAATGATTTGGTGTTTGGAGTCAAAAATGGCGTGTGATTGATGGCTAATGGAGGGGGTTTTGTGTTTTAAACTTTGGATGGCAAAGGATGACAAAGGAGCAAATGAGTCCTCATGCCTTACTACTACTTCTATTTATAGAAGTTAGTTAGGTGTGAAAGTAAGGCAAGTGGCAAAACTTGCCATGCATAAGGGGGGGCCGGCTATACTAGGCTAAAATGGGCCTTAGTGAGCAATTGGGCTAAATACAAATTTACATGATTAATCATGCTTAAATCGATTTAGCCCAAAAAAAATATTAAATAATTAATTAGAAAATTAAATAATAAAAATTCTAATTAATTAAATAATAATTAAAATAAATAATAATAAATCAAAATAAAATAATTCGAATTTAATCGAAATTATTCACATAAAATAAAATAGATAGTCCAAAATAAATTTTGGACCATACATAAAATCACATACATATAAATAAATACATGAAAGAAATACCAATAAAATCAGGGTCGTTACACCATCTCTCATCATCAGACTTATATGTTTTTCGTTACACATTTTTCCACCTCAACGGCATCACTCACAAGCACTTTTCTCACAGGGTTTATGCTTATCCTAATCTTACAAAAGTTCTTCTAAGGGTTTATGCCTACCCTTAATTCACCTATTTTTCTCACGGGTTTATATTTACCCTAAGCTCACAAAAATACCTCTAAGGGTTTATACTTACCCTTAATCTACTTCGCTTTGCTTATGGGTTTATGCTTACCCTCATACCTTCTCTCAAGAGTTTATACTTACTTTTGATTCTTCTCCTAAGAGTTTATGCTTACTTTTAACACATCACTTTTCTTAGGGGTTTGTGCTTACCCTCATACCTTCTCAAGAGTTTATTCTTACTCTTGTTTCTTCCTTTAAGTGTTTATGCCTACTCTTAGCACATTATCATTCTTACGGGTGTATGCTGAACCAAACACACATCATACCTTTTAGTAAGAGTTTATGCTTACTCTTGAATCGTCACATTTTCTACCAAGAGTTAATGCTTACTCTTGGAACACGACGAGTTTATGCCTACCCTTAATTCACATCATTTTCCTAAGGGTTTATGCTTATCCAAAGGGAAAGTTTCAAAGGATCCAGGCACTTCCTTAGGAATTTAGCAATTCATCATCCCGAGGAGCCAAGGGCTTCCAAGGGAACTAATTTAAGCAGCATGGGGCGCGATTACTTGTAATTTTGTTTTGCGGGAATCGACTTCTCGTTCCAACCATTAAGCAGCATGGGGCGCGATTACTTGTAACCTTGTTTTGCAGGAATTGGCTTCTCGTCCCGACCATTAAGTAGCATGGGCGCGGTGACTAGTAACAGTTGGAATCGGCTTCAAAGTGGGAATCACAAGCATTCCTTTGCCCAAACATTGAACCGCATGGGGCGCGGTAACAGGTAAAACTAACCATTGTTTTGCAGGTAAAGACGTTAAAAAGGGTAACTCAAGATCGAAGAAAATCTGGAGTGATCCTCCGTCCCGACAGGATTACTTTAACTTTCGTCTTGCGAGGGTACTTGTCTCTCTAGACTCAGTCAAAGTGGGGGCTTCTATAGACACGTAAAAGTGACTCCCCAATTAAGGGTCCAATGATTGTAATATACCCATCGTCAATTGGTCTGGAATTTTGAAAAAGGCCTGAGAATTGCTTGTTTTGAGCCTTCCCATTTTTAGAACAAACCTGAGCCTTTGCAATCAACCCTAGTTATTTTAAGCCAAGCCCAAATTTAGACCTTTTAATCAAGCCCGAACCTTTTAGCCCAAACCAACCCAAACTAATTATAATTACTAACTATAATAATAATAATAATAAGGAAAAATTGCCAAGAATAAGCCAACCTTTGGCCGATCTTCTAAAATTAAGCCAACCTTTTGAAAATCCAGAAATAAGCCAACCTTGTTATCATTTAAGCCAAAAATAGGTTAAACGATTTTTTAATCTATTAGTTATATGTTGTTTTAAGTTACTGTTATCATTTAAAGCAAAAAATAGGTTGAATGATTTTAAAATAGTGATAAAAAATAATAGAAATTAACATGTTAAATAATCATTTGACCTATTTTTGGCTTAAATGATAACAAGGTTAGCTTATTTCTGGATTTTCAAAAGGTTGACTTATTTGTGGAAGATCGCCCAAAGGTTGGCTTATTCTTGGCAATTTTTCCTAATAATAATAATAATAATAATAATAATCATAATAATAATAATAAATTATTATATAATATAAAAATATTCACTAACCTAAAGCCCAGTAACTAGTTTTATTAAATAATCCACCTAATACAAATAAAACCCAATTCTCGTACTAACAAATAGACCCACATGAACCTTATAACTCCCAATACTCATAAAACGCTAATTGCCCATGCAAACCCATGTTATTTCAAACCCAAATATTGCTGCCTAGCTCGACCGTCACCTATTCTCGAACCTTCTTTATGCCGCTCCTCTTTGACAACCCTAGTGATGAGGCAAAATACACCCATTAGTTATTGGGCCAGCCACATAAAAAGCTAAGGCCCAATCCAGCCATCAAATGAATGAGGCACACCACAAGGAAAGCCCATAAAATGGATCAGGCCTAAATGAAAGCTAAAGTCTCTACAGGGGACCTGATCACCTAAATCCACGCTCAAGCACCTACCTGGTCAAGATCACATCTACCAGGTCCTGAGAACAGCAGCCTGGTCCAGGTCCAACCTACCAGGTCCAAGGAACGCCTACCAGGTCCAGGGTTACTGACCAGGTCCAGCCCAGCCTACCAGGTCCAGTTCAACCTACCAGGGGCAGTTTTCCTCCTACATTCTCAAGGTATTATAAATACTCCATAATCGTGCATATGCAAAGGTATCCAAAAAATATCAAACACACCTCAAACTTCTCCCTCACTTTCTCTCTCTACATTCTTACACTTTACTGACTTGAGCGTCGGAGAGTCTTTCCCCGGAACACCTCCGGGGGTAGCTCACGTTTGTTCTTTGTGCAGATCAACAAGCACGTTCACGTGGAATCTGGACTAGCTCTCGGCCCATAAACACATTTACATTGTTGTGACCCAAAAATCACCTCAACAATTTGGCGCTAGAAGGAGGGTTCGAGTGCCATATTCAGTTCATTTTCCACCTCCAAACACCCTTGAATCATGTCTCAACGCGGTGACTCCGGTAACCATCCGAGCAACCATCCACAACGCTCAAACTAGAAGAAAAGCGGCAGTGTTCACACACCTTAGGTGGCACGAAGTAACCGCAGTGCGAATGCAATGCCCACACCCTCTCAGGTAGCAGAAGCTTTTCGAATCCTTCGAGCTGCTTCTCTACTGCAGGAGGGAACCGAAGTAAGTGAGCCTAGTGCAAGAAAACGATCGTAGGATGAGGATGAGCCTTCAGACAAGGACTACTCAACAGCCCCGTCACGACCATCCTCCTCCGTCGGCACAAAAAGGCCATCTACCTCGAAAGCTCCATCCGAGGACGACCCAAAACAACCTCGCGTGCGTAGGAAGCTAAACTACTCACATGGGTCGGGTAGTCAAAGGAATTCAACCAACAAACATGGACCCACCCCACCTACATCTCTATCAGGGGAGTGGGAAGAAAGTGATTGGGATACGACGAGGGAAGCAAGAGACCACCCAAGTTGGTTGTCAACCTCAAACAAAACAAGGGTACAAGACGATACTGTCCAGGTAACCCATAAGGTGGCAAGAAGATCACCAACTTCTCGTGAGACGAAGCACCGTCACCAGCGGTCTCCGTCGCCTCGTACCACTATCCGGGAGAAGCTAACACGGGGTCTTCCTACCGGACCACAGTGTACGATAGGCTAGGCGAGAGAACGCCTGTACATCAAAGGTTGGGGGCGCCACCCTCTATTCAGGACAGATTGGGAGAGCCAATAAATGTCAGGCAATGCAAGAGTCCGATAAGTTCATCAGGACAAAGGAGTTCAAAAAAGCTTTAAGAGCTCCCCCTGGTGAGAAAAGAGGACAGCAAGAAAAGAAAGGAGACAAGGGGAAAAAGGAGCAAAGGGACCCAAGGAAACATGATTTTCCAACCTTTGACTCCTACACCCCCCTGACCGTATCAGTGGCAGAGATTTACGCTGCCCACAAGAACGAAGACAAGTGGCGTAGGCCACCACCCATGAAAACAGCTGGTCAAGAGATGGACTTGTACTGTGATTTCCATGACTGCCCTGGTCATGCCAAAGAAAAGTGCAGGACCCTACACGACAACATTGAAGACCTGATTAATAGAGGGTACTCCAAACAATACAAAGACTGGAAGGCTGCCCGAGAAAAAGGTGGCCCTGCTCACGAGAAAAAACGTGACCAGGAGCCACAAAAGAAAAAGGCCCTAGAGATGCCCTACAACATCATTGCGGTCATCTTTGGAGACCAACCTTCCAGCAGTTGTCTACGGGCAGACCAGCGAGCAATGGGATCAGGCAGGTCATACTCAGTCAGAGACTTGCCAACACCAGGCCCTCAGTTCTGCCCACCATCTCATTCGGACCAGCGGATTGTGAGGGAGTATTCTATCCCAACAATGACCCCCTAATCTGCTCAGTTCAAATTTCTCACAGCTTGGTGAGAACAGCCCTGATTGATGGAGGCAGCTCCATCAACATTTTATATGCGGAGTGCTTCCACAAGATGGGCCTAAAGGACAGTATGTTAGTCCCCTCCCCTGGCCCGATATCAGGCTTCATGGATGAATCAATAGTGCCCAGGGGAGAAATCAACCTACCTGTCAAGCTGGAACAGGAGGATTCTTAAAGAATTTGCATGTGATAGATGCACCTTCACCATACAATGCCATTCTGGGCAGAACTTTCATGGATCAATTCGAAGGTGTAGCATCCATTTTCCACCTATGCTTCAAGTATGTGACTGATGCTGGGGGGTAGCCGCCCTCAGGGGATCACAAGAGGCTTCCAGAAGCTGCAACCTGACCCAAATCAGGCAATCTAGGCCTGAGAAGGTGGCCAGGACCAGAAGTTTGGCTCAGGAACTATCTGAGTTAGCGAAAAACAGCACCAACAAAGTTCGCCTAACAGGGGAGGAGCAGCCCCAACCAAGCAAAATTTTCACCACCAGTCACAATACTACCAGCACATCAATGGAGATTGACCCACACCTGGACCTAGAGGCCAGACCAACTGAAGAGCAAGTCAAGCTACAGAAGAAATTCAGTTGGAAGAGGGGGCAGGCAAAACTGTCATTATAGGGACAGAGATGAACGGAGAGGAGAGGTGTAATCTGATCACCCTAC
Source organism: Salicornia ramosissima (assembly GCA_951394345.1). NCBI lineage: Eukaryota > Viridiplantae > Streptophyta > Magnoliopsida > Caryophyllales > Amaranthaceae > Salicornia > Salicornia ramosissima. Next base: position 25,891,300 of record OX596236.1, read on the forward strand.
TCAGAACAAACTGTGATATCTTTGCCTATGAGGCTAGTGACATGCCTGGTATAGACCCTGGTCTAATCTCCCATCATCCGAGTGTCCCACCAGAGGCAAAGCCTATCAAGCAAAAGAGGAGGAACTTCTCTGCAGATAAAAACAAGGCTGTCAAGGCAGAACTCAACAAGCTGATCAAGGCAGGCTTCATTGAGCCCTGCGCATACCCTGAATGGCTGGCCAATGTGGTCATGGTCAAGAAGTCCAATGGAACATGGAGAATGTGTTCACCGACCTGAACAGGGCCTGCCCCAAAGATTTCTATCCTTTGCCAAGGATAGACCAGTTGGTAGACTCAACCAGGGGACATGCTATGCTGAGCTTCATGGATGCCTACTCCGGGTACCACCAAATTTTCATGCACCCTACAGACAAACACAAGACAGCTTTCATCACTAGCTGTGGAGTGTTCAATTATGTCATGATTCAGTTTGGCCTAAAGAATGCAGGGGCAACATACCAAAGAATGGTGGACAGGGTCTTTAAAGACCAAAGAGGCAGGAACCTTGAAGTGTACGTGGATAACTCCATCATCAAAAGTGTACATGCAGCTCATCATGTCAAGGATCTGCAAGAAACCTTTGCCAACCTTAGAAAGCACAATGTGAATTTGAACCCCAAAAAATGTGTATTTGGGGTCAGATCAGGCAAGTTCTTGGGATTCCTGGTGAGTCAACGAGGAATTGATGCAAATCCTGATAAAGTAAAAGCAGCCCTAGACCTGCCAGAGCCCAAGTCAGTCAAAGACATTCAAAGGCTGACTGGTCGAATGGCAGCCCTGTCCAGATTCATTGCCAAGTCCTCTGATAAAACCCAGCCCTTCTTCAAAGTCCTCAAAGGTAACAAGCAATTCGCCTGGGGCGAAGAGCAACAAGAGGCCTTCAAGCAATTGAAGAGCCACCTTACAAAACTTCCCACTTTGGCCAGGCCTGTACCAGGTGAAGTTCTATACCTATACATAGCCGTGTGCCAAGCAGCTGTCAGTGTAGTACTTCTTCGAGAAGAAGGAAAAATCCAGCAACCAATCTACTTTGTGAGTCATGCCATGGTCTCAGCTGAGACCAGTTACCCCCTGATCGAGAAAGCAGCTTATGCAGTGGTCCTAGAAACAAGAAGGCTCAGGCCCTACTTCGATGCTCATGAAGTAGTGGTCCTCTCAGACATGCCCCTAGAAAAGTCACTGGAAAAGCTGGACAGGTCAGGACGAATATCAAAATGGGCCTTGGAATTGACTGCTTTTGGTATCAAGTTCCAACCTCGACATGCCATCAAGGCACAGGCCCTGGCCGACTTTCTTGTTGAATGCTCCTATCATGAGGAGGTAAAAGAAGCCCCTAGTCCATGGATTGTTTACTCAGATGGCTCATCTCAGCAGCAGGGATCAGGAGCAGGGGTAGTCATGATCTCACCAGAAGGAGATGTGATTGAATATGATTTAAGATTTCAATTCACTGCCACAAACAATGAAGCAAAGTATGAACCAGCCCTAGCAGGTCTTCAACTGTGCTCGACAATGAAAGCCGCCAAGGTCCACCTCTTTACAGATTCACAACTGGTTGCCAACCAATTCAATGGAGTATACGAAGCAAGGGAACCAGCCCCGATTGAATATCTGAAAGTGATGAAAGACCGGTCCTCTAAGTTAGAGGAATTTGTGGTACAACTGATCCCCAGGGAAGAAAACGTGCAAGCTGATGCACTGGCAAAGCTGGCCAGCTCCACTCTTCAGGAGCTGACCAGGAAGGTTTTTGTGGAGATCTTGCCCACGAAGTCAATAGAGCAAATAAAGGAGTGCACCTACCAGGTGGACTCATCAATATACTAGATGAGTGAAGTCATCCTCTTCAAAACAACAGTCCAGCTCCCAACTGAAAGGAGCCAGGCCCGAAAAATCAGAAGAAAAGCTACCAGGTATACCCTGGTTGATGGAGAGTTGTACAGAAAATCATTCACAGACCAGCCCCTGCTAAAATGTGTTGACACCGATGACGGAAACTATGTCCTAAGAGAGGTTCATGAGGGCATTTGTGGCCACCACATGGGAGGTAGAACCCTGGCCCACAAAGCCCTCAGAGCTGGGTATTACTGGCCAACCATGTTAGCAGACTCAAGGGCCCTGGTCAAGAAATGTTCAAAGTGCCAGAAGTTCTCACTAACCATATCCCAGCCAGCAAACGACCTCTGTACCATCCTCAACCCTATTCCGTTTGCTCAATGGGGCATGGACCTGCTAGGTCCTTTCCCCACTGCCCAGGGGGGAAGAGATGGCTGATAGTGAGCATTGACTACTTCAGCAAGTGGGTAGAAGCTAAAGGTTTGACCACTATCACAGAGAGCAACGTCAGCAGTTCATCTGGAAAAACATCATAACCAGATATGGAGTGCCCAGGTACATGGTTTTTGATCATGGGAAGCAGTTCGACAACGAGCCTCTCAGAGATTACCTCACCCAATTCCACATCAAATTTGCCTACTCTGCAGTATGTCATCCTCAGTCCAATGGCCAAGCTAAAGCAACCAATAAACAGATCTTAAATGCTTTGAAGAAGAGACTGGACGACAAAAAAGGAAGATGGTTACGAGAACTTCCCAGCACACTATGGTCACTGAGGACCACCTCTAGGGAATTCACAGGCAGGACACCATTCAATCTTGTCTTTGGAACCGAATCTCTGCTTCCTGTAGAGGTAGGACGCAGCTCTCTAAGGGTTCACCTCTATGAAGCCAAAACTAACGACCAGGTCCTCTCTGAGAACCTGGACCTGCTTAACGAGGTCAGGGAAGAAGCTGCAATCAGGCTAGCTGCTTATCAAAACAGGATAAGCAGGTATTACAACAAAAAGGTTAAGAACAGGCCCATCAAAACAGGTGACCTGTTCTTAAGAAAAGTTGTAGCTGTTCAGAAGGATAAAATTCATGGGAAACTATCAGCAACCTGGGAGGGTCCTTATCAAGTTTATGAAGAATTGTCCACATCAACATTTCGTCTCATGGACCTGAAAGGAAATCAACTCCCCAGCATATGGAATGCTGACCAGCTCAAGAAATACTATGCCTAGAATTTTATCCTAATTATTACTTCCAAAGAATTATTGTAAAGTAGATATGTACAAACAAAATTTCGAATATCAATGAAAATTCAAGTTTGCTCCTACAAGTCTTTGTTCAAAGGAATATCAAAAAGTCCTGGTCTGGTGGGAGCAGGTGAAAAAGGTTTGCTCTGCAAACACACCTGGTTCCATTCCTAGCCCAGTCCATGTATTTGTTGACCTAAGGTCAAAAATACATGCATCAAAAGTTCTGGTCTGGTGGGTGTAGGTGATAAAGGCTTGCACAGCAAGCACAACTGGTCCCATTCCTAGCCCAGTCCATGCAGGTCTTTGACTCAAAGTCATATAAAAGTCCATGCCCCTAACGATCTAGGCCTGGGTAGGGTAGTGCAAAGAGTTTGCCTAGCAAACACACTTACCTAAATGCCCTGTCCAGTCCATATGCCTATTTGGCCTCAGGTCATACAAAGGGATATGCCTCAAATGACCTGGTCCTGGGTAGGGTAGTGCAAAGAGTTTGCACAGCAAACACACTTGCCCAAATACCCTGGCCAGTCCATACGCCTATTTGGCCTCAGGCCATACAAAGGGATATGTTTCAAATGACCTGGTCCTGGGTAGGGTAGTGCAAAGAGTTTGCACAGCAAACACTCTTACCCAAATACCCTGGCCAGTCCATGTGTTCATTTGGCCCCTGATCATACAAAAATACATGCATTCACAAAGAGCAGTAAGCACAAAATTTCCAAAGCAAACCAACTTACTCAGCCACCCGTTAAAAAACTCTTGTAACCTGTATCTGGTCAGAAGGTCACTTTGTCACCTTCCAACCAGGGGGGGCAGAGAGTATACACAACATATATAGCACATATAAATATTTGCAGGGGCAAAAATTCTTACAAAAACCACATATTTATAAATGTCAAAATATCAACCAAATATTCGAAAGCAGAATAAAACACATCCACCCCATGGTGAATGGTAAAAAGTATCAGAAACATTATATAAAAATTTGGTACGAATAAGGTCGACGACCACCTGGCTCAAATATGCGTAAACAGAGGCCAAAAGAAATTATTCTTACAGCAGATGAAGACAATTTAAAATATAAAACCAAAAAGAGCTTAGAGGGCACAAGAGGACACCACGAACATGCTCCAGAACAGGCCAGCTAAAAGCATGACCAGATGTGCTAGAACAGGAAGAGGCACTCCCCTGGTTACCAGGTGATCGCCAAACTTCCTAGGCAGGGGGAGACCCCCTGCTATCCTGTTGATCAGGAGCACTCTGATCACCCTCTGGAACCAACCTATCCTAGCCGCCAGCTCCACCACTAACCTCCACCTCAGTAGTGGGGACATTCGAACTATGAGCTGCACTGTGGTGGACATCGCCTTGTGCAGATTGAGTAATAGCAGGATCAGCAGCTAGGACTTCAGGCTGAGCAGGCTCCTCTACAACAACTGGTTGAACAAGGGAAGGAGCTGGAGTATCCTCAGGTGTTGGAGTGGCAGGTGTACCAGGAGTTAAAGGATTTAAATACTCCTGGATGGAGGAGGGAAGCACTTCACCAGGGGAACTGAACCCTGGCCAGCTCTATAACTTTCCTACACCACCTCCCAATCCACATCAGGATATCTATGCTTGACACACCTGAAGGCAGACAACCAGACGTCAAAGAAATAATCAGTGAAATCCTGGTCTGTCCTGGTCAGGTGAGCCCTAGACTCCTGTAACGACCCGACTTTTTAGCTTGTCGATTTACGAAGGGAAGTCGACATTCGGATCATTACTTAATCATATTAACAATATATCAAATGAAATAAATGGAAGAATTGACTTTTATTAAAATAACTCCTAGAAACCATAATAAATCCAATATTCATTATTACATCATAAGTTTGGAAATACTGTCCCAACATGCTGGGATCGTAGAATAAACTAAGTAAATGTTTAAGTAGTTCTGGATAAACTAGAAAACTTAGAATAAATGCTAGAACACTCAAGCCCATCCGGCGAAGCCCGCTCTAATCTGCTGCAACATCACCTGAAACTGAGGGGGGGGTCCACCGTCAGTGGCGAGTAACTAGGCTGTCCCATTTAATCGAGGGACCACCAAACACATAATATCATAGAAAATACCATAAAAACTGTAAAAGATTTAATACATGCTTTACACAAAGATACACAAATTCCATATAAACGTACGTATAATAATACGTATAAAGGTACGTATAAAATACGTATACAGATACGTATAAAATACGTATAAATACCCCTGCAGAAATACAGTTAGAATACGTATAATTACGTATAAAAATACGTACATTCAACCCTGCAAATACGGTTAGAATACATACCAAATACATTCCACATCCGTATAATTATACATACACGTACATGCTCATAAATACCGAAATACACAGCGGAAGACTTACAATATGCTAAACTTATACTTTATACTATACATCTTAAATTATCCCAATCATTAACTTATACTTAACCCTTCTTAAATTATATCATTAACAAATCTTAATCATAATCACATTCCCTTCATCATAAATCTTATCTTAATCATATCATATCATGTCTTTCTTATCATATTAGATCATAATCTATCTTATCATCAATTCTTAGAAATCATCTTATCTTCATCTTATGATTTCATCTCATCAAATCGTATGATCCTAATATAATATCTTTGTTGGACCGGTCACTAATAACTCGTTATGGATCTCGTGTTTCACCATAACTCCCTAGAACATGCCGGGAGGAGCTCGTGTACCCAATCCCATAGCGGATCCCGTGTTTCACCGCTAAGTCTAAGCTATGGCCATAACTTCCTGGTAGCGACTCGCAGATACGGTTACCAGACGACTACATGTTCTAAGGTCAAACTACTCGGGGGAACTCATGTGTTCGTCCCATTGAGTAGTGGTTCTGACTTAACCCACTAATGACTCGTGTATCATACAGGTGGGTGTCCATATTGTATCTTATATCTTCAATTAATTTAATCGTATCATATATTAGGATAATACTAGGTGACCGTAATAGGAAATGAAATGTTCGGAGTCCCAGGAAAGAGAGGTGCGGCACGTATATTGGCCACCTTAAATACCAAGTCTTTCCTAGCCAGAGACCGAAACATAACATGTATAGCTATTACTCTGTTTCCTTTCTTATCCCTAGTAGTATCTTATGCAACTTTAAATCTTATAATATACTATCATATACTTATAATCCTATCCTTTCGGATACTAACCTTAATATCATATACTAACTTGTAGATATTATTATTAATAATTGTAATAGCCGAATACTAATAGTAATAATAATAGTCATATTATCTATCCCTTCACTTTACAACTTATCCCTGATAATTATTTTGTCCGTAACTTTTATTATTAACTATTCCCTGAATTAATAATAATCCAAAATTAACTAAAATTTGACTATTTCATATATCCCACACGGCAACATTAAAATAACAACAATAATTAACTATTTTCTTGAATTAATTTAATTAATCAATATAATTACAAAAAATTACCAAAATAAGATAAAAATCATATTTTTCAACAACGTTCATCAAGATTAACATAAAAATAATATTTTTAACTCTTCTTTTAATTTCTATACACTCGACAATTAGAAGATAATAACAAGATTTAATTTTTAATTCAAGATTAATCAATATAATTCAATACTATCAAGATTCATCATAAAAATCATATTTTTAGTTCCCTTTTAATACTTAGGTCACTCGAAAATTCAATAATTAATAATAGCATATTTTAATAATTCAATTGCCCTAATTTATACAATCTGATTTTTAAATAATTAAATTAAAAACGACCATCTAAAGATCTCTAAAAATCTGGAAATTTTTATGGGAGCTAAATATGGGTTCAAGGATTTACGTGCATAAATTTCTTCTAAAAATAACATCTTTTACTATTTTTAAGTGATTTTATAACTAACCAGTCAGATTAGGCTGAATTCGGTTTCAGAATTTTATGCCATATCAAACGATCTTTAAAAATTACGAAAATTTAACACAAGCTGTAAAACATTATCACTGACTTCCATATAAAATTTCGTAGCATTCCGAATTGATTAAGTACACTAATAAATTCGTAAACCTATTCTGGACAGTTTTACCGGTTTGAAAGATTAAATTTTTATAAATAATAAACGGACGAATTTTGCCACGAAATAAATCATGGTTAATAATCAAACAGTAAACCAGATACCATGAAAAATTCATCAAGAAATAACAAGATTTGATTGGTAAATAAATTCATACAAGATCATACATAAAATCAAGAAAATACATAAAAATCAATCAAGAAATTCATGCTTCATGCTCGACATGTTCATATGAAAACAATTTTAAACTTCCTACAATTTTCATGCTTCAATTCCTAATTAACTATGTGTTTTTCTACCCATAGATTAAAGAGGAGAGCATAGTTACCTGGATTCGCTATTAAAATTCCAAGGGAAAATGATGGCTCACTGTTTTTGAGAAGAGGAAGAAGGGGAAGAGAGAAAATGTATTTTAGGGTTTAGGAACAATTGCAAAAATAGGACTAACTAAATGATAATGGTCCTATTTATAGAAGAGAGGAAGGAAAAGAAATAAAAAAAAAACAAACCCTAATGCTACTAATGAAGCTGCCGTGAAGAAGGAGAAAGAATAGGGAGGTGGAGTGGACTTAGTTAGGTATGACTAGGCTAGGTTGAATTAGTTTAGGGCTTTAAAAACTAATTTAATTAAATCAAAAAATTAATTAACCAATTTAAATAAATAAAAACAATACTTGGCCCAAATAAAAAGAGGGGAGCCGGCCAAGTAGAAAAAGAAAGAAAAATTGGGTCTTTGGCCCAATTTGGAAATAAGAATAGGAAATACAAATTAAACAGTCCAAAATATAATGGGCCTTTTTGGACTAGAATTAAATAAATATAATTAATAACCGCGAAATTTTCTGGCCCAAAATTCCGGGTCGTTACACTCCAGCTCCCCCTCAAGCTCTTCCAGCTGGTTCTTCATCTTTTCTGTGCTGGCCCTAAGGGCCTGGATCTCCTCAGTCTGAGCATGGTTGTTCTCCTCAAGCTCCACCAGCTTCTCGTCTTTACTTCTTCCAACCTCCTCCAAGTCCTCAACCCTGGATTGAAGGCCTTCCCTGGTCTGGTCAGCTTGGGTTTTCTCTTCAGCAGCCTCAGCTTTGGCCTGCTCCTTCTGCTCCTTGGCCCCTGCAAGATGTTCCTGAGCCTCTCTTAGCTGGCCCAGGGCCTCATCCCTGGCCCTCTTAGTGTCAGCAATCTTCTCGTGAAAGGCCTCAAAGGCCCGGGTCTGTTCATTGAGGAGAGTCAGGTACTTCTGCTTGACAAAGACCACCTCCTCCTGCAGGCCAAAGGTCAGATAACGTAGGCCAAAGGTCAGAAATTCACTGGCCACCAACCCATACATCACCACCTGCAAGAAGACAACAAATCACAAGTCTCAGATGAAAGGCATAGCAAACTGATTAAAGTAAAAAGAAGTCAAGAAAACTTCATACCAGGCCAATCACCCATCTCAGGGTAATCCCAGGGTCTGCCACGGAGATGGAGGGCCTGTCCTAGGGACGCAGGGCGCGATGTAGCACTCCCCTGATGTACCTATCAGAGGATACACCAAGGGCAGCATCAAAGCTCCCCTCCTCAGGAACAGGGAACTCTGAGTCGAATAGGGCTGCCAACTCCGAGGGAAGATTGTATGATGGAAGTGTGTTGTGTGCTGATGGTGCTGCTGTTTGCTTTGTTGCTGTTGTTGTTGTTGCTGTTGGTTTTGTTGTTGGTGGTGTTGCTGTTGTTGCTGCCGGTGTTGTTGTTGTGGCTGTTGTTGGAGTTGTTGTTGCTGCTGTTATTGTTGTTGCTGTTGTTGTTGTTGTTGGGATTGTTGTTGTTGCTGCTGCTTTTTTATTGCTGGATCATTAGCTGTGGAGGCACCAGGTGCCTCCGAGATTAACTTCTCTGCCCCCACATGGGGGGCAGGGGTAACAGAGCTGACAGGACCAGCCATCTCAGCAGACCTCCCACTCCAATTGGAAAGTTGGGAGTAAGAGGGCATGCTAGAAAGCCCTGCCCTGTCAGAAGGATAGCTCCCCAAGAGGAACTCATCTCCACCAATAGGAGAGCCCAGGTCCCCTCGAGCCAAGTCATCCTCATGGATGGCCATGGCAGTATGAAGTCCAACTTCTTCCTGGACCCTCCTCCTCCTCCTCAGCCTCAAGGGCTCCTCATCATCCTCATCATCATCATCATCATCGTCGTCAACGGTCACGACCTCCTTCCCTTTCCTGCTTGCCTCCTCATCACCTGGAGACCTAGAACTCTTACCTTCTAGGGCCCGACCTTCATTGATAACCAGGGAAGACCCCTGATGTCTGGCCGCCGCCGCCCTAGCACTTCCGGCCACAGGAGGAGCCAACCCAACACTCCTCCTGGACCTCCTACCTGGTCCAATCACCAGCCTCGAAGCAATAGAAGAACGAGCCTCAACGTCAGCCTTGGGCCGAGGGGGCAGCCTGCTAGAAGCACCCCTGACAGCCTCAGGGTTGAACGGTACAAACCTGGGAGCAGGACGAAGAGGGAGACTCTTATCATTCTCCAGCAGGACAAACTTCATCCTGGCTAGAGGCTCCAAAGGGATAACCCTAGAAGGCCTCCCCTGTTCATCCACTCCCAGCCTCTCAAAGTCCACCCTCACCTAGGCCTCAGCTGCAAAAAACAGGTCAAAAAGAGGGTGAGACCAAAGCTACACCCAAAGTTACCAGAGCTCAAAAAGCAAAGAAGCACAGAAAAATAAATTCGAAAAGAAAACCATGCAGCAGAAAAGGGTAAAAAGAAACTACCTCTAGTCATTGGTAGGCCTTTTATGTCGTTTAAAATAAAAGACTTATCAAAAGTAAATTTCTCCTACTCTCCAATTACAACTAGTGTAAAGGGCAAGTAAGGTTCGTATCCACAGAGAACGGATTTATGTTGATTTAATTGTGTTAATATATATTTGGATTATTAAAGGGGAGAATCACTAATTCCTTAGTGATATTGGTAACAAGGGGGGGAAATTGGAGATTTTAGTGATAAAATAAACTAACAACTAATTGATTACGGGAAAATTCTAGTTTTAAAGAATCTTAGGATTCGGTTACAACGACTCTGACTCGGCTAATTGAATTAGACTCTCAATTACCAAACCATTTCAATACTCAATTAATTATTGACAAGAGTAAACTCTTGTAGTCCCCTTAATTAGCTAGACAAGATAAATCATAAATTGCCTAAAACCCTTAATGTTCAAAGAACACGCAGTGAACAAAAGCTTTAAGAACGGAGACACAATAAGAACGCAATTGTTTAGAGAATACGCAATAAACAATTAACGTTTAAACAAGCTCTACTAAATTGTTCACAATAAGAATACGCTTAAGCATGAACAAGATAGTTGCTACTCGAGGTTGAACACAATAATCGATTGTGTTCAAACCCTAGTAATGATTTTGTAAAATATAATAACAAGACAAAGATCAAGCTAAAACATTCAACAAAACCAATAACAATTCATATAAGAGCAAGTAAATAATTGAAGTAAAGAAATAGTTTAGAGTTAGAGAATCCTCACAAGGAGCCTTTTGGAATCATTGAAACCAATCCCAAGAACAAGTTTAAGCTACCATTTGCATTGATGAACAAATATTCTTCATTGATTCCATGATTAAATATCAAAATTACAAACTAAAGATTTAATAGTTTTTATGTAATCTAAGGAGAAACTAGAGAGAATTTAAGCTAAGGAACTATTTGAACATGAAAAACTAGATTTTTTACAATGAAAAATCACTTTTCTATTTATACTAAACTAAATTATAACCTAGAAATCAAGTGGATGAAGCCGCGTGCAGAACAGAGCAGATGGGCGCTGGCAGCGCCCCATAGGCGCGGGGCGCGCCATTCCTTGGAGGGATACTGTGATGGGGGCGCTGGGCGCGCTTTCTTCTTGATGCTCACTGCAATGGGGGCGCTGGCAGCGCCCTCTGAGGCGCGGGGCGCGCCCCTGTAGACTGTCTGTGCAGCTCGGACTAAAATAGCCATAACTCTCTTGTTCCTTAACGAAATAAGGCTTATGACCTACCGTTGGAAAGCTCTTGAAGAGAGCTACAACCTCCAATTTGAATCACATAAATCCAATGAGTAGATTGGGAGATATTTCTATTTGAATTTGGACTTACTGCATTTGGAGGTTCACAATAAGGCTTTTCCTTCCCTCTAATGCTTAATGATTTCTTTAAGTGTGCTTGGCGCATGATCAATGACTCCAAAAATGATCCTAATGATGTTTCGTAGCTCAAGACTACAAGAACACATAAAACCAAACCGCAACTACAAACTACACTTATCCTAAAAAGCATTAAAAACTGTAAATTACACTACAACTTTACATTTCAAGCCAAACTCTCGTTTAAACTCAAAAGTAACAAAATGTGCAATCTTATGCTAAACTAATTACATAAAGGAACTAAAAAGAAGTTAAATAACTCGTACAAACTTGACACATCAGTCATCTTGCAGCTGAGATTGGATAAGGCCAGATAAGCCTCGTTCCTAATCAGGTCCAGGTGAGGAAGCCAAACCACGGCCGTGGCACTCCCAGTGCTGCTGGTAGGGGGTTAGCAGCAAATTCTCTGACCACCGCCTGATCAGCAGCAGTCAGTGTCTCAAACCCTACCCACTCTGTACTCCTGGGCCTGGTCCATTCGGTCCTGGGCAGATACACATTGGGGTCACTGCTCTCCAGTGGGACCCCCAACCACAGAAACTCATAATACCAGTGCCCCATCTCCCTGGGCTTGGGATAGGTGGTAGCGTAGGTCTCATTGTCCTGCCTCAGGACTTCCACCGTCCACCACCCCTTGGGCACGTTGGACCCCCTGTATGGCTTGAGCCTATACATAGTCCTGAAAGCCCTTGAACTCAGAGGGAAACCCCTAAATTCACACACCTAGATAAACCCAACCAGCCTTTGAATGACGTTGGGCACCAGCTGTGATAAACACACGTTCCAGACCACTAACATCTCCACTATGAATGGATGCAGAGGGAACCTCACCCAAGAGTTCAAGTGGGCAAGTAAGACAGCGATGTGACCTGGCTCAGGGTCCCAGGCACAGGAGTCAGAGGAGGGAGCAAAAAATTGGTATCCGTCTAGGCCAGGGGCCAAGGCAAGGATGTTTGCCCTAGACACCTGGCTGAGCTGATGAATCTTCCCCAAGAAAGCCGTGGAGGGCCTGATATGCATGACCCCATAAAGAGCTTCAGGGTCTTCCCATCTCACCGAGATCCACCGTCCCTCAGCGTCTAAGTAGTGTTCTCTACCCACAGGACCACCAACTCTAATTTGGACCCTACGGTCCTCATTTCTAACAACTAGGGCCCTGCCCTGCTCAGGTTCTTGAGGGAGTTCCCTCTCCATCTCTTGAAGGTGTTCTGCGATGATGGCATCGCAGCTCACATCAGGACCATCGTCAAAAATTTCGTCCCCAGGCTCGTTGAGAGTCAAGGAGAACTCGGAGTTGGAAGGCTGTTCTGCCATTTTTGAAAGAGAAATTGAGTTTTTCGAAGGAAATGAGTGGAAGTAGAAGGCACGCTCAGAGAATTGAAGGGTGAGAGAGAAAGTGAAGAAATTGGGAGAGTGAGAAATTTTAGAATAAAATTCTGAAAACTCCTCAACTCCTCCCTTAAATACACCGTTCTCGCTCTGTCAGCCCACTAAACACGATGGTAAGTGGAGCAATTAAAGTCGCCATAACTGCTGTTCCACGTTCCTCAACTGTAAAAAAAAATAAATAAAAAATAAAAAAAGCACTCTTCAAATTCAAAAGAAGAAGAAGACTGTTCATAAGGTCCTGCTACTAGGGTCAGGTCCCACTCGACAAAATCCATAAGAATTCCTACTTAATTTTTATGGACTTGGGGGCCAAATTGATGGGGCAAAATGCACCCATTAGTTATTGGGTCAGCCACATAAAAAGCTAAGGCCCAATCCAGCCATCAAATGAAAGAGGCACACCACAAGGAAAGCCCATAAAATGGATCAGGCCTAAATGAAAGCTAAAGTCTGTACAGGGGACCTGATCACCTAAATCCACGCTCAAGCACCTACCTGGTCAAGATCACATCTACCAGGTCCTGAGAACAGCAGCCTGGTCCAGGTCCAACCTACTAGGTCCAAGGAACACCTACCAGGTCCAGGGTTACTGACCATGTCCAGCCCAGCCTACCAAGTCCAGTTCAACCTACCAGGGGCAGTTTTCCTCCTACATTCTCAAGGTACTATAAATACTCCATAACCGTGCATATGCAAAGGTATCCAAAAAATATCAAACAAACCTCAAACTTCTCCCTCACTTTCTCTCTCTACATTCTTACACTTTACTGACTTGAGCGTCAGAGAGTCTTTCCCCGGAACACCTCCGGGGGTAGCTCACATTTGTTCTTTGTGCAGATCAACAAGCACGTTCACATGGAATCTGGACTAGCTCTCGGCCCATAAAAACATTTACATTATTGTGACCCAAAAATCACCTCAACACCTAGTCTCCTCTCTCTATATATACACCCTCCTCTAACCTCATTCTCCCTAGGTCATACCTACATACAAGAAAGCCAGAACAACATAATTTAGCAGTCGTAAATCACACCAAAACAGCCCCCTAAACTGACTGGAAATAGTCGACAAAAGCAGCCGGAACCTGCAACAAACGTAATCTAAACAGACCCGCACGACAGCCGCACAACCACTTCACGCAGCCGCGAACATAGTGTAGAGACTGCAGTCAGCCGAGTCCCTACATACATTCCGGAAATAAGCAATTCAAAAGCCTTCGACGGGGGTTCCCTTTCTACCCGACGATTCGGTATGATTTCTGAGACCCTTAACCTTATTAACTGGAACTTTTGATTTACTAAATGATCTATGTTGCATTTTGCACATGTTTTGGCTCCCTGTTATTGTTCGTCGATCGTCATCATTTGAAGGTACTCTTATTCTAGTTTCATCTGTTAAATGGTGCACTACTTTGTATTTGTTTTGCCTTGAATTCTAGGCTTATGCAATGATTCTTATTTAATATAGTATGATAGCTTTAGTTTTGGTATAACTGTTGATATAGTTGGTTGGTTTGTTTGATATAATTCATTACGTAGTTCAATTGATATGGTGATAGTGATTTGATCTCATAGTTTACTTTTTTATTATTTTTTTTTATTTTAGGTTTATATAGGTTCATTTTGAGATTCATTTCATTCACTTTACTTATACATAATGCGATCCAATTATCACAAACCATGTATGCTTTTGGATGAAGTAGCATAATTCCTCCATTACATAGTTTCATTTATATATAATGTCAGATGCATACTATGTATTATTAGTTTGCGTGGTTCGCTGGCTACTTTGCAGCTCTTCGTATTGTAGCATGTTTCATGTTTTCTCCCTTTCCATATGTGTCTTATAATTTGTTCAAATAACAAAGTTATATACTGTTCTTTCTTATTACTCGTACTTCCTTCGTTCTAAAAGAAACGCAACAAACCATTTTTCACGCATTTTAAGGAAATGATTTAAGGGTGTAAATGAGAGAATTAATCAAAATAACGTTAACACAAGTAAGAATGATATTATAGGTTACTTGTCTTAAAATTACATATATTAATTTGATCGTTTAGACTTTTAAATCTATTCCTTAAAATGCGTGCAAATAAGTTTGCTGTGTTTTCTTTGGAACGGAGGAAGTATAATTTTTTTCGATAATTATTTGTGTGACTTTGTTTTATTTTACCAGATTTCGCTTGATATTATCTAATTTTATTATGTTATAATTGATTTTATTTTTATGTGATTTGATTTCATTTTATCTGATTTTATATTATTTGACTTGATTTCATTTTATCTTATTTTATAATATTTGATTTTATTTTATCTTATATATATATATATGAAAAGGATCAACTAAAAACGTTTTCAACCTAAAAACCCATACATTAGACACTTAAAGGGGTACACGTGTGATTACTAATGGCAATCTTTGTAAATATTAGTAACTTTCGCTAAAAACCATTTGTACCCTTTAAAAATATCTAATGTACCCCTGCGACTGCTAATATACTCCTTTAAACCATTTTCTGTTTGGTTTTCAACCATCTTTTGGTTTTTAGCCAATCCTTCCTCTGTATATATATATATATATATATATATGTATATATATATGTATGTATATATATGTGTATATATATATATATATATATTTTTTTTTCCCATTACTAATAGCTTGTACATATTGCAATTCTTGGACATTTTGGATAACTATGACATTAGGGACCTTTTTAATACGGACTTAATTCAAAGTGGTCACAATAACAGTCCTAATATGTAATAATTAAACCCCCCTTGTAATATGCGCTTTTAGGATATAATCGGAGATATCTGTGTATTCAGGAATAATAATAATACGACCACAGAAAGAGACCTAGTAGAGACCACTTACAAGCGGGCGGGCCCAATGCACGATTGGCTCGTAACATGTCCCCGAACCCATACTCTGGTGCACGACCATATGGGGCCAACTGCTCCTGGCATTGGTATTTCTTCGGTGTCCGTGGACCGTATAAAACGCACGGTGGCGACTCCTACTAGACGACATTCACGTGTGGCGTTAACGAGCATTCAAAAGAACTTGTGACGTAGGCGGCTGGGTAAAAACGACCCCTACAACGAGCGGCATGAGATCTCATGTTAGCCATTGATTTATCGATTGATCGATGCCTTCCCCTACGGACGGCGCCAATCTGTTTCTGTCTCAAAAAACTTAGATACGAAGAGGTAAAAATGATGAGATGGGGAGTGTCTCAATGTATGCTGACTAGATCTCTGATGAAGACTTGGTCACTATGGATTTGGATACTGTTGCTGACTGGACCTTCAATTCCCAAAGGAATGGGTCCTAGGTAGCATGGATACGGAGACAGGTACGAGAATGCTACAGGTACGGGATACGAGTATTAAAAAAATGTAGGATACCGGTACGACAATATAATATAAAATTATATATTAAAAAATAGAAAAAGTTCAACAACGTAAGAGCGAGTCGTATGTAAGGTTATACTCAATAAATTAATCATACAATTAATAATTTCTTAAGTTGAAGTTGAAAATTGTCTTATATTGCCGAAACGGTGATGTTATGGTGCTTTTCACTCATTGGCGAGCTACTTTTGAACTATGGATATTATTGGCTTTAAGTCTAAAAATGATACGCAAAATCGTATTAGGATACACCAAAATACAAAGGATACGGCTTGTCTTTACATGATCGAATACTCCAAAAATTGGATACGCCATAAATCGTATTGGATACACAAAATCCTGTATCGTATCGTGTATCGGTATCGGATACGGGATACGTGGGTAAAGTGGAGTGTCCATGCAACCTAGTTGGGCTCCAGCTGAGTGAGTCCTGCACAAAGAGTAAGGGTGACTGACCCGGGGGGTGAACCCATGAATTCCCCTCCGATGCCTAAGTCAGCAAATTAAGTAATATAGAGAAATGTAGAGAGAGATTGACAAGTTTAGAGAGAGAGAGTGCAGACTTCTATATTAGGAAAAAGTTACCTCGAATGCCTAAATGTAGGGTATTTATATGTGAGATTTTTGGGGGCTGATTGATAGCTGTTATGAGGCTGTCAATCAACTGACAGAGGGGAGATCACTACACCTGTCCTTTAGAGGTTAGATGGTGACATCTGTCCAAAGGATATTTTAGAAGTTTATTGGAATTCAGGAGGTATTTTAGTAATCGTGACTTTATTGGGCTTAGGGCCCAAACAACAATAATTACAATATTAGAGACATAACATTTTAAGTTACGTCGGTAAGTGTTTAAACCAACAGTAACAACTAGGGGATAAAAAACATAATTTTTTTAAAAAAATACTATTTTTTTTCCTTTTAAAAAAATAATAATAAAGTAAAAGTGAAAAAATCCCAAAGAAATTTAACAACAAACTTAACAAAAATTAAGTTTGTTTAGATTATCCTAACTACTACTTTTGCATCTAGGGTAACTAAATTCGGTTTATAAAGAGTTATTTTTTTCCGTTCATTCACTTTCTGATCTCCAATTGTTTTTCAAGTTCAAACATTAGAGTTGTAATCTCGATTGCTATAAATTCATTTCAATAATAAATAATCAAACACACCCATTGGATATTGTGAAAAGAGTTTAGGGAACTAAATAAGAAAATAGAAAAATATCATTAAAATAAATCCCGGGCCAAATCTTTTATCATGAGCTTTTATATGATCCAAGACATAGCTTGTAAAGAAGAAAAAACCATTTTTTTTTAAGGAGAGATGAACTTGGATTTGATCTCAAACTTCATAATCTGATCTATTGACTCAATACTTGTGTGTCAAATACAAATTAATATGATCGTATAAAAATAAAATCCGAACAGGGAGAACGAGCTAAGGGATCATCGCTTTTAAGCAACCTTTTATAATGTGAGTAAAGTGATACTTGTTGTAGAACCGAATCATCTTTGATTTTTATTTATACAGATGACATTAGTGGACCCCAACAAATGGCTAATTTCACATAAATATGGAGCTATCATTGCCTTACATTTATTGAGGAAGATGGATCGGGGAGAACCAAACCCGCAATCTATCAGTTATAAGTACACTAAAACACCACCAAATTAAACTTGATCCTCTAAACAGAAGAATAGTTAGAAGTGAAATGACATCAAATTCTTACTACAAAAAATACACTCTTTATTAAAAGTCACAAATCCTAATAGGCAACGAATCACAATGAAACATTCATCCAAGTCGAGGCATGGTCCCCAACCTAGTAAATGAATCGGATTTCATACACCCTAAGACATTCCTTAGGCTAATTGCTCGATCTCCTCAAAAACAGTAGCAATATTAATTAATTAAATGGTCACACTTGATCTAATTGACTTTACCAAAGTAACAACTTTCAACGAGAAATATATATATACTAGATTAGCATCCCGTACAACGCATTGTGTATATAGGGAAAAAATATTGTAGATTGAAATTTTGTCTTTTACAAAAAAAAAAAAAATCTATTTCAATTGAATGAAAATGTAAGAATAAAAAAAAAACAATAATATAATAATTATTTAGAAATGATTGTTTGAATATATAGATATGAAAAGAAAGTTCCGTAAAGAAAAAATAAAGTGTAGTGAAGAAAAAATAATAATCCCACCAATTACTATTTTCAAGAGTTGCATTTAGTGTAAGATAGTAAAAGTTTTTAAAAAAAAAAAAAATGACGATGTCACTTGTAGTTTTTGGTGGGAAAAAATTTGTTAAGAGCATGACATGTGAAATTGATGACATCAAATGTGGCCTGTTTTAGTAATTAACTAGTTTAGTCCCGTGTGTTACAGGATTTAGATAATTTTTTTTTGTAATTATTTAAAATGTTACTAATTATTTTGTATGTACAAAATATGATGACCTTATTAATTTTAAAGAATTTTTTTTTGTCAGCATTGGAACTTGTGAAATGATATAAATTAGCAAAAATGTAAATAAAATCGTCAATTAGTTTTGCAGGGAATTTTTTTTAATAAAAAAGTGACATGTGTACATGATGACTTATACAATACTTTATTTTAGTATATAGTACTAAATTAGTACCTGTGCGACGCACAGGTTATACAAAATAATGATAATTAATTTTACAATATAAAGTATCATTGAATCAACGCATTAGAAAATTTTTGACATAGTTGAATTAAATAAAGATTAACTTAAGATGCATGCAATGGTTAAAAAATATTTTAAAATTTAAGTAATCCGTAGCCAAATACATTATATAAATGATGGAGGGATAAATAAACATCTTGTTGTTTTTCAAAGAAGGAAAAAAATATCTGTTGTAAATTGAAATAACATCTATTGTAATAGTTCACAATTCCAACACTTATAATAATTTATTTTTTTAGTTTTTTTTTTAAAAGATAATGTCATATTTAATTTTGGAGGGAAAATTCTCATTGAGAATTTTACACGTGTCATTAATGATGCAAGCAATGTTTTATTTTAGTTTAAGTTATAGATAGATAGATAGATAATCTACACTTAAAAGGCTTAAACACTCTTGTTTATTAGCAAATAAAAATTACTAACTTTTGTTGCCATAACTCAAGGCAAACAAGTCACTAAATTTGCTGTGTTTTCCATGTGGCATTGCTTCAGTGATACAATTAGTATTCACAAAGTTGAAGACATTTGACAAGTGGCAACGTCTTTTTAGCCACATTGCTTCAATTTTACCTAATTAACCTCTGGACAATTGAAAAGTGGCTGCCTGTGATTGGCCACATCTTCTCTTCTTTAATCTATGTGATCCTCATTTGTCTTGTGGAAGATAGCGGGTGTTTTAATGAGTAAATCAATATCGTAAGAACACTTTGATATTAGTACAGAGTATAAACTATAAAGCCGAACATTGAGGTAGTTCATTGAGGATAACACCAATGACTTACTCCTCACGAGGAATGATAAACTGTTAGCTGCTAAATGTATTTAGCGGTTTTTGAATGAATGTCATAATTATTGTCCCGTGTAACGTAATTATTGTCCTGTGTAACACAATTATTGTCCCAAGGGTGTTGTTTATTATCCACGTATTGTTTTGTCTTCACTTGTACGCGGGACCACCTCCATTTACTTCTGATACAAATGCAAATTGGTTGGCTGAAAAGCTGCTAAATGCATATAGCAGCTAAGAGTGGAGACTTACTCCTCACTAGTCACTAACAATATTGAGGAATAGGGGAGTTGGGGTTACCTATGTTCCTTCTTAGGCTAGTTATAGATTGGTCCACTTTCGATTTATTTTCCGGCTTCTTTTCGCTTTGTTTCTCGTGCACTTATAGAAATATTCAGATCAGATTAGAATAGAAAAATTCAGATCAGATTAGAACAGAAAACTTCAGATCAGATCAGATCAGATCAAATCAGTTCAGATCAGATCAGATCATATCATATCATATCATATCATATCATATCAGATCATATCATATCATATCATATTAGATCTGACTAGATCAGATCAGATCAGATTAGAACATAAAACTTATAACTTTGCTTCCTTCTTAGGCTAGTTATAGAAAAATTCAGATCATATTAGAAAAGAAAACTTATAACTTTAATAATAACTACACTCAGAAAAAATTCAGATTAGATCAGATTAGTTCAGATCAGATCAGAGCATATCAGAAAATTTCAAATCAGATCATACCAGAATATAAAATTTCAGATCATATCATATAAGTTCAGGAAATTTCAAATAAACAATTCTTCCAATATTACCCTTACCCTTATAAAACCAATTACTTAAAAAAAAAACCCATCAAATCTCTCTCCTCACTCCACACTCCTCATACTCACTCTTCACGACACACAACACAACCCCCCCCCCCACCCCCCTTCGAAACTCCTCAATCAACTTCATCAAAGCACCAACTCCTTCAATTCAAGGCAGCAGCAGCACCACCACCATTACCACCAACTGCACCACGAGCACCCCACGACGGACTACAACAGGAGCCTCCACCCCGCAACGGACTATGCAACAGGACAAGCACCACCCGCGACGCACCGCTGCTGCAGGAGGACCACCACAGTAGGACAACCACCCAAATGCTTCCTCGCAAACGTCCAGGGAAGGAGGTCGACGGCGGATCTGACCGAAGTGAGGTTGCAGAGAAGGTAATTTCAGATCTCCTTCAATTTTTATTTTTATTTTTTCCAATTTTTCTTTTTCTTTTTTTTTTTGTGTTTCGGGGAATTTAAACCTATAATAAGTCTATAAGGGAATTTGATGAACTAGTGTTAAACTGAGGGGAAATTTTTCAATTTTGTTGTGTTTAGTTTGATGAACATTTGATGTATGCATCAAATGGAGATGATATATAGCAATTTAAATGTTTGAATGTTTAGGAATTTGGTATGAACTGAATTTTGTTACATTTTAATGATTTTTTTTATATTTTAGATGTTTTGATTTTTGTTACATTTTTATGAGTTTTGTTAATTTTTCGTACTTGTTGAATTATGTCACAAAATAAGAATTATTATGAATTACGTTGAATTAAATTATTGTAAATTGCGGTGAATATTGTGATAATTATTATTTAGTATTGATTAGAAATTTATGTTAATTATTTGAAATTTTAAAATTATAAATTTTTGTTATTACGAATTAATATCAATTGGTGTAATTGTTATTAATTAAAAAAATATTGACAAGTACGGTAATTATTATTACTTGGTTTAATTATTATTATTTGTCGGTATTGTCTATTATGAATTATTATAGATTGGCTTAATTATTGTTAAGTGGTACTAAATTGGAATTTTAAATTATAATTGGTGTAATAATTTTTAATTAGACATTATAAACAAAAATATTCGAAATTAATAAATAGTGTAATTAATTTTAATTAAAAATTATTAGTAATTATAATAAATTGGTGTAATTGTTGTTAATTAGAAAATTTTTACTATTACGATAATTATTATCAATTGGTATAAATGTTATTAATTGGTAATAAATTACAATTTTTTTAATATTATAAATTGGTGTAGTTAGTAATGTGTATATTAGGAATGTTTAATAATTATTTGATTTTTTATATATTATAAGCCTAATTAATAAGTATTAATTAGAAATTTTTGTTGATTAAAAATTGATTGTAATTATTATTAATTAGTTGAATGTATTTTTCAATTACACTCGGCTTGTTGGGGACGACTCTTCCCCACTGCACCCTAACACATGACGCATCCTAGCCTCTACTAGGAGGAGGGTAGGCAACGCGTCTTCATGTTCGTTCCATAATGCGTCTAGTGGGGAAGGTCGTTCGACTGACGCGGCCGGTGGTTCGAATGTTGACGAGTTTGAGTTATCAACGTATGAGCTTGAGGCGATATTACAGTCAAGGCCGGATCAGTTTGATGAAGAGATTATTCCCGATGATCATGGGTTTCCCGAGAAGGAGGGTGACGAGGAGGAGGAGGTACACCAGGTCCGCAATGTCTGCAAGGGCAAGGGCGGACGATTGGTGCGGTCTAAGGGGTCATCATCATGTACTCGCGGACAACCGAAGAGGAAGACAGACGATAGATGGTGCCGTCATCCCGAGCTATGCAGCTCACATTGCCCTCACATTGCGCGACATATATGGGTTGGTGACGACAGGGGCGTGTTGGACTGTCGCACTCGACATCAGGCATGCTCGAGATTGATTGAGTGGGCGGATGAGTTTCGTGAGGCCGATCCATCTGCACAACGTCCACATTGGGATCGAACCAGAGAGCAGGTGGACGTTGGCAGGATTGTATCTGCAAGTGGGTTGCTTGACTTGCCGAGGCTCTATTACACACATATTGATGCTCCACTAGTGTCGGCGTTCATGGAGAGATGGCAGTCGGACACGACCAGCTTCCACATGTCGTGGGGGGAGATGTCAATCTTTCTCTATGATGTCGAGTTTATTATGGGTCTGCCTATTGAGGGTCGACTTGTTGATGGCGTGAGCACGCGTTTTCATAGTGTCGTCCAGGGCTATGCAACTCTACAAGACGTGGCCGAGATCCTCGGACTGCCACAAGATGCCATGGAAAGGGACGAGCAATACAAGAATGGAAGTGTGTATACAGAGTGCACCTTCAACCTGTGTCAAGCTGTAGAAGTACGGGTTGCTTCAACACGAGCCATAGGGTGGATGTTGTTGACTCTTGGATCCACGATCTTTGTGGACAAGAGTGGTAACCGGCTCTATCTCTGCCTTATCACAGAGCTTATGGATGAGGCTTCCATTGGGAAGTACTCTTGGGGGTCAGCGACATTTGCGTATCTATGTCACCAGCTTGGCCAGGGCAGTCGACGGCGATGCAAATAGTTGGCCGGGTGTCTAACGTTGCTACATGCATGGATTTATGAGTACTTCCCATCATTTAGGCCAAACCGATGACTTCTGCCTCCTCGTATTTGGATCCTAGTTGTTCTCAGTGGGATGTTCATATGGAGCCGAAAACCCCTGCCCACCTTGTCACAATTCGTAGCAGGATCGACAACATGACCGTCGACCAGGTAATATTTCAATTTAATATTTCTTTACTTTTTCCTAATTCACTCATTGTTATTAACCTTAATGTTCTTTGCACGCAACAGGTGTGTTGGTTACCGTTCGGGGATGACTTTGGTACCCGTTGTCCTCGGACTTTGTTCACTGAGTTCATCTAGCACCAGTCCACCATTGAGCCGTACATGCCATACAGATGTCTTCGGCAGCTCGCCTTCATGCAGGGTATACCCCCTTGCATCCCTAGACCTATCTCGGTGTATCGGCCGGAGCATCCGAGGCACTACCATGTTCAGTGGCCGCCTACATCGATTAAGAATACTTTGGACACTTTCCCCATTTATAATTCTCTTAATCCCTGTGCCTTATTAGATTATTCCGAGTTCACAAACGTGACGAAGGAGGGGTATGACACGTGGTTCGAGACGTATTCACACCCGTAAATCGTGAACGACAAAGATCTGATCCCGAACGCGGGACCGGACACGACTGTACCGGAGCATGTAAGTACTTTTACACACCGTATTTAATTTTTGTCTTATTTTGTTGCAATTTATACATAAGTTAACAAAATTTTTTATCTTTTTACAGTAGATGTCCTCCATATTAGAAGATTCGAAACTGCTGTGGGATCCTTTTATTGATGAGCTACCAGAGCATGCACTGGGATAGACTGAAGTTCGGTCTCCTTAGATTGAGAAAAGGGTTTGATGAATACGAGACACGTGTTGGCATCCGACGACGTGTACCTCGAGAGCTTCCACCTAGTTTGGGCGATCATGTATAGTACTTTTTTTTTAGTATATAGTATTAATCTTGCGTTGACACCATGACATCAACGAACCCTAAATACGTTGCACCCATGGAAGAAACGTGCCAGAATTACGTTTCCACCATTGTGGAAACGTGTTAACAACACATTTTCCACCATGAGAGAATGTGTTCAAAACACATTATTACCATTGTGTCAACGTGTTCAAAACATGCTAAACCCATTGGAGTAAAGTGTTTAAAACACGTTATACCAATTGGAGTAACGTGTTCAAAACACGTTAGACCCATTGGAGTAACGTGTTTTATAAACACGTTACTCCAATTCGTAGTAACGTGTTCAAAATACATCAAAACCATAGGAAAAACATGTTCAAAACACGTTAATATATACCATAGGTGTAAAGTGTTGAAAACATGTTATATCTATGGTGGTAACGTGCTCATAACAAGTTTCCTCCATTGGAATAAAGTGTTTAAAATACGTTGCTGGCATGGCAGTAACGTGTTGAAAACATGTTATTTCCATGATAACAACGAACCTAATTCACGTTTCTGGAACGTAACGTGCAAACAATTCTTAAAAAAATATAAATTCAAGCAACTTAAAAAAAATCATACTTAAAAGAATTTTTTTTTTAACCCAATTCACGTTTCAAGCAACGTAACGTGAAATTTTTGTTTATTAAAAAAAATCATACTTAAAAGAATTTTTTTTTAACCCCCAACATGTATCTCAGTTTCTAAAATAAGCCCCAGTAACCTTTTTTTTATTTTATTAAACCCCCATTATCTACCTTAACGTTATCTTTGCACCCCCATTTGAAAATTTCGTTTGTTTTTTGACATTATGTGGGCCCCACTTCTAATATTTCCCTCACTTATTAACTGCCTATTTATTGCAATGAATTGCAAAACACCTTAACAACAAATGCAACGTTGAAATTGAAAAACAACCCAAAAAAAAAATCAACTTCTTCATAGCAGCTCTTAGCAACTAGAAAATTGAAAGAGGAACAAAGAAATAAGAAAGAAACAAGTAAAGCATCACAATTCTCTCAATTTAGGGTTTGTAATTTGGGATTTTTCAATGTTTTGAGGTGGGAATCGGTTTCTAGGGTTCTAAATTATCATGCTTAATTGTTAATTGACAATATCTTCTTTCCTTTTTCGCCCATGCAATCATTTCCTTCCTTTTTGGATTTTTGCTTCAATAATTCCACGATTCAACTGCGCGAAGTATGTTCTTCGAGGGGTTTATACAGAGAGAATGGTGGTTTGGAACAAAGTGAGGAGAGAGGAGTTGTTGAGGGTAATTTAGGAGGGAAATGTTACAACTGGGGCCCACAAAACATAAACAAATAGACAGAATTTTCAAATGGGGGTTGAAAGATAACTTTTGGGTAGATAATGGGGGTTTAATAAAATTAAAAAAAAAGTTACTAGGGGTTATTTAAAAAACTGAGATACATGTTGGAGGTTAAATAAAAAAAAAATCCTACTTAAAAATACCTAAAGAATAATTCAAAGTAATTATTCATGGGCAAAAAATGATTAGCATACAAATTTATAAATATAATTATTTACTAAGCCAAAAAAAACGTAATTAACAAGTAAAAAAATTAACATTGATAAATTTACCTCTCCAACATTCACCTAATCATTGTTGTGATCCGACATTTTGCTTCTAAATAAAAATATAAATTAAACTCAGTTAAAAAAAAAATTGAGATGAATTTCTTTGTTTTTTTTTTGTTTTTTTATTTTGATGCAAGAAGTGAATTTCTTTGTGAAGTGAATGTTTTTAATGTTTGAAGTGAATGTTTTTTTTATAATGAATAGTGTTGTATATGTGTGTGGGTTTTTTTTTAATTAAGTTTTTTTTAAACAAATCACACCAATTTGCCAAGTGGGAGAAGGGTGACAAGTGGTCCACCATCCATGTGAAACATGAGGCGTGGATATTTATTAATTTTGTTTTTTTTTTATAAAGTTTGTAAAGAGGGAAATTTAAAAGGTAGGAGAGGGTGAAGGGAGGGGGAGGGGAGTTAGTTTGGGTTAGATAAATAGGTGAGGGTAGTTTAAGAAGTTGAGGTTAAAATACGGAGGGTATTAAGTAATTTTGGGCGGTATTTAACAATTGAGTAAATAAACGCACCCTAAGTATAGGAATACTACTCCTATTATAAATGAGTAGTTGTAAATAAATCTGTTCCTTGTATAATTGACAAATCGGTCGGTCCAGTTGATTTCGATCTGTCAAAAACGGGTTTTGTTCATACCGAATTTGGATTTCAGGTATAATCTTAGGCTTTTTAACGGGTTTTGTGTTAATTTTCTTGTTCATGACCCACTTTTTTCGGGTCGATTTTCAGGTGACCAACGAGTTGGGTTTATTCTTCCAAGTTCTAGTTTCTATTAGTGTATGTTTATGACATAGGGTACTAGACTACTAGCCTCCTTGGTAGCACTGTCAATTCAGGTCAACAGTTTAGTTTTGGTTTTAACCAGTCAGTTTGGGTCGTTTCAGTTCAATTAATTTCAGATAATTTTTTTTCTAGTTCAGTTCAGTTAATTTTGATTTTAGTTCAGTTTTTGTACGGACATATTTCAGTTCAGTTCGGTTTCAGTTAATTGTTCAGTTTAATCAATCAGTTAAAAATTCGATCGTGTGCAATTCAGTTCAGTTCAAAATGTCGACAGTTCAATTCAGTTTTGGTTACAGTTTTTTTTCGGTTAGTTTTAGTTCAGGTCATTTGAGATTATAATTTTGTAACTCCAAATCAGCCTTAAGATAGACATTCAGTAGGAAATATCCTACCGCTAGTCGGTCGCATGCAAATGTGTAAAATTTGTCGCAAATCACCTACCCATATTTCCAGTAGGAAATTACCAACCGCATTTTCGGTTGGAAATGTTGAGAACTGCGATAGCAATCGCAAATCACCTACCAATATTTTTTATTTTTCGGTAGGAAATTACCTACCGCTAAAAGTCGATAGGAAGTGTTGTAAAATGCGGTAGGTAATTTTTCAGATCGAAAATCGGTAAGAAATGTACAATTAGCGACAAACGTATTTCCTACCGCTCAATACCGACTGAAAATCGGTCGGAAACATGATTTCCAACCGATTTTTCTACATTTCCTACCGCTCAATATTGTATCATTTTTGATTCAGCTTAATAATATTCAAATTAAATTAGTTTCAAGTCATTTTTAGTTTCAGTTAGATCCAGTTATCATCTTTTCAATTCAGTTCAGTTATTTTCAGATACCCGATTTTCAGTTCAGTTCAGTTATTTTCAGATATTTAGCAGTTAACTTCAGTTTCAGTTGGTTTCAGATCCAGTTCAGTTTGATATTTTTCAGTTGACTTTCAGTTATCAGTTCATTCAGTTCAGTTCACTTTCAATTTCAGGTAATTTCAAATCGACCCAAAACAGTTCAGTTTAGTTAAATTAGTTCTGACCCAATCTAACAACACTATTCCTAGCTGTGGCTCCCCTCTCCAAAAATAAAAAAATAACGGAGTAATAGAAAGAAACGAGTTTTCAAGAATGGCACGTTAAGCATCATTAAAAGGAAACCTTCGTGCCATTGCTGCTCTTACTAGTTACAATCCTTGAATCAATCAACATTCATTACATCCTTGAGCCTCCCATATTGCAGCATTGATTATTTTAGTAGGAGCTTTAACAAGAAGCATCAATTAGGTTTTGAATTAATTAATCTTAATTCTCATTTCCAAGAATCCACATTTGCTTGAGATCTGGACAACACAACCTTGCAATGGCTTGGCGATGCTAGTAGGAAATGCAAAAAGGTCATGCTTTCCTCATTCTCTACATACCCTTTTTGGAAAGAGGGGTTTTAAGGCTTTGGGATTACCAAAAATTGCATCATGAAAGTTGAAATCATCAAGTTGCATCTAGTGTTGCACTAACAATAACATGGAATTTTGGGTAATCTACTATGTGAAGCATCCAATCAAAGTGAAAGGATTGAATCACCATCAACTATGTTACTCTGTATAAGACAAATACATGTATATATACTTGTCAAATTAGGCAACTTCAAAAAAAATATGGGGTTGTTTGGCAATTAGCTGTTGGTTGTTAGGTTTGATTGACCCATTTAGTTGGCATATTCGATTGGCTGGAAGTATTATTTGTGTATGACTTTGCACTTTAATTTGGTTGAAAAGTATTCGGATGAGATTCAACTCTTCCTTTGATGGCGATGATCCATGATGGTGGTCATGGTTATGGCCTGTACAAGGGAAAAAACAGTGAGCTAACCCCGAGGTGTCTCCAGGGATTGGATAGACCCTCAAATGCCTAAGTTAGAAATGAGGATTCAATTAGAGAGACAGACAGAGAGAAGTATTTTGTAGGTGGAAAAGTGTGTACCTTATAATGGTGAGATCATCCTCTCTTTATAGGGGATGATATTGGGGGTGGGCGGCCTGCTTAAGGTCGTTAGGGACACGTGTCGTGCTGGGACTGGCAAGGTCAATATGAATGTCGAGTTGGTTACAAACTCGAGTGGGTCCTTAGATGGATGTCACTTGTACGGTTCTCTCTACTTTAGTTAGTTAATTAGTTTGTTAGATAATAGGGTCCATGCAATTGAGTGGTGTCCTAAATGGGCGCCACATAAGATGCTTAAAATCCTTTTTGGACTTTTCTTGTCGCTGTTAGGACGACAACTTCTGGATCTGCCATCTTTGGGATGGTGGTTTGGGTCTTAGTGTGTTGGCCCTGGGTGCTAGCCTCAAACTTTGTGGGCCGACACCTTCTGGTGGCAGCGTTATAGTTCTTAGACATCTTGGTGGGGATTGCAGTATGTCGTCAATGTACCCTAAGACCCCATACAAAAAGGGTTTTGTAAAATTAATTATGGCTGTTAGCAGTTTATATGAGACTTTATGGGCCACAACAAGCAAAAATTCAATGCAAAAGGTTACTCTTGGCGATCTTTTCATTTTGACTTAAAATCCAACTTTTTCACTAAACAAAAAGCTATGTTTTGTCATTGTTTGAGTATATTGAAAAGCCAAAAGCCACTTACTAAGCACACATGTGTTTGCCCTAAAATTAAAATAATGCAGTCTCAAGTACTTACATGTCAAACTGTCTAGTATTTCACATAGGTTCTTGAGGTAAAAATGATATAACTCTGTGGTCCCGTTTGATTGTTGGTAATGAATTGTGCTAATAGTAATGGTAATGGATTTAAAGTGTTATTTTCTAAGGAAAATTTTCAAAATCTCCATGGAAAATATATTTGTCATTCCCAAATTTGAAATTTCTTCTTATTTTCCATTACCATCCATTTCCATGTGGAAGTGTGGTATTAGATGAGAATGGATATTTGTGAAGAAAATTAGATAAAATGGAGTAAAGTTAGCACCACCATGGGAATGAATTTATAACCGGCTACCAAACGGGCTGTGTATGGATTTAGAGATGCAACTAAGGATTATATTGTGATCCATGTACCTTGTAAATGCTGTGAATTGTGATATTTAGAGTAACCCCACCACATTAGTATGATACATTGTGTAGAAAATATACAAACATAAAATAAGCAAAGGAGCTATTTAGAGTAACCCCACCACATTAGTATGATAGATATGAGTATGAGACAAGAGGTTGAGGGGGGCCTTAACTTTCCTGCAGACAAATTGATGTTCAAATGCTAAAGCATGCTTTAAAGCCATCATTATAGGAACAAAGAAAGAAGCAATTCAAGCATGGGATAATAATTTCTACAATTTAATCACCACCCACAATTCTTATTGTAGCAAAAAAGAAGGCCATGTAGGTACATTCACAAAACCAGCAACTAACAAATTAAAAAAGGGGTTTGAATTGCTTATCTGATCTTCACCAAATTATCAACACACTAGCTAGCTAGTTCATATAACAACAATATAATACTCTAATAATAATAATAAGATTACACCACTAATCAACTTTACTAAAAACTAGTCATATATAGTTCTATTGTGGTTCCTATTAATCTTCGCTCCATCAATCTTCCAAAGGTTTTTGCCGGATTCCGGTCTAAGAGAGATTTCAGAGAAGAAAAGCATGGTTTTAGAGTGACAGAAGTTTCAAATTTTGAATATCCCAGAAAATAGATATTGTTTTGTAGGGAAAAAAAAATTATGGTAATACAATATATACATATATAGTATAGCTTGTATTTGTTTATTATTAGCAGAGTAGTTAGTACTAAACAGAGTGTAGTGTGCTTGGTGCTTCTAGGGTTTGAATATCTGATTTTTTTTTTTTTTTTGGGGGGGGGGGGGTTAATTTTGGTTAATTAAATGCAAGT
Source organism: Salicornia ramosissima (assembly GCA_951394345.1). Classification (NCBI taxonomy): domain Eukaryota; kingdom Viridiplantae; phylum Streptophyta; class Magnoliopsida; order Caryophyllales; family Amaranthaceae; genus Salicornia; species Salicornia ramosissima. The sequence continues at coordinate 25,921,747 of OX596236.1, forward strand.
TGGAGGGAAAAGTGCCATGTGGTGAGCTCAGAAGAGTTCACATGGCTTCTCTTACTCCAAAGTCTTCTCCTTAAAAAAAGCTATAAAAACTAGGTTCCTGAAAATACCTGGTTTATGGGTTATTATTATTCATCAACAGAGAATCCTATCTGATCTAAAAGAATACAGAAAGCCTAGCTATCTACTTCTTTAAAAACCCAATTAAAAAAAACAACAAAAATCAAATCTCACTCAAGTTTCTGTTAGTAAGTGATTATAGTTAAGAACAAAAATGGCAGCTTATAATTATAGTATATCATGTTTACTAAGAAATCCATTTCCATTTTCATGGGTATTAGCAACAGCAGCAGCTCTTGGATGCTTGCTTCTTGCAATTTCTCATTCTCAGGGTTTTGGGTTTCTTACAATATTCCTCACTTCATCAGTTGCTATATTATTATGTCCTGTAATTCTATATAACCACAAACAAGTAGTCTCTACTAGCTTGGAGCCATTATTATTTTCAACTGCAGAAGAACATGATGAATCACCATTAAAGCTAAGAAATCAGCAGCAAGATGAATATGAAGAAGAAGAAAAGGAAGTAAAAGAAGAAGAAGAAAGCAATAAGAAAGCAGAGGTGCTTCTGTCAGACAGTGAAAGTGTTGAAGATCACACAACATCAAGTGAAGATTACTCAGAAAATGAAGGGTCAATCTCAGATGAAGAGAGTTTGATTGAAATAGTGCTTCCAAGAGGTCAGTATAATAATAATAATAATAATAACAACAATAATAGTAATAATGGGGTTCAGCAGAAATGGAGTGACTGCTCTTTACAGTCTCATTTCAGACACCAGAACTGGATGGAACTTATGCAAACTGAATTATTTAGTGATGAAAATTTCATTGAAATTGATCTTTGTATGGGCTCCATCAAATGTCCTAGGTTTGAAATTCAAGCTTGAATTTTTATTCTTATACATATCATACATTATTATTAATATTAGTATTTTGGGTTTATTTTATTTTATTTTTTTTAAAAATCCTTTAATGGGTTTTTTCCATCCTCTTGTTGACATAAATCTTGTGTTAATTATGATTTTGAAGGATGTGCTTTTGATTATATTTGTTGTTGCATTCACCTTGGATGCCATTCTAAGCACCAAGTAGTGTTAGTATTTGACTATTTGATAAATCTTACTGTGATTATTTAAGTAATTAAACTCTGACATCATTTTAATTTCTGTTTTGTATTGTATTGAACAAACTAATTCTTGATCTTTGCAAGGCTTTGTTTTCTATTCATATCAGAGTGTCAGACCTTTTTATTTATATATATTAATAAATAGTTATTAAGAATTGTTCTGAATGATTCCTCCTCTTCCCATAAATCCTTGGTATCCAATGTAATTCAAAGGGAGGTAAAAGGGAATAATGAACTGATTGATATTGACTCACTAAAAATTGATATGGGTACATTTTTTGTGAAAGAACACATGAAAATACTCTCACATTAAAGTATGCCCATATCAATTTTAGGTGTGTCTTTATCACTTTCCAATAAAGCATGCTTCAAACTGTTCATCTAGATCGCAAAAAAAAAAAAAAAAAAAAAAAGAGTACGAGTTCACATATAATACGGGTACAGGAAAACGTTACTGAAAAATTAAGGATACGAGTGCGTGAAAGTGAATAAAAGACGGTTACAACTACTCCCTCCGTTCCGATTTACTTGTTAGTTTCACTTTTTGAGTCTATTTTATATGCAAGGGAATAAAATATGTACGAACCAATAATTTATGAAATGATTGACATAAAAAAAAGGGTATTAAATGAGAAGGTGAAAAAAAATAAGGGTAAAATAGAAAGAAATAATAATGAAGGAAAATAATAAAAATAAGGGTAAAGTTATAGGGACTACTCCGTTTGTCCCTTTTTGTTTGCAACATTTACTTTTCACATCTTCAAACACACAAAATTAAATAAAAATATATTTATATACATATAATAAAAAATTATAAAAATTATATATTAAAAAAGTACACATCGAGCCGAATCAAACAAGATATCATTTGACTATATTTTTTCTTATGTATATAAAAATAGAGAGAGTCAAAGTTATCCAGTAAATAGTGACAAAAGTCGGATTGTTGCAAAAATAAGGAGACGGAGGGAGTAGTTGGTACTAAAATTTGTGTAATGATCACAAGATAAAAAAAGAAAATGTAACAAGTTTGTAGAAATTTCAGACAAATGGATGGATTTGAAACTAAAGACCCTTCTAGTACAACCAGTTGCTAGCTTACTACTTAGGTGACATCCATCCTCAGCCCTCACCCAATGCCAATGGTTAAAGATTATTTCCAAATATCAATAAGATAATTAGCTTTACAATGTAAATAATGAGTTCTATGGAAGGATTGTATATGAACAAGCATGAATGGCACATAATAATAGAATGATTGAATGAATATGACAAGATGATCCAAGGGAATTGCAATTGGATTAACTCATTCAAGACAAAAGGCGAGATTGTCCCCAAACTTGCCAACATGGGTGCTTATAAGTTTCAAGTCACCGGATAGGATGAGTGGATATTTCAATTAGGTAATCGTACTCGTATCGGATACTGATACGATATCGGTACTTTACCAGCACCCAATATTTTACTCTATTTTTTATTATATTTTTAAAAATTCTTTTACCTTATTTTACCAGTTTTTCCATCTTTCTATTGATCTTTGAAAAGAGATCATTTTACTTGTTTACTTATGTTTTTACATTTATAATTCCATGTTAAATTGAAGATTTCCGTAATATTTCATATAATTTTTTTTATATACTTTATGTACTACTTTTTCTATTCGTAGCCGTGACCTTAGATTCATAAGTGACGTATTAAATATCCGTTCTCGAACATGTACCCGTATTCATACAATTTAGGTCACTAGGTGCATATGAAAATTGATTTCCGCACCTCAAAATTGATTTCCACACCTCAAAATTGATTTTCACACTCCCATTTTTTATAACACCGCGCGGTTTTATGACTTCATAAAATAGCGCGGTGTTATTAAAAATGGGAGTGTGGAAATCAATTTTGGGGGTGCGAAAATCAATCCTCCGGGCATATTAGTTTCAAATAAGGCCGGGCAATGTTATATGCCTATATCTAACCTTATGTAATTAAGCATGTAATATATATATACTACTCCCTCTATCCACACATAATTGCTCTTAGGCGTAAGGGCGCAGGGAACTGGAATTGTGAAAATTGACTTTGACACTATTTACATTGTTACTTTGACCTTGTTTAATTTAATATAGGAAATAAAAAATCATGTGGGATCTCGTTTGATTCATCTCGCAGCCTACTTTCCAAATACATAGTTTTAATTTATGATTTTTTTTCTTATGTATAATTAGGGATATTAATATTTAAAGTTATTTCTCATGAGATGTGGAAAAGCAAATTAAACAATTATTTTTGAATAAAAGGAGTACTTTTTAAAATGGTCAAAATTTAATAATGCATCACAAAATTGCTCGTCAATCGGTATTATAGTTATTTAATTTTGCATTTTCTATTAATTGAAAACATCCAATCAGGTTGCAATCAAGCTTGAGTTAACGGACTTTAAGTTTTGATCAAATCAAATAGAAAAAGATCTTAACGTTTGTTTTGCAAGTCGGGTCAGGATCTTAAAGCCTTATTCCACAATAACTTCGCATACAATAATTTTCTATTGGTTAATTATGTGAATCTCAAAATTTCCCTATATTTTTCTCCTTTCTTAATCCCTTTTATAAAATCTCATTGGTCATTGTATGTGAGGACTACATACAATGATTGTATGTGTATTATCTCTCACGAAATAATGAGTAAATGTGTATACTACATAGAATAATAATGCTTATCTAATCACTAGCCCAAAGCAAATTCCAAAGGGCAAAATCATTTAGTAGGAACTAAAAAAGGTATAAAATAGTAGCTTCACCCCAATGACATGTAATTTAATCATCAATTTATACAAAAAAATAATTATAGTATATGCTATACATATAACATTATCCTACATTAAAAACTAAAATCCTCTTTACTAACAATGAGAAGTGTTTACCAAGTCAAGGAAAAGAATTCCCCTAGAAACAGTCAAGTTATTGAATGATATATTTTTTTTTTTACCTTCTACTTTCTAAGTGGGCATGCATCCATGGACCACAATTTTGAAATCTGCAAAAGGAAGTAAAAAACACTTTAACAAATTCTCCTTTCTTTCAACTCAAGATTTTTTATAAGTAAATTTATGTGACAACTTACAACTCAACATTTTAGAAAGCAAGTGTAATTGAAACATCATATGCCAAAAGCATTGTAATAGAAACATCATATGCCAAAAGCATTCATGTCCATCTATCTATAACTATTACTAAAATAGGCTGTTGTTGATAGTTAACACTATTGATGGACACGATCTCTTATGAAATTTTTTCCCTTCAAAACAAATAATGACATCATTTGTTATTTCAATTATTATATTCTCTCACAAATTTTAAAACTTAGTAAATGTTTTTTCCTCCCAAATAAATTATGACAAACATTATTTCTTTCAATTTTTTTATTTCAAAGTTAAATAAATGCTTCATTTAAAAATTAATGACATTAGAAGTACAATTTTTTACCACACATTTGATGATTATTTAGAAAAAATTACTTAAATCAAGCAATACACGGAGCTAACCTAATTATATAAAAATCACGAGAACTCCTCAGATTTAAAATCTACATTACACTTTTTAGTACAAAAAAATTCCCTCTTGAGGTATACAACTATACAATTTTTTTTTTAATAATTTCAATTTTTTATTCTAAAACAATATATATATATATAATTGTAGAATAATGAAAAGTTAACACTAAGTCATTATATATTTAAACATTAATAAAAAAAATTACCAATATAAATTAAATTTACTAATTAATTTATTAAAAACGTGCATCATATGGGTCCTAACCTATTTGAGTTATAAACAATTTAAACATTAATAAAAATTAGGTGGAATTATACATAACTCATGTCTTCAAACTCATCTAAGATATGACTATAAAGCATGTTTCAAATACAGTCACTCTGCTAAAATTTGTTTGACCGATCGATATTGACCGATATTGAATATGTTTATGAACGAATGTAAGTGACCGGATACCGACCAGTATCGAATCCGAATCTATACAATAAAACCGTTTCTGACCTATTTAATTTATGCATATCAAATTTGACTGTTACCGAACCTGTTTTAAGTTCGATCATCTTTTTGACCAGTTTGTATTATGCCAAATCCGACTGGTACCGAAGTTGTTTTGAATGTGCCAAAAACATGTTTTGGCCCGACATGTATTGTATCAAATCTATTTTCAACCAAATTTTTTGGACCGAGCTATATTGTAGCAATTTTTTTTTTTTTTCAACCCGACATATTTTGACCCAGTTTTAAGCATAATCTATAAATCTTATGCTGATTCTGACAAGTAATCATATTTTACATCCAAAGCTAACTTAATATAAGTCCTACTTCAAAAAATCTTTCTTCCAATTCTTTTAAATATAGCCTTATCTAAAAATTATTTACTAATTCCATCAAAAAAATATTATTTACACATTAACTATTAAATAATTGATATACTACCTCCGTATCTCATCAATATTCGCAACTTTTGGTATTTTAGATTGTAACATAATTGTGTGGGGGCCTACCGGTAAACCAGCAGGACCTATCATACTAACGTCACGGCCAAGATGTCAGACACCTCATAAACGCCAACAACAAAGGCTAACGGTCACAGTCAACCAAAGACAACCAACATAGGCAGTATCTCTCAACATGCCGTCCCAATGATGACGGTATCAGACGACCCATGCCGTATCAAAGATGTCGTCTTAGTGATGGCAGCATCACGGGTTGCCTGTCATCGAAGTTGCCGAAACCGACTCTAAGGAAGCACCCCTCCTTGACGGTCACGGCTTGACCGCCAAGCCATCTCCTATAAATACAAGACCTCACCAGCCTAATAACGGCAGAACATATATACTTAACCAATCTATATCTCTCTATCCTCTCTCTTCATACATCTTTCCTATATACTTAATCCCCTTTGCTAACTTAGGCAACGGAGGGTCTTTCCTCGGACACACCCCGGGGTTAGCTTACCGTGTTATTTCATTGTGCAGGTTATAGCCACCTCTGTGAACACCTCTGCACCACCACTAAACAATACCGGTTAAACCATTCCGGAACAATTGGCGCCGTCTGTGGGGATTTCTTACAAAAATCCACCTAAAAAACCAAAAAACACCCTAACTCCAAAAAACTAAAAATGACCACCCCCGGTTTGCCAGAAAAAGAGGCTAGCCCAAAACCCTCTCACAGTGAAAAAACTGTGCACACTCCAATAATAGAGCGTGAAAAAACCCCTGAACCCAAACCAGAGGCAACTCCCAGCTTGGCTTGGAAATATTCAACCAGTTCACGCTAGAGCAACTGCAAAATGCCGTTGCGGTCCTCAGCGCTCTGGCAGCGGTTAAGAATAAACCCAGGGCACGCCCTACACCAGGGTCGCCAATAAGGATCATGGAATCCTTAAAAACAGAGCAAGAGGAAGAGTTAGAATGAGACTTTTCCAAGGCTGAAACTAGATCCAGAACAGCGCCTGGATACTCAGCAAACATCCAGGCTACGACCGATAATAGAGTCACGTTCAACAGGAGGTTGGAAACGTATTTTGACGACAACCTAGAGAGAAGAAGGGCAACACCCAGAAGAGTTGCCGGCCTCATAGAAAGAGTCATCCCTCAAGGGACCCCTTTCGTCGTGGCCGTCAGCGAAGAAGAGTTGCCAAAAATTAAAATGCCAAATTACAAGTATGACGGCACAACCGACTCAGCGGATCACATATCCGCGTACGAGGGTTATATGCAACTATACACCACGGTAAACTGCGCCTGGTTCCGGGTTTTTCAGACAACCCTTACCGGCATAGCTCAAAGTTGGTTCAAATCCCTACCAAACTTTACTATAGCCCGGTGGAGCGACTTGTCTTCTCGATTCTTGTCACACTTTGTCAGCAACAAAAGGCGACAAAGGTTGACAAGTGAATTGATGGGAGTACAACAAAGGCGAGAAGAAAGCCTTAGAGATTTCATTGCTTGGTTCACAGCAGAAGCCGTGACTATACCTGATATGCAGTAGGAAGTGGCAGTCTTGGCGTTGATGTCAGGGCTGCAAGAGAGCCCCTTCCGACATTACCTAGGACGCAAAAATCTAACAACTCTGGCGGGCGTCCTAGGAAAAGCTAATGAATACATCCGGGCAGAAGAATTCTGCCGGATAGGTGCCAGCACCTCAACAGAAAAAAGGGTGGTAGAAGAAAAAAGCTACAAGAAGGAGTTCAAAAAAGAAGCTCCTTTCGAAAGGAAGGAGTACTTCACTAGAAATGCGGAAAAAAGACGCGGAGAAGAAGGGGGGAATACAGACATTTGCAACACTTAGGGAGTATCAATGAAGTTAAACCCTAAGAAATGTACCTTTGGCGTCACATCCGGCAAGTTCTTGGGATACATGGTGTCAGAAAAAGGGATAAACGCCAACCCAGATAAGGTCAAGGCCATAGCAGACATGGCAGAACCAACGAAAATTAAAGATTTACAAAAGTTAACAGGTAGAATGGCGGCTCTAACTAGATTTATGGCAAAGTCAGCCACACGCCTTGCCTTTTTTCAAGGTACTGCGATCAAACAAAAAATCTGAGTGGAACGTCGAACAAAAGGAGGCATTTTACAAAGTAAAAGATCACCTCAAGAGCCTACCCACTATGACCAGGGCTGAAAAAGGAGAACAACTGCAAGTATACATCTCAGCATCTGACAACACTGTGGCGGCAGTATTACTGGTCGAAAGAGAAAAAGCTCAGATTCCGGTATATTTCACCAGCCACGTGTTAACCGTCGCTGAAGTCCGATACTCATCAATTGAAAAGCTAGCACTAGCAGTTATGGTCATGGCACGACGTCTACGCCTTTACTTTGATGCTCATTCCGTCCTGATCCTCACCAACCATCTGTTGGACAAAGCCCTCATAAAGCTGGCGGTATCAGGCAGAATGATGAAGTGGGGGATAGAGTTGTCAGAATACGACATCTCTTTCAAACCCAGAAATGCCATTAAGGCACAAGCTTTGGTAGACTTCATCGCAGAAACATCTTTTGTCGTGGCAGACCCACTTGAAGAATGGACTGTAGCCACGGACGGCTCATCATGCAATATCAGATCCGGTGCCAGCATTAGAATAATCAGCCCTGATGGTACCATCCACCGGTATGCTCTAAGGTTTAACTTTAAAGCAACAAAAAATGAATCAGAGTACGAAGCCGCCATAGCTGGTATCCAGCTGGCAATTGCATCCGGAGCTGAGCAAGTTAAACTGATAACAAACTCCCAATTGGTAGCCACTCAAGTGGAGGGCACAGCAGAGGCTAGGGAACTTACTATAGTCAAATACAGGGATTACCTCAAATAGGTGACGGGCCAACTAGCATCCTTTGAGATACAACTGGTCCCAAGGGAAAACAACCAATCGGCCGATGCCCTAGCAACCTCACCTCTGGCAGATTTGGGAGGCAACATCCTCATTGAGCTCAGGGCCGCCAAAGTGATCAACTGTGTTCTTATCGCCACAGTTGTCGCCACGGAGGGGGGAATGGTTCCATTCGATACTTACATTCAAGAATCTGGGAACTCTCCCAGAAGACAAGACGGTGGCCGCCAAGGTCAAGCGACAGGCAGCTTGGTATTGTGTATACTAAGACTTGCTCTACAAGAAATCTTTTCACCTCCCTTTACTTGGTTGCGCTACCAAAGTAGAAGCACAAAAAATTATGGAAGAAATACATGAAGGTATTTGTGGAAACCATATTGGCGGAAAGGCCTTAGCACTTAAAGCGCTACGTGCCGGATATTACTGGCCCCATATGCTTAGGGACGCCTAGGGATACGTACAAAAATGTGATAAGTGTCAACGATTTGCTCCAATGATCAACACTCCGCCAAACGACCTACAACCAATCTTAAGTCCCATACCATTTGCCCAATGGGGGATGGACATCCTAGGACCGTTCACAAAGGGCAAAGAAGGACGAAGATTCCTGATAGTGGCTATCGATTACTTTAGAAAATGGATTGAAGCCATCCCAACCGTCTCTATCACCACGGCCCAAGTTAAAAAATTCTTATGGGAGCAAGTGATTACAAGGTTTGGGATACCACAGGCAATAGTCTTCGATCATGAGACCTAATTTGACTGCAAGCCCTTGAGAGAATATCTTGAACCCCTGAAGGTAAAAATGGCATTTGCATCCGTCACTCACCCTTAGAGTAACGGCCAAGCCGAGGCGGCAAATAAGCAAATCCTAAATGCCTTGAAAAAGAAGTTAGACGACCTAAAGGGTAAGTGGGCGGACTTAATACCAGACGTCCTCTGGCAAATAGGACAACTGAAAAAGAGTCAACAGGGGAAACACCCTTCGGGCTCACATTCGGACAGGAAGCCATATTGCCGGTAGAGGTAGGATTGCCCACTTTCAGGATCCAGACGTACCGGCCTGAACTCAACGATGAGTTATTGAAACAAGACCTTGACCTGCTAATAGAAGTCAGACTTATAGCGGAACTCCGCCAAGCAGTGTACAAGGATCAAATTAAAAGGGCATATAATAAAAAAGTCCACCACAAACCTGTGCAGGATGGTGACTTGGTTCTCAGAAGAACTAACGCTATCGGCAAGCAAAACAGAGAAGGTAAATTGACAGCCAAATGGGAAGGGCCATACCGCATAAAAAAAAACAGTAACCTCTGGAGCTTACAGGCTTGCTGCAATGGACGCCAAGGAACTTAAGAATACTTGGAATGCTAGAGTACTCAAGAAGTACTGTGTATAAGTTTTACTCATTCACATATTAAATAAATGTAAAGAAGTTAATTTTTGGTACACATGATGTACAATTGTATAACTAAGTTTTTATATTTGCCTACTTAGGTTTTTTAACCATGTATTAGTTTAATTTTACTTAGCAGCCGAAGGGCTAGATGACAGCTAAGGCCAAAGGCCACTGTCATCCAAAAAGCCTAGCTGCCAAGAACATCCATTAGCAGCCAAAGGGCCAGATGACAGCTAAGGCCAAAGGCCACTGTCATCCAAAAAGCATAGCTGCCAAGAACCTTCATTAGCAGCCAAAAGGCCAGATTTACAGTTAAGGCCAAAGGCCACTGTCATCCAAAAAGCCTAGCTGCCAAGAACCTTTCATTAGCAGCCAAGGGGCCAGATGACAGTTAAGGCTTAAGGCCACTGTCATCCAAAAAGCCTAGCTGCCAAGAACCTTCATTAGCAGCCAAAAGGCCAGATGACAGTTAAGGCCAAAGCACAATTTCATCCCAAAAGCCTAGCTGCCAAAGAACCTTCATTAGCAGCCAAAGGGCCAGATGACAGTTAAGACCAAAGGCCACTGTCATCCAAAAAGCCTAGCTCCCAAAGAACCTTCATTAGCAGCCAAAGGGTCAGATGACAGTTAAGGCCAAAGACCACTGTGTAACGACCAGTATTTTAGCAGCGTTGTTTTCGGAGAAAATAACAATACAGATAATTATTATTTAAAAACCTTTATTATCAGATTCATTAATTACAGCGGAAGCTCTAAACTTAATTCACATTATTCAAATAAACCTTTAAATAATCCAAAATTAATAAGATTCTAAAGTCCATTAATACTACAAAGTAAGGAAAAGTCCACTAAATGTAATACAAAGGCTAGTGGTGAACATTATAATAAAAATAAACTGCTAAACTAGCTCGCACACAATCCCAGCCCTTGCGCAACACATTCAATCACCACCTGTACCTGAAAAAGGATTTTGGGGTCCACAGTCAGTGGTGAGTAATTAGATTGTTCTACTTAATCAGTAGAACAAAATTAGAAACATAATAATTAGAACAGGTCAACCAAACAGTCCACAAAACATCAAGAGATCATACATAGACATTATCATTCAAGTACGCAGCGGAAACAATCGTAATAACATAATAAACCGAGACCCTCCGAACTAACTTCTCCAATTCTAGACTTCTTGACACCACTATTGACCTTTCAGTTCTATTCAGTTCAGGTGCTAATCCATGACCAGTCATATGCTCGTATGGGGTCAACCACAAAGATCTACTTCCCCCAACTTTCCTTGCTCATGCCGGGTCAACCACAAAGATCTACTTCCCCCAACTTTCCTTGCTCATGCCGGGTCAACCACGTTTGATCTACTTCCCGAGCACTGGGATCAAGAAATGTCCCAAATCCGAAGATAGGACAGTGGCTTCGACTATACCTATGTTCATGGCACTTTAGCCACTAGATAGGCGGTGACTTCATAGTTAATCATCTTTTCCATATTACAATTCTGTTCTCAATTCTAGTTCGCACTCAATCCTTTATTGACACAACTTGACTTCTAATCAATTCTAGTACATCTTAACTTGACCCAAAACTCTAGTCCAAGACTTGTACCACACAACATTTCCAATAGTAAAATAATAATTAAATCAATTCTTTACAATAATCATATAAACAATTCAATCAATCAATTAATTAAACAAATAATCATATAAACTAACAATTATCGACAAATATTACTTAAAATAAGATAAAAATCCTCCTTTTCATATTTTGAGCCACTCGACATTCTCCCTAAAATAACCAAAGTTGACACTTTAAATTAATTAATACAATTATCAACAATTAATCATATAAACTTAATAATAAATCATAAAATTATACTTTAAACATTAAATCATCACACTTGGACCAAAACAAGATCAAAATCAATTCCTTTATGTACATATACTACACGGCTTCATGGCTAAACAATAATAACAAGATCAAATTCAAGAAACTATCATGTCATAATTAATTCAAAGGTTAATTTAAAGATTGTCATCAAAGATTAATATTAAATCAAGATTTCAATAAAAGATCAAGATTATAACATAAAGTGTAAGTTTTTATCAAGTTAACAATTCAAACAATAGGCATGGTTCACGGTTCACTTCCATCATTATTCAATAATCAATTCTAAACTAGCAAGAATCGTAAAACAATCATAGAACATAGCAAAAACATGAAATAAACTTTGTCAAACCATCATGGATTGATACTATAAGCACTCGACATTCTTGGCCAAACATTAGCATACAATTCGAAATCCATCTAACATGATTCTAAACAATTCTAAGTAATTCTAAACATGATTAAACCTATTCTAAACATGATCAAACCTATTCTAAACATGATCAAACCTATTCTAAATATTATATAACTAATCTATCCTATTGATTAAATAAAGCAATCTAATTACCTGTTGTTGAAGTATATGGTTCGAAAACCACTAGCTATCACACGACTCTTTGGGGCTGTATTTGGATTCTTGTTCCAATATTTGAAAGGTTGAATCTAAAGAAGAGTTTAGAATACTTTTGTGAATTGAGATTCAAGGATTGAGATTAAGGAAAGATATAGACTCTTCTTTTTATGAGGTGGGTGCCATGTGTTTTGAGTAATGTGAGGGGGATCAAGACTACCTAAAGTTTAGTAGTTAAAATAGGAGAAGTTAGGATTAGAATAGAACTTTTAGGTAAAAGTCAAAAATAGATATGGTTTACTATTTTAGGTGGAAAAAGAATAAAAATAATTTGAATGAGAAAAATAGTAATGGACCGTGAGGTATAGAAGAAGGAGGTGGGTTAGTTGTTGGTTTCCTAAATTTTAGGTAGAGAAACTAGGAGGTTAAAAGTTAGATTTTTAGATTGGGATCAAATAGATGTAGTTAGAGTTATTGGTTAGAAAAATATAATAAAACAATTTTAAAGGAGGGGGAGAAGGAGTTGTGTGGAATTAATCAACAAGAGGGTAGTTCCCTTCCTAAACTTTAGTAAGGAAGTTAGGATAAAAATCAGATTTTTAGGAAGGGTCAAAAATAGATATAGATTACTAATTTAGGTTGTAAATAGAATAGAATAGAATAGAAAAGGATAAATAAAAGAAATTAATAAGGGGGGGCCATGAGGTGTAGGGGAAAAAGAAAGAAATTGGGCTTGAGTCTTAGCATGACAAGGGAAAAAAGGTTTGGGCCAGGATAAAATAATTAGATTGCTACAACTAATTTAATTATTAATTAAATAATAATTAATTAAATAATTAATTAATTATGAAAAATTTAAAATATCCCGAAATTTCGGGGTATTACAGTCACCCCTCCTTAAGAAAATTTCGTCCTCGAAATTTTTCAAAAGGAAGCACACATTTTGCAAGCAATGTAATAAGAGATTGATAACAAATTCTAAGACAATAATCTTACCAGTGGTTATGTTGGCCCGCGCGTCCGCCTCTTCTTGGGTCATGCAAAAGATATGGTTCTTCATCAGTGTCTGTCTCACAGTTGCTGCCGGTTTATTCTTTGGACACGCCCAAGACTTATGCCCTCCCTGACCACACACGTAGCATACTATCGTAGACCTGTCGCACTTCTTCCCGGGATGATGCTCTTTCTTGCATCCTCTGCATACCATGGTCTCCGGGACGTTGGTTGCTTGTTCGTCCTGCGGTTGCGGCTCTTGAGATGATTCAAATCGTGGTCTCTTCTCGACTACAGGCAGCTGGCTTTCCCTGGTTCTCTTCTTTGTAGCTCCTTCCTCCTCTAGCGATGCATGAATCTCCAAAGCTATCTCATAAGCGTTCTGAAACGTTGTTGGCTTGCTACTGATGACGTGTACCCGAATGTGAGGATTCATCTTCTTGATATACCTCTTTAATTTCTCAGCTTCCGATGGTATTACTGTAGTAGCGAATCTGGACAGCTCTGCGAACTTGTCGGTGTTAGTCTGTACTAACATGGTTCCCTGAGTGAGCATAAGGAACTCTTCTTGTTTCTGCCACCTAAGTTCGTCGGGATAGAAACGCTCTTGTATCTTGGAGGTGAACTCTTCCCAGGACATGCCCTTTATAGCTCTTCCCTGTGGTCGAACCATCATCCACCAGTTGTCCGCTTCTAATCGATCGTTCGTCATCCGGGCAATCGATTGCATCGAATAATTTTCCCATCTCCCGAATCCAACTTTCGAGTATCACCGGATCTGCCGTGCCATCATAGGTAGGGGGTCGGTGTCGAGAATTTCTGTCGAAGGTGGTTTGGCTGCTGGTAGCCTGTGCTCCTCTCTGAGCTAAGCTTATGATGGCGCCTTCTAACATACGACGTCGGTCACAACTTCTAAGCGATGGTTCTGGGCTTGCCATCCTGTAAAATAGTACCCAAGTTATGGAAATCAAAAGACAACTCTAACTTAAATTAAATCGTTGCAAAAGAATGAAAAATTACTTATCCCATAGCTCTACCCAAGTCAACACTCACTTAAGTTCTTGTGCTAAAGCTAACTATGTTAACTCTCCGGATCATAAAGCGCTCAATCTTTCGGGTTACTTATGATGAAGTAAACCTAAGGTTCAGCTCTGATACCAACTGTAACGACCCGTATTTTAGCAGTGTTTTTTCGGAGAAAAACAAGAATACAGATCATTATTATTTAAAAACCTTTATTATCAGATTCATTAATTACAGCGGAAGCTCTAAACTTAATTCATATTATTCAAATAAACCTTTAAATAATCCAAAATTAATAAGATTCTAAAGTCCATTAATACTACAAAGTAAGGAAAAGTCCACTAAATGTAATACAAAGGCTAGGGGTGAACATCATAATAAAAAAAAACTGCTAAACTAGCTCGCACACAATCCCAGCCCTTGCGCAACACATTCAGTCACCACCTGTACCTGAAAAAGGAATTTGGGGTCCACAGTCAGTGGTGAGTAATTAGATTGTTCTACTTAATAAGTAGAACGCGATTAGAAACATAATAATCAGAACAGGTCAACCAAACAGTCCACAAAACATCAAGAGATCATACATAGACATTATCATTCAAGTACGCAGCGGAAACAATCGTAATAACATAATAAACCGAGACCCTCCGAACTAACTTATCCAATTCTAGACTTCTTGACACCACTATTGACCTTTCTGTTCTATTCAGTTCAGGTGTTAATCCATGACCAGTCATATGCTCATATGGGGTCAACCATGAAGATCTACTTCCCCCAACTTTCCTTGCTCATGCCGGGTCAACCACGTTTGATATACTTCCCAAGCACTGGGATCAAGAACTGTCCCAAATCCGAAGATAGGAAAGTGGCTTCGACTTTACCTATGTTCATGGCACTTTAGCCACGTTTGATCTACTTCCCGAGCACTGGGATCAAGAACTGTCCCAAATCCGAAGATAGGACAGTGGCTTCGATTATACCTATGTTCATGGCACTTTAGCCACTAGATAGGCGGTCACTTCATAGTTAATCATCTTTTCCATATTACAATTCAGTTCTCAATTCTAGTTCATAATTCAATCCTTTATTGACACAACTTGACTCCTAATCATTTCTAGTTCATTTTAATTTGACCCAAAACTCTAGTCCAAGACTTGTACCACACAACATTTCCAATAGTAAAACAATAATTAAATCAATTCTTTACAATAATCATATAAACAATTCAATCAATCAATTAATTAAACAAATAATCATATAAACTAACAATTATCGACAAATATTACTTAAAACAAGATAAAATTCCTCCTTTTCATATTTTGAGCCACTCGACATTTTTCCTTAAAATAAACAAAGTTGACACTTTAAATTAATTAATACAATTGTCAACAATTAATCATATAAACTTAATAATAACTCATAAAATTATACTTTAAACATTAAATCATCACACTTGGACCAAAACAAGATCAAAATCAATTCCTTTATGTACATATACTACACGGCTTCATGGCTAAACAATAATAACAAGATCAAATTCAAGAAACTATCATGTCATAATTAATTCAAAGGTTAATTTCAAGATTGTCATCAAAGATTAATATTAAATCAAGATTTCAAATAAAAGATCAAGATTATAACATAAAGTGTAAGTTTTTATCAAGTTAACTATTCGAACAATAGGCATGGTTCATGGCTCACTCCCATCGTTATTCAATAATCAATTCTAAACTAGCAAGAATCGTAAAACAATCATAGAACATAGCAATAACATGAAATAAACTTTGTCAAAACATCATGGATTGATACTATAAGCACTCGACATTCTTGGCCAAACATTAGCATACAATTCGAAATCCATCTAACATGATTCTAAACAATTCTAAGTAATGCTAAAAAATTCTAAACATGATTAAACCTATTCTAAACATGATCAAACCTATTCTAAACATGATCAAACATATTCTAAACATTTTATAACTAATCTATCTTATTGATTAAATAAAGCAATCTAATTACATGTTGTTGAAATATATGGTTCGAAAACCACTAGCTATCACACGGCTCTTTGGGGTTGTATTTGGCTTCTTGTTCCAATATTTGAAAGGTTCAATCTAAAGAAGAATTTAGAATACTTTTGTGAATTGAGATTCAAGGATTGAGATTAAGGAAAGATATAGACTGTTCTTTTTATGAGGTGGGTGCCGTGTGTTTTGAGTAATGTGAGGGGGTTCAAGACTTCCTAAAGTTTAGTAGTTAAAATAGGAGAAGTTAGGATAAAAATATAACTTTTAGGTAAAAGTCAAAAATTGATATGGTTTACTATTTTAGGTGGAAAAAGAATAAAAATAATTTGAATGAGAAAAATAGTAATTGACCGTGAGGTATAGAAGAAGGAGGGGAGTTAGTTGTTGGTTTCCTAAATTTTAGTTAGAGAAATTAGGAGGTTAAAAGTTAGATTTTTAGATTGGGATCAAATAGATGTAGTTAGAGTTATTGGTTAGAAAAATATAATAAAATAATTTTAATGGAAGAGGAGAAGGAGTCGTGTGGAATTAATCAACAAGAGGGTAGTTCCCTTCCTAAACTTTAGTAAGGAAGTTAGGATAAAAATCAGATTTTTAGGAAGGGTCAAAAATAGATATAGATTACTAATTTAGGTTGTAAATAGAATAGAATAGAAAAGGATAAATAAAAGAAATTAATAAGGGGGGTCGTGAAGTGTAGGGGAAAAAGAAAGAAATTGGGCTTGAGTCTTAGTATTACAAGGGAAAAAAGGTTTGGGCCAAGATAAAATAATTAGATTGCTACAACTAATTTAATAATTAATTAAATAATAATCAATTAAATAAATAATTAATTATATAATTAATTAATTAAGAAAAATTTAAAATATCCCGAAATTTCGGGGTATTACAACTGTCATCCTAAGCCTAGCTGCCCAAAAATAATCCAACTACAAAATAGTAAAGAAAGAACTATATTTGCAATGTAATATTTGCAAAGTATTGAATAAATGCTACAAAAATAAAAGGCAAGTATTTTTGATAAATGAAAATTTTATATATACTTTCAAAAGCCAGTAATGACTGGCGGCATTACATATTACAAGCTTAATGGCATGGCAGTCCATTTTGACAAAAAAATAAAATACACAGAGTGTTACAAAAATATATACAAAATATTGCACAAAAATTACAGCAAAAATGAAGAGTTTGAATTACAAGAAGAGAGAACAGGAGAAGGCTGCCCAAAACATCATTTTGCCCCCTCAGGAGCTTCCTCGACTGCAGCAGACACTGTCGTGGCCTCAGGCTCCGCCATGATGTCACCAGCTGCTGGCACACCAGTTAAACGAGAGGACATGTTCCCAACATGTTCCTCAGGGAACACATCCTCCTCATTCAATGGCTGACTGGCTGTCCCTTCATTGAAAGCATTTTCGAGAGCCACCGAGTCAACCTCTGGATAAAGTGCCAACACACACCTCATGACGGCAATCCAGCCACCATCAAATCTTAAAGTAAAAATTTGACGGTGGTCAGTGGACTTTACAAACTCGTCAACCGCCTTCGCCTTGGCACCCTCCACCTCTTCAGCGGCCTTTTTGATGGCGGACTTCAACTCTTCCCTAGCAGCCTCCACCTTAGCCTCAGCACCCACCACCTTCTCCTGGGCAGACTTCACTATTATCAGGGCAGCCTCAGCCCTGTTGTTAGCAGCTTTGAGACTCCCCTTAACGGTCTCCAACTCGACACCCAGAGCATCTGCCTTTTCATTGGCAGCCTGGCTGGCAGCTAACGCTGAGGCTGCCCTGGTTTTGGCAGATTGCAGGGTAGCCTCGGCATCATCTACTTGTTTTTTACATGCCTTCGTGGCTGCTTCAGCATCAGCTGCCAGATTCTTAGATGCCTTGATGGCGGCATCAACACTGGCTCTCTCTTCTTGAAGCTTGGACAGCTTCATCTCCCTCTCTTCAGCAGCCTTCTTCAGGCCATTATTTTCCTCCGTCAGAGGATCCACCAGCTTACGTGCATGCTCCAAGTCGGAGGCACAGGCCGAGTAAGCCTCGGCCAACTCCGCAACAGAATTTGCAGCCTATAAATAAAGAAAAAACAGAGAAAAGGGAGAAGTTCAGCAGATGAGTAAAATAACAAGTGTAAAAAAAAAAAAAAAGAAGGTAGAGAACAAGAGAACTAACACAGGCAACGTCGTGGCACAGGACTTGGGTTGGGTTCACCCATCTTTCCTGACTACGATCAGCTGGCAGCCTCACACCTTGCAGCAGCCGGTAGTGGTGGCCACTGGGCCGGGTTGGCCCGGCCCGGCCCGGACTCGGCCGGTTTTCAGCCCTGATGGGCCAAGCCCGGTAAACCCGGCCCGGCCCGAGACCCGGCCCGGTACAAACCGGGTGGGTCATGGGTCGGATTTTTCAAACCCAGCCCGTAACCCAACCCGTTCGTTTAACCTGGATAACCCGGCCCGGACCGTGACCCAGCCCGTATTCGGCCCGCAACCCAGACCCGGCCCGGACCGTGACCCAGGCCCGGCCCGGACCGTGACCCAGGCCCGGCCCGCCCGGCCGGGTTCTGCTCTGCTCCTGCTCCTGCATGGCTGCTGCATGCGGACGTCCCCTCCTCTCCTTTTTCTGCAATGTAGACCTGCATGAAGCTATGGTCTATGGACATGGCTTCTTGAGTGGCTTCTCCCAATGCATGCCTCTCCTCCTCTCCTTTTTCTGCTGGGCAGCAACGGCCATTTGGCCATTTATTTATTTATTTATTATTTTTTTTTTAAAATTTTACATATTCCCTCCCAATTTTCCCCTATAAATACCCATCCAATTTACCCCAAATTCTTCACAATTAACATCATTCTTCTTCTCTTCTCTTACTCTCTCTAATTCTCAAAGTTCTCATTCTGAATTCTTAATCTCTCAATTTTAATAGTTAAATTTTAGAAGTTTATACTAAAAAAAATATTCAGAAATTACTAGTTTATATTCAAGTTTTAGTAGTTATATACTTATATACTTAATTACTTATATTAAAATTCCAGTTCTTATATTTTAAATTAGTTTCTAAATTAAAAAAAAATGGCTGGAAGGAATAGTGGTGGTAGAATTGGTGGTGGTAGTGCTGGTAGAGGTGATGGTAGAGGTAATGTTAATGATCAATTTCACGGTTCGTATGAAGTAAATACAGATGAAATTGAATCATTAGCTAGGGCATTAGACAGTCAACAAAATCCTCGTCCACCTCGAACCAACCCATATCAATCCCATCAATCATCATCATCAATGCCACCTCCTTATATTCCGGTGGGCGCCGGAGGCGGAGGTTACGTTCCCGAATTTGAATCGGAGGATAATATGGAAGGTATAAATTCAAATTAATATTTTTGAAGTTATTATAGTTGTTTACTTTATCATACATTTATGAATCATGAGTTTATATAAATAAATTAATTGTTTATGTAAATAATATAATTTGAAATTAATTTTGATTCATACATAGTTACATAGTTACGTAGTTACGTAAATAATATAACTTGAAATTAATACTTTGAAGAGTTTGAATAAATTAATTAATTCACTAATTGTTTATTTATGTACAAAAAATGGATATATTATGAAAATAAAGTATTAATATTTCATTTTTTTTAATTAAGGAGGAGGTGAACAAGGTGGTCCTAGTAACACTAATACAACATCAACTGGTAAAAGAGAAAGAGGTCATACCTCATGGGTATGGCCTTACTATGACAAAGTAGCAACAAATGATCCCGACAAATATGCTGCAATTTGCAAAATTTGTCGAGATGTTACTAAAACAAAAAAACCAAAAAGTTACAAGTGGACCAAAAACGATGGAACCGGAACATTGGCCCGTCATTTAAAAAAGGGTCACAACTTGGGGCCCGATGGTGCAGAAAGAGATGATTCGAGACAGGCTCAAATCCATGGGTACGCAACGACTACTCCCGGCGCAGGTATGCCTTTTGTTTATAATCGTGATAGAATGATTGATGAATTTTCTAAATATGTTATTCTTGATGAATTGCCGTTTACTCATGGGGAAAGCCCCAATTTCGAACATTTTAACCGGGTTGCTATGCAACCGGCTTTTAGAAGAATTCCTAGAAACACCCTTAAACGTCGCACCATCAAACTTTATAATTCTTATCGAGCTTATTTGATGGAAATGTTCCGTACCTGTGATGGTCGGGTTAGCATAACTAGTGATTGTTGGACTTCTTTTGTAGGTGAACCTTTTATTTGTGTAACTGTTCATTGGATAGATGATGAATGGTTTTTACAAAAAAGGATTATTTGTTTTGAGGCAATGGAGGAAAACCATACGGGTTTTAACATTAAAACCCGTATTGTAAATTGTTTAAAAAATTTTCAGTTGGTTGACAAACTTTTTTCAGCTTCATTTGACAATGCATCGGCTAATACCCGTGCTATTGACTTTTTAAAACAAGACAGTGACGTACCTTTGCTACTTAATGGTAGCCTTTTACACGTTAGATGTTGTGCGCATATATTAAACTTATGTGCGCAAGAAGGTATTAAAGACTTATATCCCCTATTACAACCAATTAGGAGTGTAGTAAAGTGGATTAGAGTCACTCGTAGTATGAGCAGGGCTTATAAAAGAAAATGTGAGGAAAGAGGACTAAAGAAAAAATGCATAGGTTTAGATTGCGTAACCCGATGGAATTCTACTTTTAAATTATTGGATGATGCGATTAAATATCGTGAAGTTTTAACTGAATTGTATAATGAAACTCGTTCTGAGCCGGGTGAAATGATTACTAACTACAATTGGTCTATTGCTATGATTATTCGTGATGTACTTGCCGCATTTGAATATGCTACTAAAGTTTTTTCTTATGTTTATGAGCCTAATGTACATTTAGTTGTATTAGAAGGAATTAAAATAGTTCACGCCATTCACGAAGGCAGCCAGAACAGTGAAATTCCTGCGGTCACCGACATCTTGTGGGGAATGAAGGTAAAATGGATGTCCTATTTTGCCGAATTCCCTTACATTCATGGCATTGCAGTTATTCTTGACCCGGGTCTCAAGCTTGAAGGATTGAGAAGCTTGTTGACCTTTTATTACGAAACTCTTGGTACAGATTATGATGTTGATAAATATGTAAATGATTGTAAGACAATATTAGATAGACTATATGAACATTATGCGGGTATTTATCAACCCGGTCAGTCTTCACAACCAAAGCCGAAAAACAGAGACCCCTTTTTAGCATCTATCCTTCGTAAAGGAAAATCGAGGGTACCTTCCACATCATCACCCTCCCAAGATGAAGGTTCAGGTATAGATGATTATTTATCTTTTCAATTCGAAACTAACGAAAATTTTCATATTATTAAATGGTGGCATTCCCATTCAGTTCAATTTCCTATTCTAGCTAGAATTGCTAAGGATGTCCTAGCAATTCCGGCATCTACTGTTGCTTCCGAGTCAGCTTTTAGTGCAGGTAAAAGAGTATTGGATGAAAAAAGATCTAGCCTACACCCTGATACCATAGAAATATGTGTTTGCAAAAAAGATTGGGATCAGGCGGAAAAAAGGATACAAGGATTGAAGGAGGACGAACAAGACGAAGAAGACCCGTGGATGTTGATGAATACATCAGAATCCGATGCAGGCCCTAGCGGAAATGACACAACCTAAGTCAAAAGTCACAACAACGGTCCACGACCACAATTCAGGTACGCAAAAGAACTACGTGGGCTTTGATTCCTTAAGTTTACTTAAGAAACTTAAGGATACGTAGGCATCTTATTTTGAAAAGTAAAATTTAATTCAAAAATTAAATTTTAATAAATTAAAATTTAATTCAAAAATAAAATTTTAATAAATTAAAATTTAATTCAAAAATTAAATTTTAATAAATTAAAATTTTATTCAAAAATTAAATTTTAATAAACTAAAATTTAATTCAAAAATTAAATTTTAATAATCAAAGTAAGTCCAAGCCCCCCCTCCCCCCGGGGGGGGGGGTTTCATATATTTTTGCCTTATTTTTTACATAATTATTTTAATGTTTTTAAATTATGTAATAATTTTTAATGCATATGTTTTGTAAATTGTAATTAACTAATATCATTTGGATTTTTTTTTTCCAGTTTGTTGAAGTGATTTAATTTTATTATTTTTTATAAAATATATTTGTAAATTGTAATAAATTAATTTCTAATTTATAAATTAAATATTAGTTACGAATTCTAGCTGTGTAATTACGAATTCTAATTGTGTAAGTAATATATTCAATTATTTGGTCAACTATGATTTATTATTCATTTATTACATACATTTTTATAATTGTAATTTATAAATTTGTTACTTGTTTAATTGTTTTAATGTATTATATTCAATTATTCATTTATTCATATTATCATATATACTATAAACACTCAAAAGTCAAAAGTCAAAAGTCAAAACCATTACAATTTACAAACCCTCCCTCCAAATTTTCTAAATTACCTAAACCCTCTCCAAACCCCCCTAAACCCTCCAATTCTCCAAATGCCTAAACCGTAAACCCCCTTAAACTACAAACCCATGAACTCGGTCCAACCCGCGAACCCATGAACCCGGTCCAACCCGCCAACCAATGAACCCGGTCCAACCCGCGAACCCGTACCAATCCGGATAACCCGCGAACCCGGCCCAACCCGGCCCGGTGTGAGGCCCGGTTCAACCCGGCCGAACCGGTTCATGGGTCACCACTCCATGAACCCGGCCCGGTTCGGCCCGGCCCGGTTACCCAGTGGGCCGGTTCACGGGTCATCAATTTCCGGCCCGGCCCGCCCGGTGGCCACCTCTAGCAGCCGGTACCCCAAATCACCCCCAGGCAGACTCAGGTCTGCCATCAAAGACTCGTTGATACCGACGTCTAGCTGTGGATGGAAGTATGGCCCCAAAGGCCTTGGCCCCGGCCTGAATTCGTCCGGGATCGTGGCATAACCATACCCCCACGAACCCGCCCTCACCTGTACATCCCCAGGCAAAGGGAAGGAAAAAGATCCCAAATTATTTGAGGCATCCACCTCAACATGCCCCCAGCACCGCGCTGGGGAACGGCGACGCTGCGACCAAAATGAGGGCCTAGGTACTCCATCCGATAATCATCGGCGTTAGGAGACTTGCCCTGCAAAAATAAATCCAGTTAAGGAAGATCAAATTAGAACCGACATCAACACTTGTATAAAAAATAAATAAATAAAAATACTGAAGTAAAAAAGGAGTATAAACGCCATACCTCAGAGGGATCAATCTCTGGATCCGCAGGAGCTTTCAAGGCCTTCTCGCGAGCCCTCCACCGCGCACCCTCTTTGGCGGCGTCATCAGGACAGCCATCTGCTGTCTCATCTTCCACAACTTCCACCTCCTGAACAGGCAAGTTCGCCTCTTCTGGAGGGGTAATATCAGCACTGATGGCCTCAGTGGCCAGATCCGCCACGACTTGCTGGGCAACATCCACAGCCATAGTAGTGGGCGACTTCTCTGTCACACTGGCACTCTCAATTGGAAGCACCTCTGTAGTAGCAGGTGCAAGATGGGAAGCAGAGGCACCTTGTGCAACGGTGGCAGCCACAGTTTCTGACCTTAGTTGTATGGGATCAGCAGGCTGAGACTTTTCCACCTTAGCAGGCTTTTCAGGGGAGGAAGCCACCTCCTTTCTTTTGGCCGCCACTCGTTCTAGATGACGAGTGGCAAGCAGCCTTGGTCCATCCGCCCCTCGTGGAAGGAGCTGGCCTCCTTACAGCAGCGGCCTCCTCTCGGGTAGCATCAGCGCCAGTTAACTCTGAGAGACCGGCATTGTTATAGTTGCCACCTTTTGACGGGTGGACGGGCGGTGACCGCCACGACTGCTTCTGGCAACTAAGATCCTGATGCCAGAAGTAGAAGTGCCAGCAACAGCAGTACCGGTGGTGGAAGTTGTAGCTGTCACCTCATATTCCTTCCTGGGCAGCTTTAACTTCCCCAGGTCCAGGTCTACAAAACAGACAACAACAAGCATGACGTCAAAATGTAGATATACATAATAAAAATGCAAGTTAAAGAAAAAGAGACAAAGGTAGGGCAACAAGCTCCTTCTTACCAGCATCTGAACCCCCAACGTCACCATACAACCCCACGTAGGCAAGGGGATGCTTTTCTAAAATATAACCGGAATCCGACATCCATTGAGTAGGAATGCCGCCTACATGTTTAAAATAATTGACAGTTAACTGCTCTTCAACAGTCAACTGTCGACGCGGAATGTGCCCCATGTTAGGGCTGGGATTGGTGAAGCCCAAAGGGATGTCTAACTGGAATCCTTCTGGCGCCTTCACCCAGAACCACTGACCCATGTAGTTCTTATATGAACTGACCTTGGGGTAATTTAACAACTTCCCAGGGGTTGTTGAGAATGTGTAGTGCCCAGCAGCTAAGCTGTTCCTTTTCACAAACATCAGTGCCCGTATCACGTGCAGGTTCACCTTCATCTTCAGGTACCGGCAAACCCACAAAATCGATACCAACATCAGCAGGGACAAGGGCCCTAACTGAACTAAACTAATTCGAAAATGTCGCAACACCGACATAATCGACCAATCAAAGGGGCACCTAAGACCCCACCTGAAGTGTGCCAAGTAAACTGGAAAATACCCGGCAGGAGGCACTGTCACTGGTTCATTCTCACCCGGCACCACCAACTCCTAGTTGGCGGGAATATAATGGTCATCCTTAAACCATTGGATATATGCAGCCTCGTCGCCAGCCCAAGTGCTGACCTCAGTCAGCCACTCTGTATAAGGGGTACGAACTAATGGATGATCTAGGTCGTCATCCGAGACTTCACCAAATTCTAACGCCTCGAAAACTGGTGACGGCAAGTCACCAAGAGAATTGAACCACTCCTGGACGGCAAGTTGCCAGGCAGTGTTAACTAAACGGGCGTCACTCAGTTCCATGTCAGCTTCTGCAATAGAAACAATGGAGAAAATAAGAAAAACAAGTATGAGTAAAAATAATTACCAAGTTCTGCAAATGGGTTAGGGCGTGACGGATCTTCATTCGAGCCATATTGGTCAAACTCCAAAGCAGATCGCAGTGAAGAGAACCAATATTGCTCTGACATCATGGTCCACATTGGGTTACCGGATTTACGTAGAACGCCACGAAGCTCCCTAACTTCATGTTGTTGCTCATGATTGAAACCTGACGGGTTACGTATGCCCTCACAGTCCACATTTCTTTTAAACACTAAGGAAAACTCAGGAATACACCTTTGCCTAGGCGCAAGTCCACCAGGCAGCATTGAAGCTGCCGGATGAACATTGTCGGATTTAGAAGATAAAGCAGCAGCTTTACTCCCGGTTTCCGTACGGCGTGAACGCCGGGATGTCCCCTCTCCTTGATTCGAGTGAAGAGGGCATCCTTTTTTAATCTTAAGACTGCGGGACACGCATGTACACACGCGAAGCTCCTCCACTTCAGCAGCAGTGACCTCACTGACGGCGGTGCTAGTAATAGCTCGAGACAACGGCTCACCTTCTGTAGGGTACGGCGACAACGAGGCGGACGACTTAGACAAAGACAAAACGTCGCTGTCGTCGCTCTCCAGAATCCTACTGTCGTTTTGACTATCACTAGCATCCGACATCGTTTGAAAAACTGCCAAAAGGCATAAAAGTTAAAAACAGCCATAGCCAACATGCACAAGTGCATAAGTGGCACACAAAAAAAAAAAAAGAGAAGAGAAACATTTTCGAAATACTTCAGAAAACTGATAAATTTTGAAATATCTCTTTTTCAAAATTCATTTTCGAAAAAACAAGTTTGAAGAAAAATAATTTCCAATTATAACTTTGGAAAAACATTTCATCAAAACGGAATCCGAAGTGTACATCTCAAATAAAGCATAAAAAGGGTAGCTAACCTGAAATTATGCAGAGTTCGAAGTTCTTCTAAAGCTTTCGCACAGTAACAATGGTGAACTGTAACCTTCTTTCAGAGGCTCGAGGAAGAAGACGAAGAAAGTAAGAGCAACGGACAGTTAGAGAGAGAAAGAAAGAAAAGAAATTTTTCTCGGATATTTTTTGAAATTTTTTTGAGGTGAAGAAAGGAAAAAAAACCGTCGTCTGATATATAAAGTGCTGTGGGACTCATTTTCCAAAAAAGCAAACGTTGCATATTCTGCTGACACGTGTAAATTGCAAACGAATGGTCGGGAAAATTTAGCCTAACATCTTGTTGGCGACTTATTTTCTTAAAAAGCATCACCAACGTGCCGGTACGAATACTTTTTGGGGGGGCTAGTTGTATGGGGGCCTCCCGGTAAACCGGTAGGACTACCATACTAAAGTCACGGCCAAGATGTCAAACACCTCATAAACGCCAACAACAAGGGCTAACGGTCACAGTCAACCAAAGACAGCCAACATAGGCAGTATCTCTCAACATGCCGTCTCAATGATGACGGTATCAGAGGAATCATGTCATATCAAAGATGTCGTCTTAGTAATGGCAGCATCATGGGTTGCCTGTCATCGAAGTTGCTAGAACCGACTCTAAGGAAGCACCCCTCCTTGACGGTCACGACTTGACCGCCACGCCATCTCCTATAAATAGAAGACCTCACCAACCTGATAACGGCAGAACATATATACTTAACCAATCTCTATCTCTCTATCCTCTCTCCTTATATATCTTTCCTATATACTTAATCCCCTTTGCTAACTTAGGCATCGGAGGGTCTTTCCTCGGACACACCCCGGGGTTAGCTCATCATGTTATTTCATTGTGTAGGTTACAGGCACCTCTGTGAACACCTCTGCACCACCACTAAACAATACCGGTTAAACCATACCGGAACAATAATACTAACAACAATTTTTTTTTACTATATTTCATAAAACAAATTTTAAAAAAGTTGCAGCATCTTCCAACTGTGCAGTTTTCTAATTATTTACTCATTTTACACTTTCTCTGTCTTTAAATCCATATCCTTACAAATAGTAATTTCCCGAGAAGTGATATATACAGTTACAAACATTGTATGTGAGCCAAATATACAATACCTATAAATTTGTGACAATATATTAAAACCCAAAAAGAGGGGGAAATCTGAAGGGAATTATTTGATAGAAGGGAACTCTAAGGATGGAATTTATTGGTGCCAACATACTATGACTGTATTTAAAAAATATTTTACGTTAATAATAAATACCATTTTTTTTACTAGATTTAATATTTGTTAGTCAACGTCATTAATGAAGAGAGAGGTTTGGTGTTGTTGTTGCTATTATTATTATTATTATTATTTTTGAGGGAATTATTATTATTTTTATTATTATAAAAAGAGAAATACACAAAATGTTCAGATTTACAAGAAGTTAGTGGGAAACCGAGATACAATGTGGGCCCCCACTCTTCTAGCTATAGAAAAACCTATTCTTATGAAGATGTGAGCAACCGCACGCGCTCCAATATCCGCAGTCTGTGAGAAATTCTGAATCCACTTCAACAAGGCAATAACATCCCTTCCAATTCCCCTTATGTTGAAAAAGAGAAAGCAAGGAACCCATAACTCAAAGCCCGACACCTATCTGCATACTTAGCCCGCTTTCAATGAGCTGCACCCGTCACAACATAACTCGAAACGAAGTCAGCCAATCCAGATAGAGTTAAAGGAGAAAATCCTACCAATTCCACACACATATCAAGCCCTCGATCGCAGGAAAATGTCGGCACGCTGCAGTGCCCCATCATTCTCCCCTAATAAACCAATATCCACCTCCTTCCTTGATGAAATACCAGACCCGAGATACAAAACCTACAAGTCAAATGAATTAGAAAAGGTTAGTGGGAGTCGAGATACAATTCAGGCCTTCACTCCTCTAGATATAACAAACCCGAGCCTGCTGAAGATGTGAGCAGCCGCGTGAGCTCTTGAGTCTGAGCGAACACATGTATCCGCTTTAGCAACAAGACAACCCCCTTCTCTAGTTCCCCTAATGAAGAAAAGGAAAAGGGAAAAAATCATACCCAATTGCCCAACAATGAGCCTCATACTTGTCTCGCTTCCACTCAACTGTAACCGACACAACTCGACCAAGCTAAAAGATAGATAATCTGGATTGTTTCAAAGGAGAAGACCACGTCAAGTCAACGCAAACATCAAACCCCTTGCCCTAAGAATAGAGAAGCACATCAGCAGGTTGAAGAGCCCCGTTATCCCTTCCAGTCAACCCAACATCAATCTCCTTCCAAGCTTAAATCCCAGACTGATAACAAATATCAACAAGGGTATCATGAACAACATTGTGTCGATGTTGAGCACCCACCATCCCAACACAGGACACATCATGATCACCGAAAATATCTCCATAAAAAACCCTTGAGCAAGCCGAACACGACAATGAAACTGAGAAAAAAACAACTACTGTTTTGTAAAAAAGAGCACAATGGTAAGAGTTACCATTCATAGTCTGACCAAAACCCGAGATCTGGACCGCCCTTAACCAAGCAGAGGTATGACATCCCTGCTGAGATTTCCATATAACAACCTATCGTGGAGATAAGGAGAAAGTTGATTCTCCATATTCAGTAAGCTTCGTGAAATATATATCTGCCAATTTCTTTATGAGTTTGGGGGCAATGATCTCACTAGGGTTACTCATAAGGTCAGTCCCAATGGCCTCATTGAATAGAGCCAAAGCATCATCGAAGGTGGGACCTAGCGCAACAAAGAAAAGTTTGAAGACCACCAGACTGAAAATGCGACGCCAAAAAAGCATAGTGCGGAACATCACCCGCTGAATAAACACCAAAGCCTCCCATAGCAAATGGTAAGGTGGCAAGACGCCACTGCTAATACTCACCAAAACCAGGCCCTGAAGCGCACTAGTGACAATACGCTCTAAAGAAGCTCGAAGAGCAGCATCAAAATTAAAGAAAGTTGAGCTACTTCAAAATGTCGAGATGGGCAAGTGCGCAATGTAAAGTAGAGTTTTGAAACTCCAATACACGCAAGAAGTAGCAACAACTTACACTAAGGATCATCAAGCTTAGCCATAGCATCCATGAGCACAATAGTCTTGGAGATCCTTTGTGAAACAAACTGACCACAAAAAGATGATTTTGTACTGACTGGACCACCAAGCAACTTAACATACACCATGCACAGGTCAAGCAATATCATGAGGAAAGACACCCACGAGCCTGATACGTGGAGTCATCTGTCGGTCATAAAACCTCTGTTTTCTCAACATTAACTTGGAGACCAAAAAGAGGTCCCTCCGCCAAAATCAACTCCATGACATGTCCTACCACCAAGGTGTCACCAATGATTGTGTCGTCATCTAAATACCAAGCCTGCAGACATAAGTCAAAAGTGTACCTGATTTGATATACCAAAAAAATAATTAAATAAAAATAATTATAATAATTAAAATTAAAAAAAAAAATAAGAAATTAAAAATGTAAAAAATATATAAAATAAATATATAAA
Source organism: Salicornia ramosissima (assembly GCA_951394345.1). Lineage (NCBI taxonomy): Eukaryota > Viridiplantae > Streptophyta > Magnoliopsida > Caryophyllales > Amaranthaceae > Salicornia > Salicornia ramosissima. The sequence continues at coordinate 25,951,737 of OX596236.1, forward strand.
GAAAAAAAATAAATAAGTTAAGTTCATTTCTCTTGACTTTTCTTAATTTCTCTTAATTTCAGTTCTCTAAGTTATATAACATTTGACCATATATATTACAAACTACATGTCAAAAAAAAAATTAAAAAAACCAATGAACTTCTTTTTTAATTCTGTTTAAATAGATATCCATATTCATATACTTTTAAAATGTTATCTAGTTGGAGAATTTTAACCTAATTATAGTATTCGATTTTATTATAAGTATTAGTTACAATTTAATTGTTATTGTTTCTACGAAAACATATACCCATTATAATTCTTTATCACATCTTTTATCAATTTTATATCAAAAATTTTATCATACAAAAAATGCAAATTATAATTCAATTACATATAAAGAAACCGTATAAAACTAATGTGCAAGATACAAATTTGACAAAATTTTTACAACTTTAGGTGGCATGCCAATCCATCAACAAGGTCGAAGGGAAGCCACAAGGTCACTGATTCGAGGGCTAAAAATATTGTTGGAAGATTAAAAATAAATCCCTTTGAATGACAAATAATTATTTTTCCTTATTGCGAAATTAGCCCAGAAAAAATAAAACATATGTACAATATTTTTAACCAATTTTGTGCGATACATCGTATCAGCATCTTTCACACTAATTTGTTTATACATACTATGTTACGTCTTTAGTTCGCCAACCATGTAAATAACATTATATACCATGTAATTAAAAAGAAGCCTTATTTAAACTGATAATGTTACCAAGTAAATATTGCACTTACCAAATAATGTGCATATAATGCAACAACTGCTATGCAACTATTAATCCCAAATTATTTCAATTTATTAATAATAAAAATATTAACATTAGCAATATTTAGGATTGTAATAACCACCCAACACTGAGCTCATTGTTTTCACTTCTTTTTTTCATAAGCTAACACGTTGTATAGAATATAAAACTTTATTATAATTGCTTGTTTTTTAATGAAATATGAAAGCAAATACTTGTCTCTAAATTAATAGATTCTATGATCTTGTTCAAAATTGTTGGCTGGTTAGTTCAATGGGACGTCCGAATTATTGTTATAATAGGGATTGTCAATTACAAATGGTTCACTACCTGCACAACTTAAACATACGCTCATCACCTTGCTTCCCAAACTTGACAACCCGCATCTTTCTTCACATTTTAGACCCATTAGCCTATGCTCTACTATCTACAACACCATTTCCAAAACATTGGTCCCGAGAATACATCCCCTTCTGGCTAAAATTATATGCCCTTCAAATGGACTTCTTACCACTAAATCCAAGATAATCTCCTAATTGTCTAGGAATTCCTTAATATATTCGAAAAATCCTCCAACAAAAGCAGATGGATAGCTCTCAAACTAGATATGAAAAAAGCCTATGACCACATCGTATGAGAATTTTTGTAGGCTTCTCTCAACGATTTTGGTTTCCATCCCACTTGTCTCCGGACTACAAAAGTGTCACCAACACTTCCCTATTTCTTGACAATGGACAATACTAATTATATTAAGCCTTTAAGAGACGTTTTCATCCGATCTCTTTCTGATATGGCCAATGAACCCCATTCCGAAATAGGGATTATATTATCGTCTCTATGTTTCTCTGTTTCATGCCTATTATTTGTTGATAATAACCTCCTTTTTACCAAAGCAACACTTACCACTGCCTATAAACTCCATCTCATTTAAATATCTTTTATCAACTCTCCAGTCAATTGTTAATTTACACAATTCCATAATAATATGCTTCATTCATAAGAAATCTACTCCATTCATAAAAAAACCTACACTAACTAAAATTCATATATACATTTCACAAAGGATTTTTTTCAAAACATTCATAAAAGTTATAATAATTCCAAAATTTATACAAAGTTTCAATAATTACCAAATATATATGAGAGCCTAAGTGGCGGATGGCGCTCAGTCGCTGCTTGAACAATCATCCGAAGGGGGACATTGCTGAGTGATCATCTGGAGGGGGGACGATGCTGAGTGATCATCCAGACAAGGACGATGCTGAGTGAAATCAAAACCGTTGCACTGAGTGAACATCTGGTTGTACTTATCCAGAGTCCTTTTCATCTCTGCAAGTGCCTCGGTGTTCTTTCTGGTTTCCTCTAAGCGCTCTCTCTCCATCTCCGCTCTTGCCTGCTCGGATTCTTCCCTTGCCTGCTCGGACTCTTCCAACCGCGCTGACAACTGAGCAACAAGGGATTGAGTGCAAGAGGAAGAAGTGTCTACTCGCCTTGATGACCTCTTAAAATAAAAGTCTTCACTCGCCCCCAAACCAGGAACCTTTCCCCTCTTCCTCCCACCGATTGTGTAGTAGAAAATCTGGTTTGGGGTCTTTTCGATTCCTCTCTCTTGGCAGTCAACAACATTCTTCTCATATGTTTCCTGTAATAATTGAGTTAGTTAGCATAATATATGTTATATATAACACGACTCATTCAATTTGATACTTTTGAGTTATTTAGCAATAATTATATGACTTATTTGCATGATTCTAGACACAATAAGGGCATTCTATACCAAAAACTAGTAACATAGGTAATTTTTGGTTACTTTTAGATATTTTTGTTCCCATTTATACAACGATCAACCTATTTCATGTTTCTAGGTTTTATTCAAGTCCTATAACATTCATATTAGCATTCTAAGAGTTATTTGCATGATTCTAGGCATAATAAGGGCATTCCGAAACAAAAAAAGTGAAAGAGGTCATTTTTTTACTTCCTCTTTTCCAAATAAAATGCAACAAATTATTTTGCACGCATTTTAAGGAAGAAAATGACAAAACTAATCAAAATAATGTTAAGACAAATAATATATAAACTCATTCTTGTTTGCATTAAAATTCTTTAGATTAATTTGTTCATTTACACCTGAAATCTCTTCCTTTAAATACGTGCAAAATGATTTATTGTGTTTAATTTGGAAAGGAGGAAGTGCTACTTTTGGGTGTTTTCGTTCCCATATTCGAACCACTCAACCTATGTCATTTTTTAAGCTTTACTCATATCCTATAACATTCATGTTAGCATTCAATGGCCTTGTTTGGTGATTAGATTTTAGAGATTAGAGATTAGAGTTTGTGGTTAGATGATTACTTTTTATTCAGAGGATTTGACTCCTTATTTAAGTAGTTGATTGTGTAATGGTGTTTGGTAACACATAACTGATTGCTTAGAGTTTTATTGTGTAAAATGACATTTATGAATATTTAAAAATAACTTATTAGGTTTTAATATGTGGACAAATTAGTCAATAAAATTTTTTTTCTCTAAAACTCTGAAGAAAAAGTTGCTCAACCCAGCTTTTTCTAAAAAGAGTTTTAATTAGAGTTTTTGGTACAAAACTCTCTTTTAAACTCTATTTTACCAAACATCCAAATTAGAGTTTTGAGTGGTCAAAACTCTAAACTCTATTTTTTCTCAAAACCTCTTTTTGCCAAACACCCCAAATGACTTATTTGCATGTATCTAGGTAAAAATAGGATATTCAAAACAAAAACTAGTGAAATAAGTCATTTTTTTTACTACTTTTGGATGTTATGACTTTTGGTTGGCTCTTTTATAATGGTATGGAATTGTACGGGATCCATTCTAATGTTTAGTTGAGAATTTTATACAACGAGTGAGTAACCTTGGGTTTCTAACTCCATTCCATCCACCTATAATCTCATACTCCCCTTACCCACTAAGTTTCTCATCCCACTCTACCCATTTATCAAACTTTAAACTAAACCAAACAACTTTAGTGTGGTATGGGGTTTAGAATCCATACCACACTAGTATGCATTTCCATACCATACCATTTCAAGTTAGTGAACCCAACATGCCCTTAGTTCTCATTTTCAAACAACTCAACCTATTTCACGTTTTAAAGCTTTATTCATGTCCTATAACATTGATTTTCGCATTCTAGAAGCTATTTGCATGGTTTTAGGAAAAATAGGGCATTTTCGAATGAGAACTAGTGTGATAGGTCATTTTTTACTACTTTTAGTATTTTCATTTCCATATTCAAATACTTTATGTTTTTAAACTTTATTCATGTCCTATAACATTTACTATAGAATTCTAAAACTTACTCGCATGATTCTAGGCAAAAATGGGGCATTTCGACATGTCAACAAGTGAAATAGGTATTTTTTGATTACTTTTCGGTGTTTTGGTTCCCATAATCAAAACACTTAACCTATTTTAGGTTTTCAAGCACTATTCATGTTCTACAACATTTATTTCAACATTCTAGAATTTATTTGCATGATTCTTGGCAAAAACAGGGCATTTCGGAACGTCAACAAGTGAAATAGGTCATTTTTTTTATCACTTTCGATGATTTCGTTCCCATAATCGAACCACTCAACCTATTTTATGTTTTTAAGCTTTATTCATGTCCTATAACATTTATTTTAGCATTATCGAACTTATTCGAATGATTCTACGCAAAGATAGGGCATTCCGGAACGAAAACTAGTGAAATAGGTCATATTTAGGTACTTTTGAGTTTTTTCGATCTCATATTCGCACCGGTCATTCTATTCCAAGTTTCTAAGCTTTATTCATGTCCTATAACATTCTTGTTAGCATTCTATTACTTACTTGCATGATTCTAGACATAATAAGGGCATTCCGAAACAAAAACTAGTGAAATACGTTATTTTTTGCTACTTTCATGTGTTTTCGTTCCCACATTCATACTGACCAACCTATTTCATGTTTCTAAACTTTATTCATTTCACATTACATTAATTCTACCATTCTAGAACTTAGTTGCATCATTCTATACACAATAAGGGCATTCTAGAAAGAAAACTAGTGAGATAGGTAAGTTTTGGCTTCTTTTATGTGTCTTCGTTCCCATATTCACACCCGTCAATCTATTTAATTTTTTTTAAGCTTTACTCATGTCCTATAAATGTATGTTAGCATTCTAGAACTCATTTGCATGATTCTGGGAAAAAATAGGATATTTAAAAATGAGAACTAGTTAAATAAGTCATTTTTTTGCTACTTTTTGATATTTTCATTCCCATACTCACACGAGTCAGCCTATTTCATGTTTCTAATTTTTTTCATGTCCTATAACATTCTTGCTATCACTCTATAACTTATTTGCATGATTCTAGGCAATAATAGAGCATTCTAGAACGAAAATTAGTGAAATACATATATATCCTCAACTCTTCAAAAGCATTGATCACCGTTTCATGTTCATTTTGAACAATTCTATTGCCAGAAATGCACTTCTTTACTATTCATCCTTCTCTTTCATCCAACGACTCTCCTTGTTTATCAAAACCTACCATTCTAAAAACGCATTCCCATTTTATCTCCTCCCATTCACTACCTTCTTGCTCTCTCTCTCTCTCTAATCTTTGTCTATGCTCTTTGTCACTAGCTCTCTGCAATTTGGGTGGTCTTGATGATTTAAGCAAAGAAATTTGAGCATAAGGTTTGTATGTTTCTCTTATTCTTGAATGATTTTAAGGTTTATGGGTGTTTGATTTTAAAGCTCTTTCCAATTTTTAATTTTAAGGTTTATTATGTTTATACCAAATTCGAATTGTACACCTGACCTCGAAGGAAGTGGAAAGGTCTATTTTTTCCCATTGAAATTGTTGGAGAAAAATAGGTCTAAAGTAGGGAAGAATGTTTGGTGGTGGTAGCCATAGATCGAAAGTGGGTAGCAAAAAATGCGCACGTCAACCGAATTGTTCTTTTTAATTTATTTTTCTAGAATCTTTAATTATAATCCTATCATTTTCTTTGATTTTTCATTGTGTTCCTAATTAACAATTTATTATACTCTTATATGGTCCTATAATTATATGTAAGGCGTGCTTTTCATTTTCTTAGTTTTTTTTTTAATAAAAAAATCAAGTAACACATTTTTTTTTCCAGAATATTGTTCCTAAAGAGAAGAAGATGGTTTCTTGCTGAATATTAGTTTCAGATTTGATAGCTAACATCAGATCAAAAGTGGGTAGCAAAGAATGCACACATCAACCGAATTGTTCTTGTTAGTTTATTTTCTGGAAACTTTAATAATAATCCTGTCATTTTGTTTGATTTTTTATTGTGTTCCTAATGATTACTCTTATAGTCTTATATGGTCCTATAATTATATGTAAGGCTTTGATTTTCATTTCTTAGTTTTTTTTTATGAAAAAAATAAGTAACTTTTTTTTTTTCAAGAATATTGTTCCTAAAGAGAAAAGAAGATGAGTTCTTGTAACGATATCATATCAGTGCTTCTGTTTATAATATTGTTGCTTAATTTGATCGATTCATATGATTGTTGTTTTGGATTAGAGTTTTCCTTTTATTTGAATGTTGTCTATTTTTTTTTTAGTGTTTAGATTGAACTTGATTTCAAATGAGATGAATTTAATATTGTTTGCTCGGAACTATCATTGGGGTTTCCAGTCATGTATACGGTAAATTTCAGAGTGAGCTAATAGCTTATTGGCATACTAGCCTTCTATGCACGCTATGCGTGCGATGCTATCTTAAATATACATCTATTGATATGTCTAAACAAACTTTATATCATAAAAAAAAAAAACTTTTTCCCTTTCATTGGGTCATCTCACAATAATGAACGAAAGAAAAGTTTTATTTAATGAAATATATCGATATATATGTCTATTTATAGAGAATTTAAAAATATTAATTTTGAAATTTTGATTTTTTTTTTTTGAATTTTATATTTTGTACTATTTTCATCTAAAAAATTGTAATAACTTTCCTTAATAATTAGGGGTAATACAAATTGAGATTTTGGAAAGTTGTGAGGGGTAAGATAGACATTTTCAGGGGGGACACCATGACTCCCCCCTTGGCTTATATAATAGAGATATATTATTCTTTTTCACTAAGTTGATGGCTGTCTTTGTTTCTTATTTGCATTTTGAATTTTCTGCTGAAATGAAATCCTAGAGATCATGGCAGAAGAAAAATCATAAAAAGGGAAAAGAAAATACCTTGTAAAGCTCTGAATTCACTTGAGAATATGGACCCATTGTCTTATGTAATTTAGTTAGTGTTATGACTTAAGTCTAATTGTATCAGTTGTATGTAAGCTTGAGACTACTTTATTGTTGACCTTAGGATGATTGATGAGTACAAAAATGTCTCTGAATATTATGATTTCATTAATTGTTAAAATTTTATTACATCATAGCATTATGTATATATTTTTCCTATTATTATATCCCATAACCCAATTCTATCGAATTAATTCTACCTCCTTGATCAATCTAATGAAAAATCCTTATCCTGTAACGCTGAGGTAAAATACAACAACAAATAATCAAGTACATAAATCCCTTGTGAAAATTCAGGAAGTAAAAAAAATAATCCTACCCCAACTTTATCAAAATTATTTTGCGTCATAAATCACCATCTTCCCATTCCCGCAAAAACCTATCAAATGTACAAGTAGTTGTAACTCAAATGCTTAACAAACCTATCCTATCAAATTTATAAGTATTCATAACTACTTTCACTCATCAAGAGCATTGTGTTTGTACCAAACAATGTGTTAATCAACTCATACATTATTTAAATTTTTTTGCCAAAGGTTTAATGAGTTTATTTTGTCTCAACTCTTCCTTCACAATCAAATTCAATAGATTAAGTGAAGTACATTATTTTTTGTACACAGATACTATATTGATTATCATATAAACTGTATTTTATTCTTAATCTTCCTGACAACTTTCTAACACAGGAGTTTCATACATCCACCTCTATCTTACATTGCCTGGAACACATATTTCGCTCCTCTTATTCACATGTAAGTGCCCTACTGTCCATTCAAAGAAAAATCTGTAAGTGCCCTATGGTAAGAGGTGCTTGCAATAGCTGCTTTTGCAGTTGCTCTGTATGGGCTGTATGGCTTTGCTTCATCAAGACAGCTTTAATGTTCTGCCAATTTTCCTTTTGTTTATCTTGCTTATTATACCTTTAACCACATGCAGCAATTTCATTTAGAATAGGTATTTTCTTGGTGAAAATCATTTGCACATTACATCTTACATGGTACATGAAAAGGATTTTGGAACAGAAGATAACTATTGTAGTTGTGTGAGGGATTTTAATGGCCATTATCATAATCAATTATTAATATATAGTAGTATTTTTTATTCAGGTTCCCTTTAGCATTTGCGGCATTCTATATAACTCAGTAATTTGCATTATCAGATCATTTTTTTCCAATTCTCTATTGTGCATATCCTAAATTCTCATGGGAATATTTGTAATTTTGTGCAACATCTGAGTTATTAAAATTTCTTATCAATTGACTACTTAGAGTAAAAAGTTTGACCATTCCTAATGACTTCGATAGTCAAGAAATTGTGTTGACAATTCTTTAGTGGGATATTTCTAATGGCTTCAAAATTTAATCATTGTAGGTATTAAATTTTTCTGTGTTATATAAAATTCAATACCCATTTATTTCAATGTAAATATATATATTTTTGATAGAAATGCCTGACATAAAATTTCGAAAAAGTTAACCTCTTCGGGGCATCACGCGCGGTGCAACTAGTACATATATATATAGTTTTTCAATTACCTTGATCCTTTTCACTTTCTCATTGACTGGTACCTTCCCTTTGCCGGGCTCCTCTCTCATATGTGTATCCAGATACAACTCTGCAGCTGTAGGTAACACTCCTCCATTTTTGGCGGCCTTCGAGAACATATGCATTTGTGTTATTTAGGACCAAATTTTAAAAGGTTGCTAGAATAGCTATATTTAATGCTATACTTACCAATCTCTTGGCGCGCTCCGACGCGGAAATGGATCCTTGGCAATGTGAGGGCAGTACAGGGTTGGCTAAGTCACCACCTCGCCTGTTCTTCAAGGCCTTTTGGGACTTGAGTTTGAACGCATCATCTTTAACATTCTTCATCATTTGCTCGTGGACGTGATTAGGCATCCACGGAGGACATACTCCCATTTTCTTCTTCGTCACATAGTGATGAAGATCCTTCAATCTGATCCCAGCTTTATGATCAAAGCCTCGCCTGACCTGGGGATCAAGCTCCGGTCTCCATCTATAAGTACTCTGCATAAACAAAAAAAAAAGTTTAGTGCACTTAATTTGATTAAACATTTAGGTTCATGAATTACAAAAAGTAAACCCAAAAAAAGATGATTTCACCTTGAATAAATCGAACCAATGATCTTTCGTGTCTGGGTCAACCTGTGAGTAGTTCCTCCATGGCTCGTGAAAGTATTGTTTGAATGCATCTGATATGGTTCGACTGACAGCACTGTCGTTGAACCTTGCAAACAATGATTCACAACAAGAAATTAGAACAACACATTAATGTTATAAATAATTAACCATTACACTCTGAACTCAACTTACCAAATTCCATTGGGGTCCAATTCCTTTTTTCCCTGTGATGATTCTGCCTCCTCTTCCAAAACGATCTCCTCTTCCAAAACGATCTCCTCTTCCAGCACATTCTGCTCAGCTTCTGGTGTTGGTATGGAACGCCTACCACCACGACCTCCAACCATCAAACCACCTCTACCACGAGAACCGCCACGAGAAGTCATCTGCATGCAAAGCGATGACTCAATGAAATCCGTACACCAAACAAAGGAATGCACCAAATTATCTAAATTATACAATGAAATCCGTACACCAAACAAAGTAAAACTCAATGCTCAATATTTGAATAATTCAATAAACTCACCTCAAACAGGTTGACAAGAAACATGAACTTCCCCTTTAAAACTCTAACACAGTATGCCTAGCCTATCAATCTTTATGTAAACTATTATTTCATTCTCCCATCTCTTTTTGGTAGTTTGTTAGCTTTGTATAATGTCAATGTCGAAATAAACCTTGTTCAATTTCAAGATACAGAAAATCTTGATCATCCAACATATATCTCATACAATAGTTTGCACCACACTACAATCAGGTTTACTCTACAAAGAAAAACTCAATGTTCGAAAAAAAAAGGTTTACTCTACAAAGAGGCTTCTAGACGTAAACTAAATATGGCACACTGTCAAAATTCACCTGAAATGCTTCTATCAGATCATATATTCAAGCAACACATTCCATCATAAAGCACATCTTTCATCTGATAACAATCTCAAATTCACAATATACTATATTGCAGTGATGCTTCAATTACATAACTAGACAAATGACACAATTCCGCAATATCCTCTCTTACCAATGAGAAAATATTACTGCATAAGTTTCCATGTCTACTCTAATGCTTAAAAACCCCTCCCTGCCCATGCATATAACCCCATCAGCTTGCTAAGAAGTGCTAGCCTCAATAAGGTTAGCCAATACTAATAGCTAATTCTAACTATGTAGAACAAAGCTGTGTACAACACGAGACCCTTCTTCCCATTTTCATCCATTTACTTCCTGCTTCAGAGTGAGTACATAATTGAGGCTTTATCATTAACTTCATGGTTGAAAATCAGCATTCCAGAATACTGACAGTAAAAACAATTAAGCCATCACTAAAACACCTTTTAAGTTGGCAACATTTTATACAAAAATGAATGAAAAGCCAATACAATCGACCTCTTACAACACCCCTTTCCTTCTCTCAGAGAACTATTGTGCTGTCAAACTTTCGTTTTGCAATCAACATTACATTACATTTCTAATAACGATAAAAACAACACAAATTAATGTATTGTTTGGGTTTGTAGATGATAGTTTGACACAACAATCCCATAATAAAATTGTTTCAAACCCACAAAAGAAAAAATTTCTGTTTTGGTTTGTTGATAGTTTGAAACAACAAACCCATAAATTATCTCTCAGCCTTACATACATTGTCGAAAAAACAACAATTAAAGCAACAACAAATTAAAGGAACAACAAACACAAACATCTCAACAATAAACACCTAAAATAACACAAAAGGAAGTAAGGTGGGAACACAACCCCTCAAAAAAAAAAAAAAGGTGGGAACATGACAAACGGGCATGGACCGCGCCCGCCATGGGGAGTGCAAGTCCACTTTACAAGACAAAGGAGGTTTCACCATAAAACCATATGGTAATAAGGAGAGTAACCATATGGGCTCAACAGAACACAAAAAGAAATGAAAGTTTCACCTTTAAGATTCGCCTCCATGCCTCAAGATAAACCAAAATCAGCATTCCAGAAAATTGCCAATAAAAGATTTAACCCATTACTAGTAGACCTTTTAAGTTGGCAAAATTTTATACAAAAATGAATGAAAGACTAATACACTCAACATTTCAAATATTCAAATATTGAAGAACAAAATTAGTCACTTACCTCTGTAGATGGCCGGAAAAGTAATGTCGCCGGAAAAACAAGCAATTAAAAAATCAATGGGATATTTGAGTTAGGGTTTAAACAAAACAAAAGAGAGAGAAAAAAAGACAAGCCTCAGCAGAGCAGCGGCGGCAGCGCGACGATGGGTATGGTGACGGTTGTTTAGCGACGGTGATTTGGCGACGTTGAAAAGAGGAGCACTCTGGGCTTGGCGACGATAAAGTTAAAATAGTCGACGAACTGAAGAAGGAGAAGGTGCTCGCTAAATTACCTAACGTTATCGACTGCCATAGAAACTTAACGACCGTTACACAGTCGTAAATTTTTATAGTCCATCCGTAAACTATTAATCACAACGATTTGACAGAAACTAACTAAAGAAGAAAGGAAATATCAAATTCTTATTATTAGAATGTTACGGAGGGAACAATACAATATTTGAAGTTCCGCCATTTTTGTACTTCCAAAACAGTCGATCATTTATCTACAAATTATAACCAGAAATTACACTTGTCGGATTCTTATTAATTCTATGTTTTATTGTTTTGGCTTCTTTTCTTTATGGATAACAAACTAATGGGCTTTGGAGAGTTTTATTTTTGTACAGGCTTAAACATGTAGGAAGATATTTGACTCAACCAACTCTTAAAAATATTTTCATAAAAAAGCTTGGAAAAATTGTAAAAAATAAGTTAACCTTTAGCCGGCCTTCTTAAATTAAGTTAACCTTTTGATTAACTCAAAATAAGTCAACCTAGTATACATGTCTTCTCAAATTAAGTCTTTTCAGTAAATATTTTTTGATTCAATTAACATTTTGAATAAAAAACTATATAAACATGAACATATTAATGAATTGCTTTAATTTTTCATTAAAATTATTAAATTTCTCCATCATTAAATTGTACAAAAAACTTAATTTGAGCAGATATGTGTAATAGGTTGATTTATTTTGAATTAATCAAAAGGTTGACTTATTTTGAGAAGATTGGTTAAAGGTTGACTTATTTTTTACAATTTTTCCAAATACTTTTTGTAAAACTAGAAAATAATTTATAACTTTATCATATCTAGAAAATAATTTGATTACATGAGAATAATTGTGATATTATTTTAAAATAATTATAAAGTTATAAATTTAAAAATACGAAAAGTATAGTAAAAAAAATTAAGAGACTTCAAGACCGGCACTTGGCCCATGCAACGTGCGCGGGGCGGCGGGGGAACAAGGCCTCCGAAACTATCCCCCCAAAACAATATATATAAATTACACTTATTATTATTATTATTATTATTATTATTATTATTATTATTATTATTATTATTCTCTAACATAATAAAAAGGTAAGGTTTCCATCTTTGAATTGTAGGTTTTCGACAATTTTTTTTATTCTTTCAACTTCCTTCATTTAATTATTGCATCATTTGAAATTTTTTTGGGTTGCAGATGGATTATTATTTATGGTATTTTTTTCGCGTGATTTTCCTCCATTTTAATTTCTACTGGTTCTCTGCCTTCTCTCTTCGATTTTGAGGTTTTGTTGAAAGATTTTACTAAATAATCTCTTTTCACCACAATCTACATTGAAGCAGATATTAAGGTAATTAATTTTTGTTATTTTTTCCTGTGTTTTTTTTTTCGGATTTTCCTCCATTTGATTTTTTTGATAGATGGATTCCCTACTTGATTGCTTCAACAAATTTTATTTATTTTTGGGGTCTAATAGAGGTTTCTCGTAGCTCACTATCCCTCTTTGGATACAGAAGATGAAGGTGAAGTATGTTCTGATATTTAAATGGTAAAATAAACTTCTTTGCGTTCCTAACTCCATAGTTTACTTAGCCCTAAATATGCCCTTTTACATTTTGTTCTGATATGGTCTTGGTTTAGTTTTTTTTGTTTTTTTTTTTTTTGAAAAAATATGAAGTTGAAAAAAAATGGTAATACTTCGATATTTGGTTTTGGGTTTTTGGTATTTGATTTTTTTATAGATTTGTTATTTCATTTTTAATCTCATCAATGATCAAAATTTAGGGCTAATGAATGATTTTTCAGCCTTTTTAAAATATTTTTTTGGTGTAATTTAGTTTGGGTCTATATGTTTACATGTTAGGGTTGAGTTTTTCATTTTTCCTGCTTTTTAAAGGAAGGACTAAGTATGGATTTTCAGCATTTTTTCTTTCATTATTCATGCGCTTAATTTATTTATGCACAATTTTATTTTTTTAGTGAGTCTTGCTGATTGATTTTTTTTTGTGGGTCCTGCAGATTGATGATTTTGGGTGGTGAAGGGTTGAATATACTCAAGAGGGAGTGAATTGAGTATTTGGCGTGTTGGTTAACGATCTTAAATTTTTCTGTTTCTTTAGGGAGGAACCAGTTGGGGTTCGGTCCAACTAATGCCTACGTCGTCCTACCCTATGTATCTTATTAATTCAAGTCAGAAATAACAAGATTACACACTCTCGACTGTCCCTTACTCAAGAAATCAGTTCCCACACTCAACTCTAAATGGATTCTCTCGTGTTTGAACTCTGAAACACACCCCAATCTTCAACCCCTTTGTTGAAGATGAATTACAATATTTTTCACTCTGATTTTTCTTTCTCACAAAGATTAAAGAGTAAATTTGAAGCTCTTAAAGATTTGTGTTCTTGCTCGATAAAGACTTTATGCGTTGTGTGAATTTTTTCCTTCTCTGAAAATAATTCTCAGTTTTACGTCGGAGATTAGTGAGCTCTTTGATGTATGGAGTTAAGTATTTATAGGCCTATGATCTGCTCATAATTCCGCCAGATTTGGTGAGAATATTATCTGCAAATATTCTCTCTTAAAAAATAAAAGATTATCTATTTATTTCTAACAAACTTCTAAAAGTTTGTTACAATAAAATATTTTCTCAATTATTTAGAAAATAACGTTTAATTACTTAACAACTCATTAGCTGTCACTTAATTTTAAAACTCTAAAGCCCATTCGAAAAATGTGGGACAACAATCCTATTTTTCGAAAACTGACAACAGCTCGTAGAGGAACTGGTCCCTAGACTTGTTTCCCTACTAAGTAGTGTTATGAATATTGTACCTTCTGGTTCTAATATTCATAATACTTCTTTATTCACACACAAACATTTATATGGTCTATCAAGCATTCACATAACATTTACATAAAGATCTAATGTTCACAAAATAAGATCCTAATCTAGCTTCACGTACATCCAAGTCTTGAAAATCTTCTTAAAGTATCTTCATCTTTGAACCTTGATTTCAACACTTGAATAATCTCATACTTACTGCACATTCAACAAAGTTAAAGTATAGCTGTAACGACCCGGATTTTTGGGCCGTAAAATTTCATGTAAAATTAAGCCTTAAAGTTCGAATCTTCCGATTTGGGGCCCAAAGACTTAATTTTGTTTATTTGAAACTAGCCCAAAACCCATGCTTGACTCCTCCTAGCCAACCCCTCTTTATTTTTATTTAATTTGATTTATTTACCTTAAATACCTATTTAGATCTATTTTATTTAAAACCTAAAAACTCTACTTTTATCTCCTAATAACCCTACTAAATTTTAGGAACACCAAACCCACATTTAAACCCATATAGCCGGCCCCTCCTATTTCTTTCCCCTTAATTTCCTTCCTAAACTAACTCCTAAAATCTAGTAAGCCATCACCCTATTTATATCCAAAAAACCCACCCTTTATTCATTATCTATTATGTGATAAAAAACAAAGCAAATTCTCTTTCCTTTCCCCTCTTGTTCCACACGGCTCTCATAGCCAAATACCCCAAAAATCATACTTTCTCTTCCAATTTGTTCCAACCTTCAAAGATAAACCAATCTCCAACCTTTCTAAAGATTGAAGCAAGACTCATGTATGTGAAACGTGGTTGCTTGCTCTTGGCCGTGCACTAGGTGTCGAGTGGCTCGAGTTTTGGGCGAGTGTTCGTACGTGTTTTCTGGCTTGATCAATCTAGGTAACTAGATCTCTTCTACTTAGGATTAGGATTAGATTTCATAGAATAATAGGATTAGAGTGTTGGTTTATGCTTGATGCTATGCGTGATAACCGAGTAGTCTTAGTTGATTCTCTTTCAATCTTTAATCTTGTTTGATGTTTTACTCATGAATCTTGAAGCATATGGATGAGTTCTTGAATTGTTTCTTTACCTTGCTTATGCGTGGGTTTATGATGAACAAGACTTGATTTTTATACCTTATATTTGTTTTCTTGGATTATTATGCATATAAGGTTGATGATAGCATTAGGCTTGAACTTGATTCTTGCTTTGTTATTTAGTTGTGATGAAATCTTGCAAAATACCTTGATGTTGTGATTTTGTAATCTTGTAAAGTGATGATCCTTGACTTCTTGATTATATGCGTGTACTATGTGTGGCAATTATAAGTTTTTCTTTTATATTTTGATTAGTTGAATAGCATGTTGAACCACCAAAAGCTTGGGCACCGTTGATCTTTTGATGTTGATGCAAGATTGTGTTTTGGTTGATGGCTTAACACGTTGATGATGATGACGCATGTTATGGTTGTTTATCACTTAAGCATTGACCTTATGATTTCTATATTTTAATGAGAGTGTTAAGCGTGTATTTTGGTATGTGTATTTGTCTTGTTTGATGATTTCTTTGGCGTCTTTTGAGTCTGGTCGAGTTGTGTCGTGTCGAGCGGTTAAAGACCGTACGTTGAGCGGTTGAAGACCGTGCGTTTATCGGTTCACCTGTGATGAATCGTGTCGGGGACTTCTTTGTTGTATCGGCCTTGAGCCGTGTCGGGGACTTTGTTTGTTGTTATCGGCCTTGCGCAATGTTGGGGACTTGTTTGTTGTTATCGGCCTTGCGCCGTGTCGAGGACTTGTTTGTTGTTATCGGCCTTGCGCCGTGTCGGGGACTTGTTTGTTGTATCCTTGGTGTCTAATAATGTTGATAATCATATTGATGAGTAAGCGTGGTAATCTCTGAATATGTTATTTGGTAATTGTTATGTTTCCGCTGCTAACTTTGATGTTGATTATCTTGTATCCTGTGAATGTGATGTTTCCTGTGTTTCTAACCCTGTTATTTTATGTAATGTGGTCCTACTTCTAAGTAGGACAGTCTAGTTACTCGCCACTGATGGTGGACCCCCAATTCTATTTTGCAGGTGAGCAGGATAGAAGCTAGAGTCGGGACGAGTTCGTCGAGCGTTTAGGCCCCTGTTTTCTTTTCCTGGTTTTGCAGCTAGTTTTGTTTCTAGTTTTTAGGACTTGATTTTGGACTAGTTTAACCTTTTGTATTCGGGATTTTATTATTAATAATAATAAATATTATTTCCATGAGTTTTAATTATATTTTTACATTGTAAATCGATTGATAACTGTCTGTTTACGACGTTATCACTGTTAACGTCGTTGCTAAAATGCGAGGTGTTACAATAACAAGTATATAAGGCTGTTTCAGTATATCCCAGGGAACACTACAACTGGTTTTGTACCAGTCTACTCAATGAATTACCAAACTTGTTCCCTGCAAGTCAGTTATGTTGTACAACCAAGAGTAACCTTTAGCACAACATTCATAGGAACTAATCTTAGCTGGTTTTAGCCAACTACATAACTCTGTAAGAATCAACTGTTCCTTGTTCAGTGTTTGTCATCATTCAAAACGCAAGGGCTCAACAAATTCCCCCTTTTTGATGATGACAAACTTAGGCCAATCTATTGAATAATCCTGTAACCAACAAGTTAGTAATAGAGAACTCCAATATCAACACCCCAAGTGCAAAACTTAAAGTGTTCACTCAGACTTAAAATCTCAGACTCAAAATGAAACACTTGGCTAATCCAACTGTTTCCTAAAAAAATAAAAAGATTGAAAATAAAAGCTACTGAACTAAACTACAAGGAACTCTCTTTTTTATTTTTATTTTTTTAAAATGCTCAAACTCAAATCAAAACTAAGCTATATTAAAACTATACTAATGACTATACTAATTATCATACTAATGACTATACTAATGACTCAATCTAAACTAATTAGACATAGGCTTCAACTCCTAACTAATTCCCCCTTTTGGCATCATTAAAAAGTATCCCAATGCATAAAAATTATGCACAAGTTATTGTATCAATCCAAAAGAATGGTATAAACCATCAATTAGGAAATCATGCTGCAAAACAGAGTTAGTTAAGCAACTCACTATCCATAAACTAAAATTTCAGAAAATTTCCATACACACACAGCACAGTTATGAAAATAGAATCCAAAAACATACAAACCAATTGTTCAAGGATTGGGGAAACAGTGTAACAGAAGCAGTTATAAAAGAGTTTTAGAAATAATAGGGTTTGGGGTAGTCAAAGAAAAGACAGAGTCATCATTCATCCTCATCATCATCATTCTCATCCTCTGGATCCTTTGAATCATCTTTCTTGCTTTAAGACACAACATCATCATCATCATCTTCTTCTTCTTCTTCAGATTCTTCCTTGGTGGAACCAGCAGCATCAGGGACCTTGGCCTTAACTTCAGCCAACTTGATGAAGGGGTTTTTGGGCTCTTTCACCAAACAAATAAAACCCCCGTTGTAGTATGACTGGGGGTGTCGAACACAGGGAACAAGTCGTGAATCGTGTTGTGCGATTTAGGTCGATTGAGGATCTTGGTTTTGTTGTTGAAAAGGAAGCTAAAACTATTGCAAAAAATAAATGCGAAAAATAATAAACTAAATTCTAGGGTTGTCGGATCCGGGTTCAATTAATTTCGGGGGAATTACTTCAAAAAGTCTAAAGAACGAACTAAATCAAGGAAGGGGAATTAAACTCTAATAAGGTACCCAAACCTCCTCCCGGAGTGATTTAGGAGTTGACGCATGAATATAACAATAATGACTTCTCCCGAATGGACGTTATCAATACATTCAATGGTCACAATTATACCAAGGTTTCACTAGAAGTAAATTCCTAGTTCGACTACTGACTCCCGTTGTAATAGTCTCACTAACAACGTACCTAAAGTGGATTCCTAGCTCGACCACCGAATCCCATTGTAATGGTCACACTAGCAACATTGGGCAATGAAAATCAAAGCATAATTAACTCATAGACAAAGCCCTATTATACTTCAAAAATACCAAGAAATTAACTATGGCCTTTAGCTAATCTCTAAGCTCATTAACGCCAACATTAACCAACCATGAACAAAATTCCACTAAAAACCATATGAAAACCCCCAATTTCAAGTCATGAACCCATCACCTTCAAACCCTAGATATTAACTACTCAAAAATCATGAAAAAGAACATTACACTAATAAACAAGCATAAAAACATGAAATTAAACACTAAATCTACCAACAAGCAAGACAATAAACCAAGCAAACCTGAAATTACATAATTTAAAGACTATACTACTTCAAAAACATGAGTAAAACAAGATTGAAAGCATAAGAAAATAAAGAAAGAGCAAAGAAGAGAAAATGAGAACTTATTGAAATTTGATGAGCAAAGTTGTTGGATTGACCATGTCACTTAAGCAAACCTTCAAATCCATTCATCATCTTCAATAAACACCCAAAATCAAGAGATAAAACTAGACTTAAAGCTATGGAACAAAAACCAAACATAAACCCTAACCATGGGAAGAGGAAAAGAGGGTTTCTCTCTCCTCAAACCCTAAGCAAATCTGATTTTATTGACTTAAAACTAAGCTACAATGTTGTTCTTTATGTTTAGGGACATTAGAAGGTATATATACAAGTGGGAAAACAAAGGGGCCAAGCATAGAAGAGGCACGAGTCGAAGTTGAGAACATCACGAGCAACCACGAACAGGCCCAGAAAACAGAACTGCAGCGACCTGCTCGGGCGCGGACGCGCGGAGGGGGTTTCGCGGGCGCGTAGCTGGCACCGCGGGCGCAACGATGGTGGTGGCGCGGCCGCGAGTGAAGGCTCGAGCTGGACTGGACGTCGCTTTCTTTAGGGGCTGTCGCGGGTGATGTTCATTTAGCGTGGGCGCGCCTAGACCTCTGTCCGCGACCATCTTTTGACCCAAATGCTTCCAACTTTTTCTCAGCCTTCTCGGGACGGGTTGACACTCCTCTTGAGACATCGGGCCTCGGGCCCGACAAGCCTTAAAAATTACAAAAATGCCCTTTGGTTGCACTTTGCCTTTTCTTGTGGTCTTGGCTTTGCGGCATGCTTCTCTAAGCTTCTTGGGACCTCTCACGACCCTTGACGGCTTTCGAGAATCTCTTGGAAACCCGCAAAAAACCTATATTAAAGAACAAAAGGCATAAGTAACACAAAATAGCTCAATTATTGACGAAAACAACTATAAAACGACATTATTCAACGAAAACTCTAAATAAACTAAAACTAAGCTAAAAAGGCTTAAAACTTGGAAAACTAAGCCTAAAATGCACGGAAAACAAGCGAAAAGAGCCGGGCAAATCGGTTCTAAAATGGACTGATCAAACTCCCCCAAGCTTGCCTTTTGCTTGTCCTCAAGCAAATAAGAACAAGAAAAACTAAAAAAGTAAAAATCTAACTCACTTTCGTAGGAATCACGGTTGCTTTTAGCGAAAGCAACAACCCATTTAAACCTCAAAGTCACCAAAGAGGACGAGTGTGCTCTCGTAAGGGTTTCCAAAGAGTTTAATCCATAACTCTTCTAAAAATAAATCAAGGCAAAGATTCATGAAAATAAAGAAGGGAGAAAACAAAAATAAAGAAAATAAAAGAAAAGAAAAGAAAATAAATCCCTAGTTGGACTTGTAAATGGACCGGATCAGTGAATGCAAACCTTTCTAAGAACTAGCGGAAAATATGCTCAAAGATGTCAAAGGTGGATAGTCAAATAAAACATGCTAGATAGAAGAGCTAGAGAAGAACATTCCCCTTTCACTCCACAACCAAATAACCACAAGCTATGCTAGTTTCGTATCCACCCTGAAAGGTAGCTCCTCATGACTCCACGAAGGAGCCGGAAAAACAAAAAGGAGAAACAATTTAGGCTACCCGAATCTCATCATAACAAAACCGCTCAATATGCTTGAACCATGACCTCCTCCACCGAATATGACTCAACTCTCTAGGATCAAGAGGACTTAAGGGTTGTAATGTAGGGCTAGAGGTAAGGTAGGAATAAATTTGGCTTGTGGTTCTCAAAACCTAAATAGTGAAGCAAATAAGCGCCAATGAGCAACAACTGCAAACAAACTCCTAATATGCAACACACATACACACAAAATCCCCCAAGCTTATTCAAAGAAATAAACAAAATTTGAAAAATTTTACACAATTTTTCGCATTAATCCTCCTCCCCCAAGCTTAAAGGACACAATCTCCTCATTTTGAAAAAAACCGGAATAGATGCTCATTTTTTTCAACTTTTCATTTTTTTTTAATTTTTTTTTTCTCAATTTTTTTTCCAATTATTCAACATGACCTTGCCTTTTTCAACTTGGGTCGGCTTTTGCTTTCAACCATGCAAATCAACACACTTTAGCTTAGGAAAACTCCCTTACTTCTCCACAAATTTCCATTACAAAACAAATACAAACCACAATGCTCCAATTGCTTCACTAAACCTAATGGGGTATAAAACAAAACAAGGGGCATATAAGGCTAGTAATGTGGCTAGAAGAATAGGAAAGGCTAAGCTCAAAGGGTTCCAAAGGATAAATGCAAAGCAAAATCCTAGAAAAGTGAAAAAAAAAGCAAAATACTAGAACAAAAAGGGAAATGAAAAAGGAAAAAAAAATGGAAAATAACTAAGAAATGAATGCCTCCGTCTTCCCCTAGAGTAGCTCGGTCGCGGTCTCGGCGAGTCATGAATCAAGTTC
Source organism: Salicornia ramosissima (assembly GCA_951394345.1). Lineage (NCBI taxonomy): Eukaryota > Viridiplantae > Streptophyta > Magnoliopsida > Caryophyllales > Amaranthaceae > Salicornia > Salicornia ramosissima. The sequence goes on from OX596236.1 coordinate 25,972,923, forward strand.
TTGATCAAGCTAAGCTATGACAAGGATCCTATCGCCACTCAAACAAAACAATGTTGAAGGCTTGAAAGATTTGACAATTCCTCACATGTTAAGGGTAGTGGATTGCAAATACTACCACTAGGGATTCAACTAGTTAGCAAAGCATCACGAATCATACCACAACCCAAGAGTTTAAGTTTCATGAACTCTAAAGCTCTAAAACCTAACATATAAATATTTGAAAATCAACCCCAACATATCAAACCATGTGGACCGCTAGCAATTAGGAAGGAAAGCATTCAAAGTCCAAGATTCTAAAACGATCAAGTCCAAACTAAAACCAATACCAAAAATACACTTTGCCTTGAAAGGAAAAGAAAAGAAAAAGAAGCGGAAAAAAAAAGAAAAAAAAGGAAAAACAAAAGAAGAAAACTATAAAAAAGTGAGGAAAAAAAAATCCAAGCATGAATGACTCTCAAATAAGCAATCGAGCATCAAACAAATAAATAAATCGAGGCCCAACGCCATCGATATCCAAATGGCCTCAAAGGCTTAAGAGCCAAAATTGAAAGCCAAACATCCTCGAACAATCATCTCCTCCTAAACCTAATCCTAAAACTAAGAAAACAAAGAATATAAAAAAGAGAGTTTGGAAAGATCTCACCAAAGCAGGCTTCAAAATAAGTAAATCAACCTCAATTTTACATTTTAGCACCATACATGATCCATTTGTGTTGCTTAAGCATCAAACCTGCAAAAGAAGAGAAAGCAAGCACCAAACTCCAAAAACAAATTAATTACAGATAAAAGAGTTAAAAGAAAAGAGGGGAAAGCCAAGTAAAACTATATACAAGGGAAAGAAGGATTCTATCTAGTAAATAGCATCGTAGAGCTCGTAGTAGCGTGTCATGGACATCGCCACTAAATCGAGAGAGGACCATGTAAGCAAAGAGAATCAGATAGGGAAAATGACCAAAGAATGTGACCATTTGCTTACGTGGGGGAGGGGGGATCAAAATTAAAACAAAAAGAAAAATTAAGAGAATGAAAAGAATTAAAATTATAATCAAAATAAGAAACATAAGAAAAACTATAATTACTATACATTTTTGCCGATTTGGTTTCAGAAGAGTAGTCATGAGGCTCAAGATGGGGTAAAGAATCATCAAATAGTGGACAACACACAAAATGTGGAAGAGAAACGGGTGAAGAAGGCTTAAAACTATAAAACGACCTACATTAAAGAACAAAAGGCATAAGTAACACAAAAATAGCTCAATTATTGATGAAAACAACTATAAAACGACATTATTCAATGAAAACTCTAAATAAACTAAAACTAAGCTAAAAAGGCTTAAAACTTGAAAAAATAAGCCTAAAATGCGCAGAAAACAAACGAAAAGAGCCGGGAAAATCGGTCCTAAAATGGGCTGATCAAACTCCCCCAAGCTTGCCTTTTGCTTGTCCTCAAGCAAATAAGAACAAGAAAAACAAAAAAAGTAAAAATCTAACTCACTTTCGTAGGAATCACGGTTGCTTTTAGCGAAAGCAACAAGCCATTTAAACCTCAAAGTCGCCAAAGAGGACGAGTTTGCTCTCGTAAGGGTTTCCAAAGAGTTTAACCCATAACTCTTCTAGAAATAAATCAAGGCAAAGATTCACGAAAACAAAGAAAGGAAAAACAATAAGAGATAAAATGAAACCAAAAATCCCTAGATGGACTTGTAAATGGACCGTATCAGTGAATGCAAACCTTTCTAAGCACTAGCGGAAAACATGTTCAAAGATGTCAAAGGTAGATAGTCAAATAAAACATGCTAGATAGAAGAGCTAGAGAGGAACAATCCCCTTTCACTCCACAACCAAATAACCACAAGCTATGCTAGTGTCGTATCCACCCTGAAAGGTAGCTCCTCATGACTCCACGAAGGACCCGGAAAAACAAAAAGGAGAAACAATTTAGGCTACCCAACATCTCATCATAACAAAACCGCTCAATTTGCATGAACCATGACTTCCTGCACCGAATATGACTCAACTCTCTAGGATCAAGAGGACTTATGGGTTGTAATGTAGGGCTAGGGGTAAGGTAGGAATAAATTTGGCTTGTGGTGCTCAAAACCTAAATAGTGAAGCAAATAAGCGCCAATGAGAAACAAATAGCAAACAAACTCCTAATACTCCACACACATACACACAAAAATCCCCCAAGCTTATTCAAAGAACTAAACAAAAAATTTTAAAAAAATTTTATGCAATTTGTCGCATTACTCCTCCTCCCCCAAGCTTAATGGACACAATGTCCTCATTGTGAAAAAGAAAGGAATAAATGCACATTTTTTTCAATTTTTCAATTTTTTTTTTCAATGTTTTGTTTTGTTTTTTTTTTTTCAATTATTCAACATGACCTTGCCTTTTTCAACTTAGGTCGACTTTTCCTTGCAACCATGTAAATCAACACACTTTAGCTTAGGAAAACTCCCTTTCTTCTCCACAAATTTCCATTACAAAACAAATACAAACCACAATGCTCCAATTGCTTCACTATACCTAATGGGGTATAAAACAAAACAAGGGGCATATAAGACTAGTAATGTGGCTAGAAGAATAGGAAAGGCTAAGCTCAAAGAGTTCCAAAGGATAAATGCAAAGCAAAAACCTAGAAAAGTGAAAGAAGCAAGACAAATAAAACAAAAAGGGAAATGAAAAAGGGAAAAAATGGAAAATAACTATGAAAATGAATGCCTCCGTCCTCCCCTAGAGTAGCTCGGTCAACGTCTCGGAGAGTCATGGATCAAGTTCTTGATCAAGCTAAGCTATGACCAGGATCCTATCGCCACTCAAACAAAACAATGTTGAAGGCTTGAAAGATTTGATAATTCCTCACATGTTAAGGGTAGTGGATTGCAAATACTACCTCTAGGGATTCAATTAGCTAGCAAAGCATTACCAATCATTCCACAACCCAAGAGTTTAAGTTTCATGAACTCTAAAGCTCTAAAACCTAGCATAACAATATTTGAAAATCAACCCCAACATCTTAAACCATGTGGACCGCTAGAAATTAGGAAGGAAAGCATTCAAAGTACAAGATTCTAAAACGATCAAGTCCAAACTAAAAACAAAACCGAAAATCCACTTTGCCTGGAAAAGAAAGGAAAAGAAAAAGAAGCGGAAGACAGTAAAAACAAAAGAAGAAAAGTATACAAAAGTGAGGAAAAAAAAATCCGAGCATGAATGACTCTCAAATAAACAATCAAGCATCAAACAAATAAATAAATCGAGGCCCAACGCCATCGATATCCAAATGTCCTCAAGGGCTTAAAAGCCAAAATTAAAAGCCAGCCTGTAACGACCCTGATTTTGTTGGTATTTTTATCGTGTATTTAATTGTGTTTATGTGACTTTATGTATGGTCCAAAATTTATTTTGGACTATTTATTTTAGTTTATGTGAATAATTTTGATTAAGTTCGAATTATTTTATTTGGATTGATTATTATTTGTTTTAATTATTATTTAATTAATTAGAATTTTTATTATTTAATTTTCTAATTAATTATTTAATATTTTTGTGCTAAATCGATTTATGCATGATTAATCATGCAAATTTGTAAATTAGCCCAATTGATAAAAAAAGCCCATTTGAGCCTAATGAAAACCGGCCCCTTGGTAATTAGTGGCCTAATTGCCACTTGCCTCATGTTCACACCTTAAACCACTTTTATAAATAGAAGGGTTAGTAAGGCTTGGAAGCTCATTTTGCCATCTTTTGTTCGTCATCCAATCAATTCCAAAACTTAAAGATTTAATTACTAATGATCTTTAAGTGACTTTAAACACAACAAACTCCATTTTTATCAATCAAGACTTCTAGTTCGGGTATAGTTTTGGGGTTGTTCGATTGGGTTCAAGTTCGTGGGGTGATCGTGTGGAAGCCGTGTGCAAGTGGTGGTGCGTGTGGTGAAGCGGTGCAGTAGGCCGTGTGCAAGAGGTGAGTTCGTGGTGGTGCACGTGTTCGAGTGGTGCTCGTGCGTGGTGGCAGCCGTGTTGAAGCCGTGCCGTGCGTGGTGGCAGCCGTGATTGGAGCCGTGGTCGTGTGGTGTTCGAGCCAAGCCGTGCTCGTGTGCAAACCGTGTGGGTGATCCATGTGGTTCGAATTCCGGGCTGCATAATTGTGTTGATTTTGTGTGTGATCTTTAATAAGGTAACATACTTTCTCAACTAATTGGTATATTATGTTTCATAGTATAGATTAAATGATTAGATTAGATTATTTTGATGTTTTATAACCATGTTTATGTGTATGTTATAATCTGAATTTTTTGATGGTTTTATGATGATTCTTACTTAAATATGTATATATTTCATGATTGATTATGTTAGTATTATGTTTGGTGTTATTCATGTTCAAGTTTGGTGAATTTTTTATATTAGGAAGTTGATGAATTTTGTTGTTGAATTTATTGAAGTTATGCGTGTATCATGTTGAGTTTGGATTGAGTTCTTGAATCTTGAATGAGTTCTTGGTTGAAGATCTTGAATCTTGATTGAGTTCTTGGTTGAAGATCTTGAATCTTGGATGAGTTCTTTAAGTTCTTTATGAGTTCTTGGTTGAGTCTTTAAATTTAAAGAAAGTTAGTAGTAATTAAAGAAAGTTAAAGAAAGTTATAAGAGGTTCTAAGTTTGTTGGTTTACATGTTATTTCTTGTGTCAAGAAGTGAGATGCAACTTAAGAATTAACTAAGAATGTAAACTTCGATTTAAAGTAAAGATTAGCTTGATTTCGCTACTAGATGCCTAAAACTTAGAGCAAGATTCTATGTTTTTGGGTTAAGACGTTGCCCCTATCCTATCCGCGGTATTGGGATAGTTGGTGGACTTACTATGTTGTCTTCGGATATGGATTTCCAGTAAGATTGGTTTCATGGGATTTGGGAGTAAGATTCTCAATCCTGACATAGTAGAAAGTTCGAATGCGTAAGATGCGTTCGTATGTGCATAGTCCGGTCTAGTATGTGAATGATTGCACCAAAGTTAAGATTTGTTAATTGATGGTCAAGTTGGTCGAGTCAAGCATGATTACTTGTTTTGATTCGCATGTTTGGATGTTTGATTTGGTTATTTGATTTGTGCTATGTTCATGTGTATCCCCGTTAGGGTGGGACAGTTATGTTACTCGCCACTGACGGTGGACTGTTGTTTACTTTTCAGGTAATTCTGATGATGAGGTTCTTGATTAGCTTTGGGTTGGGCGAGCACCGTTGTTGTTATATAGTTTTTATATTGTTGTTTTACGATTTTGATTAGTTTTGGACTATAGTTGTAGTACTTGTGTATTTTTCTAACTCTGACATATATTTGGAGTTTACAATTGATAGTAGTGGTTGTATGACATTTGGGTTTAGATATGTACAATCTTGTGGGTATTGTACTTTTGGTTTAGTAAATATATACTTTTGAGGTTTTGTTTTAATTTTTAAGTATTTAAGTTTGTTAGATCTGACTATTCGACTCGTCGGTTTCTTCCGCGTCGGTTTAAGCGAGTCGGGTCGTCATACAAGCATCCTTGAACAATCATCTCCTCCTAGACCCAATCCTAAAACTAAGCAAACAAAGAAAATGAAAAGAAAGTTTGGAAAGATCTCACCAAAGTAGGCTTCAAAATAAGCAAAACAACCTCTATTTTGTGTTTTAGCACCATACATAAGCCATTTGAGTTGCCTAATCATCAAACCTGTAAAAGAAGAGAAAGCAAGCACCAAACTTCAAAAAAAATTAAATACAGAAAAAAAAGAAAGAGTGGAAAGCCGAGGAAATCTATGTACAAGAGAGGAAAGGATGCCATCTAGTAAATAGCATCGTAGAGCTCGTAGTAGCGTGTCATGGACATCACCACTAAATCGAGAGAGAACCACATAAGCAAAGAGAATTAGATAGGGAAAATGACAAATGAACGCCATCTTCTGCTTACGTGGGGGAGGGGGATCAAAATTGAAAGAAAAAAAAATCAACAAAATAAGAAGAAAATTCGAAATCAAAATAAGTAAAAGAACAAAAACTATCATTACTATACATTTTTTCCGCTTTGGTTCCAAAATAGTAGTCACGAGGTTCAATAGGAGGTAAGAACTCATCAAATGATGGACAACACACATAAGGCAGAAGAAAAACGGGTGATGAAGGAACTAGGACACACGCCCTATGTGAGGTGGGGCAAGAAAGAGACTCGATGAAAAAAGAATAGGGAGGCTTCACATCAACATTCTCAAAGAGAAGATTTTGATACTCACAAATTTCATCATCATCCTCAAAAAGAGGATTTAGAAACTCGCAAGTGTCATCATCAATCTCAAAGAGAGGGTTTTCAAATTCAAAACAAAACTCCTCATCCTCACTATCACTCGAGTTGTCACAATGGGCTACGCCACCATCACAATCACTCAAAACCCTAAGAGTTTCTCTATACTCAACATTGTTGCCATCAAGAAATGAATAAACCTCATCAACTAAAAGCAACAAATCCTCTTCCTTCTCATTGGAAACATGGAGCTTGGATGATTTGGGTAAAGAAAGAAAGGAAGGAGTGGTCGGCTCAAGAGGAGAGGGAGATGTCAAAACTAATTCAAAGGAATTATCATCATCCTTTTGAGCGACATCCACCTCTTCTTGAATCGGATTCCTCAAAGAAGAGATCGGGTCATCCTTGCCACAACCACCCTCACACTCAACCATAAATCCAAAATCATCCATCTCATCCTCTAAGCAAGATTCTAATATCTCAAGTCTCTTTATTAATTTACTTATTTGCACTTTGATGACCCGCCTTCCCTCACTTTCTAATGGGAGACATTTAAGGATCTTAAAACACATGTCAATCAAGTCATTATATCCCTTAATCGCTTTTGGAGTACAAGAACTTGTATGAACAAAGTTAGAAGGTCTTAGGAATTCATCAAGAAGGGAAGGGTCATAGCTAATCTCATCGATGGAAACATGAGAATCTTGATTGTAACATGTGCAATCATGTGAAGAATTAAAATCGGGGTGCACATCATTACAATTAGGAGAAATAGGAGGAAATGAATCAAAGTTGGGTTGAACTTGGCTAGAACGGGTACCCATGTCCCATTCATAAGTGTCTTGGGCTAGCCAACAATAAAAATTCCAAGCATTTTCTAGGGTTAAAGCTCGAAACTCACCGTTATGCATAGATTCAACAACATCCAAAGTAAAAGCATTTAAACCCATGTAAATCACCTCACAAATATTCAACAAATTATCATCCCAATTAAATGGGACTTTACCTTGAACTCTATTGAAATATTTCCAAAATGACTCACCTTCGATTTGAGGAATAGGTAAGATTGCCATCATGAAACCAAAATTCGACAAAAATGCAAGCAATTATTAGTAAATAAATAAATAGCCAAAATAAAATAAAATAAAAACCTCCTTTTGTTTGTTTTTTTTTTTCTTTCAAAATTGGTTTTTTTCTACTTTTTTTCTAATTTTTGGGAAAGAAGAAAACAAAATAAAATCAAAAGAAAAGAAAAGAAAATAAAGCAATGAACTCAATCAAGAAAAATTACACAACACTTTTCAACCGTTGTTCCCCGGCAACGGCGCCATTTTGATGAAGGGGTTTTTGTGCTCTTTCACCAAACAAATAAAACCCCCGTTATAGTATGAGTGGGGGTGTCGAACACGGGGAACAAGTCATGAATCGCGTTGTGCGATTTATGTCGATTGAGGATCTAGGATTTGTTGTTTGAAATGGAAGCTAAAACTATCTTGGAAAACAAATGTGACAGATAATAAACTAAAATCTAAGGTTGTCGGATCCGGGTTCAATTGATTTCATGGGAATTACTTAAAAAAGTCTAAAGAACGAACTAAATCAAGGAAGGGGAATTAAGCTCTAATAAGGTACCTAAACCTCCTCCCGGAGTGATTTAGGAGTTAACGTATGAATATAACAATAGCGACTTCTCCCGAATGGACGTTAACAATACATTCAATGATAACAATTATGTCAAGGTTTCACTAGAAGTACATTCCTAGTTCGACTACCAACTCCCGTTGTAACAGTCTCACTAACAACGTACCTAAAGTGGATTCCTAGCTCGACCACCGACTCCCGTTGTAATGGTCTCACTAGCAACATTGGGCAATGAAAATCAAAGCATAATTAACTCATAGACAAAGCCCTATTATACTTCAAAAATACAAATCAATCAACTATGGCCTTTAGCTAATCTCTAAGCTCATTGACACCAACATTAACCAACCATGAACACAATTCAACCAACAACTAGATGAAAACCCCCAATTTCAAGTCATGAACCCATCTCCTTCAAACCCTAGAAAATTAACTACTCAAGAATCATATATAAATCAACTACAAACAAGAAATTGCATAATTTAAACACTATACTACTTGAAAAACATGACAAAAACAAGATTGAAGTAATGGAAAGCAAGAACAAGTAAAGAGATGGAATAGAGAACTTATTGAATTTTGATGTAAAAATTCGTTGGAATAGCCATGTCACTTGAGCAAACCTTCAAATCCATTCATCATCTTCAACAAACTATTGAAATCTAAAGCTAAAACTACATCTAATGCTATAGAAGCAAGAAGTAAACATAAACCCTAACTATGGGAAGAGGAAGAGGGGTTCTCTTTCCTCAAACCCTAACCTAAATCTAATTTTTGGGACTTAAAACTAATCTAAAGTGTTATTCTTATGTTTAGGGACCTTAGAAGGTACACATACAAGTAGGAAAACAAGGGGGCCAAGCATAAAAGAGGCATGAGTTGAAGCTGAGAACAGCACGAGCCAACAGCAAACACGGCCAAAAAATAGATCTGCTGCTCCTAGCTAAGGCGCATACACGCGGCAGGGGTGGCGCGGGCGTGACGTTGGAGGTGGCGCGGCCGCGAGTGAGGGCTCGAGTTGGCCTGGGCGTTGCATTCTTTGGGGGCTGTTGCGGGTGATGGTCATTTAGCGTGGACGCGTGCTTGGCTCTGTCTGCGACCATCACATGACCTAAATGATTCCAAATTTTGTTATGGCTTCTCGGGGCAGGTCGGCACGCGTCCCGAGACATCGGGCCTCGGGCCCGATAAACCTTAAAAATTACAAAAATGCCCTTTGGGTGCACTTTGCCTTGTCTTGTGGTCTTGGCTTTGTGGCATTTTTCTCTAAGCTTTTTGGGACCTCTCACGACCCTTGAAGGCTTTCGAGAATCGCTTGGAAACCCGCAAAACACCTACATTAAAGAACAAAAGCATAAGCAACACAAAATAGCTCAATTATTGATGAAAACAACTATAAAACGACATTATTCAATGAAAACTCTAAATAAACTAAAACTAAGCTAAAAAGGCTTAAAACTTGGAAAACTAAGTCTAAAATGCGCGGAAAACAAGCGAAAAGAGCCGGGAAAATCGATCCTAAAGTGGACTGATCCAACTCCCCCAAGCTTGCCTTTTGCTTGTCCTCAAGAAAATAAGAACAAGAAAAACTAAAAAAGTAAAAATCTAACTCACTTTCGTAGCATTCACGGTTGCTTTTAGCGAAAGCAACAAGCCATTTAAACCTCAAAGTCGCCAAAGAGGACGAGTGTGCTCTCGTAAGGGTTTGCAAATAGTTTAACCGATAACTCTTCTAGAAATAAATCAAGGCAAAGATTCACGAAAACAAAGAAAGGAAAAACAATAAGAGAGAAAATAAAACCAAAATTCCCTAGATGGACTTGTCAATGGACCGGATCAGTGAATGCAAACCTTTCTAAGCACTGTACTAGCGGAAAACATGCTCAAAGATGTCAAAGGTGGATAGTCAAATAAAACATGCTAGATAGAAGAGCTAGAGAGGAACAATCCCCTTTCACTCCACAACCAAATAACCACAAGCTATGCTAGTGTCGTATCCACCCTGAAAGGTAGCTCCTCAAAACTCCACGAAATGGTCGGAAAAACAAAAAGGAGAAACAATTTAGGCTACCCGACATCTCATCATAACAAACCGCTCAATATGCTTGAACCATGACTTCCTCCACCGAATATGACTCAACTCTCTAGGATCAAGAGGACTTAAGGGTTGTAATGTAGGGTTAGGGGTAAGGTAGGAATAAATTTGGCTTGTGGTGCCCAAAACCTAAATAGTGAAGCAAATTAGCGCCAATAAGAAACAAACAGCAAACAAACGCCTAATACTCCACACACATACACACAAAATCCCCCAAGATTATTCAAAGAACTAAACAAAAATTTTTAAAAAAATTTATGCAATTTTTTGCATTACTCCTCCTCCCCCAAGCTTAAAGGACACAATGTCCTCATTGTGAAAAAGAAAGGAATAAATTCTCACTTTTTTCAATTTTTCATTTTTTTTTTCAATGTTTTGTTTTTTGTAATTTTTTTTTTCAATTATTCAACATGACCTTGCCTTTTTCAACTTAGGTCGGCTTTTGCTTGCAACCATGTAAATCAACGCACTTTAGCTTAGGAAAACTCCCTTACTTCTCCACAAATTTCCAATAGAAAACAAATACAAACCACAATGCTCCAATTGCTTCACTATACCTAATGGGGTATAAAACAAAACAAGGGACATATAAGGCTAGTAATGTGGCTAGAAGAATAGGAAAGGCTAAGCTCAAAGGGTTCCAAAGGATAAATTCAAAGCAAAAACTTAGAAAAGTGAAAGAAGCAAGACAAATAAAACAAAAAGGGAAATGAAAAAGGGAAAAAATGAAAAAAAACTAAGAAAATGAATGCCTCCGTCCTCCCCTAGAGTAGCTCGGTCATGGTCTCGGAGTGTCATGGATCAAGTTCTTGATCAAGCTAAGCTATGACAAGGATCCTATCGCCACTCAAACAAAACAATGTTGAAGGCTTGAAAGATTTGATAATTCCTCACATGTTAAGGGTAGTGGATTGCAAATACTATCTCTAGGGATTCAACTAGCTAGCAAAACATTACCAATCATTCCACAACCCAAGAGTTTAAGTTTCATGAACTCTAAAGCTCTAAAACCTAGCATAACAATATTTGAAAATCAGCCCCAACATCTCAAACCATGTGGACCGCTAGCAATTAGGAAGGAAGCATTCAAAGTCCAAGATTATAAAACGATTAAGTCCAAACTAAAAAAAAAAACCGAAAATACACTTTGTCTGGAAGAGAAAGGAAAAGAATAAGAAGAGGAAGAAAGTAAAAACAAAAGAAGAAAACTATACAAAAGTGAGGAAAACAAAATCCGAGCATGAATGACTCTCAAATAAGCAATCAAGCATCAAACAAATAAATAAATCGAGGCCCAACGCCATCGATATCCAAATGTCCTCAAGGGCTTAAAAGCCAAAATTAAAAGCCAAGCATCCTCGAACAATCATCTCCTCCTAGACCTAATCCTAAAACTAAGCAAACAAAGAAAATGAAAAGAGAGTTTGGAAAGATCTCACCAAAGTAGGCTTCAAAATAAGCAAAACAACCTCTATTTTGTGTTTTAGCACCATACATAAGCCATTTGAGTTGCCTAATCATCAAACCTGTAAAAGAAGAGAAAGCAAGCACCAAACTCCAAAAACAAATTAATTACAGAAAAAAAAAAAAGAAAGAGTGGAAAGCCAAGGAAATCTATGTACAGGAGAGGAAAGGATGCCATCTAGTAAATAGCATCGTAGAGCTCATAGTAGCGTGTCATGGACATCACCACTAAATCGAGAGAGAACCACATAAGCAAAGAGAATTAGATAGGGAAAATGAAAAATGAATGCCATCTTCTGCTTACGTGGGGGAGGGGGATCAAAATTGAAAGAAAAATAAAAATCAACAAAATAAGAAGAAAATTCGAAATCAAAATAAGTAAAAGAACAAAAACTATCATTACTATACATTTTTGCCGCTTTGGTTCCAAAATAGTAGTCATGAGGTTCAATAGGAGGTAAGAACTCATCAAACGATGGACAACACACATAAGGCAGAAGAGAAACGAGTCATGAAGGAACTAGGACACACGCCCTATGTGAGGTGGGGCAAGGAAGACTTGATGAAAAAAAAGGGAGGCTTAACATCAACATTATCAAAGAGAAGATTTTGATACTCACAAATTTCATCATCATCCTCAAAAAGAGGATTTAGAAACTCGCAAGTGTCATCATCAATCTCAAAGAGAGGGTTTTCAAATTAAAAACAAAACTCCTCATCCTCTCTATCACTCGAGTTGTCACAATGGGCTACGCCACCATCACAATCACTCAAAACCCTAAGAGTTTCTCTATACTCAGCATTGTTGCCATCAAGAAATGAATAAACCTCATCAACTAAAAGCAACAAATCCTCTTCCTCCTCTTTGGAAACATGGAGCTTGGATAACTTGGGTGAAGAAAGAAAGGAAGGAGTGGTCGGCTCAAGAGGAGAGGGAGATGTCAAAACTAATTCAAAGGAATTAACATCATCCTTTTGAGCGACATCCACGTCTTCTTGAATCGAATTCCTCAAAGAAGAGATCGGGTCATCCTTGCCACAACCACCCTCACACTCAACCATAAATCCAAAATCATCCATCTCATCCTCTTAGCAAGATTCTAATATCTCAAGTCTCTTTATTAATTTACATATTTGCACTTTGATGACTCACCTTCCCTCACTTTCTAATGGGAGACATTTAAGGATCTTAAGACACATGTCAATCAAGTCATTATACCCCTTAATCGCTTTAGGAGTACAAGAACTTGTATTAACAAAGTTAGAAGGTCTTAGAAACTCATCAAGAAGGGAAGGGTCATAGCTAATCTCATCGATGGAAACATGAGAATCTTGTTTGTAATGTGTGCAATCTAGTAAAGAATTAAAATCGGGGTGCACATCATTACAATTAGGAGAAATAGGAGGAAATGAATCAAAGTTGGGTTGAAGTTGGCTATAATGGGTACCCATGTCCCATTCATAAGTGTCTTGGGCTAGCCAACAATAAAAATTCCAAGCATTTCCTAGGGTCAAAGCTCAAAAATCACGGTTATGCATAGACTCTACAACATCCAAAGTAAAAGCATTTAAACCCATGTAAATCACCTCACAAATATTAAGCAAATTATCAACCCAATTAAATGGGACTATACCTTGAACTCTGTTGAAATATTTCCAAAATGACTCACCTTCGATTTGAGGAATAGATAAGCTTGCCATCATGAAACCAAAAATCGACAAAAATGCAAGCAATTATTATTAAATAAATAAATAGCCAAAATAAAATAAAATAAAAACCTCCTTTTGTTTGATTTTTTTTTTCCTTTCAAAATTGGTTTTTTTTTCTTATTTTTTTCAAATTTTTGGGAATAAAGAAAACAAAATAAAATCAAAAGAAAAAAAATCAAAAGAAAAGAAAATAAAGCAATGAACTCAATCAAGAAAAAGTACACAACACTTTTCAACCATTGTTCCCCGGCAACGGCGCCATTTTGATGAAGGGGTTTTTGTGCTCTTTCACCAAACAAATAAAAACCCCTTTGTAGTATGAGTGGGGGTGTCGAACACGGGGAACAAGTTGTGAATCGTGTTGTGCAATTTATGGCGATTGAGGATCTTGGATTTGTTGTTTGAGATGGAAGCTAAAACTATCATGGAAAATAAATGCGAAAGATAATAAACAAAAATCTAAGGTTGTCGGATCCGGGTTCAATTGATTTCGGGGGAATTACTTCGAAAAGTCTAAAGAACGAACTAATCAAGGAAGGGGAATAAAACTCTAATAAGGTACCTAAACCTCCTCCCGGAGTGATTTAGGAGTTGACGCATGAATATAACAATAGCGACTTCTCCCGAATGGACGTTAACGATACATTCAATGATCACAATTATATCAAGGTTTCAGTAGAAGTACATTCCTAGTTCGACGACCGACTCCCGTTGTAATAGTCTCACAAACAACGTACCTAAAGTGGTTTCCTAGCTCGACCACCGACTCCCGTTGTAATGGTCTCACTAGCAACATTGGGCAATGAAAATCAAAGCATAATTAACTCATAGACAAAGCCCTATTATACTTCAAAAATACCATTCAATCAACTATGGCCTTTAGCTAATCTCTAAGCTCATTGACACGAACATTAACCAACCATGAACACAATTCAACCAACAACTAGATGAATATCCCTAATTTCAAGTCATGAACCCATCTCCTTCAAACCTTAGAAAATTAACTACTCAAGAATCATATATAAATCAACTACAAACATGAAATTGCATAATTTAAACACTATACTACTTGAAAAACATGACAAAAATAAGATTGAATTAATGGAAAGCAAGAACAAGTAAAGAGATTGAATAAAGAACTTATTGAATTTTGATGTACAAATTCGTTGGAATGGCCATGTCAGTTGAGCAAACCTTCAAATCCATTAATCATCTTCAACAAACTATTGAAATCTAAAGCTAAAACAACATCTAAAGCTATGGAAGCAAGAAGTAAACATAAACCCTAACTATGGGAAGAGGAAGAGGGGTTCTCTCTCCTCAAACCCTAACCTAAATCTGATTTTTGGGACTTAAAACTAATCTAAAGTGTTATTCTTATGTTTAGGGACCTTAGAAGGTATATATACAAGTGGGAAAACAAGGGGGCCAAGCATAGAAGAGGCATGAGTTGAAGCTGAGAACAACACGAGCCAACAGCAAATACGGCCCAAAAACAGAGTTGTTGCTCCCAGCTCAGGCGCGGACGCGCGGCAGGGGTGACGCGGGCGCGAAGCTGGCGGCGCGGGCGCGACGTTGGAGGTGGCACGGCTGCGAGTGAGGGCTCGAGCTGGCCTGGGTGTTGCTTTCTTTGGGGGTTGTCACGGGTGATGGTCATTTAGCGTGCTTGGCTCTGTCCGCGACCATCACATAACCCAAATGCTTCCAACTTTTGCTCGGGCTTCTCGGGGCGGGTCGACACGCCACCCGAGACATCGGGACTCGGGCCCGATAAACCTTACAAATTACAAAAATGCCCTTTGGGTGCACTTTGCCTTCTCTTGTGGTCTTGGCTTTGTGGCATGATTCGCTAAGCTTTTTGGGACCTCTCATGACCCTTGACGGCTTTCGCGAATCGCTTGGAAACCCTCAAAACACCTACATTAAAGAACAAAAGCATAAGCAACACAAAATAGCTCAATTATTGACGAAAACAACTATAAAATGACATTATTCAATGAAAACTCTAAATAAACTAAAACTAAGCTAAAAAGGCTTAAAACTTGGAAAACTAAGCCTAAAATGCGCAGAAAACAAGCGAAAAGAGCCGGGAAAATCGGTCCTAAAATGGGCTGATCAAACTCCCCCAAGCTTGCCTTTTGCTTGTCCTCAAGCAAATAAGAACAAGAAAAACTAAAAAAGTAAAAATCTAACTCACTTTCGTAGGAATCACGGTTGCTTTTACTGAAAGCAACAAGCCATTTAAACCTCAAAGTTGCCCAAGTGGACTAGTGTGCTCTCGTAAGGGTTTCCAAAGAGTTTAACCCATAACTCTTCTAGAAATAAATCAAGGCAAAGATTCACGAAAACAAAGAAAGGAAAAACAATAAGAGAGAAAATAAAACCAACAATCCCTAGATGGACTTGTAAATGGACCGTATCAGTGAATGCAAACCTTTCTAAGCACTGTGCTAGCGAAAAACATGCTCAAAGATGTCAACGGTGGATAGTCAAATAAAACATGCTAGATAGAAGAGCTAGAGAGGAACAATCCCCTTTCACTCCACAACCAAATAACCACAAGTTATGCTAGTTTCGTATCCACCCTGAAAGGTAGCTCCTCATAACTCCACGAAGGAGCCGGGAAAACAAAAAGGAGAAACAATTTAGGCTACTCGACATCTCATCATAACAAACCACTCAATGAGCAACAAATAGCAAACAAACTCCTAATACTCCACACACATACACACAAAATCCCCCAAACTTATTCAAAGAAGTAAACAAAAATTTTTAAAAAAATTTTATGCAATTTTTTGCATTACTCCTCCTCCCCCAGCTTAAAGAACACAACGTCCTCATTGTGAAAAAGAAAGGAATAAATTCTCACTTTTTTCAATTTTTCAATTTTTTTTTCAATGTTTTGTTTTTTTTTCCAATTATTCAACATGACCTTGCCTTTTTCAACTTAGGTCGGCTTTTGCTTGCAACCATGTAAATCAACGCACTTTAGCTTAGGAAAACTCCCTTACTTCTCCACAAATTTCCAATAGAAAACAAATACAAACCACAATGCTCCAATTGCTTCACTATACCTAATGGGGTATAAAACAAAACAAGGGGCATATAAGGCTAGTAATGTGGCTAGAAGAATAGGAAAGGCTAAGCTCAAAGGGCTCCAAAGGATAAATGCAAAGCAAAAACCTAAAAAAGTGAAAGAAAATAAAACAAAAAGGGAAATGAAAAAGGGAAAAAATGGAAAATAACTAAGAAAATGAATGCCTCCGTCCTCCCCTAGAGTAGCTCGGTCACAATCTCGGAGAGTCATGGATCAATTTCTTGATCAAGCTAAGCTATGACAAGGATCCTATCGACACTCAAACAAAACAATGTTAAAGGCTTGAAAGATTTGAGAATTCCTCACATGTTAAGGGTAGTGGATCGCAAATACTACCTCTAGGGATTCAACTAGCTAGCAAAGCATTACCAATCATTCCACAACCCAAGAGTTTAAGTTTCATGAACTCTAAAGCTCTAAAACCTAGCATAACAATATTTGAAAATCAACCCCAACATCTTAAACCATGTGGGCCGCTAGCAATTAGGAAGGAAAGCATTCAAAGTCCAGGATTCTAAAACGATCAAGTCCAAACTAAAAACAAAACCGAAATTACACTACTAGATAAAAGAGTAGTTGCAACGGCCTATTGCAACAATTTTTAGCAACGGTTTTAGAAAAGCCGTTGCAATAGATATGAGGTGTCTTGTGTTTATACTTTTGGCAAGGGGGTGTATAGTGACCGTTGCCAAAAGTGTGGGATTTATAAAATTGGCTTTATCCGTTGCCAAAGGTTCACCCTAAAATCTTCAAAATCAAGCCCAATTCGTCCAATTAAAAAAACCCTCATCTCAAATTGAGACTTATTTCTCTTCTCACTCTAACTCCCACTGAATAGAATGTTTCTTCTCAATCCCAATTCACACTTCTCTTCTCCTACTCCTCAAATCTCACTCTCACTGCTGTGGTGCCGTTTTGCTTCTAACTCCGGCGGCAATCTGTACTTTCTCCGGCAGCAATCTGTAGTTTCTCCGTTTAATTGACCATCACTTTTGTCTCCTGAAGACTCGGGTTAGTCCTTTTTCTTTCTTCTCTAAAAAACTTAAGGTTCTTTTCTCATTTTTTTTTAATTTTCTTTATTTTATCTGTAATTGAAATCTTAGGGTTTATTTGCTTTTAAATTCAATTTTTTGTTCGAAATATTACTCGAATATATGCTTGAAGTTTTGTTCATAGGCTCGATAATTACTTGTTGTTCAATAATTACTTGATGTTCAATAACTGGACTTTGGATTTCAATTCTTTTGATTTATTTCCCGCAAATCTGCTAAAGTTAGTCTCAAATTGACTTGGTAGTCTTAGCTTGTTTAACTAATTATTGTATTGATAAGCTTTGTGAGTTCCATATCTTCTCTAAGTTACATTGAGATCCGAAGTGAATGTGGTGTATACAACACTTAGCTTTTTCAAGTTATTTTCGCCCATGTTTTCATATTTTTAGTGCTGCTATGTTTTTATAGTGTTGAGTCTATTTGAGTGTTGTATAGTTCTGTTGTTTATGGTCATGTTATTGGAACTTATTAGGGTTGTCTTATTAATGTTTTGAAGCTATTTTAATGTTTTATTTACTGCAGATTTGCTGCAGTTTTGAGGTTGTTTGAGGCCTTCAATTTATTGCATTTTAGGTGGAGTGTTTGATAATGTATAGAGGTTTTGCTGTTTTAGTGCTATATTTATGCATTAGTAGTTGCTTGATACTGATGCATTTATAATAAGCTGGTGTTGCTGTTGTCATTTTGGAGTGAGAGGTTGTGTGTGGGGGGGGGGGGGGGCACTGATAAACTAATTCACTTATTGCTCTGGTTGATGATGATTTCTAACTTGGTCACTAATAAAATTATGTGCTAACTAATAAACAAATGGCTTATTCATTGCAAAGAGAATTTAATGATGATTACTATGACCTTCTAGGAATGTTCAGATTAGCAATATATTGAACATTATATTGCTTCATTCATGTTGAGATTATTTAGTTAATGGTGAAGAAAAGTTAAAATTGACTTTTTCAAGTCTTTCATTTTTCATATTTTTTTTATAAGAATTTAATCTTGACTCTCTTATATTCAGATCGAAGGTTGAGTATTGTAGAACTTGAATCTCTTCTATGAAAACTCGCTTTGAAACCATAGTATGAGATGCTATCTCATTCTTATATATCTATATTTGCATTCAGTTTCCAGCTACTTATATTGCTTAATTTTTGATATTTTAATCTTTTATAAAATTCTGAGTGAATATAGTCTATTCTTAGGGACTTTGGCTAGGAATCCTGAGTATGTACCGTTGAACTATTGTGATTGGCCAAGTGTACCAAACCATGCTAAAAACAATTTAAAGAGTTGTTGCATTATTGGGATGATGAGGCAACTAAGGTAAGTGTTTAAGAACAATTCATGAAAACAAAGTTATATATCGTTGTCTTCTTGTGTTTAAGGTATTAACTTCAATTTATTTTTATTTTCTGATCTAATAGCAAGAAAGTGAAAGAAATAGTTCTAATAGAAAGTTGGCGAATGACATGCATACCATGGGTCCAACATCATTTGCATTCATGCGTAAAAAGCAGGTAACTACAGACATGAGTTTAGAACTTTATTCACATATTTTATTTATATCAATTCTAAAATCATAATTTTTATATATTTTCAAAAGAAACAAGAAGATCCAAAAAAGGAAGAACCTTCAAAAGCAAAGTTGTATAGTTGTTCAAGGCAAAGAAAGCCCGGAAAGTCATACAAAACAAGTTATGACGAAACCGCAACAAATATTGTATGTACTTTTATATTTGATTTCAATAGCATTTGCTGACATCTTGGATATTAGTGTTTGATTAGCTTTTATATTTTTTTAAAATATTTTTTTATGTTTCATATGTCAATAGGAGCAAATGGAGGCAATACAATCTCAAGAGTGTGAAGGGTCTAACCATAAAGATCCTTATGGTGAAGTGATAAAAAAAACCGGAGCATATTTGCGACTCTATGGAAAAGGTGTAACTAAAACTGATTTGAAGAAAGGTGGCAAAAGCAAGGGTTATATCTTTCCTGAACAGTACACACAAAGCGTGGAATCATAAGTACTGGATAAATTGCAACAAGCTAATCCAGATCTTCAAAAACAACTTGAAGCCAACCCCGGGGTGACGCTTGTGCTTCCCTCTATGTCAAGGAGTGCAAGCAATAGTTTTCCTGCAACCACTGAGTCAAATGAACACATTTCTATGGGAGAACAATCAGATAATCAATTGGTAAGTTTATTACCATATTTGATTAATTTCGCTCTAATGTTATTTTGTTTGCTTGTGCTTTTGTGGCTATTTTGTACCGTCTATAAAAATATACCATTTGGGAATTTCAACCCCACGAGGCTTTGGACTCACTCTCAAGTAGTGGACTAGGCTTTGGACTCACTCACTCACTCACTCACTCACATAGTCCTACCTGCCTGCACTCACTCACTCACTCACCGCCTGCCTGCCCTGCCCTGCCCTACCCTGCACTCACTCACTCACTCACTGCCCTACACTCACTCACTCACTCACTGCCCTGCCCTACACTCACTCACTGCCCTGAACTCACTCACTCACTGCCCTGCACTCACTCACTCACTCACTACACTCACTCACTCACTCACTCACTCACACTCAGACACACACACTGCCCTGCACTCACTCACTCACTGCCCTGCACTCACTCACTCACTACACTCACTCACTCACTCACTCACTCACACTCAGACACACACACTGCCCTGCACTCACTCACTCACTGCCCTGCACTCACTCACTCACACACACTGCCCTGCACACATCAGTCACACACACACAAGCACACTCACTCACTCATAGCCCAAATAGTCTACATTATTTTGAGAGGCGGTAACAATACAAAAAATTAAAGTGAAAATCTACGAAAATAACTCCACCCAATCAACACTATGAAACGAAGACATTTTCACCTGATAATGTTGAGAATCATGGAAAGTCATAAGACCTACAAGTTCAAAAAAATAAATTGAATCAAAAGAACAAATATATAAAACTATAGGATGATGCAGAACGATAGGGTTTTGGGAAATTGGCAGGGATGGTTTTATATTGGTTTACAAGTGTAGGGTCTGTTCTTGAATTTTATAGTTAATTTTGAGAACTTACAGACTCAATTTAGAACATTAAGACCACCAAAATACAAAGACAATCAATCAAAAAATTTAGAAACAATCAACCAAAATAAAAGTATAGTTTAGCAACCAAAAGTCGAGTACACCAAAATGACCAGCAGGCAACCAAAAATGGACCTATTTGAAATGATTGTCGATTGCCCGTATAGTTGTATGGTTAATACCATTTTGGTGTAATCATATTTTTCTCTTTTGGCGTATAGAAACACGCACACACACTAAATGTGTTCTTTGTTAATTGTCTTTTTATTTTAAATGTAGGTACATGTTGCTTTTAGTTGCTTCTAGTAAATTTTAATGTTAATTGTCTTATACTTTATATGTAGGTACATTTTGATGCAAATGACGGAGATGATGATGAGATGGAGAATAATATTGAGTTTACATGGAGAAATTTTATGATGTAGTTGGTTTTATACCTTTTTGGTTCTATACACTATATATAATTAAGATGTATGGTAATGAATATTTTTGTTTGTACTAGACCATACAAGCTAGACTTGAATTAATATGTATGGTAATGAATATTTTTGGTTGTACTAGACGAAGATGTTTGAGCTAGTAAGTTTTGTATTAATATATAAAATTATTATTGGTTCTTAACTTTCTATGATATTAATTAGTAATTATTATTCATTTAATATTTTTTCAAATATTATCATAGAATTAAAAAAAATTATCTTTGGCAACGGCCAATTATCCAAGGAGCTGCAAAAAGTTGGAAAATTGTTGTAGCAAAGCACTTTAGCAAGATGTGTAGCTGTTGCAAAAGGTGAAAAATGGTGTTGCCAAAAGCTTTGGCATGAAAATCAATAGCTCGTTGCAAAAGGTTACCTTTTGGCAACGGGCATGCTCTGGCCGTTGCCAAAGCTTAAAAAACCGTTGCAAAAAGCCATTGGCAACGCCAGAGAACGCAACGGGCGTAAGCCGTTGCAAAAGCTTTTTAGCAACAGGTTTTTGGGCCTTTTGCAATGGTTTTGAGGGTTGCAAAAGCTCTTTTTTGTAGTAGTGAAAATACACTTTGCCTGGAAAAGAAAAAGAAGCGGAAGAAAGTAAAATCAGAAGAAGAAAACTATACAAAAGTGAGGAAAATAAAATCCGAGCATGAATGACTCTCAAATAAGCAATCAAGCATCAAACAAATAAATAAATCAAGGCCTAACGCCATCGATATCCAAATGTCCTCAAGGGCTTCAAAGCCAAAATTAAAAGCCAAGCATCCTAGACCTAATCCTAAAACTAAGAAAACAAAGAAAATGAAAAGAGAGTTTGGAAAGATCTCACCAAAGTAGGCTTCAAAATAAGCAAAACAACCTCTATTTTGTGTTTTAGCACCATACATAAGCCATTTGAGTTGCCTAATCATCAAACCTGTAAAAGAAGGAAAGCAAGGACCAAACTCCAAAAACAAATTAATTACAGAAAAAAAAAGAGTGGAAAGCCAAGGAAATCTATGTACAAGAGAGGAAAGGATGCCATCTAGTAAATTGCATCGTAGAGCTCGTAGTAGCGTGTCATGGACATCACCACTAAATCGAGAGAGAACCACATAAGCAAAGAGAATTAGATAGGGAAAATGACAAATGAACGCCATCTTCTGCTTACGTGTGGGGGAGGGGGATCAAAATTGAAAGAAAAAGAAAAATCAACAAAATAAGAAGAAAATTCGAAATCAAAATAAGTAGAAGAACAAAATCTATCACTACTATACATTTTTGCTACTTTGGTTCCAAAATAGTAGTCATGAGGTTCAATAGGAGGTAAGAACTCATCAAATGATGGATAACACACATAAGGAAGAAGAGAAACGGGTGATGAAGGAACTAGGACACACGCCCTATGTGAGGTGGGGCAAGGAAGAAACTCGATGAAAAAAGAATAGGGAGGCTTAACATCAACATTCTCAAAGAGAAGATTTTGATACTCACAAATTTCATCATCATCCTCAAAAAGAGGATTTAGAAACTCGCAACTGTCATCATCAATCTCAAAGAGAGGGTTTTCAAATTCAAAACAAAACTCCTCATCCTCATTATCACTCGAGTTGTCACAATGGGCTACGCCACCTGTGACGACCCGACTCGCTTAAACCGGCGCGGAAGAAACCGATGAGTCGAATTGTCAGTTCTAACATACTAACATACTTAAAAATTAAAAAAAAACCTCAAATTGAATATATACTAAATCCAAAAGTACAACACCCACAAGATGGTACATATCTAAACCCAAATATCACTACTACTACAAACAGTATTAACTCCAAGATAGATGTCAGAGTTAGAAATTGTAAAATACAACTGAGTCCAACTAAAAATCATAATACAACTAAAAATAAAGCATAAGTAACAACGGCACTCGCCCAACCCAAAGCTAAGCAAGAACCTCATCATCAGAATTACCTGAAAAATAAACAACAGTCCACCGTCAGTGGCGAATAACATACCTGTCCCACCCTAACGGGGATACACATGATCATAGCACAAATCAAGCAACCAAATCAAACAAACAAACATACCAACATGCGAACCAACATATCATACCATCAATAATTATAATAACCATAATAGACAACCATGTTGACTTGACTAACTTTAATCATTAATTAACAATCTTAAACTTTGGCGCAATCATTTACATATTAGACCGGACTACGCACGTACGAACGCATCTTACGCGAATGAACTTTCTACTATGCCAGGATTGAAAATCTTACTCCCAACCCCATGAAACCCATCTTACGGGAAATCCATATCAAGAGACAACATAGTAAGACCTCCAACTATCCCAATACCGCGGATAGGATAGGGGCAACGTCTTAAACCAATTCTTAGAATCTTACTCTAAGATTAGGCGTCTAATAGTAAAATAAAGCTAATCTTTAACCGAAATTTACATTCTTAGTTAATCTTAAGTTGCATCTTACGCCTTGACTCAAGAATAACATGTAAATCAACAAATCTTGGAACCTTATATATCATTCTTTAACTTCTTTAATTTTTTTTAACTTTCTTTAACTTTCAAGACTCGACCAAGAATTCATAAAGAACTATCAAAACTTATAAAGAACTCATCCAACACTCATAAAGAACTCAACCAAGATTCAAGAACTCAATCAAGAACCTAATCAAGATTCAAGAACTCAATCAAGATTCAAGAACTCATAAAGAAATCAACATTATAAACATCATCAAATTCACGCATGAACTAGGCAATTAACAACAACAATTTCATCATCTTACAATCATCAAAACTTCATGGAATTGAACATGGACATAAACAATCATGAAATTATCTCAAGTAAACATAATGTACGTAAAATCATGGCAAAAACAACATAAAAACATCTTCCCAACCAGCCCTATAATCACGCATATCATAGGGTCAAAATCATCAATTATAGTTTAATCCAATCACTTAATCAACCCTATGAATCATAGTATACCTACTAGGATTTGGATAGTATGTTACCTTATTGGAGTATAAACAAATCAACACACAAAAACTCGCTGCCCGGAAACCAAACCACACGGCCCTAGCGAAACACGCACACGGCACCACCACGAGTGCACCACGGCACGGCCAGAACCACGAGCACGCACAGCTACCACCATGGTTACGCACACACGGCTACCACTTGAGCACGGCCTTCATGCACGGCCACCACGAACCACCCACTCGTTCAACCCACACGAACTAGTGCCCAAAACCAACCCGAACTAGCGATCTTGAATGAAACCATTGGGGTTTAATTTGTGTTTTAATACTTAAAGATCAATGGAGGTTGAATCTTTAAGTTTGGGTTTGGAAAGATGGATGGACAATGGTTAGTGGTGAACAAGCCAAAATGGCGTGTGGAATATGATGGGCAAGGATAGAGAGAGTTTGTGTTTAAATGTGGTAAAGGTGATTAAATGAACAAATGATCCCAAAGCCTTACTACTACTTCTATTTATAGAAGTTAGTTAAGGTGTGAATGCTAGGCAAGCGGCAACACCAAGCCATTTATCATAAGGGGGGAACCGGCCATGGCTTAAGAAAATGGGCTTTTAAGCTCATTTGGGCTAATTGTATTCTTGCATGTTTAATCATGCCTAAATCGATTTGGCCCAAAAATATTAATTAACTAATTAGAAAATTAAATAATAAAAATTCTAATTAATTAAATAATAATAAAATAAATAATAAACAATAAGTCATCGAATAAAACAAATCAAAATAAGCATATAATCAATAAATAATAGTCAAAATAAATTCAGACTATACATAAAATCACATAAATAAATCGACGATAGAAATACCGATAAATCCAGGTTGTTACAACCTCCCCTCCTTAAAGAAATATCGTCCCGAAATTTAAAGTAAAGGAGATTGTTCACCCTCAAACAGCTCCGGGTACTTCTGCCTCATGGACGCCTCTGTCTCCCAAGTCGCCTCTTCATGGTGTTGATTTCTCCACAACACCTTGACGAGCTAAACTTGCTTACGCCGGAGGGTCCTCACTTCCTGATCCAAGATCTGAACCGGTCGCTCCTCGAAAGTCAGGTTTGGGTCAAACGTGGCCGACTCCACTGGGATGATGTGGGTAGGATCATGTACATATTTCCTTAGCTGGGAAACATGGAACACATCGTGAACATTAGATAGACTAGGTGGTAATGCCAACCGATATGCCACCTCCCCAACTCGTTCCAGTATCTCGTAAGGTCCCACGAATTTCGGTCGGAGTTTCCCCTTTTGACCAAAGCGTGCTACTCCTTTGAATGGTGGAACCTTAAGCAAGACTTTGTCACCTACCTCGAAAGCCAGTGGTCTACGTTGATTATCGGCGTAGGATTTCTGACGACTCTGAGCGGCCTGCATCTTAGACCGAATGACTCGGACCTTCTCTACGGTATCTCGTACCATCTCAGGTCCTAAAGCCACAGTATCACTGATATCATTCCAACAAATCAGACTCCGGCATTTCCTGCCATACAAGGCCTCGTACGGAGCCATATCGATCCTGGAGTGATAGCTATTATTATAGGAGAACTCCACCAAACAGAGCATACGTACCTAAGACTGATGGTACTCCAGAGTACATGCTCGCAACATATCCTCCAGAGTCTGGATGGTCCTCTCAGTCTGACCATCTGTCGCCGCGTGAAATGCGGTGCTCAGCTTCAACTTCGTCCCAAAGGCTTCCTGAACTAATTTCCAGAAACGAGACAGAAATCTCGAATCCCGATCAGAAACAATCTCCCTTGGAACTCCGTGAAGTCGGATAATATCCTGGGTATAAGCCTCTGCCAGGCGTTCCATAGACCAGGTCATCTTCATCGGTATGAATCTAGCGACCTTGGTCAACCTATCCACTATTACCCAAATGGTATTTATACCATTACAGGTACGTAGGCTAACCACGAAATCCATAGATACCGACGCAAATTTCCAGGTCGGAATCGGTAGTGGCTGCAAAAGACCTCCAGGTCTCTAATGCTCGATCTTAACCTTCTGACAGACTAAACATCGAGCTACGAACTTTGCTACATCCCTCTTCATTTTAGGCCACCAGAATTTGCCCTTAAGGTCCTGGTACAGCTTGTTACCTCCAGGATGAATAGAGTAGGGCGAGTTATGTGCCTCAGACATAATTCTGTTCCTAAGATCAGAACTGTCCGGTACACACCACCTCCCTCGAAATCGCACACTACCATCGGAAGGGATCTCGAAACCTACAGCTTTTCCTTGCCGTAAAGCCTCTCGAATCCTAGCCAACTGCAGATCATTCTGCTGACCCACGCACAATTCCTGAAGTAATTCAGGCTCAGCACTCATAGATGTCAGACGAAATCTGACGGAACTACGGCTTCTACTGAAGCTCAATCGATTCTTGCAACTCAGTGCGTCAGCGACTAGGTTCGCCTTGCCCTCGCAATAGTTAAGCGTCAGGTCATAGTCCTTAATAAGCTCAAGCCATTGTCTCTGCCTCATATTGAGGTCTTTCTGAGTAAAGATGTACTTGAGGCTCTTATGATCCGTGAATAATCTACACGAACCACCATAGAGATAGTGCCTCCAAATCTTAAGCGCGAATACCACAGCTGCTAGCTCCAAGTCATGCGTGGGATAGTTACGCTCGTGCACCTTCAGCTGCCTTGATGCGTATGCGATGACCTTCCCGCCTTGCATTAGCACACAACCTAGGCAACTCTTAAATGCATCACTATAGACCTCGAAATCCTCCTCATCGTTCGGAAGGGTAAGAATAGGAGCAGAGACTAATCTCTATTTCAACTGCTGGAATGCTTGCTCGCAAGCCTCCGTCCAAATGAATCGGATCTCCTTCTGTAGGAGACTAGTCATCGGCCTAGCAATCTTGGAGAAGTCTTGGACGAATCGTCGATAGTATCCGGCCAAACCCAGAAAACTACGAACCTCCGCCACATTTCTCGGGCTACTCCATTCAACTACAGCCTTAACTTTTGTCGGGTCTACCTTAATGCCTTCTTTACTAATTACGTGACCCATAAATGCTACTTCGCGAAGCCAGAACTCACACTTGGAGAGTTTCGCGAACCACTTATTCCTACGTAATATCTCTAGTACCATCCGGAGATGCTCCGCATGCTCAGACTCATCTCTCGAATTGACTAAGATATCTTCTATAAATACTACGATGCACTTATCGAGTAAGTGATGGAAAGTCCGGTTCATCTGGTCCATGAACACCGCTGGCGCATT
Source organism: Salicornia ramosissima (assembly GCA_951394345.1). Classification (NCBI taxonomy): domain Eukaryota; kingdom Viridiplantae; phylum Streptophyta; class Magnoliopsida; order Caryophyllales; family Amaranthaceae; genus Salicornia; species Salicornia ramosissima. The sequence goes on from OX596236.1 coordinate 26,000,111, forward strand.
AGTGAGGCCAAAGGGCATCACCACGAACTCGTAGTGGCCGTATCTCGTACGAAAAGCGGTCTTCGGGATGTCTTCTTTCTTGACTGGAATCTGATCATATCCAAATCGAAGATCTATCTACGAAAACACTCCCGCTCCTCGTAACTGATCGAACAGGTCCTCAATCCTAGGCAACGGGTACTTATTCTTGATAGTTACCCGATTCAACTCTCGGTAGTCTATGCACCGGCGCATACTACCGTCTTTCTTCTTCACAAAGAGCACGAGTGCTCCTCATGGAGAAATGCTTGGCCTAATGAAGCCCTTATCGATCAAATCTTGAAGTTGCGTCTTTAATTCTTGCAACTCCGATGGTGCCATCCGGCAAGGTGCCTTCGAAATCGGCGCTGTCCCGGGTGCTAAGTCGATATGAAACTCGACATCACGCTCGGGTGGAACTCCTGGTAGCTCATCAGGAAATACGTCTCTGAAATCCCTCGCTACAGGTATATCATCCAACAGACGCTCCTCAGTCAAGTCCCTTACCTGACATAAGTACACCATATCACCCTTTTGGCGAAGCTTCCTCATCTTCAAGGCTGAGATTACCTTTACTCCTTTCTTAAGGACGAACCTAGCGTAGGTAACTCGGTTGCCCTGCGATCCTCGGAATGTCACTGACTAATCTCGGCAACGAATGATAGCTCGATACTTCGACAGCCAGTCCATACCAAGAATAATATCGAACCCCATCTGCGGGAACTCCTTCAGATTGGCCGTCGCTTGCTCCCCAGCTATCACGATAGGCACTCCTCGGAACTCGCGCTGACAAATAAAATCCTCTCCAGAAAGGAGAGTTATAAACGAACTAAAAGGGGAACTGAGACTACATCTGGCTGGACCTCTGGTTCTGCCTCAGTAATACAGTAGACTCGGTTCTTCATTGGAGTCTTAGTCGGTGCTGAAAGTCGCTTGAATTCGGTGCCTGGCTTCTTCTCGGGGCAAACTGACGCCTTATGGCCTTCCTTCCCACATAAAAAACACGAAATGGGCGTCCCGTCGCAACGCTTCCCGAGATGGAAGTCCTCGCCATATCCTCTGCATCTTGTACTCCCTGATCCCTGAGACGAACTATCGGTCGGAGGGGTACTGCTAGGAGCACTAAATCGGGGCTTCTTAAATGATGGCGACGTCACCGGGGTCGGGGTCCTGTTCTTGCTAGCATCCTCCTCGATAACAGACGCCTGGATCTCGAGTGCTACCTCGTAAGCTCGTTGTAACGTCTTCGCTCCACTACTGATCACATGGCCGCGAATCCTCGGATCTAGCTTTTTGATGTAGCACTTGACTCGCTCCTCCTCGGGTGGAACAAAGGACGTAACGAACCTCGATAACTCGGCGAACTTATCGGTGTACGCCTGAACTGTCATCTTACTCTAAGTAAGAGTAAGAAACTCCTCTGGTTTCTGCCACCGCAACTCGTCGGGGTAGAATCTCTCCTAGACTTTATCCACGAACTCGATCCAAGACATCGAGTGCTAGGTCATGCACGCGTCCTTAGCTACGCTCCTCCGGTTATCGGCCTCTCTCGCAAGTAGTAGGCGGTGATCTAGACCTTCTCGTGGTTGGGCAAAACGTCGCATCGAAGAGCTTCCCCATCTCGCGGATCCAACTCTCCAACGTCGTAGGGTCGGCAACCCCATCATAAATCGGTGGTCGATGACGAGCGATACGATCGAACGTCGACTGCGATCCCGATGGTTGACGACTATGGTGCACTAACGTAAGAATCGCTTCCTCGAGCGCTCGTAACCTCTGTCGTCCCGAACTTGACCGGCGAGGTGTGGACGTGTCGAAACGTAATACGACAAGGACAAAAAGAACAAAAATGTGAGTCAACAATCCACACTATAATCAAGTACACAAATAGAAGAAAAATAGGAAAAAGAGTCTTATCCCGGTTCTTCTACCCGAAACTCTTCTCCCATATACTTAAACTTAATTTGGGTTCATCACTCGGGAAAGATAAAGCTCACAACTCCCGGGTTTACTCATATCCTAAAACTTCACTTAAAACCTATTCGGCTCTAATACCAACCGTGACGACCCGACTCGCTTAAACCGGCGCGAAAGACACCGACGAGTCGAATTGTCAGTTCTAACATACTAACATACTTAAAAATTAAAAACAAACCTCAAATTGAATATATGCTAAATCCAAAAATACAACACCCACAAGATTGTACATATCTAAACCCAAATATCACTACTACTACAAACAGTATTAACTCCAAGATAAATGTCAGAGTAAGAAATTGTAAAATACAACTGAGTCCATCTAAAAATCATAATACAACTAAAAATAAAGCATAAGTAACAACGGCACTCGCCCAACCCAAAGCTAAGCAAGAACCTCATCATGAGAATTACCTGAAAAATAAACAACAGTCCACCGTCAGTGGCGAGTAACATAGCTGTCCCACCCTAACGGGGATACACATGATCATAGCACAAATCAAGCAACCAAATCAAACATCCAAACATACCAACATGCGAACCAACATATCATACCATCAATAATTATAATAACCATAATAGACAACCATGTTGACTTAACTAACTTTAATCATTAATTAACAATCTTAAACTTTGGCGCAATCATTTACATATTAGATCGGACTACGCACGTACGAACGCATCTTACGCGAACGAACTTTCTACTATGCCAGGATTGAGAATCTTACTCCCAACCCCATGAAACCCATCTTACGGGAAATCCATATCAAGAGACGACATAGTAAGACCTCCAACTATCCCAATACCGCGGATAGGATAGGGGCAACGTCTTAACCCAATTCATAGAATCTTACTCTAGAATTAGGCGTCTAATAGTAAAATCAAGCTAATCTTTAACCGAAATTTACATTCTTAGTTAATCTTAAGTTGCATCTTACGCCTTGACTCAAGAATAACATGTAAATCAACAAATCTTGGAACCTTATATATCATTCTTTAACTTTCTTTAACTTTCTTTAATTTTCTTTAACTTGCAAGACTCGACCAAGAACTCATAAAGAACTATCAAAACTTATAAAGAACTCATCCAAGACTCATAAAGAACTCAACCAAGATTCAAGAACTCAATCAAGAACCCAATCAAGATTCAAGAACTCAATCAAGATTCAAGAATGCATAAAGAAATCAACATTATAAACATCATCAAATTCACGCATGAACTAGGCAATTAACAACAACAATTTCATCATCTTACAATTATCAAAACTTCATGGAATGAACATGGACATAAACAATCATGAAATTATCTTAAGTAAACATAATGTACATAAAATCATGGCAAAAACAACATAATAACATCTTCCCAACCAGCCCTATAATCACGCATATCATAGGGTCAAAATCATCAATTCTAGTTTAATCCAATCACTTAATCTACCCTATGAATCATAATATACCTACTAGGATTTGGATAGTATGTTACCTTATTAGAGTATAAACAAATCAACATACGAAAACTCGCTGCCCGGAAACCAAACCGCACGGCCCTAGCGAAACACGCACACGTCACGACCACGAGTGCACCACCGCACGGCCAAAACCACGAGCACTCACAGCTGCCACCACGGTCACGCACACACGGCTACCACTTGAACACGGCCTTCATGCACGGCCACCACGAGCCACCCACTCGATCAACCCACACGAACTAGTGCCCAAAACCAACCCGAACTAGCGATCTTGAATGAAACTATTGGGGTTTAATTTGTGTTTTAATACTTAAAGATCAATGGAGGTTGAATCTTTAAGTTTGGGTTTGGAAAGATGGATGAACAATGGTTAGTGGTGAACTAGCCAAAATGGCGTGTGGAATATGATGGGCAAGGATGGAGAGAGTTTGTGTTTAAATGTGGCAAAGGTGATTAAATGAACAAATGATCCCAAAGCCTTACTCCTACTTCTATTTATAGAAGTTAGTTAAGGTGTGAATGCAAGGCAAGTGGCAACACCAAGCCACTTATCATAAGGGGGAACCAGCCAAGGCTTAAGAAAATGGGCTTTTAAGCTCATTTGGGCTAATTACACTCTTGCATGTTTAATCATGCCTAAATCGATTTGGCCCAAAAATATTAATTAACTAATTAGAAAATTAAATAATAAAAATTCTAATTAATTAAATAATAATAAAATAAATTATAAACAATAATTCATCGAATAAAACAAATCAAAATAAGCATATAATCAATAAATAATAGTCCAAATAAATTCAGACTATACATAAAATCACATAAATAAACAAATAAATCGACGATAGAAATACCGATAAATCCGGGTCGTTACAACATCAGAATCACTGAAAACCCTAAGAGTTTCTCTATACTCAACATTGTGCCATCAAGAAATGAAAAAACCTCATCAACTAAAAGCAACAAATCCTCTTCCTCCTCATTAGAAACATGGAGCTTGGATGATTTGGGTGAAGAAAGAAAGGAAGGAGTGGTCGGCTCAAGAGGAGAGGGAGATGTCAAACCTAATTCAAAGGAATTATCATCATCCTTTTGAGCGACATCCACCTCTTCTTGAATCGGATTCCTCAAAGAAGAGATCGGGTCATCCTTGCCACACCCACCCTCACACTCAACTATAAATCCAAAATCATCCATCTCATCCTCTAAGCAAGATTCTAATATCTTAAGATTCTATTAATTTAATTATTTGCACTTTGATGAGTCACCTTCCCTCACTTTCTAATCGGAGACATTTAAGGATCTTAAAACACATGTCAATCAACTCATTATACCCCTTAATCGCTTTAGGAGTACAAGAACTTGTATGAACAAAGTTAGAAGGTCTTAGAAACTCATCAAGAAGAGAAGGGTCATAGCTAATCTCATCGATGGAAACATAAGAATTTTGATTGTAATGTGTGCAATCAAGTGAAGAATTAAAATCGGGGTGCACATCATTACAATTAGGAGAAATAGGAGGAAATGAATCAAAGTTGGGTTGAACTTGGCTAGAATCAAAATTCCAAGCATTTGCTAGGGTCGAAGCTCGAAACTCACCGTTATGCATAGACTCAACAACATCCAAAGTAAAAGCATTTAAACCCATGTAAATCACCTCACAAATATTCAACAAATTATCATCCCAATTAAATGGGACTATACCTTGAACTCTATTGAAATATTTCCAAAATGACTCACCTTCGATTTGAGGAATAGATAAGCTTGCCATCATGAAACCAAAATTCGACAAAAATGCAAGCAATTATTATTAAATAAATAAATAGCCAAAATAAAATAAAATAAAAACCTCCTTTTGTTTATTTGTTTTTTTTTTTTCTTTCAAAATTGGTTTTTTTTTCAAATTTTTTCAAATTTTTGGGAAAGAAAAAAAAAATCTAAAGAAAAGAAAATAAAGCAATGAACTCAATCAAGAAAAATTACACAACACTTTTCGACCGTTGTTCCTCGGCAACGGCGCCATTTCGATGAAGGGGTTTTTGTGCTCTTTCACCAAACAAATAAAACCCCTGTTGTAGTATGAGTGGGGGTGTCGAACACGGGGAACAAGTCGTGAATCGTGTTGTGCGATTTATGTCGATTGAGGATCTTGGATTTTTTGTTTGAAATGGAAGCTATAACTATCATGGAAAACAAATGCGAAAGATAATAAACTAAAATCTAGGTTTGTCGGATCCGGGTTCAATTGATTTCGGAGGAATTACTTCGAAAAGTCTAAAGAACGAACTAAATCAAGGAAGGGGAATAAAACTCTAATAAGGTACCTAAACCTCCTCCCGGAGTGATTTAGGAGTTGACGCATGAATATAACAATAGTGACTTCTCCCGAAGGGACGTTAACAATACATTCAATGATCACAATTATATCAAGGTTTCACTAGAAGTACATTCCTAGTTCGACTACCGACTCCCGTTGTAACAGTCTCACTAACAACTTACCTAAAGTGGATTCCTAGTTCGACCACCGACTCCCGTTGTAATGGTCTCACTAGCAACATTGGGCAATGAAAATCAAAGCATAATTAACTCATAGACAAAGCCTTATTATACTTCAAAAATACCATTCAATCAACTATGGCCTTTAGCTAATCTCTAAGCTCATTGACACCAACATTAACCAACCATGAACACAATTCAACCAATAACTAGATGAAAACCCCCAATTTCAAGTCATGAACCCATCTCCTTCAAACCCTAGAAAATTAACTACTCAAGAATCATATATAAATCAACTACAAACATGAAATTGCATAATTTAAACACTATACTACTTCAAAAACATGACAAAAACAAGATTGATGTAATGGAAAGCAAGAACAAGTAAAGAGATGGAATAGAGAACTTATTGAATTTTGATGTACAAATTCGTTGGAATGGCCATGTCACTTGAGCAAACTTTCAAATCCATTCATCATCTTCAACAAACTATTGAAATCTAAAGCTAAAACTACATCTAAAGCTATGGAAGCAAGAAGTAAACATGAACCCTAACTATGGGAAGAGGAAGAGGGGTTCTCTCTCCTCAAACCCTAACCTAAATCTGATTTTTGGGAATTAAAATTAATCTAAAGTGTTATTCTTATGTTTAGGGACCTTAGAAGGTATATATACAAGTGGGAAAACAAGGGGGCCAAGCATAGAAGAGGCATGAGTCGAAGCTGAGAACAGCATGAGCCAACAGCAAACACGGCCCAAAAATAGAGTTGTTGCTCCTAGCTCAGGCGCGGACGCGCGGCAGGAGTGGCGCGGGCGCGAAGCTGGCGGCGCGGGCATGACGTTGGAGGTGGCGGGGCCGCGAGTGAGGGCTCGAGCTGGCCTGGGCGTTGGTTTCTTTGGGGGCTGTCGCGGGTGATGGTCATTTAGCGTGGGTGCGTGCTTGGCTCTGTCCGCGACCATCACATGACCTAAATGCTTCCACATTTTGCTCGGGCTTCTCGGGGCGGGTCGGCACGCCTCCCGATACATCGGGCCTCGGGCCCGATAAACCTTAAAAATTACAAAAATGCCCTTTGGGTGCACTTTGCCTTGTCTTGTGGTCTTGGCTTTGTGGCATGCTTCTCTAAGCTTTTTGGGACCTCTCACGACCCTTGACGGCTTTCGAGAATCTCTTGGAAACCCGCAAAACACCTACATTAAAGAACAAAAGGCATAAGTAACACAAAATAGCTCAATTATTGACGAAAACAACTATAAAACAACATTATTCAATGAAAACTATAAATAAACTAAAACTAAGCTAAAAAGGCTTAAAACTTGGAAAACTAAGCCTAAAATGCGCGGAAAACAAGCGAAAAGAGCCGGGAAAGTCGGTCCTAAAATGGTCTAATCAAACTCCCCCAAGCTTGCCTTTTGCTTGTCTTCAAGCAAATAAGAATAAGAAAAACTAAAAAAGTAAAAATCTAACTCACTTTCGTAGGAATCACGGTTGCTTTTAGCGAAAGCAACAAACCATTTAAACCTTAAAGTCGCCAAAGAGGACGAGTATGCTCTCGTAAGGGTTTCCAAAGAGTTTAACCCATAACTCTTCTAGAAATAAATCAAGGCAAAGATTCACGAAAACAAAGAAAGGAAAAACAATAAGAGAGAAAATAAAACCAAAAATCCCTAGATGGACTTGTAAATGGACCGGATCAGTGAATGCAAACCTTTCTAAGCACTAGTGGAAAACATGCTCAAAGATCTCAAAGGTGGATAGTCAAATAAAACATGCTAGATAGAAGAGCTAGAGAGGAACAATCCCCTTTCACTCCACAACCAAATAACCACAAGCTATGCTAGTTTCGTATCCACCCTAAAAGGTAGCTCCTCATAACTCCACGAAGGAGCCGGAAAAACAAAAAGGCGAAACAATTTAGGCTACCCGACATCTCATCATAACAAACCACTCAATATGCTTGAACCATGACTTCCTCCACCGAATATGACTCAACTCTCTAGGATCAAGAGGACTTAAGGGTTGTAATGTAGGGCTAGGGGTAAGGTAGGAATAAATTTGGCTTGCGGTGCTCAAAACCTAAATAGTGAAGCAAATAAGCACCAATGAGCAACAAATAGCAAACAAACTCCTAATACTCCACACACATACACACAAAATCCCCCAAGCTTATTCAAAGAATTAAACAAAAATTTTTAAAAAAAAATTATGAAATTTTTTTCATTACTTCTCCTCCCCCAAGCTTAAAGGACACAATGTCCTCATTGTGAAAAACAAAGGAATAAATGCTCACTTTTTCAATTTTTCAATTTTTTTTTCAATGTTTTCTTTTTTGTTTTTTTTCAATCATTCAACATGACCTTGCCTTTTTCAACTTAGGTCGGCTTTTGCTTGCAACCATGTAAATCAACACACTTTAGCTTAGGAAAACTCCCTTACTTCTCCAAAAATTTCCATTACAAAACATATACAAACCACAATGCTCCAATTGCTTCACTATACCTAATGGAGTATAAAAAAAAACAAGGGGCATATAAGGCTAGTAATGTGGCTAGAAGAATAGGAAAGGCTAAGTTCAAAGGGTTCCAAAGGATAAATGCAAAGCAAAAACCTAGAAAAGTGAAAGAAGCAAGACAAATTAAACAAAAAGGGAAATGAAAAAGGGAAAAAATGGAAAATAACTAAGAAAATGAATGCTTCCGTCCTCCCCTAGAGTAGCTCGGTCACGGTCTCGGAGAGTCATGGATCAAGTTGTTGATCAATCTAAGCTATGACAAGGATCCTATCGCCACTCAAACAAAACAATGTTAAAGGCTTGAAACATTTGATAATTCCTCACATGTTAAGGGTAGTGGATTGCAAATACTACCTCTAGGGATTCAACTAGCTAGCAAAGCATCACCAATCATTCCAGAACCCAAGAGTTTAAGTTTCATGAAGTCTAAAGCTCTAAAACCTAGCATAACAATATTTGAAAATCAACCCCAACATCTCAAACCATGTGGACCGCTAGCAATTAGGAAGGAAAGCATTCAAAGTCCAAGATTCTAAAACGATCAAGTCCAAACTAAAAATAAAACCGAAAATACACTTTGTCTGGAAAAGAAAGGAGAAAAAAAAGAAGCGGAAGAAAGTAAAAACAAAAGAAGAAAACTATACAAAGTGAGGAAAACAAAATCCGAGCATGAATGACTCTCAAATAAGCAATCAAGCATCAAACAAATAAATAAATCGAGGCTCAACGCCATCGATATCCAAGTGTCCTCAAAGGCTTAAATGCCAAAATTAAAAGCCAAGCATCCTCGAACAATCATCTCCTCCTAGACCTAATCCTAAAGCTAAGCAAACAAAGAAAATGAAAAGAGAGTTTGGAAAGATCTCACCAAAGTAGGCTTCAAAATAAGCAAAACAACCTCTATTTTGTGTTTTAGCACCATACATAAGCCATTTGAGTTGCCTAATCATCAAACCTGTAAAAGAAGAGAAAGCAAGCACCAAACTCCAAAAACAAATTAATTACAGAAATAAAAAGAAAGAGTGGAAAGCCAAGGAAATCTATGTACAAGAGAGGAAAGGATGCAATCTAGTAAATAGCATCATAGAGCTCGTAGTAGCGTGTCATGGACATCACCACTAAATCGAGAGAGAACCACATAAGCAAAGAGAATTAGATAGGGAAAATGAAAAATGAACGCCATCTTCTGCTTACGTGGGGGAGGGGGATCAAAATTGAAAGAAAAAGAAAAATCAACAAAATAAGAAGAAAATTCGAAATCAAAATAAGTAAAAGAACAAAAACTATCATTACTATACATTTTTGCTGCTTTGGTTCCAAAATAGTAGTCATGAGGTTCAATAGGAGGTAAGAACTCATCAAATGATGGACAACACACATAAGGCAGAAGAGAAATGGGTGATGAAGGAACTAGGACAAACGCCCTATGTGAGGTGGGGCAAGTGATAGCCTGTCGTTGTGGCTACCAAAGGTAAAACCTCACTCGGTCTCACTAAGCTACTAGCAAGGGTAAGTAAGGGTCGAATCCACAGGAATTAGGGTATTTGACACTGAACGTGTTCGACTTAATAAGCTAAGGGGGTTAAGAATGGATTGGGGTTTGTCACAATTATTCTAAGTCACAAAGGGGTTAAAGCAAGATTTAGGGGAGCTAGGGTTAGGGTTTCACCTTCGATTCGTTCATGGTTATTATTGGAAGTCAGGTTTCGTAATTTGAGCAAATCAGAATGGGGAGATTTCCTAGGTTCAAGACTACTCTGTCGAGCTAGTAAGGAGGATCAAACACGAGTCTATAGCCTATTCTCATGGTATAAACACGAATCAAACCATTAAAACATCATCTCGGAAATCAGTAACATCCCTTGATCAAAATACCTATTTTCATGGTCTTTTAATCAATTGATTTTAGACGAGTCCTCACTTAACTTCATCTCTCGACCCTTCGTTAAGGAAACTATAAAAACGACCTAGTTAATTACTCTAAGTCATTAGCAACAGCACCTCAAAACCGACAATTAACAAGCTTGAATTACTCAACCATTAACCAAATCAAACCAAGAGTGGAAACTAGGGTTTCACCCCAACCCTAAACAAAAACTACTCACAAAACATTATAAACATAATTGTACAAGTAAAGAACATCATCAACATGATTGAAATGGAGTTATAATTGCAAGTGCTAAATTAACAAAGTATGAGCGAACATAAACAATAAACAAGCTAAAATTAAACAAAGGAAGGGATGGAGATTTGTTACCAAAGCTTGAACAAGAGCCAATAAATAAGAGAAATCAGAAATAAGATTGCAAACTTGAATTAATACTTGAACTTGGATTGGAACTTGAGCTGAAAATTACTAAGTTTGAATAACAAAATCTAGGTCTAAAATTTATGAACTAAGCTAAGTAATGGCTCTCCTTTTTACTAGAAGACATATTTCTATATATACATGAGAGCAAAAATCTCAAAATAGACCTAAACACAAGTGGGAAAAGTACGAAAACAAGTGGCTGAAAACAGGGGAAGAGTTTGCACCTCACGAGCAAGAACTCGCACCCCGCGAGATAGCCACTGCATAAAACTCTGAAATGAGCTCAAAAGTCGCACCCCGCGACGCTGCTTGTGTGAGACTTGAACTGAGAAGGGGTGCCTCGCACCCCGTGACCTGTGCCCCGCACCCCGCGAAAGTGGTTGTGGCCAAACATGCTAGGAACTCACACTTAGCCTCCCGTGGGCCACTCCGAAGCATCCCGAACCAAGCTCTGCAACACTAACTACTAAATGAGCATAAAAATGCAACATTTACATAAAAACCTTATCTTTCGAAAAAAGCTCAAATGTAACCAAAATTGTTACAAATTCCGACTCAACTAAACTAAAACTAAACCATAAACGACGCTAAAATAACGACTGAAATAGGACTTATCAAATACCCCCACACTTGAACTTTACTCATCCTCGAGTAAAACAAAAGATTGGACACATTACAACAAGCCATAAGCTAAAAATCTCGGCGCTACCAAACGTTTCAAGTAAACCAAACTCAACCAAATCTACCAATTTCACAACAAAGCTCAAAACCAAAGCTTCAAACCATATTAGAAACTAGGAATAGATCCGATAAAGTTGACATGGCCTAGCCGAAATAAAACAAGTTCTAATTTAACTAAACCAGCTAAGATTAACTAGGAGTTAAAATCAACTTTACTTCACAACTAACTTGTTCCAATCAACCAATAACCAAAATGAAATAAGTGAAGCAAAACACGAAACCAAACACCAAAAATCATTGGAAAATGAAGAGAAGGGTGTTGTTCCATACCAGAATCGACTCAAAAGGGAGAAAGAGTCGGTCTCATCGTCCAAGACTCGAACGAACCAAGTATCCAAAGTATCGTGCTCTCTTTCTTTTTCTCTCATTTTTTTTTTCTTTTCTTTTGCCTAGGAGTCGTTTCGGGTTTTCATCCTAGCTTCACTCATTTTCTTTTCCTTGCTCTCACCCGCTCATTTAGCCTTTTATTTTTGCCTAAGTCGCCCTTTCGGGTTTTCAACTTATCAAGGCCCCCAATTTTGCCCGAGTTGCCCTTTCGGGTTTTCAACTCAGCGGGTTGTCTCTTTTTTTTTCTTTTTTTTTTGGTTCTTTTTTTTTTTTTTTGAATAAAAATGTAAATATTTACAATGAAGGCATGAAAAATAATATGTCCAATGATAGTTATCCCACCCCCACACTTAAATTACACATTGTCCTCAATGTGTGGTGGGTAGGAAGAAAGAATGAACGGCAATAACCGTCAAACTGGGCATGCCAAGCATCATGCTCGGCTTGCCGGCGCTGACTCTGCTCCTTAATAGCAGCAGTGGGATCCACATACCTGGGCTGAGTCATAAAGAAACCGTGAGCGGCCCGGGCGTACAAAGAGAGAGCATCCACCTAATGCTCGAGGGCATCGAGCCTCTCGTGGACACGGGGGTATCCATGAGGCTCGTGTTGCTGAGGAAAGTGTTGTTGTTGCTGTTGATATTGTTGCTGGATCTGCGGTTGTGGCTCAGGAGGAAGGTTATGCTGCACATTCCCCAAGTAGGTGTAGACGCTGTGGGCATAAGCTTCATCGGCGGTGGTCTCGATCCTGTTGCTCGGGAGGATCATATAGGGAATCTTCGTACCGTACAACAACAAGGCATGCTGCCGTCCAGCTTGGAAGAACTCCCTCTTAACCAATAGAGGGAACGTGTAGGTGAGAGATTTTTCCGGGGAAGGCAAAGCGGGCTCCAGGATCTCATCATCATAGCTGACCCCGTTGATCTCACACCAATGCATGAGCACAAGAGAGACCATGCCACCCATGGGAATATCACCGACCCTCGGGCTTCGCCCGAATTCCAAGGCATTCTGAACAAAAACATGAACCCAATCCGGGCACCCTCGACCCACCGGAGTCATTGGCCATAGGCAATGGAGGTCATCAATAGGAAGGTTAGTCACCTCCCCGTGCATGAACACCGTCATAGAGAGGAGACGGTGCACAAACCTCAAGGCCGGATGTGCAATAGTGGCCTCCTTCCGGTTCCCGTGGTAGGCCAATCCATGGGCAATCAATGGGTAGAATGTGGCAGGGTCGAAAACTCCCTCTGCCTCAAAGTTATCGAGATCCGCATTGTAGTTCCACCCAAAAGCAGCGGCGACCTCCGAATAGGTCATGGTTCGATCCACATCATTGATGCGGAAGGAGATGGATTGATGCTCTTCCTCGTCCGTCACCACCTTGAGAGTAGAGAGGAACTCAAGGGTGAAGCGGACATATGTATGGGCATCCTTCTGGAGGAAACCCTCGAGGCCGACCTTGCGGAGGAGAAAACGGACCGGTTGCTCAAGCCCTACCTTGGCTAATGTGGGCACGTCCGCAAATAGTGTTTGCTTGAAGGTGCGGGTCTCTAGTTTAGCCCAAATCTTCCTTTCATCGTTTGTTAGGCGTTTTAGACCCATATGGTTCTTGGGTCGGGGGCTCGAGGTGGTGGACTTTTTTTTCCTCTTGTTATATAAGATGCAGAGATGGAAGTCATTTTTTTGGTTTTTATTTTTTTATTTTGTGGTTGTGGCAGGTGGTTTGTTTTTGTGGTGGTGTTTGGGGGTTTATGTAGTAGGGTTTATGGTTAACGGGTTGAGTTTGGGAATGTAGTGAAGGAAAAGAAGCCAAGAGCCAAGATTTGTCAAAACAAGTCAAACACAAATTAACAACAAACGCATTAAGTTAAAAGAGTGACAAGATTGGACAGTTAAGCCCAATTTGTCAAAACAAAACCCAAAATTCCCCCTTGTAAATGAGCTTAATGCAAAATAGCAAGGTATGGCCTTGAGATTTATGCATTAAAAACGTTTAAGAGGTGGGAAAATAAACACATTTAAAAGCAACATCTCATGAAACCAACAAAACACATTTCGGAACCACTAGGCCTCAAATTGAGCCGACCTTCAACAAGGAAACATGAGCCTCAAAAATAACTATCAACACAACGAGTTCAATAATTGCCGAGGAACCCCACAAGTAGTGGTGGCCACCGAACGGGCCGGGCCGGGCTGGGCCGGGCCAGAGACCGGGCCGGGTCGAAGACCTTCGACCCATGAACCGGCCCGGTGGGTTGCCGGGCCGGGCCGAACCGGGCCGGGTTCATGGATAGGCGACCCATGAACCGGCCCGTCCGGATTGGACTGGGTTGGTGGGCCGGGTCGGGGACCGGGTCGGACCGGGTTGACCGGGTTGGACCGGGTTTGACCGGGTTCGACCGGGTTGGACCGGGTTTGACCGGGTTCGACCGGGTTGGACCGGGTTTGACCGGGTTTGACCGGGTTACGGGTTATAACACTCCGACCCATGAACCGGCCCGGTCAGCACCGGGCCGGGTCACGGGCCGGGCCGGGCTCAGCGGGCCTGACCCATCAGGGCTGATTTCCGGGCCGGGCCAACCCGGCCCATTGGCCAGCACTACCCACAAGGATTACCTCAAACCCTTCACACTTGCCGCTTATTAAAGACAAAACCATTGAGTGATCAAGCTCAATGGCTTCCACTACTACAAAAAACACCTATCGTGTCTCCTCTAAATAACCTATCGCGTCTCATTTGGGCAGACGCGATAGGCACAGACACGATAGGTGTCATACTTATCGCGTCACTTTGGAGGCGACATGATAGATAGTTTATCGCGTCCCCTCAGTTATTAAAAGCGACGCAATAGGTATATATGTAATTTTTTTTATTATTATTTATTGGATAATTCAATTTAAAAATTAGATAAAATACTAAAGAAGATAATTCACTAAATTAAAATATTTAAAATGTCAAATACAATTATTTAATAGCTTTACAAATTTAAAATGTAAAGATAACACTACAAATCCAAATACTCAAACACTACAAATCCAAATATCCATTTTTACTTAATAAACATCTATCCAAACTAATAAGGATAACAAAAGTTAACCTAAACACAATAGTCAATGAAAAATCTGCACCATGTTTCGCGAACATAATCATTAACATCTTGGGAATTACCAGCTGAAGAAAAATGCTACACATTCAAGAACAAAAAGCAAAAAATAAAATTAAAATTAGATTAAGGACGGATATATGAAACTTATAAATTAAAATTAAAATCACAACATTAATTAGTGATAAATTATACATAAATGGAGATATAGATCATTAAGTTAATTAATTACCTTTTGCAAATTAGTTTCATTTTGTGAAATAAGAGTGATTATTTGATGCATATACATCATCACATAATAACCACACTCAACTTTTACCGGTTGTCGAGGGCACTACAAAGAATTCTTAAAAAAATTAGAAAACTGAAAATTGAAGGTATGATAAAAGAGAAAAAAAAACTGATTAATAAAGAAGATAACACAATCTAAATATCATATAAACTCACCTCAACAGTTTCCCACCTTAAACTTTTTCTTGCCGTGTAGCCAAGGTTTAGAGTCCTATATGTCATATACATCGTATAAAAAAAAACAAAGCAAAATTATTAGCAAGCTAAGAAAAGAACTTGACATAAAAAAGATTGGGTAAATTTTGGCAACATCTCCCCTTATAATCGACAAATGCCCCTCACAATACATGTGAGAATGGTAATTAATTGACCATCATTGAAAACAAATACACAAAAAAAGGCAAACAGAGATACAGATACCCAAATGCATCATGCCAGATATTTGGTAAGCTATCAGCAAAATAGATCTTTATGGATCACTACATTCAAAACAAAAAAAAAAAAAAAAAAACATACTTACACACACAAGAATCCTTTGACTTGCACATTTTCATATCCACCGCCTAACGAATCAAAAAATAAAGCTTCTCCTTTCTTGATACAAATTACAACCAACATCCAATGATGACTTCTTCAACAAATAAAATGATAAGTGTCATTTATAGGGAAACATATATTAATAGTTTATTAAGAAAAAATAATGCGACAAAAGACTTACTTTTGTTGAAAGGGGACAATTATGTATTGTTTTGTACTGTGCATCGATATGGAATGGGCTAGATAGGTTGAAAGCACAGTGGGACGAGTTTTGAACAAACCAAGCCTTTGAGGGCAAAGATAACCAATTTGCACTAAATAACAACCAAACAATAAAGAATTCAATCCTGCACTAATTGACAGATTAATAAAGTAACAAAAAATCACAAGCCAGATGGCAATTCCACCCCCAAAATACAAGATACAAACTAGAAAATGGTGCCCTGTTTCACAACATGCTAGGGGTGAATATGGGTTTATCCACCAGACTTACAATACATTGATGGAAATAGGATTGTTAGGTACTCTTCTTTACATGGTCATGCTTGTTATCATAAACCAGGTGAAGTTATACAAGGTGGGAGTTATATAGGAATTAGAAATGATACTAAAAAAAGTGATCATGTTTTGGACACATGAAAAGGGTTTCAGATTATATCAGCTAATTATTTAGGGGTTACTAAACCACCTTGGTTGAATTATGGTTGAATTATTTAGGGGTTACTAAACCACCTTGGTTGAATTATTTAGGGGTTACGGAGTAGTGAGCGAAGACCAACAACCGAAGACCGACGACGGCAACGACGGAGCAGACGCTAGCGTGGGCCTGAGTTGTATATATACATAATTACAATCCAAACTTAATCTAAGAGAGAAAGTATAAGTGCCATGAGAGGAAGTAGAAGTTCAAAGTATTATAGTCCACTTCACATTAATTACAATCCAAACTCTCTCTCTATATATATACATTAATATTCATATCCCATAATTCTCACATGGCCTTCTCACAGTAAGAAATTAAACTTCTTAGCGGAACTCAACTATATATATATATATCATTAATTAATTAATGGAATGAATTATCATTTGAAGATTACATAATTAAAGAAAAGAGTATACACTAAATATATAAAAATAAAAATAAGGAGAGTTAGTTTGACCAGTCTAAAAAAATTGGCAGAAATCTCAAATACCCAAAAACAAGTTATCAACAACAACAAATACACAATTACCATTGATGTATGGTTGCTACTTTGCTAGATAGGTTTTATTCAAACCAAATAGTGAGTTTTATTGAACTGACTCTGAATGTTTTCGCTAGGTAATGAAATGATAAAATGAATTCAAGACTTTAGGGATTTAATGTGTTAATGTATGTGTAGAATTGTAGATCGATATTCAAGCTACTGCTGATATTCAAAGAAGAGGAGAGTGGATTTGGATTCTTTCTTAAATATTGAAGTTTAACTTTTAGAAATGGTAAGTTACCTTGTCTGGATAGTTTTATTAATTATGTTGGAGCTGCTGCTATTCAACAACAGCAATAATCATTTAGCGTGCCAAGCAACACTAATCAACAGCAGCAATAATCATTTAGCATGCCAAGCAACCTTGTCCTTATTCTCTGTAATTATTATGGCTTCAAAACTAGAGTAACTTTTTGTTCTAATCAACAAAAACTTAGAGATCCAAATGGCAGTCTTCACCCACAACACCACCTACGGCGTCAGCCACCCAGCAAACCCCCAAAACAGACTCAAATTGAATTCAGCAAAAAGAAAAACCCCCAAAAATCAATCCAAACCAGAAACACCTATTTAAATGCAATAAGGGAAGAAGTAGAATACCTCAATTCAAGAGCAGTGAGCAGAAACGACGCAGCAACAATGGCAGTAACGCATCAACGACGACAACAATGGCAGCAACGCAGCAACGACGGCAACAATGGAAGCAACGACGGAGCAGTGAGCGAAGACCGACGACCGAAGATCGAAGACCGACGACGGCAACAACGGAGCAGACGCTAGCGTGGGCCTGAGTTGTGAACTGTGAAATCCACTTAGGGTTTCTCTCGGGTGTACTGTGAAATGTGAAGGGAGGGTTCGTTCTGAATTTTTTTTCTTTGTTTTTGTTTTAGTAGAATTGAAGTGTGATGACAAGTCAATGATTTATTAATTTTTGTTTTTTAATTTTTTTTTTGTTTATATATCTAAGTTGTCCAATGATGTATTACAAGTGACGCTATAGCTCTATACCTTAATACATCCCTTTGTTATTTCGGAGGGACACAATAGATCAACTCTATCGCGTCTAACATAATATATGTGCAGACATAATAACTTTACGCGTCACTTATAATTTTTGAGGGGACGCGATAGAGATTTTTTTTAAAAACTCACAATCTATCGCGTCTAACATTATATACACAAGTGACGCAATAGCTTTATGCGTCCCATACTATCAACAAGGGACGTGATAGGGGAGTGCCTTAGGTGTTTTTTGTACTAGTGTTCCGACCTTCATAAGAGGCTAAAAGTGAGCAAAACGAACATGAACATAGCCATACTTGCATAGACCACAACCAAAAATCACATTGAAGTTCCATTACAAAATCCTCATTAAGCACATGAAATAACACTTCAAGGTTGTAACAAGTAATTGCCCAAAACATCTTCATTCATCAAAATTTCAAGGAGATCAAGTTCAACAACAATTCAACCAACACAATTTCATGACAACAACAACCATTAGGGAGCATCAATCAACAAAATGCCATCGATTTCACTCACAAAACAACAAGGAATCAAGCATTCGACCACAATTTCCCAATTCAACACATTATCATCAACCCAACCACAAAAACTCGAATTCATGGATACAAACACAAAGCACATGCCTTCCACAATCATTTCTCACATCATTAACAACAATTAATCACTACTAAACCAATTAACAAGTTATACATCAACAAATTCAACAAGTAAAAAAACAACACTAATCTATGAAATAGAGTAGTAGGAGTGAAAATTTACCAAAGATGTGATGCAAGACAACTAAAAGAGAGTAGAATAAGCCCAAAAGAACAAGAAATTAGCTTCAATTCGGCCAAGACGTTAAAACCCCCAAATTCTAGGGTTCTAAACCAAATCGACAGAAATCGAACAAATTTGGGTGAGATTTGAATGGGAGGTGTTGAAAAGATGTAGTTTGGGTGGATTAAAGGAGATTTTCGAGGTTGAATTTGAAGGAGGAAGCTCGAAAATGGTGTGAAATTGTTGGGGTTGGTTCGAGTGAGGAGGGAGAAAGGGGTTTGCCCTTTTTTTTCGACAAGCCCTAGCTTCGCACCCCGTGACAAGGGTCTCGCACCCCGCGAAATAACTGGGCAAAGCTTCTGAGTTTACAGGGACTAACTCGCACCCCGCGAGCTATCATTCGCACCTCGCGAAAAAGTGGAGTTTTGGGGGAAAACTTACAGTGGCAAAATCGCACCCCGCGAGAATGTTTTGGCGCCCCGCGAAACTAATTAAGGACCCAAAATTTGCCCTGTTTTCCCCTGCTATCAAGTATCAACCATAACCACCTACTTTTCAACTAAAACCAATCAAAAGAAACTAAGACATGAACTAAAAAGTAAATAAATCAGGTTGCCTCCCGGAAGCGCTTATTTAACGTCCCGATGCTTGACGACTCACCTCAAGCCGGGCTATTCGGAGGACAATTGAACATTAAACTCATCAAGATGCACCACAAGATGCACGACCTCAATGGTTGAGCCATCGTGATATATTTTCAAACGTTGCCCATTTACCTTGAAGGACTCAACACCCTCATTGCCGATTTCAACGGCCCCATGAGGAAATAGCTTGATCACAATAAAAAGGTCCACTCCACCTAGACTTGAGTTTGCCCGGAAACAACCTCAACCTTGAATTGAACAAGAGAACCTTGTCACCCTCCTTAAAATCCCTAGGGAGGATGTGTTTGTCGTGCCATGCCTTGGTTCTATCCTTGTAAATACGCGCATTTTCATACGCATCAAGCCGAAGCTCCTCTAAGGCATGGAGGTCAAGTAGCCGCTGTTCACCTGTCGATTGAAGGTCAAAGTTCAACAATTTGATCGCCCAATGAGCACGGTGCTCAAGTTCAACCGGCAAATGACATGATTTCCCATAAACTAACTTATATGGGGTGGTGCCAATTGGGGTTTTGAAAGCAGTTCTATAGGCCCACAAGGCATCATCGAGCTTGTCCGACCAATCCTTGTGTGACCTATCAACCGTTTTCTCAAGAATTAATTTTATCTCCCGATTGGAGATCTCGGTCTGACCACTAGTCTGGGGATGGTAAGCCAAGGAAACCTTGTGCCTAACACCATACTTTGCAAGAAGGGCTTGAAAAGTCCTTTTTGCAAAGTGTGATCCACCATCACTAATGACAGCCCGAGGTACTCCACACCTCAGAAAAATTACTTTCTTGAACAATTTCACCACCACCTTTGAATCATTAGTGGGAGAAGCAACGACTTCCATCCACTTGGAAACATAATCGACTGCAACCAAAATATATTGGTTGCCAAAGGAGGATGGGAATGGCCCCATGAAGTCAATACCCCATACATCGAAAATCTCAAGTTCAAGGATATTGTTAAGGGGCATCTCATAACGATTGGATATGTTACCGACCCGTTGACACCGGTCGCATACTTTCACAACCCCCCAAAAATCCTTGAACATAGTTGGCCAAAAGAAACTGCATTGCAAAATCTTTGCCATGGTTTTATTGGCACTCATGTGCCCTCCACAGGGTGAGGAGTGACACATTTGGATGACTCCCTCAATCTCATCATCCGGAACACATTTCTGAAAAAGGCCATCAATGCCCCTTTTAAAGAGTAAGGGATCATCCCAAAAATAATGGCGAACATCATGCAAAAACCGTTTCTTTTGTTGGTAAGGCCAATCAGACGGCAAAATTTCACAAGAAAGGTAGTTAGCTATATCACAATACCATGGGGCCGGCTTGTCTAACACGGCAAAAAGTTGATCATCCGGAAATGAGTCATCTATGGGGATGTCATCATCTCCGGCACAGATCGGAAGCCGTGATAGATGGTCGGCCACCATATTTTCGGCCCCTACCTTATCTCGTATCTCAATATCGAACTCCTAAAGCAACAGGATCCATCTAATCAGCCTTGGTTTCGCATCCTTCTTGGTAAGGAGGTACTTGAGAGCAGCATGGTCGGTGTAGATTATCACCTTTGCCCCCACCATATCGGATCGAAACTTCTCCATGGCATGGACGATTGTAAGAAGCTCTTTTTCTGTTGTAGCATAGTTCCGCTGAGCTTCATCAAGCGTTTTACAAGTGTAGTAAATCACATGAAGCTTATTGTCCTTCCTTTGGCCTAGCACCGAACCAACAGCATAGTCCGATGCATCACTCATCAACTCAAAGGGCAACGACCAATCAGGTGGTTGGATGATCGGAGCAGAGACCAATGCCTGTTTCAACTGCGAAAAAGCTTGCAAACAATCGTTAGTGAACACAAACGGGGCATCCTTCAGAAGAAGTTGAGTGAGCGGCTTTGAGACCTTTGAGAAGTCTTTAATGAACCGGCGGTAAAAACCCGCATGTCCAAGAAAGCTCCGCACTCCCTTCACATTTGAAGGTGGAGGGAGGCGCTCAATGACCTCAATTTTGGCCCAATCAACTTTGATGCCCCAAGCAGATATAACATGGCCAAGAACAATGCCCTATTCCACCATAAAGTGGCCCTTTTCCCAGTTAAAAACAAGGTTCACCTCTTGACATCTTTTCAACACTTTAACCAGACTTGCTAGGCAAGTGTCAAAAGATGAACCACAAACAGAGAAATTATCCCTGAAGACCACTATGGATGATTCCAACATATCAGAAAAGATCCACATCATACACCTCTGAAAGGTGGAAGGCGCATTACATAGGCCAAAAGGCCTCCTCCTATAAGCAAAGGTGCCAAATGGACATGTAAAGGTCGTCTTTTCCTGATCTTCTGGAAGGATCGGGATTTGGAAGAAACCCGAGTATCCATCCAGGAAGCAGTAATGGCTATGGCTAGCCAATCTTTCCAAAAGTTGATCAATAAAGGGGAGGGGGAAATGGTCTTTCCTGGTGGCTTTGTTCAGTTTCCGGTATTTAATGCACATGCGCCAACCGGTGACCGATCTAGTGGAGATATCCTCCCCTTTTTCATTCTTGATGATGGCCATGCCTCCTTTTTTAGGGACTACTTGAAGCGGACTCACCCATCGACTACCGGAGATAGGATAAATGATTCCCGCTTCATGAATTTTAAGCACTTCTTTTCGAACCACCTCTTTCATGTTCGGATTGAGCCTTCTTTGGTTCTCAATCGAGGTGGCATGATCATCATCAAGTAATATGTGATGCATGCATAGAGATGGGCTCACCCCTTTAATGTCATCAATAGTGTACCCGATGACACTTCTATACTCCTTCAAAACTACAAGTAGTTTTGCTAGAGAATGGTCCTCGAGACTAGAGTTGACAATAACGGGGCTGTGACGACCCAACTCACTTAAACCGGCGCGAAAGAAACCGACGAGTCGAATTGTCAGTACTAATCAAACTAACATAAAAAAAATTGAAGACAAACCTCAAAAATATTATTTACTAAATCCAAAAGTACAACACCCACAAGATTGTAAAAAAACTAAACCCAAATATCATTGCTACTAAAAACAATATTAACTCCAAAACAATGTCAGAGTTAGAAAATACGAACTACAACCACAATAGTCCAAACTAGAATCGTAAAACAACCTAAACAAGTACAAATAACTTCGGCACTCGCCCAACCCAAAGCTAAGCAAGAACCTCATCATCAGAATTACCTGAAAATAAACAACAGTCCACCGTCAGTGGCGAGTAACATAACTGCCCCACCCTAACGGGGATACACATGATCATAGCATAAATCAAACAATCAAATCAAACACTCAATCATACCATCATGTGACATACATAACATAACAATAACGATAATGACACCATACGAATGGACAATAATATTAACTCAACTAACTTCAACTATTATCTTAACATTACTTAATCTTTGGCACTATCATTTACATATTAGACCGGACTACGCTCGTACGAACGCCTCTTACGCGAACGAACTTTCCTACTATGCCAGGATTGAGAATCTTACTCCCAACCCCATGAAACCCATCTTACGGGAAATCCATGTTAGAGACGACATAGTGGTAATCACTATCCCAATACCGCGGTTAGGATAGGGGCAACGTCTTAACCCAAGCCTTAGAATCTTACTCTAAGGTTAGGCCTTTAATAGCAAAATCAAGCTAATCTTTAATCTTAATTTACATTCTTAGTTAATCTTAAGTTGCATCTTACGCTTTGACTCAAGACTAACATGTAAATCATCATTCTTGGAACCTCACAAGTCATTCTTTACACTTTCTTTAACTTTTCTTTGAACCTCTTTCAACTTTCTTTAAACTTAACTTAAATTCTTTAATCAAGACTCGACCTAGAACTCATAAATAACTATCAAAACTTATAAAGAACTCATCCAAGATTCAAGAACTCAATCAAGAACCCAATCAAGATTCAAGAACTCAATCAAGATTCAAGAACTCATAAAGAAATCATCCTGACTCATAAAGAACTCATCAAGATTCATAAAGAACTCAAAAAGATTATCAAGAAATCATAAAGAACTCATCCTCAATACCATCATCAAAATCACGCATACACCATCAATGATCGACAACGATTTTCATCAACTTACATGCATCAAAACTTCATGAAACTTGAATATAAACATAACCAAACATGAAATTAATCATAATCAATCATAAAATACATAGAATCAATGAAAAACCATCCTGAAACAACCACCCAAAACAAGCCCATAATTCACGCATGAAATGGGTACAAAACATCAATTTCGGTCTAATCTAATCATCTAATCTACCCTATGAATCATAGTATACCAACTAGGATTAGGATAGTATGTTACCTTATGAAATACAAACACGAAAATACCCAAAAACTTGCTGCCCGGAAAAGTATTCACACGGCCCAAATCCATGCAGCAACACGCCACAACACGGCTTCAACCCACTCGAACACGGGCTCCACGCACGGCCACTGAACCCACCGTGCAACTCTTGATCACCACGTAGCACCACCACGTGAGGCACCACCCTTGACCACGCACCACGCACGAACCAACTCGTTGCCCACTCGAACTAAACCCAAAACCCGAAGTCTTGAACAAATCAAAGAAGGATACTTGTGATTTTAGTCACTTAAAGATCAATGGAGTTTGAATCTTTAAGTTTGGGTTTGAATTGATGGATGAACAATGGTTGGGTGTTTAGAGCCAAAATGGCGTGAGGAACAAAGGCAAATGGAGGAGAGTTTGTGTTTGATTTGTGAGCAAAAGATGGCTAAATGGGAAAATGAATGTTTAAGCCTTACTAATACTTCTATCTATAGAAGTTAGTTAAGGTGTGAACATGAAGCAAGTGGTAAACATGCCACACCATCATAAGGGTCAGCTATGGGCTTAATAAAAGGGCCAAAAGAATCACTTGGGCCATTTGCACTGTAACGACCCTGATTTTGTTGGTATTTCTGTCGTGTATTTAATTGTGTTTATGTGACTTTATGTATGGTCCAAAATTTATTTTGGACTATTTATTTTATTTTATGTGAATAATTTCGATTAAGTTCGAATTATTTTATTTGGATTGATTATTATTTTTTTTAATTATTATTTAATTAATTAGAATTTTTATTATTTAATTTTCTAATTAATTATTTAATATTTTTGGGTTAAATCGATTTAAGCATGATTAATCATGCAAATTTGTAAATTAGCCCAATTGATCACAAAAGCCCATTTGAGCCTAATGAAAACCGGCCCCTTGGTAATTAGTGGCCTAATTGCCACTTGCCTCATGTTCACACCTTAAACCACTTCTATAAATAGAAGGGTTAGTAAGGCTTGGAAGCTCATTTTGCCATCTTAACACTTTGATCATCCTTTGCCACAAACATAAGCCAAACACTCTCCATTTCTCCATACTTCACACGCCATTTTTGGCTTCAATCCAACATCTTTTGTTCATCATCCAATCAATTCCAAAACTTAAAGATTTAATTACTAATGATCTTTAAGTGACTTTAAACACAACAAACTCCATTTTTATCAATCAAGACTTCTAGTTCGGGTATAGTTTTGGGGTTGTTCGATTGGGTTCAAGTTCGTGGGGTGATCGTGTGGAAGCCGTGTGCAAGTGGTGGTGCGTGTGGTGAAGCCGTGCAGCAGGCCGTGTGCAAGAGGTGAGTTGGTGGTGGTGCACGTGTTCGAGTGGTGCTCGTGTGTGGTGGCAGCCGTGTTGAAGCCGTGCCGTGCGTGGTGGCAGCCGTGATTAGAGTCGTGGTCGTGTGGTGTTCGAGCCAAGCCGTGCTCGTGTGCAAACCGCGTGGGTGATCCGTGTGTTTTGAATTCCGGGCTGCATAATTGTGTTGATTTTGTGTGTGATCTTTAATAAGGTAACATACTTTCTCAACTAATTGGTATACTATGTTTCATAGTATAGATTAAATGATTAGATTAGATTATTTTGATGTTTTATAACCATGTTTATGTGTATGTTATAATCTAAATTTTTGGATGGTTTTATGATGATTTTTACTTGAATATGTATATTTCATGATTGATTATGTTAGTATTATGTTTGATGTTATTCATGTTCAAGTTTGGTGAATTTTTTATATTAGGAAGTTGATGAATTTTGTTGTTGAATTTGTTGAAGTTATGCGTGTATCATGTTGAGTTTGGATTGAGTTCTTGAATCTTGAATGAGTTCTTGGTTGAAGATCTTGAATCTTGATTGAGTTCTTGGTTGAAGATCTTGAATCATGGATGAGTTCTTTATGAGTTCTTTAAGTTCTTTATGAGTTCTGGGTTGAGTCTTTCAATTTAAAGAAAGTTAAAGAAAAGGTTAAAGAAAGTTATAAGAGGTTCTAAGTTTGTTGGTTTACATGTTATTTCTTCAGTCAGGGCGTAAGATGCAACTTAAGAATTAACTAAGAATATAAACTTCGATTTAAAGTAAAGATTAGCTTGATTTTGCTGCTAGACGCCTAAAACATAGAGTAAGATTCTATGTTTTTGGGTTAAGACGTTGTCCCTATCCTATCTGCGGTATTGAGATAGTTGGTGGTCTTGCTATGTTGTCTTCGGATATGGATTTCCAGTAAGATTGGTTTCATGGGATTGGGGAGTAAGATTCTCAATCCTGACATAGTAGAAAGTTCGAATGCGTAAGATGCGTTCGTAAGTGCATAGTCCGGTCTAGTATGTGAATGATTGCTCCAAAGTTAAGATTTGTTAATTGATGGTCAAGTTGGTCGAGTCAAGCATGATTACTTGTTTTGATTCGCATGTTTGGATGTTTGGATGTTTGATTTGATTATTTGATTTGTGTTATATTCATGTGTATCCCCGTTAGGGTGGGACAGTTATGTTACTCGCCACTGACGGTGGACTGTTGTTTACTTTTCAGGTAATTCTGATGATGAGGTTCTTGCTTAACTTTGGGTTGGGCGAGCGCCGTTGTTGTTATATAGTTTTTATATTGTTGTTTTACGATTTTGATTAGTTTTGGACTATAGTTGTAATACTTGTGTATTTTTCTAACTCTGACATATATTTGGAGTTTACAATTGATAGTAGTAGTTGTATGACATTTGGGTTTTGATATGTACAATCTTGTGGGTATTGTACTTTTGGTTTAGTAAATATATACTTTTGAGGTTTTGTTTTAATTTTTAAGTATTTAAGTTTGTTAGATCTGACTATTCGACTCGTCGGTTTCTTCCGCGCCGGTTTAAGCGAGTCGGGTCGTCACATGCACTAAATCATGACTAATCATGATTAAATTCGCACTTGGCCCAAAACTAAATTAATTAATTAGAAAATTAAAAATTAAAATTCTAATTAATTAAAATAAAATAAAATAAAATAAAATAAAAAAACAATAAAGCATAAAATAAAGCATTCACAATCAATCCATAAAACAACAACAAATAGTCCAAATAAGTTTAGACCATGCACAGAATCAAAAATAATTACAAACAGGATAATCAAGAAAATAGCCTAAAATCTGGGGCGTTACAATCTCCCCTCCTTAAAGAAATTTCATCCCGAAATTTAAAGCAAAGGAGAATGCTCACCACGGAAATCCGGGCTCGGTACTCATAGAAGTCAGACGAATTCTGACGGAATTACGACTCTTACTGAAGCTCAATCGATTCTTGCGTCTCAGTGTGTCAGCGACTAAGTTCGCCTTGCCTTCGCAACCATTAAGCGTCAGGTCGAAGTCCTTGATAAGCTCAAGCCATCGTCGCTGCCTCATATTGAGGTCCTTCTGAGTGAAGATGTACTTGAGACTCTTATGATCCGTGAATAGCTTACACGAACCACCATAGAGATAGTGCCTTCAAATCTTAAGCGCGAATACTACAGCTGCTAGCTCCAAGTCATGCGTGGGGTAGTTACGCTCGTGCACCTTCAGCTGCCTCGACGCATAAGCGATGACCTTCCCACCTTGCATTAGCAAACAACCTAGGCCACTCTTAGACGCATCACTATAGACCTCGAAATCCTCCTCATCGTTCGGAAGGGTAAGAATAGGAGCAGAGACTAATCTCTGTTTCAACTGCTGAAATGCTTACTCGCAAGCCTCCGTCCAAACGAATCGGGTCTCCTTCTGTAGGAGACTAGTCATCGGCCTAGCAATCTTGGAGAAGTCCTGGACGAATCGCCGATAGTATCCGCCCAAACCCAGATAACTACGAACCTCTGCCAGATTTCTTGGGCTACTCCATTCAACTACAGCCTTAACTTTTGTCGGGTCTACCTTAATGCCTTCTTTACTAATTACGTGACCCAGAAATGCTACTTCGCGAAGCCAGAACTCACACTTGGAGAGTTTCGCGAACCACTTATTCCTACGTAATATCTCTAGTACCATCCGGAGATGCTCCGCATGCTCAGACTTATCTCTCGAATAGACTAAGATATCGAGTAACTGATGGAAAGTCCGGTTCATCTGGTCCATGAACACGGCTGGCGCATTAGTGAGGCCAAAGGGCATCACCTCGAACTCGTAGTGGCCGTATCTCGTACGAAAAGTGGTCTTCGGGATGTCTTCTTTCTTGACTGGAATCTGATGATATCCAGATCGAAGATCTATCTTCGAAAACACTCCCGCTCCTCATAACTGATCGAAAAGGTCCTCAATCTTAGGCAACGGGTACTTATTCTTGATAGTTACCCGATTTAACTCTCGGTAGTCTATGCACCGGCGCATACTACCGTCTTTCTTCTTCACAAAGAGCATGGGTGCTCCCCATGGAGAAACGCTCGGCCTAATGATGCCCTTATCGATCAAATCTTGAAGTTGCGTCTTTAACTCTTGCAACTCCGATGGTGTAATAACCCGAAATTTTGGGCCAGAAAATTTCGCGGTTATTAGCTTAATTTATTTATTTCCAAGTCCAAAAGGCGACTTGGTTTTGGACTGTTTTATTTTAGTCTGTTCTCCTTCTTCTCAAATTGGGCCAAAGACCCAACTTTTCCCCCTTATATTTCCTTTGGCCGGCTCCCCTTCATCATTTGGGCCAATGGGTATTTTCTTTTAAATTAATTAATTAATTATTGTTGATTAATTAGATTAATTAAAATAAATAAATTAATTCTTAAAAGAAAAAAAAACCTAGTCTAACTAAATTTGTTGAGCCTCCCAAAAGAAGCTCAACTCCCCCTTACTTCTCTCTCATTCACGGCCCCCCTATAATTTGTTAGGGTTTATTTTCTTTCTTTTCTTTTCCTATATATATAATAGGCTTGACCTATTTATTTTATTTTGGCTAAAGTTCCTAAACCCTAAAAATTTCTACATTTTTTTTTTCTCTCTTTTCTTTTCTTTGGCCATGAGCCCCTATTCACCAAAAGGGTGAATTTTTCTTGGAAAATTTAGCGATTCGAGGTAACTTTGCTAACCCGTTTAATTCCGGAACAACCTATTCACATAGTTAATTAGGATTAGAAGCATGAAAATTATAAAAAGAATTAGTATCATGTTAGGGTGTTTTTTGAACTACATGAAATTTATGTACATGTTATTTTTCTAGATTATTTTATGTAGTTTCTTGAAATCTTTAATTGTTGAATAATTACTTGTATGAATTTATTTATTAATCAAATCTTGTTATTTCTTTATGAATTTTTTGTGGCAGTTTCTTTATTGTTTTATCATGAATCATGATTTATTTCGTGACAAAATTCGTCCTTTTATTGCTTGAAATAATTTAATCTATCAAACCGGTAAAACTGTCCAGATTTGGTTTACGAATTTATTAGGATACTTAATCAATTCAGATGGCTACGAAATTTTAGGTGGAAGTCATTAATACTGTTTTACAGATTATGTAAAATTTTCGTAATTTGTAAAGATCGTTTGATATGGAAGAAAAATCTGAAACTGAATTCATCCTAATCTGCTTTGTTAGTTATGAAATTCCTTAAAAATAGTAAAAGATGTTATTTTTGGAAGAAAATTGTGCACGTTAAACCTTGAACCTATATTTAACTTTCATTAAAATTTCCAGATTATTCGAGACCTTTTAATGTTAGTTCTTAATTTAATACTTTAAAAATCAGATTGTGTAAGATATGGTGTTTTAAGGATAATTTTAATGTTTCTTATAAAGTTCGCTATGATTTATTGGTTATTGAATTTAATTAATTAAATATGTAATTTTTGGTATTGTTTTTCATGATTTTCGAGTAGTGTAAAATTTGAAGAGTAGTATTTTTTATCATGTTTTAGGTAATTTATGTAATTAATTGTAATTTTTATGAATTTATTAAATTAATTGTATGACGATTGTATGAATTCATCTAATTATTGTGATTTTAATGGAAATGTCAAGTGACCCAAATTTATTTGGTCAATTTTAGTTTAATTTTGACTTATAATATTTTTAGGAATAATTGTTATTATAATTATAAAAGTTACAATTAAAGGAATTATCAGGGATAAGTTGTAATATGAAGGGGTAGATAATATTATTGTTATTATTATTATATTACGAGTAATATGAGTAATATTATTATTATTGTTATTATTATTATTATTATTAAGTATCAGTAGGGATAAGTTACAATAAGAAGTTAATAAGATATTAATAGGGTAGGAAAGGAAACAGAGTAAAAGGATATTAATTTGTTTCGATCTCTGGCTAGGAAAGACTTGGTATTTAAGGTGCCCAATATACGTGCCGCACCTCTCTTTCCTGGGATTTCGAACATTTTATTTCCAATTACGGCCACCTAGTACTTCCCGATTTAAGTAAGATAAGGACGCCTGTGCGGTGGTGCAAAGGTCACCAATCGGGTTTAGTCGACGCCACTGCTCAATTTGGACGAACACACGAGTTCCCCCGCGCAGTTCTTGGTTCTAGAATATGGAGTCGTCTAGGTAGTTCTTGCAAAGGAGGGCTGCTTAGGGGTTATGGCCATAGCTTAGGCTTAGTTCTTGCAAAGGAGGGCTACGGGTGGGACGCAAAGGTTCACCCCGACATATTTTAGGAAAGTTGTGGACGCAAAGGTTCGCTACGAGCTGAAGAAGACAGTCCGCAAAGATGATAAGTTAAGATAAAGATGTTATGAAATACGTGATGTTATAAGTTATGATATGATATAAAAATAAGATATGGTATAGTAATGATAACCAAGTTATAAGTGTTTATAATATAAGATAAGCATGAAATGTACGTGCTATGAATAGTATAAGTCTTCCGCTGTGTATATCTGTATTTGTATAACTTACGTATGTATGTATAAGTGTATGTATTTGTATGTTGTACCCATTTTGTGTACGTAGTTTTGTACGTATTCCTAACCGTATTTCGCAGGTATCATTATACGTGTAGTATACGTACCTTATACGTATTTTAGTACGTATTTCTAACCGTATCTCTGCAGGTATTTTTATACGTATTTTATACGTATTTTTATACTTATTTTTGTACGTATTTTTATACGTACCCCGTATGAATGATTGTATAAGACGATATATGTTTATGTGTGATTTTCTTGCGTGATTCTATGAGATTATGTGTTTAGCGGTCCCTCAATTAAGCGGGACAGCCTAGTTACTCGCCACTGACGGTGGACCCCCCCCCCTCAGTTTCAGGAGATGATGCAGCTGCTTAGCACGGGCTTTCGTTGGATCGGGCTTGTGTGGAAGAGACCTGTAGTTTAGCCTTCATTTTTCTAAGTTATTCAATAAGAATTTTTATGCTACTAGTTGATCCCAGCATGTTGGGACGGAATTAGAACAACTTATGTAATTATGTTTTTTGGACCCATTCAGACTTTTGGATTATAGTTTATTAATTTAATAAAAGTTGCTTAGTTTTAATTAATTAACTTAATTTATAGTTTAAGTTGCTTAAGTAATGATCCGTTTGTCGATCTCCCTTCGTCAATCGACAAGTCCAAAAAGTCGGGTCGTTACAGATGGTGTCATCCGGTAAGGTGCCTTCGAAATCGGCGCTGTCCCGGGTGCTAAGTCGATATGAAACTCGACATTGCGCTCGGGTGGAACTCCTGGTAGCTCATCAGGAAATACGTCTCTGAAATCCCTCGCTACAGGTATATCGTCCAACAAACGCTCCTCAGTCAAGTTCCTTACCTGACATAAGAACACTATATTGCCCTTCTGGCGAAGTTTCCTCATCTTCAAGGATGAGATTACCTTAACTCCTTTCTTAAGGACGAACCCAGAGTAGGTAACTCGGTTGCCCTGCGATCCTCGGAATGTCACTGACTGATCTCGGCAACGAATGATCGCTCGATACTACGATAGCCAGTCCATACCAAGAATAGCATCGAACTCCATCAGCGGGAACTCCTTCAGATCGGCCGTCGCTTGCTCTCCAGCTATCACGATAGGCACTCCTCGGAATTCGCACTGAGAAATAAAATCCGCTCCAGACGGGAGAGTTATAACTGAACTAACAGGAAAGCTGCCACGAAGATTGAACCTCAAGGCAAAACTACTAGCCACAAAAGAGACAGTAGCACCAGAATCAAATAAAACAAGTGCTAACTCACCAGAGACAAGAAATCTACCTGAGACAACGTCGGGCTGAACCTCTGCCTCTGCCTCTGTCATACAGTAGACTCGGTTCTTCACCGGAGTCTTAGTCGGTGCCGGAAGCTGCTTGATCTCGGTGTCTGGCTTCTTTTCGGGGCAAACTGACGCCTTATGGCCTTCCTTCCTACAAATAAAACATGCTATGGGCGTACCGTCACATCGCTTCCCTAGATGAAAGTCCCTGCCGCAGCCTCTGCATCTCGAGCCGTTGGAACCCTTATGCCAACTCGTGGTTGGAGGGGTACTGCTAGGAGCACTAAATCGAGGCTTCTTAAAAGAAGACGACGTCGTTGATAGTCTGTATTTAGTTAGTATTTTTCTTAGTTTTTATTAGTTTATTTTCTTATTTTATTTGACTTTCGTTAGCGTTTTTAGGCTTTTTAGTTTAGTTTTGCTCTTGTAGTCCCTTCCCCTTTTTCTATGTGATTTCCTCTATTTTGCTTTGTTTCTGCGTTTTCTTCCCATTTTGCAGGTCCCGAGTCTATTTCGAAACCAGAGGAAGCGAACCGGGAACCTCGAGGAAGCCACAGTCATTTGCCAATGTTGGAGCCAAGAAGGTCCCAGCGGGCGCTGGGAATTGCTCAGCGTCCGTTGAGATGATTATTTTGTTACAAGGCATTTTCTAAGGAAAAAAGGGCAGAAGGTTATCTAGGCCAAGGCAGCGGCCGCTGATGGATTCCCAGCGGCCGCTGATCATGAAGCTACATGGCATGTTTTGAGCACAAAGAGAAGAACAGCGGCCGCTGACCCCAACTCAGCGCCCGCTGACCCCAACTCAGCGCCCGCTGTCCCCCTCCCCTGTATTGAGGCAGTGGCATCACAAAGGTTGGCAGCAGTCGCTGACCCCAACTCAGCGCTCGCTGCCATAATTCTTCCCAGCCTGCAAGCCTATGACTATAGGTGTCAGCGGGCGCTGTCATCGCCCCAGCGCCCGCTGAAATGCTTTTCTGCGTTTTTTTTATTACTTTTCTTTTGTTTTTGCTCGACTTTTTGGGGATTGTATATATACGCCCTCTTCCCATTTCATTAGAGAGGTTGATGTTAGAAGCTCCAAGCTTAGGTTAGGTTAGTTTTTAGAGTTTTGTTCTTCAATTCCTCTTGTAATTTACATTTTGTTCTTCAATTAATGAAAGTAGTATAATTCCTCTTCTTCTTGTTCTTCTCTTCAAGCTACAGTTTAATGCTTTGTTTCCTTTAGTTTCTTTTCATATTTTGATGTTCTTGTACTTAAGTTTAAGTTCTTAGCTAGTTTTATCATTGTTTTGATGTTAGTTTAGTTGTTGTGTTAATTTTATGTTATTATTTATGGTTAGCTTATCTTGGTTTAGTTGATGGTTTTAGTTGATTTAGTTATGTTTTCATTAATTAGTTGTGAGTAGTTAATTTCTAGGGTTTGAGTGAAACCTCTCAAATCCCCCATGATTGTGGTTTAGTTGTTTCTTAGCTTTTGGTTGTGATTATGTTGGTACCGAAGGTTCGATAATGTTGAGTCTCGTGCCTAATTAACATTAGACTCATAGAAGAATCCCCACCTAAGGATCGAAAGGTGAACGTGGGTGATGACTCCCTTCGCCCGATTGATAGAAGCACCACGAAAGTTGGGCCTTCGATCAAGGGAAACTTACCTGTCTTCGTGATTTCGTGCTTAAGGCTTGTTAGACGTGTCGCCGCACGAAAGTGGGTTGTGTATGTCTTCCCGGTTGTCACACTAGCTTGAAAGAGTAGTGTGATCTTAGAACGACCTCCCCTTATCCATGACCTAAGTCTAAGTTTCGATTGATTCATAATTAATGGTGGTATGAGTTGTGGATCTCTTACCCTAGTCCTTGTTATTCCTGCTTTCGTAATTTAGTATTAGTTAGTTCTCGTAGTTCTCTTCGCCTCTCGCAACCATCATTTGACCTAGCTTGTTCGACGCTCATGCTTAGACTAGTGCGAAGTACCTACCCCGTGTTCGACACCCCCACTCAGACTACGACGGGGTTTTTTATTTGGTGAGAAAATCCCTCCTATCAAATTGGCGCCGTTGCCGGGGAAGGCAATGCCATTAACTTAGGTTGAGTAGAATGGTTCTAGGTCTTTCTTTTTCTTTATTTTTTTGAATATTTGGGCCTTATGGCCACTCCTTTGATGGATCCCCAATATGAGCATGAGCTATTTTGGGTGTATTATGACAGGATCGGAAGCTCTCTTCCGCTTAATCATAATTTTGGTAAGTGGGATATATGCAATATGTTGTATGAGGGTTTAAACTATGAGACGAGAAATTGGATAAAATACCTATCTCATGGCAACTTCTTAGCTCTCGACTTGGATAGAGCTTGGCTCTTATTCGAGTGTCTCGCTAAGGACACCTATGAATGAGATATAACTAGCCAAGGAATACATGATTATAGTCATGAGTCAAGTGCACTTGAGGAATTTGGTTTGAATCAACCATCACCTGATGCCACTACCTTTGATTTTTCTCATCATTTTTCACATGAATCGAGTTTGCTTAATCATGTTTTTGATGAGTATTTACAAGGTCTTGGCATGAACATAGTTGATTCACCTTATATTCCCCTAGGTGAGCCCTTCGATGATGACCTTAGTCATGAATTCGATCCCTCACCCCTCATAGTCGAGCACACCATCCCAACTCGCATAGACGATGACATTTATTGGCAATGTTGTGATGAGAATCATGACACTTTCATCTCGTCATGTGATGTTATAGAGGATGAGGCCCTCATAGCAGAGTCGAGTGAAACCGACGAGGTAGTTAATGTGGAGGATATGGTTATACCACATTCTCTTATTCCCTTTGTAGGAGGATTTAACCTCGTCTATTCACATCCCACTCCACTTCCATCCGTGCTTATATCACCTTCATCCGAGGGCATCATCTCTTGTCTTGACTCCCATGTTTCTCTTCCAGAAACCAAGGTAAGTGAGGTGTATGGAGGTGTTCCCCCTACATTATTTTATTTTTCTTTTTGTAGTTTTTATTTTAAATTACCTCCCTGTAGGCACTCACTCCGACATAAGCATAGGATGTCGTTTTTTAAACCGTTTTCTTTGCTTAATTTAAATATCGCTTATGTGGTTTTTAGTGAGTTGAGTGCCAGTGTGTTTGACAAGCTCTTGCGAGCTTTGCGGGGCTATTTACTGAGCCCCGGGCGGTTGTTCCCGCTAGATGACTTTGACACAGTTTTTCCTCTATGTCTTAGTCCCTGTGTCCGGCTAGTTCGTCAGGCTCGGGACGTTAAACAAGCGCTTCTCGGGAGGTAACCCGTAGTTTAATACTTTTTAGAGTAAATTTTAGTTTTTGCTTTTATTTTATGATTTTTCATTTCCATTTTATTGCTTTTTAGGATAGTTTAATTTATTTCTTTGCATTGTAATTATATCTAAAAATAAATAAAAAAAATGATGAGAGTTTAGATTGAGTAGTGCCTTCACACATTTGTGCATATATATATGTGATCTTTACATATGTCCATGAATGTGTGTTAGAAAAAGGGAGCACTCGAGAAAAAAATATCATGGGTGAGTTCAAAAGAAAGCGAGAGATTTCCTTGATTACAACTTCCGAATACATCAATGAGTGTGATTTTGGCCCTTTGGGCCACTATACATGTTGATATATCCCTTAGGATGCAATCAAGAGAAAGTGTTCTAAACCTGAGATTCTGGTGCAATTCTTAAGTTCAATCTGCTGAAAAATTTGGCTACAGGTCAGGTTCAGCGGCCGCCGAATTTCCATCAGCGCGCGCTTGAACAATGCCCAAAATGTTCCAGTAGCAAAACTTTTGATTACAGCGGGCGCTGGACCACATTCAGTGGCCGCGGATGAGTTTTGTCAAAAAACTTCCAGTAGCTAAAAAATTCTTAGCAGCTGGCGCTGTCCCATTTCAGCGCCTCCTGATGAGATTCTTGAAAAAGGCAGAAGCACTAGGAGTCATCTCAGCGCCCGCTGGCACATTCTCAACGTCCGCTGAGAAACCTGTAGCATTTTTCCAGTAGCCAAAAAAAGGCTACAGCGGGCGCTGGCCCATTCGCAACGCCCGCTAATGAGCTTCATGTGGCAGGCAGAAACTTGTTTGAAGAGGGGCAGCGCCCGCTGAAAACAAGTCAGCGCGCGCTGATGGGTTGTATTGAAATTTCCAGAAGCACTTCAGAAGGGGTCAGCGGCCGCTGAGTTTAAGTCAGCGCCCGCTGAGTTCGATTTATATAAAAGAACAGGGCTAGAATTCGCCATTTTTCACGAACAAAAAAAAAAGAAACTCAAGAATTCTCTCTCATTTCTCTCAAACCCTAACACTCAAATTCACTCAAATCTCTCTCAAACACCATCATTCATCTTCATTATCACTCCATTACTTCATTTCTCCCATCCCATCACACTTTTCTCTCCATTTCTCCCCACAATTTTGAACCCTAGGTTCGAAAATTTAAAAAAAAAAAAAAAAAACACACGAGCATCACAGCTTTAGGGTTACTTTTGGCTCATTTCATCAACAACAACAACAAGGAGATTTATCTAGAGTATTTTCATACTCTAGTTGGGTATTTTCTAAAACCCTAGTTTTCTAGCTTTGTTATTTTAAGCTTAGTTCGAATTTTAGGTTTTCATTATACTTTGCAATTGTTTGTTGAATTTTTGAGCATCTAATAGTAGTCTTAGATTCTTGTTTTGTTTTGTGTTTGTTGGATTTTCTGACTTGGATTTGTGTTGGTGAATTTTTTTTGTTTTTCTGTTGTGATTTTGTGAACTTGAGGCACTTGGGTTTAGGCCTCTTGTTCATTGACTGGTTAGGGAAGTAATCAAGCTGAATTTTATTTTATTTTATTTAGTTAGTTTTCGGCCCTATTTTGATCAGTCATGTCTGAGCCCCGCAAAAAGAAAAGAAATGACCGACCCGGTACCTTAAACCAAAACCAACAACATGATGCGCCACCACAACCACCACTAGCCATTAGGATTCCACAGGCCAATCGAGCTAAATATGATAACCTGTTGCGGCGAACATTTCGCCCTACCCGATTTTACAATGTGCGCCCTTGTCTGACGCTACAGATCACCAGGGAAATGCAAACCCTGTTCACAAACTTTGGGTGGGAGAACTTGACTAATCCCAACATGGCTGATTACACATACCCACCGTTGGCCTGTGAATTCCGTAGCAAATTGACCTATACAGAGATAGCATCCACCACTAACGTACCGGAATACCAACTGTCATTCCGATTGTTCAATGATTGACATACCATTGCAATTTCCCAGCTAAACGAATTTATAGGTTGTCACCCGGCCAACCCCATTATTGATTTTTGTCCAAAAAACTTTCCTGACTTTAACCCGCTTGCCTTTTGGCATGCGATTACGGGTGAGGATCATTTTGACTCTAGATGGGCGGTTGCCAGCGCGATCCATAACCTTGCCCTCCGACTGTTTCATCGCTTGTTGACCTACTCAATCTTCTCTAAAAAGGAGGTTGGGAAGATCAACAAGGATGAGTTGCTTTGTATTTACTTAGCAATAACTCCATCCCCGTTGGGTAAGGTGAACACGGGTCACTTGTTGGTCAAGCGTATGCTTGCCCAAACAAGAGACCCCAAGATGACCGCCGACATCACATTAGGAGGTTTTGTAACGATCATAGCTAGGAAACTGGGGTATTCGCACTTCATTGATCAGTTACACATATTTTCTGAAACCCGGTATTTTGATAAGTCCGATTTCCTCAACCAGTCTTTCATTAAGAACACCGGCCGGGAAGGGACGCTAAGTGCCCTGATCTGCGGGAGACACCACTATTACTTGCCCAATCCCGAGATAACCAGGTTTGATCGGGATAGCCCATACATAATCCCCGCGGAACCCGTAGCCCAGCGTGATGCAGATTTATTTCAGGGGCCCCCGACTGTTGTTGTTGAGGAAATCGAACAACCAGCACCAGAACCACCACATGCACAACCTATCCCATCCCAGCCGCAACTTGACTTTGCGGCCGCCTTCGAGGCCCTGTCCCAGCAGCAAAACACTACTTATGCGTCCATTAATGCCAACATTATGGAGATGCGTTCTGATTTGAACCGTCTCCGTATACAGACTGACCAGATGTACGACTATCACGTGTCGGAAGGTCACTTCTTTCGACACCCCTCCCTCCCCCCCCAGGATGACCACGAGCTCTAGACCTCTCCACCCATAGCCTCGGGACGATGCTTTCGTTCCAGCTTGGGGGGGTTTAGACCCTTTAGGTCCGGTTACCTTTTTTATTGTTTGGACCCGTAGCTAGTGAGGGTGAAGCACTAGAGCCTCGATCAAGGCATGATTTCGGTAGCGTTAAAGGCACTTTAATAGTGTCAATGGTGCACCTGGACGACAGGTTTCCCGACAAACCGAATCATGTCCTCTACAGGTAAGTTCTCACTTGTATTTAAGTGAACCTGGGGTTTAGTCGTGGTCTTGGGATAGAGGAGCTAGCTTGGGGGAGCTTCTCTTGGGGTATGTTTGATTATGCTTGTTCGTGGTTGTGTTTCTTAGTGTGTGTGATATATAGTGGTCATTGGGGTGATATCCAGGTCCTGCTCCCGTTTTGAAAATCCAAATGCATTTTAATGCTTTGCATTCTAGTTTATTTTCGTAGTTTATTTTTCTTTTCTTATTTTCCTTAGTTTCTTTTTATTAGTTTTTGCATACTAGTTTATTTTCGTAGTTTATTTTCTTTTACTTTTCTCCATTTTTGCATGTAGCTTATTTTCGTAGTTTATTTTCTTTTATCCCTTTTATTTTTCTAGGTTTAGTCGTCTCCCAATGACGAAACTAGGGGAATCCTTATAGGGACTTTTCTTTCCTTTAGAGTCTCGAGTCCACACAATTTTCAATGCTTTTTACTAACTCTTAGGATAGAATGCTTTTCCCTTTTAGGAGAACCCTTTAGGACTAGATGTGTATCCAAGTCGGTTTGTGGTACGAGGTTGTCCCTTGTTTAATTGACGCTGAGTCGATGGTATTTGAACCTAGGTGAGGTTTCGAGCTCCTGCCTTAATTAGACCCTTTTAGGGTTATTCATTTCTGAGCGTCGCATTGTATCCCTCATCGGTTTTAGTTTTTCTGTTTCTTTTGTCTCTGATTTTTGACTTGTGAATTGCTACCGCTCTTTCGAGACTTGGAACATGAGTTAGGCACCATCTTACGTCATAGCATCGAGTTTTATTTTCGGTCCTTGTAAATTTTGTAATAGTGTAATTATTTGAGTATTGTAACTCCTCTAAAAAAAAATGAAAAAAATGAAAAAAATATAATTATTAATTCATTATGTTTATTATGTCGTGTTTTTAGTTCTAATTGTTTATACGCTTGTTCTTTTTGTTTCTTCAAAAAAAAAAAAGAGAGAGAAAATGTGCATAATTAGAGAAGGAGATAGTAGTTTTTTTAGCCGACTAGTGTCCTTTTGTAATTTATCCTAACAGTCGGTCGGTAGTTATTTGTAGTTTCGGACCTTGTATGTAAGATGCTATGACCTTAAGCCCTATTGATTCCATGTTCTCGAAAGGTCTCATCTTTGGTATGCGGCGTCACTTGTCAAATTTCGAGAGACGCTAACTCCGGCGAGACGTGAGTGTCCTTCCCTTTGTTCTTCATGACTCCCTCACGGAGTATTTTTCTCGCCACCGACTTATGTCTGAGATTATTCAAGGGTGTTTGACGGTTGTTAGGTTGTTTAGGCTTGGATACCTCGTAGTCCTTTAAGGTTCTAATGTGCGAAAGGTTTCAGTCCTTAGTTTAGTTAGTTCCTAGCATTGGGATTTGTGCGCCTTAAGGCTGTAATAAGAGTCCTAAGTCCGTTGTAGAACTCCTCTCCTGAGGGATTTGTCGAACTCTTCGTGCGGTAGTTGCTTGGGGACAAGAAACGAGCTAGCTTGGGGGAGTTTGATAGTCTGTATTTAGTTAGTATTTTTCTTAGTTTTTACTAGTTTATTTTCTTATTTTATTTGACTTTCGTTACCGTTTTTAGGCTTTTTAGTTTAGTTTTGCTCTTGTAGTCCCCTTCCCCTTTTTCTATGTGATTTCCTCTATTTTGCTTTTTTTCTGCGTTTTCTTCAAATTTTGCAGGTCCCGAGTCTATTTCGGAACCAGAGCAAGCGAACTGGGAACCTCGAGGAATCCACAGTCATTTGCCAATGTTGGAGCCAAGAAGGTCCCAGCGGGCGCTGGGAATTCCTCAGCGTCCGCCGAGATGATTATTTTGTTACAAGGCATTTTCTGAGGAAAAAAGGGCAGAAGGTTATCTAGGCCAAGGCAGCGGCCGCTGATGGATTCCCAACAGCCGTTGATCATGAAGCTACATGGCATGTTTTGAGCACAAAGAGAAGAACAACGGCCGCTGACCCCAACTCAGCGCCCGCTGTCCCCCTCCCCTGTGTTGAGGCAGTGGCATCACAAAGGTTGGCAGCGGCCGCTGACCCCAACTCAGCGCCCACTGCCATAATTCTTCCTAGCCTGCAAGCCTATGACTATAGGTGTCAGCGGGCGCTGTCATCGCCTCAGCGCCCGCTGAAATGCTTTTCTGCGTTTTTTTTATTACTTTTCTTTTGTTTTTGCTCGACTTTTTGGGGATTGTATATATACCCCCTCTTCCCATTTCATTAGAGAGGCTGATGTTAGAAGCTCCAAGCTTAGGTTAGGTTAGTTTTTAGAGTTTTGTTCTTCGATTCCTCTTGTAATTTACATTTTGTTCTTCAATTAATGCAAGTAGTATAATTCCTCTTCTTCTTGTTCTTCTCTTCAAGCTATATTTTAATGCTTTGTTTCCTTTAGTTTCTCTTCATATTTTGATGTTCTTGTACTTAAGTTTAAGTTCTTAGCTAGTTTTATCATTGTTTTGATGTTAGTTTAGTTGTTGTGTTAATTTTATGTTATTATTTATAGTTAGTTTATCTTGGTTTAGTTGATGGTTTTAGTTGATTTAGTTATGTTTTCATTAATTAGTTGTGAGTAGTTAATTTCTAGGGTTTGAGTGAAACCTCTCAAATCCCCCATGATTGTGGTTTAGTTGTTTCTTAGCTTTTGGTTGTGATTATGTTGGTATCGAAGGTTCGATAATGTTGAGTCTCGTGCCTAATTAACATTAGACTCATAGAAGAATGCCCACCTAAGGGCCGAAAGGTGAACGTGGGTGATGACTCCCTTCGCCCGATTGATGAAAGCACCACGAAAGTTGGGCCTTCGATCAAGGGAAACTTACCGGTCTTCGTGATTTCGTGCTTAAGGCTTGTTAGACGTGTCGCCGCACGAAAGTGGGTTGTGTATGTCTTCCCGATCGTCACACTCGCTTGAAAGAGTAGTGTGATCTTAGAACGATCTCCCCTTATCCATGACCTAAGTCTAAGTTTCGATTGATTCATAATTCATGGTGGTATGAGTTGTGGATCTCTTACCCTAGTCCTTTTTATTCCTGCTTTCGTAATTTAGTATTAGTTAGTTCCCGTAGTTCTCTTCGCCTCTCGCGACCATCATTTGACCTAGCTTGTTCGACGCTCATGCCTAGACTAGTGCGAAATACCTTCCCCGTGTTCGACACCCCCACTCATACTACGACGGGGGTTTTTATTTGGTGAGAAAATCCCTCCTATCAGTTGCTGGGACCTGGGTCCTCTTCCTGCTCGCATCCTCCTCGATCGTCGATGCTTGAATCTCGAGTGCTACCTCGTAAGCCTGCTGAAATGTCTTCACTCCACTGCTGATCACGTGAACATGAATCCTCGGATCTAGCTTTTTGATGTAGCGCTTGACCCGCTCCTTCTCCAATGGAACTACAGACGTAGCGAACCTCGATAACTCCGTGAACTTGTTGGTGTACGCCTGAACTGTCATCTTACCCTGAGTAAGAGTAAGAAGCTCCTCCTGCTTCTGCCACCGCAACTCGTCGGGGTAGAATCTCTCCTGGATCTTATCTACGAACTCGATCCACGACATCGAATGTAAGGGCAAGCACGCGTCCTTAGCTACAGTCCACAAGTTATCGGCCTCTCCTCGCAAGTAGTAGGCGCCGATCTGCACCTTCTCGTGCTCGTGCTCGGGACAAAACGTAGCGTGGAAGAGCTTCCCCATCTTGTGGATCCAACTCTCCAGGATAGTGGGGTCGGCAACCCCATCGTAGGTCGGAGGTCGATGACTTGCGATATGATCGAACGTCGACTGCGTACTAGGCGTATGATGACTATGGTGCGCCAACGTAAGGATCGCTTCCTCGAGCGCTCGTAACCTCTGTTGTCCCGTACACAACCGGCGAGGCGTAAACATGCTGCAACGCAATAAAAGAAAGACATACCAAAGAATAGTGTCAGTCAAACATCCCCACTATAGTTAAGTACACAAAATCAAAGAGAAAAAGAATAGAAAAAGGTCTTATCCCGGTTCTTCTACCCGAACGCTTCTCCCTTATACTTAAATTTAATTTGGGTTCAATCACTCGGGA
This sequence comes from Salicornia ramosissima, assembly GCA_951394345.1. Classification (NCBI taxonomy): domain Eukaryota; kingdom Viridiplantae; phylum Streptophyta; class Magnoliopsida; order Caryophyllales; family Amaranthaceae; genus Salicornia; species Salicornia ramosissima. The sequence continues at coordinate 26,042,638 of OX596236.1, forward strand.
AAGATAAAGCTCTCTACTCCCGGGTGTACTCATATCCTAAAACTTCACTTAAAACCTATTCGGCTTTGATACCAACTGTGACGACCCGACTCGCTTAAACCGGCGCGGAAGAAATCGACGAGTCGAATTGTCAGTTCTAATCAAACTAACATACAAAAAATTGAAGACAAACCTCAAAAATATTATTTACTAAATCCAAAAGTACAACACCCACAAGATTGTACAAAAACTAAACCCAAATATCATTGCTACTAAAAACAGTATTAACTCCAAAACAATGTCAGAGTTAGAAAATACGAACTACAACCACAATAGTCCAAACTAGAATCGTAAAACAACCTAAACAAGTACAAATAACTTCGGCACTCGCCCAACCCAAAGCTAAGCAAGAACCTCATCATCAGAATTACCTGAAAATAAACAACAGTCCACCATCAGTGGTGAGTAACATAACTGCCCCACCCTAACGGGTATACACATGATCATAACATAAATCAAACAATCAAATCAAACACTCAATCATACCATCATGTGACATACATAACATAACCATAACGATAATGACACCATACGCATGGACAACAATATTAACTCGACTAACTTCAACTATTATCTTAACATTACTTAATCTTTGGCACTATCATTTACATATTAGACCGGACTACGCTCCTACGAACGCCTCTTACGCGAACGAACTTTCCTACTATGCCAGGATTGAGAATCTTACTCCCAACCCCATGAAACCCATCTTACGGGAAATCCATGTCAGAGACGACATAGTGGTAATCACTATCCCAATACCGCAGTTAGTATAGGTGTCTAATAGTAAAATCAAGCTAATCTTTAATCTTAATTTACATTCTTAGTTAATCTTAAGTTGCATCTTACGCCTTGACTCAAGACTAACATGTAAATCATCATTCTTGGAACCTCATAAGTCATTCTTTACACTTTCTTTAACTTTTATTTGAACCTCTTTCAACTTTCTTTAAAATTAACTTAAATTCTTTATTCAAGACTCGACTAAGAACTCATAAAGAACTATTAAAACTTATAAAGAACTCATCCAAGATTCAAGAACTCAATCAAGAACCCAATCAAGATTCAAGAACTCAATCAAGAACTCAATCAAGATTCAAGAACTCATAAAGAAATCATCCTGACTCATAAAGAACTCATCAAGATTCATAAAGAACTCAGCAAGATTCATAAAGAACTCAACAAGATTATCAAGAAATCATAAAGAACTCATCCTCAATACCATCATCAAAATCACACATACACCATCAATGGTCAACAACGACTTTCATCAACTTACATGCATCAAAACTTCATGAAACTTGAATATAAACATAACCAAACATGAAATTAATCATAATCAATCATAAAATACATAGAATCAATGAAAAACCATCATGAAACAACCACCCAAAACAACCCCATAATTAACGCATGAAATGGGTACAAAACATCAATTTCGGTCTAATCTAATCATCTAATCTACCCTATGAATCATAGTATACCAACTAGGATTAGGATAGTATGTTACCTTATGAAATACAAACACGAAAATACCCAAAAACTTGCGGCCCGGAAAAGTATTCACACGGCCCAAATCCACGCAGCAACACGCCACAGCACGGCTTTAACCCACTCGAACACGGGCTCCACGCACGGCCACTGAACCCACCGTGCAACTCTTGATCACCACGCAGCACCACCCTTGATCACGTACCACGCACGAACCAACTCGTTGCCCACTCGAACTAAACCCAAAACCCGAAGTCTTGAACAAAAGAAAGAAGGATACTTGTGATTTTAGTCACTTAAAGATCAATGGAATTTGAATCTTTAAGTTTGGGTTTGAATTGATGGATGAACAATGGTTGGGTGTTTAGAGCAAAAATGGCGTGAGGAACAAAGGCAAATGGAGGAGAGTTTGTGTTTGATTTGTGAGCAAAAGATGGCTAAATGGGCAAATGAATGTTTAAGCCTTACTAATACTTCTATTTATAGAAGTTAGTTAAGGTGTGAACATGAAGCAAGTGGCAAACATGCCACACCATCATAAGGGCCGGCTATGGGCTTAATAAAAGGTCCAAAACAATCACTTGGGCCATTTGCACTAAATCATGACTAATCATGATTAAATTCGCACTTGGCCCAAAGCTAAATTAATTAAATTAAAAATTAAAATTCTAATTAATTAAAATAAAATAAAATAAAATAAAAAACAATAAATCATAAAATAAAGCATTCACAATCAATCCATGAAACAACAACAAATAGTCCAAATAAGTTTAGACCATGCACAGAATCAAAAATAATTACAAACAGGATAATCAAGAAAATAGCCCAAAATCTGGGGCGTTATAGGGGCAACCCTCATTATCATCAAGAAAAGTTTATTTAAGTAGAGAGGGAAGAGGTTTGAGTTCGACCTTAGGAGGAGGCGTAGTCCTCTCCTCGGTTTCAACAATTTTTAGGTCCTCGAACTCATGAACATTAAGATCTGATGCTTGATCAAGTAGCATCTCATAGCCCCTTGCTTCCTCACCTTCTTCTACCACACCATCCGTTACCAAAGATAATAACGGATCCTCTACACGAGCCAACTCACATGGCTTGACTTCGTGCAACTCCAAGATGTCTACCCTATGGATTTGGTGCATCATAGGCATTTTCATTATTTTGGAGAATGAAAAAGTGACTTGTTCATCCCCCACATTCACATCAAGCCGACCGTTCTTCACATCAATTATGACCCCCGCGGTCATTAAGAACGGCCTACCTAGGATAAGAGGCACCTTGGAGTCCTCTTCCATTTCCATGATTACAAAGTCACATGGAACAAATACTCTCCCAACTTGGACCGGAACATCCTCCAACACCCCTAAGGGTAGTCTAACCGAGCGGTCGGCTAGTTGTATAGAAATTCTTGTTGGCTTCATTTCCCCCACCTAAAGCCGTTTGGCCATATAAAGAGGCATCAAGCTAACACTCGCCCCAAGATCACACAAGGCATTCTTGTGCTCTAAATCCTCGATTTTCACCGGGATGGAGAAGCTACCAGGATCACCTAGCTTCTCGGGAAGCTTATTTTGAAGAATGGCACTCACCTCCGTAGGAAGTGAAATGGTGGCACTCTCCTCCAACCTACTTTTGTTTGAAAGAAGCTCTTTCAAAAACTTTGCGTATGTAGGCATTTGTGACATTGCTTGTAGGAAAGGAATGTTCACTTGAAGTCCTTTCATCACTTCAAGGAACCTTGCGAATTTCTCATTGATCTTTTTCTCAACCACCCTATGAGGGAACGAAAGTCATGGTTTGTAAACTCGCATCGGTGCCTTAATAGGCTCACTCTCCTTGGCCTTGGTGGCCGCATTTTCTCCTTGTGTCTCCTCATGAACCAACTCGTTCTCAAAATCTTTTTCCAAATCGACAACTCCCTCGCTCACTTTTGTGGCTCCCTCTTCCTCACACATCATTGGACCCTCATACCCCTTTCCGAACCTCAAAGTGATGGCCTTGACATGCTCTTTTGGGTTTACAACCGTTTATCCCGGAAATTGAGTTCCGGGGCTAGGATTGGCATTCCCGATTTATTGGGCAATTTGGGCTAGTTGTGACTCAATCATTTTATTGTGGGGTTGGATTTGAGAGATCGAGTTGTTAGTCTCGCTATTCACTTTTGTTTGTTGAGTCATGAAGGTTTCAAGGACCGACTCAAGGCTTGATTTTTGTGGAGGTTGGGAATTAAAGGGCGGCCTTTGTTGCGGAGGCCCTTGGTTAAAACCGGGAGGCCGATATGGAGTTTGTTGTTGAGGAGGTGATGGTTGATATTGGTTGTGGAGTTGGGGTTGTTGGTAGTTATTTTGTGGTGGTGGATTTTCTTAGTTTCTCCACCCAAAGTTTGGATGGTTCTTCCAACCAGGGTTAAATGTTGGAGAGTAAGGATCATTCCTTACCCCCATCATAGCTGCTTACTCCATGGTGGAGACACAATAGCTAGAAGTATGGTCACTACCACCACAAGTTTCACACTGCATTACCTGAGAGGTCGAGGCTTCTGAGGAGACAAAGTTAGCTTTCTCAAGCTTTCGAGTAAGAGCCTCCACCTTAGAAGACAAGAGCTCATAGGCATCAACACCCATTTTGCCCCCAGTGTTCGTTTGAGACCGTTCACCTCCCCATGTATAATTCTTGGCGGTCTCTTCAATGGAATCCCACGCTTGATCAATGGGAAACTTCACTACAACAAAAGTGACTTTAGGTAACACACTAAAAGTGTTACTTAAAGGACTAAAAATGTTACATTAGACATTAGGTAACACTTTTTAGAGTGATACATCTGCTCGTGCTACCTATTCCCTAAGGTAACACTTTTGGTATCACTTTTAAAAGTATTACTTGTAAGATTTTAGGTAACACTTTTATTGATCGTATGTAACACTTTAAAGTGTTACTTTTAATATCTTTAAGTAACACTTTTTTGTGTTACCTATTATCTATGGTATCACTTTTTAAAATATTATGTATCAATTTCCATCACTTTAAGTAACACTTTTTTTTAGAAATTAGGTAATACTTTTGCTTACTTAGTAACACTATGGTAACAATTTAATTCAAATAATGTATCAATTTTCGAATACTTTAAGGTAACACTTTAAGTAATAAAAATATTGATGTTGTTGCTGCTGTTGCTGATGATGATGATAATAATAATAATAATAATAATAATAATAATAAAAAAAAAAATAAAAATAATAATAATAATAATTATTATTATAATAATAATAATAATAATAATAATAATAATAATAATAATAATAATAATAATAATAATAATAATAATATAAAAACAACAATGATAACAATTACATAAAGAAACAACTAACATATATAATAAAAATATACAATAGCATCTAGGTTAAAATGAAAAAATTCATAATAACGTAAATGAACTCGATTACAAAGAAAAGTTGAGATGTCCAAATTTGAATTAAAAAAAATATATCTTCTCAACCTAAACTTGTCTACATATCTCATATACAAGCTTATTTTTTCGGAAACTAAATTTGAATCCTAATCTTCATGCTTGTATTTGAGTTCGTATATAATATTGTTATTCTAGTAAATATAATATTGCTACTCCTGTAGAAGATCATTTTCCAAGCCTTGTAAAAAAAAAGGAAAAAATTCATTACAATAGAAATTTAAACTGAGATATTGATTGAAAAAAATCCTTAACTCAATATATAGAGAAGGTATTGTGTCACTGTCAGACCAGTCCAACTGAACCTGGACAAAAAATATGGAGAAATTTAATTGTAAATTAAAAAATGTAGAGATGTTTTCGTAATTTTAGACAATAATCGATGAAGAAAGTACAACTATGATGAAGAATGACGATCAAAAGTAGAACTGAATGAAAGTGAGTCGTATACAATTATACATCACAGACAAACTTAAAAAAAAAAATCTGATCGAACAAATGAAAATCACCTTCAAAAAATAAAGATTAATGGCTAAAAAAAGCTTAATGAGGAAGAGAGAATAATGGAAAGGGAGAGAGAGAGAGTAAGGTTAAACCTAGACAATGAACTTAGACCTGGACAGTTAAACCTAGACCAGGACAATTGAACCTGGACATGGACAGTTGAACCTGGACAAAAAAAACTGGACCTGGATAGTGAACTTGGACCTGGACAGTTGAACCTGGACCTGGACAGTTGAACCTGGACCAGGACAGTTGAACCTGGACATGGACAGTTGAACCTAGACAAAAAAAAACCTGGACCTAGACAATCTGCAAATAGCCCAGTTGAACCTGGATAAATAAAACCTGAACCTGGACTGTGACGGTGCTCCTTGTGGTCGATGAGGCTGGAAAGTGAAGTCATCAGGACGTGGCAGTGTTGACTGTGGAGCTGTCGGACCCATGTGATTCAGGGGAGTGAAGCTTGGTGCATGAATGGAAGAGGATGGAGGCAAGGAATTGTGTGTCGGTCTTAATGGGCTATTTGCAGATGATTTAGCAGTTGTGCTTGTGGTGCAAGTCCAACAGTTTGAGCAGGAATGGGAGAAGAAGACCGCATCTATGAAAGCATAAATGACATTGCTGAAACAAATCTTAATTGAGGGGAAGGGAACTGAGGAGTTGATGAAACACTAATTGGCTGAGATGTCATAAATACGCGCGGCGAACCACTTGTAGGAAAGCTTCCTGAAGTAAAAGATTGTGGGGAACCAGTAGGAGGCATTACCCATCCATGAGAGGTTTGTGGAGGAGTATGAGATGTATATTGGGTCAGTCGTCTGACCAAATTGTATGGTCAGACGGTCTGACCCAATACTTTCTCCAATATATATACATATATATTTTCATTTTAGTACTCCAGATATGATACAAAAAATATCTTTAACGCATCTATCTATTCGTTTAAAAAAAGTTCTTTGAAAAAAAAAACAAAAAATATAAGAAATTTCCCCTCCCCTCCCTTCCACTCCCCCTCCTCTCTCCTCTTACTTCACTTCTTCACTGACTCTTCATGTCCTCGAACCATCATTGATGTGGAGTTCAATATCTTAGCCAACCCTAATAATGTTACTTCTAGAAATGTCAATTTCAATGACGAATTTTTGGGAAAATCAGGCAAAGCAAAAAATATAGGAGCAGTACCCTAAGCTTTCTTGAGGGCGTCAAAAGCTTGTGTTGCCACCTGAGTCCAATTGAAATTACCTTACTTAAGCAGTTGTGCAAGGGGCATGCTGATCAAGGTTTAATGCTTTAATTCCCAGCTAGGGAATGGGGATGATTGAGTTTTATTGATAATATTTTTTTTTTGTTTTTTTGGCCTTCAATGTATTGATGAATATTAGTTGCTTAGTCTATGGGTTTATTTCATGACCCTTTACTCCCAGCCCCTGTGGGGTATATATAAAAATCCAAAGAAAGACTAATTTAAGGGAGAAAACGTGCAATACCTCAACAACAAGATACTCGAAAAAGGTGGAGACTCTGAGAGGTACACAGGAAACACCAATGCATATCAAAGAAACAATAATAAGTAAATCAAATAGTAAACCCAAAGAAATAATAATCAATTACCACAAAACCGAACAACGCATATTCAATCCAAAGCTCGCCCTTAATAATGCAAATTCTACCACAAATCAGAATGTGAGAAGATATGAAAACCGATCCATAAAGAACTAGATATACATATCAAAAGCACTCCCATACAATCATACCAAAATGAAAACCGATCCATACAGAAGCTCCAAACTTTCAAGAATTTACCGCTATTAAAAAAGAAAAACAAAGGATACATGGAAAAAGAAACTTATCATCAAATAAATATTATCAATCATATATAATTATCCAGGGAAAATTATTATAATTATCCAAGAAACTTAACCAGTGGCAAATCAGATTCATAACCATGATTAGTTTTAAGAACATTATACAACCAAATAAATTAGCCAAGATGCAAATAAAATAGATATACTGCCATAATTGATTAAAATACAAATAAGTAATCATAGATATCATGGGTAAAACAAAAAAATAGTAGCAACTAGCAAGTCAATAACTAAAATTTTCATACTGTAACATCTAAAACCGACGGTTAAGTACCCTCTACGGCTCATTGTCGATACTAAATGCAGTTCCAGACACAAATTAAAGTACACCTAAACAGGAACCCCTTTGCAGTGATAGCACAAAGCGAGCAGTATGAGAATTTTTGACACTCAAACTAACATCACAAAGATTGTTGCATATCAAACAAATTCACAACTACATTAAATACAATTGAACTAAACCCTAAATCATCAACAATTGAAAAATCCTAAATCATATATTAATACAATTTAAAAGCCTAAATCATCAATTAAAACAATTAGAAAACCCTAAATAAAAAATAAAAACAAGGAAAAACCAGTCAACCAAACTCTAATTTGTAAAGTAATTAAAGAAAAATCATAAATAAAACAAAAATAAATTACAGTTAAAATACATGAATGCAGTGGCCTTGCTAGTAGCGGTTTCTGTGGCGGCAGCAAGCACAACGTGTGGTGATGACGAAGCCAAGGAAGACCGCAAAAGCTATCAACTCACATCGAAGGAGAGGAAAATTCAATCAAGGAAAATTAAAGCAACAAATTAAATGGGAGTAAATCTCAGATCTGTTAACAAAATACATAAGGGATTTAGGGTTTGAGTGCTCAAGAAACACCTTGGATTAGGGGCTTCGGCTTCGTGGCTAGAGAACGATGTCGTCATAGCGACAGTGCTCGACAGTGGGCTGCGCGAGTCAGCAGCAGGGGTGCGCGAGTGCAGGCGCGGTGGTGGCGGTGGTGCCATGGTGGGTAAAATGGCTGGTGCGTTAAGTTGGGCTAGGGTTTAGGGTTCAATGGTAGTGAAGCCGTGAAGGCCGAAGGGTTCAATGGCAATGAAGGTCTAGCTATTTTATATTTATGTCTGCCTTTTTTTTTTTTTTTTGTAATTACAAGGTGGACTTTGAAATTAGTTTGTGCGTATAAGGCCCATTCTTTTGGACTTTCATTCAATTCATTTCATTTTAGTTCATTGTTACTGTTATTTTTATTCTTATTTTTTTTTATATTCATATTATTATATTATTATTGTTATTATTTTTCGACATTGTTTTTATTTCCGATGTTTTTCGGCCAATTTTTAAGACATCAGTTTTCGTGTTGAATTATCCCAGCGCTTGTTTTTCGAAGTTACAAAGTGAATAGAATCCCAAAAAAAATGGATCCGCACTTATTATGGGTCAGATTGATTGAATATTTTTTCCATCATATTAAATTAGTAGATTAAATTTTAAGTCATTTATTAATTATTCTTGCATGCCTTTATAATATAGCTTGATGGGCAAGACACAAAAAAGTTCTCGTTAGGTCTGGCATTTACAATGGCCAGAATGGGACAACACTTATTAAATTTTTTATTTATTATTAAATTATTAATTATGTGCTAATCTATCGAAAACACTGTTGTACATAAATAATGTTATATTACTTCAATTCGTTCAAAATAAATAAAGTACATTTATATATACGTATATACTCCGTATATTATTGTTACACATTATTGCAAAAAAAATAAAATAAATGTGTTACTTCAATGTGTTACATGTTAACAAGTGCTACCTCCAAAGTGGTACAAATAAATAATGTGTTACTCTAATGTGTTACATATAAAAAAAGTGTTACTTTCATGTGTTACCTATAAAAAAGTGTTACCTCAAAGGTGTTACATATAAATAATGTGTTACTTTAATTTGTTACATAAAAAAAAGTGTTACCTAAGAGTGTTACATATTAGTTAAGTGTTACCTATATACTTTAGAAATTTAGATTATAAAAAAGTGTTACGTTTGAGTGTTACTTAAAGTCACTTTTATTGTAGTGCTTCTTGAGTGATCCCCCAGCCCCAGAATCAAGACGATCTTTAGCTGGACCACTTAGACCATCATAGAAACTTGTTATGACAAGCCATTTCTCATACTCGCGGTGAGGACACGTGCGCAGAATTTCCTTGAAATGTTCCCAAGCTTCACCCAAGGTTTCATCCTGATCTTATGAGAAAGTCGAGATCTTCCTCCTTAGCCTAGCCGTTTTCTCCGGCGGACAGTACTTGGTTAAGAAGGTCGTGGTGATGTCTCCCCATGTCTTTAGGGAGCCTTGAGGTAGGGTCCTCAACCAATACTTCGCCTTGCCATCAAGAGAAAAGTTGAACATAGTCATTTTAACTAGTTCGGGATCAACGTTGTTTTGCTTGATGGTGGAGCATTGCTCCAAGAAATTGTCGAGGTGAGCAAAAGGACATTCGGTTGGGCTTCCTCGGAATTGGCATTCCCGGAATAGAGCGATGCTTTGGGGAGAGAATTGGAAGCTTGTGGCTTGTGTAGTTGGCAATAAGATCCCACTTCTACCCTTAAAGGCTTCCGAATGCCCATATTCCGAAACTGATTTCTGTTGATCCTCGCCCTTATCGACTATCTCCTCAAGAATGGGAGACCTTTCTGAGTCTGAGGAAGGTTCTGGCTCGGGTGAATTTGGGAACGGAACGTGCCTGCGAACAACCCTCAAGTCCCTTTCTATTTCTGGATTGATTGGCAAGAGCGGAGAGGAATGAGAGCTGCGTGTCATGTACAACTAAACAAGAACTGTTAGGAATGACAAGCACGATTTATGAAGCTTAAAGCAATAGTATTAATGATATAACTTAGACTTATCAAACATAAAACAAATTCCAATGCAAAAACCGTTAATTCCCCGGCAACGGCGCCAAAATTTGATAGCCTGTCGTTGTGGCTACCAAAGGTAAAACCTCACTCGGTCTCACTAAGCTACTAGCAAGGGTAAGTAAGGGTGGAATCCACGGGAATTAGGGTATTTGACACTGAACGTGTTCGACTTAATAAGCTAAGGGGGTTAAGAATGGATTGGGGTTTGTCACAATTATTCTAAGTCACAAAGGGGTTTAAGCAAGATTTAGGGGAGCTAGGGTTAGGGTTTCACCTTCAATTCGTTCATGGTTATTATTGGAAGTCGGGTTTTGTAATTTGAGCAAATCGGAATGGGGAGATTTCCTAGGTTCAAGACTACTTTGTCGAGCTACTAAGGAGGATCAAACACGAGTCTATAGCCTATTCTCACGGTATAAACACGAATCAAACCATTAAAACATTATCTCGGAAATCAGTAACGTCCCTTGACCAAAATCCCTATTTTCATGGTCTTTTAATCAATCGATTTTAGAGGAGTCCTCACTTAACTTCATCTCTCGATCCTTCGTTAAGGAAACTATAAAAACGACCTAGTTAATTACTCTAAGTCATTAGCAACAACACCTCAAAACCAACAATTAACAAGCTTCAATTACTCAACCATTAACCAAATCAAACCAAGAGTGAAAACTAGGGTTTCACCCAAACCCTAAACAAAAACTACTCACAAAATATTATAAACATAATTGTACAAGTAAAGAACATCATCAACATGATTGAAATGGAATTATAATTGCAAGTGGTAAATTAACGAAGTATGAGCAAACATAAACAATAAACAAGCTGAAATTAAACAAAGGAAGGGATGGAGATTTGTTACCAAAGCTTGAACAAGAGCCAATAAATAAGAGAAATCAGAAATAAGATTGCAAACTTGGATTGGAACTTGAGTTGAAAATTACTAAGTTTGAATAACAAAATCTAGTTGTAAAATTTATGAACTAAGCTAAGTAATGGCTCTCCTTTTTACTAGAAGACATATTTCTATATATACATGAGAGCAAAAATCTCAAAAATAGACCTAAACACAAGTGGGAAAAGTAAGAAAACAAGTGGCTGAAAACAGGGGAAAAACGGACTCCCCAGCGTCGCACCCCGCGAGGTCCAGGACGCACCCTGCGAGCAAGAACTCGCACCCCGCGAGATAACCACTGCATAAAACTCTGAAATGAGCACAAAAGTCGCACCCCGCGACGCTGCTTGTGTGAGACTTGAACTGAGAAGGGGTGCTTCGCACCCCGTGCCCCTTGCCCCGCACCCCGCGAAAGTGGTGTTATGGCCAAACATGTTAGGAACTCACACTTAGCCTCCCGTGGGCCACTCCGAAGCATCCCAAACCAAGCTCTGCAACACAAAACTAAACCAAGCTCTAACTAACTACTAAATGAGCATAGAAATGCAACATTTACATAAAAACCTTATCTTTCGAAAAAAGCTCAAATGTAACCAAAATTGTTACAAATTCCGACTCAACTAAACTAAAACTAAACCATAAACGACACTAAAATAACGACCGAAATAGGACTTATCAGCAAGGAAGAGACTCGATGAAAAAAGAATAGAGAGGCTTAACATCAACATTCTAAAAGAGAAGATTTTGATACTCACAAATTTCATCATCATCCTCAAAAAGAGGATTTAGAAACTCGCAAATGTCATCATCAATCTCAAAGAGAGGGTTTTCAAATTCAAAACAAAACTCCTCATCCTCACTATCACTCGAGTTGTCACAATGGGCTACGCCACCATCACAATCACTCAAAACCCTAAGAGTTTCTCTATACTCAACATTGTTGTCATCAAGAAATGAAAAAACCTCATCAACTAAAAGCAACAAATCCTCTTCCTCCTCATTGGAAACATGGAGCTTGGATGATTTGGGTGAAGAAAGAAAGGAAGGAGTGGTCGGCTCAAGAGGAGAGGAAGATGTCAAAACTAATTCAAAGGAATTGTCATCATCCTTTTGAGCGACATCCACCTCTTCTTGAATCGGATTCCTCAAAGAAGAGATCGGGTCATGCTTGCCACAACCACCCTCACACTCAGCCATAAATCCAAAATCATCCATCTCATCATGTAAGCAAGATTCTAATATCTCAAGTCTCTTTATTAATTTACTTATTTGAACTTGATGACTCGCCTTCGCTCACCTTCTAATGGGAGACATTTAAGGATCTTAAAACACATGTCAATCAAGTCATTATACCCCTTAATCGCTTTAGGAGTACAAGAACTTGTATGAACAAAGTTAGAAGTTCTTAGAAACTCATCAAGAAGGGAAGCGTCATAGCTAATCTCATCGATGGAAACATGAGAATCTTGATTGTAATGGGTGCAATCAAGTGAAGAATTAAAATCGGGGTGCACATCATTACAATTAAGAGAAATAGGAGGAAATGAATCAAAGTTTGGTTGAACATGGCTAGCATGGGTACCCATGTCCCATTCATAAGTGTCTTGGGCTAGCCAACAATAAAAATTCTAAGCATTCCTAGGGTCAAAGCTCGAAACTCACCGTTATGCATAGACTCAACAACATCCAAAGTAAAAGCATTTAAACCCATGTAAATCACCTCACAAATATTCAACAAATTATCATCCCAATTAAATGGGACTATACCTTGAACTCTATTGAAATATTTCCAAAATGACTCACCTTCGATTTGAGGAATAGATAAGCTTGCCATCATGAAACCAAAATTCGACAAAAATGCAAGTAATTATTATTAAATAAATAAATAGCCAAAATAAAATAAAATAAAAACCTCCTTTTGTTTGTTTTTTTTTTTTTCTTTCAAAATTGGTTTTTTTTTCTTCTTTTTTTTCAAATTTTTGGGAAAGAAGAAAACAAAATAAAATCAAAAGAAAAAAATCGAAACAAAGAAAATAAAGCAATGAACTCAATCAAGAAAAATTACACAACACTTTTCAACCGTTGTTCCCCGGCAATGGCGCCATTTTGATGAAGGGGTTTTTGTGCTCTTTCACCAAACAAATAAAACCCCCGTTGTTGTATGAGTGGGGGTGTCGAACACGGGGAACAAGTCGTGAATCGTGTTGTGCGATTTATGTCGATTGAGGATCTTGGATTTGTTTTTTGAAATGGAAGCTAAAACTATCATGGAAAACAAATGCGAAAGATAATAAACTAAAATCTAGGGTTGTCGGATCCGGGTTCAACTAATTTCGGGGGAATTACTTCGAAAAGTCTAAAGAACGAACTAAATCAAGGAAGGGGAATTAAACTCTAATAAGGTACCTAAACCTCCTCCCGGAGTGATTTAGGAGTTGACGCATGAATATAACAATAGCGACTTCTCCCGAATGGACGTTAACAATACATTCAATGATCACAATTATATCAAGGTTTCACTAGAAGTACATTCCTAGTTCGACTACCGACTCCCGTTGTAACAGTCTCACTAACAACGTACCTAAAGTGGATTCCTAGCTCGACCACCGAATCCTGTTGTAATGGTCTCACTAGCAACATTGGGCAATGAAAATCAAAGCATAATTAACTCATAGACAAAGCCCTATTATACTTCAAAAAAACCATTCAATCAACTATGGCCTTTAGCTAATCTCTAAGCTCATTGACACCAACATTAACCAACCATGAACACAATTCAACCAACAACTAGATGAAAACCCCCAATTTCAAGTCATGAACCCATCTCCTTCAAACCCTAGAAAATTAACTACTCAAGAATCATATATAAATCAACTACAAACATGAAATTGCATAATTTAAACACTATACTACTTGAAAAACATGACAAAAATAAGATTGAAGTAATGGAAAGCAAGAACAAGTAAAGAGATGGAATAGAGAACTTATTGAATTTTGATGTACAAATTCGTTGGAATGGCCATGTCACTTGAGAAAACCTTCAAATCCATTCATCATCTTCAACAAACTATTGAAATCTAAAGCTAAAACTACATCTAAAGCTATGGAAGCAAGAAGTAAACATAAAGCCTAACAATGGGAAGAGGAGGAGGGGTTTTCTCTCCTCAAACCCTAACCTAAATCTGATTTTTCGGACTTAAAACTAATCTAAAGTGTTATTCTTATGTTTAGGGACCTTAGAAGGTATATATATGCAAGTGGGAAAACAAGGGAGACAAGCATAGAAGAGGCATGAGTCGAAGCTGAGAACAGCACGAGCCAACAGCAAACATGGCCCAAAAACAGAGTTGTTGCTCCCAACTCAGGTGCGGACGCGCAGAAAGGGTGGCGCGGGTGCGAAGCTGGCGGCGCGGGCGCGACGTTGGAGGTGGCGCGGCCGCGAGTGAGGGCTCGAGCTGGCCTGGGCGTTGCTTTCTTTGGGGGTTGTCGCGGGTGATGGTCATTTAGCGTGGGCGCGTGCTTGGCTCTGTCCGCGACCATCACATGACCCAAATGCTTCCAACTTTTTCTCAGGCTTCTCGGGGCGGGTCGGCACGCCTCCCGAGACATCGAGCCTCGGGCCCGATAAACCTTAAAAATTACAAAAATGCCCTTTGGGTGCACTTTGCCTTGTCTTGTGGTCTTGGCTTTGTGGCATGCGTCTCTAAGCTTTTTGGTACCTCTCACGACCCTTGACAGCTTTCGAGAATCGCTTGGGAACCCTCAAAACACCTACATTAAAGAACAAAAAGCATAAGTAACACAAAATGGCTCAATTATTGACGAAAACAACTATAAAACGACATTATTCATTGAAAACTCTAAATAAACTAAAACTAAGCTAAAAAGGCTTAAAAATTGGAAAACTAAGCCTAAAATGCGCGGAAAACAAGTGAAAAGAGCCGGGAAAATAGGTCATAAAATGGACTGATCATGTTCCCGTTAGATTTCGATTCAATCAACATCTCATGGGTCATCAAAGAACCAATCAGTTGTTCCAGACTCAAGGTTGAAAGATCTTTGGCCTCATAAATTGCTGTTACCTTTGCCGTCCATTGATCTGTCAAACTACGCAACACTTTTCTCACAAGATCCTCATCAGAAAAACTTTTGCCAAGAGATTTTAAATAATTTACTATAATCATAAATCTACCAAAACATTCATTTATTTTCTCACTTTTGATCATTAAAAATAACTCATATTTTGACATTAGTAAATTGATTTTGGATCTTTTTACCTCGTTGGTTCCCTCTTATGCAAGTTCGAGGGTATCCCAAATTTCTTTTGCATTTACACAAGCAGAAATTCGATTTGTCTCACTATCTACAATTGCTTGTTGTAAGATGGATATCGCCTTGGCATTCTTTTCTAGCTTCTTGAAATCTATTAAGGTGTAATCACTTTCTTTCTTGGGCACAATGTTTCCATCTGAATCTTTCTCAGTCACGGATAATGGACCATTCTTCACAATTAGCTAACATTCATAATCAATACCAATGATTATGTTCTTCAATATGTTTTTCCACCATGAATAATTTTTACCATTGAACTTAGGAGTCTTGTTGTTGTATCCCATAGCATTCATCTCTTGAGAACTCATGATCTACTCCTTTAGGTGTTACCCTTACGAGAAGCCGAGGCTCTGATACCAATTGAAGGGTTGAATATAATCAAGAGGGGGGTGAATTGAGTATTTGGCGTGTTAGTTAACGATTTTAAATTTTTCTGTTTCTTTAGGGAGGAATTACCAGTTGGGCTGGTTCCTGTAGCGGAATTAATAAACTTAAACAAAATGAAACAGTACACTAAAGTTAACGAGGTTTGGCCCAACTAAGGCCTACGTCCTCCTACCCTATGTATCTTATTAACTCAACTCAGAAATAACAAGATTACACACTCTCGATTGTGCCTTACTTAAGAAATCAGTCCCCACACTCAACTCTGAGTGGATTCTCTCGTGTTGAACTCCCAAACAAACCCCCAATCTTCAACCCCTTTGTTGAAGACGAATTACAATATTTTTCACTCTTATTTTTCTTCCTCACAAAGATTAAAGAGTAAATTTGAAGCTCTTAAACATTTGTGTTCTTGCTCGATAAAGATTTTATGCGTGGTGTGAATTTTTTTCTTTCTCTGAAAATAATTCTCAGTTTTACGTCAGAGATTAGTGACCCCTTTGATGTATGGAGTTAAGTATTTATAGGCCTATTATTTTCTCATAATTCCGCCAGATTTGGTGAGGATATTACTTGCAAATATTCTCCCCTAAAAAATAAAAGAATATCTTTTTATTTTTAACAAACTTTCTAAATGTTTGTTACAATAAAAGATTTTCTTATTTATTTAGAAAATAACCCTTAATTACTTAACAACTCATTAGTTGACATTTAATTTTAAAACTCTAAAGCCCTTTCGAAAAATGTGGGACAACAATCTTATTTTTCGAAAACTGACAGCAGCTCGTAGAGGAGCTGGTCCCTAGACTTGTTTCCCTACTAAGTAGTGTTATGAATATTATACCTTCTGGTTCTAATATTCATAATACTTATTTATTCACACACAAACATTTATATGGTCTATCAAGCATTCACACAAACATTTACATGAAGATCTAATGTTCACAAAATAAGATCCTAATCTAGCTTCATGTACATCCAAGTCTTGAAAATCTTCTTAAAGTGTCTTCATCTTTGAACCTTCATTTCACCACTTGAATAATCTCTTACTTATTGCACATTCAACAAAGCTAAAGTATAGCAAATATATAAGGTTGTTTCAGTACAGCTCAGGGAACACTACACCTCGTACTGTACAAGTCTACTCAATGAATTACCAAACCTGTTCCCTGCAAGTCAGTTATGTTGTACATCCAAGAATAACCTTTAGCACAACATTCATAGGAACTAATCTTAGCTGGTTTTAGCCAACTATATAACTCTGTATGAATCAACTGTTCCCTGTCCAGTGTTTGTCATCATTCAAAACTCAAGGGCTCAATAGGTGGGTCTTGCGTATCGATTGATTCTCTTACTTTTAACTTTGCTTCAAATTTTATTAGCATGTATTTTCAATATGCTACTTCGGTTAATATCATTTCAGTTAGTATTTACTCAAATGACATCACTAAATTATTTTCCTCAAATTAATCAAATAACCAATTATTAGTTAAATTGAACTCTTAGGAACAGGTTGATTTTGTAAAGCTTCAGATGCTCCATTGATAATTTGATACTTCCAGCTGTTGTGTTTTGTTCCATTTTGTTCTGTTGGAATGGTTTAGTTTTGTTTGTTCTCTATTTCATAACCACCTATTAATTAGCTCAAATGGTAGAGCAATGTTGAAATATACATAGATGTTGGTTCAAATCTTACATAGGCTGAAATGATTGCCTTGGTTTGGTTCTGTTTTGTTCAATTTTGTTCTTCGCTTGGAATGGTTTGGTTTTCTTTTTGCTCTATTGGTTCTATTTTCGATCAATGTCCTTTTGTAGGTTGACATACTAATATCTAGGTTTTTTTTACTAATTCCACAAATTTAGCTTATGAAGTACTTGAAATTTGGGGGATTAGAAAATTACTATAAGCTACATTACTTAAGGTGCCACTTTAATTTAGAGCTATAATCTACAATTTTAATGTGTCGCTTCAATTTACAAATTTCCTAAATTACTCCAAACCATTTGCATTCCAAAATGGCCACTTTGAGATATACATAATGAAGTAAAGTTTTGTAATAGATAGAACTACACATAAGCATAACAAATTACACGGCGTTAATGAAATTCAGTTTCACTTTTAGGAACACAAACTAGTGTTAATATAGGCATGAATTAAAGCAAATAATTCACAAAACATAGCCTATTATATAAGGCATATAATTTATTACAAAGTATCAAAGGCTACAATAGTGATAGACCAGAGTCGAAACTTGTGCCACTCAATAGAACATGATACTTTCATTTGTGTGTAATTGATTAATAACCATTCCCATGTTAACAGGCTAAATGTGCAAGACTAATATTTTGCTGTGACCCTAGAAATCAATGGGCTCAACCATTATTTCAGTGTTGATATTTGCCCTGGTTATGGGTGGCCCTATCTTTCAAGGACGTCGTTCAGTAAGACCTTCTTGTATTTGGTATTTTTTAAACATTGTAAGGCAATAATGTTTATTTCTTCAATTCATTGATGAATGCTTAATATATATGATAATATATTATGTGCATTAACTGGCAGCCAATGAACTTGGATACTTGCCATTATATTGTGGCACATTTTTTTTATAATCCTGGAATTCGCACATTGATATTTGGTCTCCCTAATTCCAAATAAGATGTCGGCATTTGACAATATTGGTGGTGGTAAGCTGAAATCTAAAGGAAAAGTTTTGGATGTAAAGAGTGGAAGCACAAAGCAAAATAAAAAATAAAAAAAAAAACACTATGATGAAGTTTAAGACTCAAATCAAGAGGATAATATTGATGGTTTGTTCATATACCATCTTTGAAGCATTTAGTCTATTAGGGTAAAATTTCAATGTTGTCCAATGAATATTGTATATAATGCTTAGTATTTTTTTATTCTTCCACTCCGATACATTCAATAAACAATCAATAAGTGAGAAATCATTATAAAGAACCCCAAATATATACATGAATTATTAGAGCTACGTATAAAGAACTCTAGTTTTGTATAAATCTTTACCATTGATATTATTTTAACAAAACATCAATTACAAAAATTTATGATAAATTAATCATGCATTCTCAAATTTTTGTTTTCATTAATCAAATTAAGAATCATCACATTCCTTCACTTTCATTGATCCGATATCCATAATTATGGTCCTATCAAAATATTTAATATTCAAATCTCAAACAAAACAATATTAATGAGAGTGATAATTCAACATAAATTTCCTAAATATTAAATTTGATTGATATTTACACGACAACTGATATACATATTATAATTTAAACAAATTACCAATATATTATAGTGAAGAAGAAAAATCATGTTTGATTGGTTTGGGTTGTGCTTGGTAAGGCTGTCTTATATGAATTTGATTTTAATTGGGGGATTGTACTTCTTGTGGTGTTGTGTTGCTGCGATGGGAGGAAAAATGGATAAAAATGTTGTTCAAATGATGATATTTATGTTTTGTAAAAAAAAAAAAAAAAAAAAAAAAAAAAAAAAAAAAAACTACAACTTGAATTTCTTAAATAAATATCATCACTTACATGTAGTCTTCAAATTATTATCAATGGTACCTAATAAAGAAGAACCGCTGATTATAAATTTTGTTTATATAAATATTCACTAACAAACCAAACTTTAATCCTATGTTTTCCATAAAAAAGAAAGTTTACACTGATTAGATGTTTAATACAATTTATTTTTTAGGTTTCCACTTGCAATTAATTACTATTATCGATGTCTTTTATATACAGAACTTCGCTTACAAAAATAATGAAACAATTTGTTGTATCCTTCGTCAGCTTATTATTGATGTACACTTAATAGTATATAATCAATTACACAAACACTACTAAAATAAGTTCCCAAAAAAACAAAGCGTTAGACAGCTAGCTACGTGTTGGACAACAACTAGTTTACAGTAAAAAAAATATAGATTAATGGTAAAATTTTAGGCTTCAAACTACGAGATCCTGAGGTCAACAGGAAGAATCATTCAAAGGCATTCACATTCAAGTACGTAGCGGAAACAAATCATAACGGATTATTCAACCAAGACCCTTAAGAAAAACTTAATCCAATTCTAGACTCCTAGACTCCATTGCTGACTTTCAAGTTCTAGTTCAATTCAAGTGCTAATCCGTGACATAGTCATATGCTCGTCGGGGAAACCTTAACTCTTCCCCATCTTTCCTTGTCTCATGTCGGGTTAACCACTTTTGATCTACTTCCCGACACTGGGATCCAGAATTGTCCCAAAACCGCAGAAGGGGCAGTGGCTTCGACTATACCTATGTTCATGGCACTTTAGCCACTAGTTAGGCGGTCACTTCATAGTTTATTATCTTTTCAAGTTCACATTTCTAGTTCACGGTTTAACCTTTAATGACACGACTTCACCTCTAATCAGTTCTACTTCAACTTTACTTGACTCAAAATTCCAGACCAAGACTCAATATGCTCGACAACTATTCTTTAACCGCACGAATTTTCATAGTTCAACATTAATCAATCAATTCATCAAGTTCATACGTATAGGCATGCATGATTCATATTTCGACAGTATATCTAAATCATAAACAAGAATAAAAATCGAAACTTACCCATAAACTTACCAAGGAGCACACGACTTTCATCATAAAAATACAACAATAATTTATCTTCATAGTTCACACAATCTAATCAATCGTAAATTCAATATACAAGCCTTATTTAGTTAATTAAGATAATTTCAACAATTTACTCTAAATCCACTCCATATATCAATGGAATAATAAAAATCTACTCTTTCTACTTCCCATCCCACTCGACAATTTCGAATTTAATTATCAAGAAATCAAGTTTTAATCTAGTTAAAATACAAGCCTCAATTAATTAATTAAAATAATTCCAAGAATGCATTCAAAATCTGTTCTTTTTATCAATCAAACAATAAAAATAAACCCCTTTATGTACATCATGTCACTCGTCTTTGCAAGATAAAATAAACAAAATTTAATCTTTCCTTTTTAATTTAAATTATCATGATTAAAACGATTAATTACACTAACTTGATAAAAATCCATACTACGATTGTTAAGTCAAGATTTTTGCGACAAAATATTATCATTGAAGACTTATCACACGGCATCTTAAAACTAATTCAAGATCATGATTTTAAACTTCAAGAACTTAACAAATCAAAGAATTAATTCAAGAAAATCATCAAAGGTCATAAATAGAACAAGATTATAACAAGAAGATTAATTCTAAATCATCTATGTCACTCGAAAATCATGAACATTGGTATATCAATTCGGCTCTCTCATGTCTATAATAATTCAACAGGTTAATCGTCATAATTTCATGCTAGAATTAAAGAACATGCTTAAATTCATATCAAAATACAAAATAAAATCATCCAAATTAGCTTTGAACTTTACGGCAATCACATGGTTTCTTCATCAATCAACTTTCAAAAATTCAGAACTAATTCTAATTAATCCTACACAATTCTAAACAATACTAAACCTATTCTAAAAATTATATGACTAATCTATTATACTAATTAAATAAAGCAATCTAATTACCTAGTAGTAATGATGTATGGTTAGAACTTCAAAGAGGTAAGGCACGGTTTTATGGCTTTGTTTTGCTTTCTTGCTTCACTTCTTGGTTGGTGATTCAATAGGAAGGATTGGGATTTATTTAGGTGAATGGCTTTGCAACTTTTCTTTGGAGGAAAAGAATTGTAGAAGTTGTTGTTCTCTTTGGGATTTGGCCGTGTGTTTTTAGTAATGAGGGGGGTTGATGACTTCCTAAAATTTAGTAGGGAGTTTAGGAGAACAAAGGTGAGATTTTTAGTTGGGGTCAAAATAGATATCGTTTTGTAATTTAGGTTGAAAAATAAATTTAAACAATTAAATAGGAAAAACCCTATAGGGCCGTGAGGTGAGAGTGAGGGGAAGCATTGGGCTTGGGTTAGGACATGATAAGGTAAAAGATTTGGGCCAAGGTAGAATAATTAGGCTAGCTAGGGTGCTAAATTAGTAATGAATTAATTAAATATTTAATTAATTAATTATTCAATTAATTAAAAAAAATTAAAATAGCCCAAAATTTTAGGGTATTACAGTCACACCAAGGATCAGTGTTTCAAGTTGTTCGGCTATCCTGATTGGTATACCACAATGAAGAATATAAGCCACAGGACATTTGACGCAAAATCTCTGCTCCAAGGCTTGACGAAATTACCAAAAGTGAAGCCCAACGTAAGGGCGACGGTGATTGGGCGACACTTCATGTGTCGGTTTTATTTTCACGACCTATGCTTTGTGCATCATGTTTTAGGTTTTGGGCCACTTTTTTTTACGCCCAATGTAATTATTCTTGTAGTGTTCTAGAGTGAAACATATTCATATAACGCATCATTTCTTAAAAGACTAGGTAGAAAAAGGGTTTAGTAGAACTAATATTTTTTTAAACTAAAAAATAAATTACTAATGTTAACACTATACCCTTACCTAGAGAAAAATTTAAAAGCATTGGATTGGAGCTATTAATACTTAAATGTTATAGAAAATTGGATTTAAATAATCCAACCTTTTAACGTTTGAATAATAATAATAATCTCACATTTTCAAAATTATCTAATAAACCAACCTTTCACTATGATTTGACATTAATGGACCTCATGCCCCTAAATCTTTTGCCAAGGTTACACCAGCTATCGATGCTTCGTATTCAGCCTCATTGTTGGTAGCTTTGAAGTCGCAGAATACTGATCATACTATCATGTCCCCTTGTGGAGAATTTAGAACAATCCATAGGACTGCCCCTCTAAAATTCGTTGCACCGTCGACATATAAAGTCTTGTGTTGATGTTGCATTGATTTCATTTGCTTTCGTGTCAGCTTCATGTTTTAGACTTGGACTAAAATCATCCATAAAAATGTACTTAAGCTTACGACTTAATTATTGTTCGTGGTTGAAACTTGGTATCAAAATCACTAAGCATGATTGACCAATTTTCCATGCGCCCTATAATTTCCGGATGTCTCAACACAGACTTGAGAGGATAGTTAGTACAAACGACAATGGCACGAGTCTCAAAGTAATGACGTAGCTTCTTGGACGTTGTTACTAAGGCAAGGATGATTTTTTATTATGAAGAATACCTAGTCTCAACGTTCAATAGTGTCTTACTAACATAATATACAGGCTTTTGTTGCCTCTCGTCGTCTCACACGAGGATGACACTCACAGCCTTGTCACTCACCGCTAGACAAGATCACGTTGAATTTGGTAGGCATGTTTATACCTTCAGCATACGTTGGCAGTGTTACCTCTAGCTCCAATTGTGTTCAACGTCTCTCCACTAAAACCTACCAAATTGTCAACCTTTTGATGACATCGGTATCAGCTATTGGCATTCCTTCTAATGCACTCTTGAACCATGAAGTTTGTCGAACTACTGTTCTCCACTAGTACTTGTTGCAATAAGCAGTTGCTGATGGTTGGTGAGTTCACCAACACATCGTGATGTTCATCGACATTATTGTCGACGTCATCATCATCGAATGTGATAGGCATAGACCCCAAGCATCGTGCCTCTGCTTTTCTGCCATATTTGGGGATGTCCCGTTCTGTAGATCTTTCCCTTGCGTGTCTTTTTACTGCAGAATAGGTTAGTCCACATATATCTGATCCACCATAAATATAATTTATTACCTTTACTAGGTGTGGAGGCTCAGGAGGTTTTTCTCCCTCCATTTAGGTTATGCCATGTGTTGATTGTCTTCTCTAAGGTGCTTTAGATGTCCCTTCTTCACCATGTACGAGATTTCCCTTTTGAACGTATGGCATTCCTCATTCGTGTGTCTAAATTTGTCGTGGAATTCACACCATTTGCTCTTGTCCTTTTGGTCATCTGGTTGTGAAGACTTCC
Source organism: Salicornia ramosissima (assembly GCA_951394345.1). Lineage (NCBI taxonomy): Eukaryota > Viridiplantae > Streptophyta > Magnoliopsida > Caryophyllales > Amaranthaceae > Salicornia > Salicornia ramosissima. Next base: position 26,066,475 of record OX596236.1, read on the forward strand.
TAGGCCACTTGACGTCTTTTTATAATTCTTTCATAGCTTTGATGACGCTGTCGACGCCTTCTTTGAACCTATAGGTCGCCACCTCTTGAAATATTCTTCTTTCCCTGTGAGAATTAGAATTATCGTTATAATTCTCAGCATTTACCCGTTCAAGTCATTCATAGGGGTGGTGTTGCCAGTTCTCTCATTTCCATCTCTATGATGTTTAGTCATTTTTAAATGACGTCCGGTCTCTATCATATCCTATAGTCCTGCGCCTCATGGCTTTTTCTTCGTCGACCCTAATCTGTGTCATGAAACTAGTCCGGACTTCATCAAAATTGGTGCAGGGGTACCTCGTCAACGTGTTATACAATGAAGAATCATAAACTAGTCCTTAACGGAAAGCTTAAATAGCTATCATCGTGTCCAATTAGCGGATCCTTATCATCTCCCTGTTGAATTTGGAGAAGTACTCCTTTAGTGTAGCCCTTTCTTCTTGGATTATCCGATAGAGGTTGTTGGTTAGCTTCTGCAGGATGCCAAATTGTTTATGCTAATTTTCGTCTTACGACAAATACTGGTTGGGACTTTGCAGTAATTAGGATCTTAAGGATGTTGTAAGTGTTGGAAGGGCGATTGAACTGATGAAAAGTGGAAGTTTGAATACACTTAAGAGAGGGATGAATTGAGTATTTGGTGTAATGATTACTAATTTAAAATTTTCTTGTTTCTTGAACTGGAACCAGTTATGGTAGTTCCCACAGCGGAGTTGTTTGGAAAGAAATAAAGACAAGAACGCCTTTTTAACAAGGTTCGGCCAAACTTAAGACCTACATCCTCCTAGCTTATGCATCTTATTAATTCAACTCAGAAATAACAAGAATACACATTCAACTGTTCCAAACTCTTGGAACTAGTTCCCCATACTCAACTATAAATGCAATCTCAATCATGTTTGAACTCACAAACACTTCGCAATATTCAACCCTATTGTCAAATATGAATTACAATATTATCACTATATTATTACTTTCTCACAAAGCTTGAAGTGTAAAGTTTAAGCTCTAAGGAATGTGTGTTTGTGTTTGATAGAAAGCGTTATGCCTTGTGTATTTTTCTGTCGAATCTTTTTGCTCAATATTTTAAGGAGAGACAATCAGCAAAATAAGATGTAAATGCCAACTATTTATAGAATCAAAAACTTATTTGAAAACCCATCACAAAAGAGGGGGAATATCAGTTTTCAAAAACCTTTGAAAGAGCGGGAAACAGTTTCTTTTGTTCACAACAACCTTTCCAAGAATGTTTGTTATGCTCAAAAGATTTTCCAATCTTTCACGTGGTTGTCATAATTAATTAGCATTTATCAGCTGTCAATGAGGTGTTAAAAACCTAAAAACCCTTTTAAAGATCATTTAAGAAAAACTCTATTTCTTTCAAAATCTGACAGCAACTCATTGAACAACTGGTTCATAGACCTATTACCCTAATTCATAGTCTTATGAATATTATAATCTTTGGTTGAAATATTCATATTACTACTTCAACACACAAAGGAACTTATAATAGTCTATCAAACATACACACCAACATTACATGAACATCTAAGATGCTCAATTTAAAAACTTAATCTATCTTCATGCTCTTCCAAGTCTCAAAAGTCGTCTTTGAATATCTTCAAACTTGAATCTGGACTTTAACACTTGGAACATCTATACTTGTTGCACAACCAACATGGTTAGGACATAGCAATTAAATAGATGACTGTTTCAGACAGTCCAGGGAACACTTCAATTGGTTCCAAATCAGTATACACAATAAAGCTAAAAATCTTATTCCCTGTAACACAAATATGTTGTTAATCAAGAATAAACACAATCATTACAACATTTGAAGGAAACAACTCTTAGTTAGTTCTGACCAACTACATAGATCATGTAAAACATAAATATTCCTTGTCATTATCTTACAGTGTTTGTCATTATTCAAAACCAATGGGTCTCAACAAATTCTCCCTTTTTGATGATGACAAACCTAAGTGAACTAATTGAAATTTCCTGCAAACAACAAGTTAGAAACAGAGAATTACAATCACAAACTCCAAGTGCAGAACCACTCAGAGCACTCACTCAGACTCAAAATAAACATCTAACCAATTCAACTAAAAAACTGTTATTCAGAAATTTAAACTATCCTATTATACTCTACTAAAAACACACTCTATTTTTATTACTAGACTCAATCTAAACTAAGCTAATTAGACTCAGGCTTCCTCACCTTTTACTACTTCCCCTTTTGACATCATTAAAAAACTATCCCTGTCCATAAAAATTATGCACAAGGTATTGTTTCCATCCATATAATGAATTAGACCACTATTCAGATAACCATGTTGCAAAAACAGAGTTAGCCAGGCAACTCACAGTCCATAAACCAAAAGAATTGAAAGTTTCCAAATTGAAACAACAAAGTTAAGAGCTAGAGCAGAATCCAAAAACGTACAAACCAAATTGTTTAGGCATTAGGGGAAATAGATAAGCAGAAACAATTATAAAGAGTTTATAATATGGGTTGGGGGCAACAATAGAAAGACTTCATCATCATTCATTCTTCATCATTCTCATCCTCATCCTCTTCCTCTTCCTCAGGATTAGCCTTCTTGCTCTCAGAAGATTCAGCATCATCTTCCATCTCAACATCATCTGTGGTACCCTTTGTAGAACCAAAAGCATCTGGGAGATTTTCCTTAACTGCAGCTAAGTCCTTCTCCAAAGAATAGAATTTCGTTTAATAGCTTGAGGTGAAACCCTGCAACAAGTCCATCATTTTGTTCAAAGTTTTATCTTGATCATCTAGCTGCTTCATCAAATAATGATCGGAACTCCCTTGTACTCTTTGTGACACACGAAGTCTTCACCCGAAGGTAGTGAAATCACAGAACTCACGGGAGAATCCCCTGTAATGTTAGCTTTAGATACAAACGAACTAGCAAAAAATGAGATAGTAGCACCCATGTCAAACAACAGAAAAGCAGGCATATTAGAGACCAGAAATGTATCCATGACAACGTCTGGCTGAGTTGCGGCCTCCTCCTGGGTCATGTAGAAAACACGGTTACGCTCGGGAGTCGTGTTGCAAGAATCAGTCCCTTGCTTCTTTGGGCAAACAATTGACTTGTGACCAGCCTGTCCATGCTCCTATCACACTATTGGAGTACTATCACATCTCTTGCCGGGGTGTAGAACCTTCCTGCAGCCGTTGCACAACTTTTGGCTTCGAACTTGAGCGGGATGACTGAACTGTTGCGGACCCTTGTTGGCTTCATAGTGTGGCATCTTGACTACAGCTGGAGTGGAAAACCCATGCGACCTCTTCTTTGCTTCCTCTTCATCAGACACTGCAGCGTGGATCTCCAGTGCAACTTCATAAGCCCATTGAAAAGTTGTTGCACCATTGCTGATTACATGGACGCGGATGCGAGGATCCAACTTCTTGATATATCTTTTCACCCTCTCCGATTCTGTAGAGGTCACTAATGTGGCGAACCTGGAGAATTCGGTGAACTTATCCGTGTAGGGTTGCACGGATATCGTACTCTGAGTCAAAGTAAAAATTTCTTCCTGTTTTTTTCATCTGAGCTCATCTGGATAAAAACGCTCTTGAAGCTTCTCCACGAACTCTGGCCATAGAAAAATATGTCTCGGCTCGAGCTCTGGTTGAATGGTGCACCACCAATTGGCAGCTTCTCCCTTGAGATAATAGGCGACTATCGACACTTTCTCTGTTTCAGGACACCTAGTGGCTTTAAAGAGCTTTCTCATCTCCCAAACCCAGTTAACACTACCGAATCAGCAGTGCCCTCGTATGTCGGGGTCTATGGTGAGAAATTCGATCGAAGGAAGTTCGATTACTGGATGTTTGGACACCCCGTTGAGCCAAAGTGAGGATTGCATCCTCTAGTGCACGACGACGGTCTCGAGAGTTGATGAATCGAGTTGGAGATGCCATTCTAGCAAGGAAACAATCAGGTTAGAAAACAACTAAAACACAAGATTAAACTAAATATATAAATAAAAAAAATCATTCCTATCCCATGTTACTACTCAATCCAACTCACTCTAGGGTTCAAGGTTTCATGATCTAAGTTACGCTCTTGATTTCATAGAGCGCTCAACTCACGGGTTACGTATGAAGAAGTAATCCCAAGGTTAACCTAGTGCTCTACTACTAACTGTAACTGTAATAACCCGAAATTCTGGGCTAGAAAATTTCGTGGTTAATTGTTATTATTTTAACATTTTAAGTCCGAAAGGCCCAATTATTTGGACTGCTTAATTCTTATTTCTTTTCCTTGTCTTAAAATTGGGCCCAATGACCCAATCTTTCCTTCTCTTGGCCGGCCCTCCTTGTATATGGCCAAGGATTATTTTATTCTAATTATTATTGTTATTATTTAGATAATTTAATTTCTGAATGTCTGGTTTTTATTTTGATAATCCTAAACAATCTAAAAACCCTATTTTTCTCAACAAACTAGTAAACCTCCTCAGATTACTCAACTTTCTCCTATTCTCCCTCATTTTACACGGCCCCCTTTGTTTTATTTTCCTATGATTAAAACTTTTGTTCTTTATTATTATTTATAGGGAAACAAAACTCATATTTTATTTTCCTAACTTCTAACTTCCAAAATATTCACAAAAACTCACAAAAGAGTCCCTTGCGTGCCGTGTGGATTTTTGAAACAAGCAAGGAAATCTTTCTTTGTTTTTCTCCCTAATTCAAGGTAACTAGACTATCTCCCTTGAATTTGGATTAATTTATCATATAGTTGATTAGGATTAAGCTAGGAAAAATTGATTGAAATAGTATCATGCTAGGCTATATGGTTCGAACTTGTAGGGTAAATGTTCATGTTATTTCTTGATATTTTTATGTGATCTTTTTTGAATCTTGGTATTTTTGATTAATTCTATGTATGATTCATTATTTTAAATCACATGTTTTAATCATAATAATTATATGTTAATTCTCAAATTATTTCTTGATTCATGCGTAAATATGTCGAACTCCATGCTTAAATTCATGATAATTTTAAGATGTTTTCTTAATCTAAAAGCATGTTTATAATTTATTTAATTGCCTAATTAAAGTCTTGAATTAAATTTATAATCTTGTTCATTTTTTCTTCAAAATTTCAAGTGGTCCAAGAATGTAAAAAGAATTAAAGATTCAATTTTTCTTGTTCAATTATAATTCTATTCTTGATTAATAAATTAATTAATAGTTTAAAGATAATTTAATAATATGATAATATAAATTTATGAGTTCTTGAAATTAATCTTGATCATGTTTTATTTTCTTGATGGCCAGATATATTAAGGGTATAAAGGCTTAATTTTTGATCCATGTTTAGTTATAATCTCATGATTAACGGTTTGATTATGAATTTATAATTTATATAACTGATTTAATAATTAAAATATGATAATTAAGAATGGAATTTAACTCAAGAATTTCGAATATTATTGTTATTATGATGGCCAAGTATTATATAATTAAAAAGAGTAAATTTTGATCTTGTTTTTACTATTGTTTTGGTAATTTAAGTTAATCCATAATTTTATTATTTATGTAATAGGTCTTAATGATTCATCCTTGATATTGTGACTGATATTTCAAGTGTCTAATTTTATTATTTAACTTGAGTTGTTCGAGTGGTGCACGGATGGAAAAAGGATATGTTTATCATGAATTATGATGATTGTTGATTATTATGTTATTATGATGATTTATTTGATTTATTAATTTAATTATTGATGTGGCTATTTTTCGAAAATGTCGTGTGATATGAATAATAGTATGATTGATTTAATTTAATTTTTGGCTTGCAATAATTTTAGTTTATGATTTAAGGAATTAATATAATTAAAGGAATAAAAGGGAAATAAGAAGATAAGTTGTAATGATAAGGAATTGACTTTGAATAAGATGATAAGATGATAAGAAGTATTGGTCTCACGATGGCCATGTCGATAAGATAAGATAAGATAAGAAGTGGAAGCCTGTTTGGTGATACACGGGTCACCAAATTAGGTTAAGTCGAAGCCACTCCCTACTGCGGTCTCTGGGCAGTTCTGGATCTTAAGATGTGTAGTCGTCTAAGTAGTAGTACACGGGCTACTATTTAGGAGTTATGGCCATTGCTTAGGCTTAGTTCTTGAAAAGGAGAGCTACGGGTAGAATACACGGGTTCTCCCGGCGCATTTTAGGAAAGTTGGGATGTACACGGGCATCCTTACGAGCTATAATGACCGGTCCATGAACATAAGAATATGGTTAAGATGGGATACAGGAAATAATATGATAAGATATGTAATTCACGGGTTGGTATATTATTTATATGTTATTATGTTACCTATGTACGTATTTATGTATTTATCTATAAATTATTATAAGTATGATATGTTAAGTCTTCCGCTGCGTATGTTTGACATGTATGTATTTTTATACGTATTTATATGTATTTTTATACGTATTTGTATGTATTTTTATACATATTTGTATGTATTTTTATACGTCTATGTATGTATTTTTATACGTATTTGTATGTATTTTTATACGTCTTTATATGTATTTTTATACGTATTTGTACGTATTTTTCTATGTTTATACATGTATTTTTGTATGTTTTCCTGGTTGATTCTATGATATTATATGGTTTACGGCTCCACATTTAAGTGGGACAACCTAGTTACTCGCCACTGACAGTGGACCCCACCCCATTTCAGGTAATGATGCAGAAGAATAACTGGGTTATCGCATGGGTCGGGCTATGTGTTTTTGCAAGTTTATTAGAGGAAACCCGGACTTTATGCTATTTTCTATTTTATATTATTTAGAGTTTACCCAGCTTGTTGGGTCTAGTTTTCTTATGTCATGGATTTGGTAGTTATTTTGGACTTTTGGACAGTATATCTTTCCATTAATTAATGATTAATAAAATAAATTCTTGAACTTAATAATGTTTTAACATGTTTTGTTTAGTAGTGATCTATATGTCGATTTCTTTCGTAAATCGACAGCTTATAAAAGTCGGGTCGTTACAGTTGGTACCAGAGCATAGGTTAAGACCCTAAAGTTACTTCTTCATAAGTAGCTTGGAAGACGAGTGCTTTATGAATCACGAGTGCAACTTAGCCTAAAATGGAAAACCTAAGAGAGTGAAGCCATGGGTAGAAGCCTGGGATAGGATATTTTGTACTTTTCCAAGCTTCTTTTATGATATTCTTGTGTGTATGATATTGCTAACCGAGTCAATATTTTGTAGCATGTCGACCCCAGAACGCAATTCGTGATTTAGGCGCCGAGCTTTAGAGGATGCTATCCTCACCTTAGCTCAGAAGGGCGTCCAACCATCGAGCGGTCAGTCTTCGTTTGATCGGGTTGCGCGACTTCGACCTCTGGTCTACGGTGGGGCAGCGGACCCAACCTCTCGAGAACTGGATTCGAGAAATGTGGAAGTTGTTCGATGCTCTTGGGTATTCCGAGAGTGAAAGAGTCCCGATAGCATCTTACTACTTGAGGGGCGAAGCTGATAACTGGTGGAGTGCCTTGCGGGCCAACCCCAAGACAGATCTAGTTTTGGACTAGAAAGACTTCACCAAAAAGATCCAGGATCGGTTCTATCCTGATGAGCTGAGGTGGCAGATGCAGGAAGAATTCCTCATGCTCACTCAAGGTAGCTTGTCCGTTCAAGCTTACACAGAAAAATTCACAGAGTTTTCTCTGTTCGCCACGGCGGTCATTCCTTCTGAGGCTGAGAGAGTCAAGAGGTACATAAAGAAGATGGACCCTCGCATTCGGGTTCATGTGATTAGTAGCGGAGCAACGACCTTCCATAGGGCGTATGAACTAGCTCTGGAGATTCATGCGTCAGTCGCCGAGGAGGAAACAACAAAGAAGAGGGTGCCTTTGGTTCCAGCGCCAATACCAGCAATGAAGCCTCGGTTCGAGTCTACTCAGAGGCCTCAGCAGAGTGCTCGACCAGCTCCCAGTCAAGGCCCGAGAATTTTTCAAGGCTGCGAGAAAGAGTATCACCCGGGCAAGAGATGTGACGGGTCACCGATCGTGTGTTTTGAATGCGGTCAGGAAGGTCACAAGACGGTGTTCTGTCCTAAGAAGCGTCCAGCTGCAACAAGTAGTCCGGCACCGCTAAAAAACATAATCTTCTACATAACTCAGGATGAGGCAGATGCTCAGCCAGATATGGTCACGGGTACCTTCCTTGTCCATAATCTAATGCTTATGTTTTGTTTGATACGGGTGCCACTGTGTCTTTTGTTGCAAGATCATTCATTGTGAAAGCTAACCTGACGGGAGAGTCTCCTGTCAAATCTGTGATAACTCTACCTTCGGGAGAGGATTTTGCCTGTAATACCCCGAAATTTTGGGATATTTTAAAATTTTTATTTATTAATTAAATGTATAATTAATTAACTATTTAATTGATTATTATTTAATTAATTATTATTTTGTGTAGCAATCTATTTATTTTGAGCCTAGCCTTAACCTTTTCATTTTATCTTGCCAAAACCCGAGCCCAATTATTTCCTTAGAGTCGGTGTTGCACGACCCCTTTATCCTTTTTCTTTTTCTCTTAGTTATTTTATTTAATTCTAAGTCCAAAAGGGCCCTTTAAATTTGGACTGTTTTGTTTTAATCTGTTCTTTGGCCGGTCCCCCTCTCCTTTGTGCCAAGTGTATGTTGTATCTAATTATTCAATTTGGTTAATTAAAATTTAAATTAATTAATTAAAAATTATGTTTTGAACTTATTCAAACCTAGCATAATTTGACCACCTAAATTCACTCAACATCTCCCTATTTTTCCCCCTCCTCCACGGCACCCCCCTTTAGTAATTAGGGTTTGTTTTTCTTTCTTTCTCTCTTCTATAAATAGGACTTATGTAATTTAATTGTCCCTAATTGCAAAATTCATAAACCCTAAAAGAAATTATTCTCTCTTACTCTCTCTTTTGGCCGTATATAATATCACCAAAAAGGGTGATTTTCTTTGGAAATTTTAACGTAATCAGGTAACTTTGCTAACCCGTTTAATTCCGGAACAACCTATTCACATAGTTAATTAGGATTAGAAGCATGAAAATTATAAAAATAATTAGTATCATGTTAGGGTGTTTTTCGAACTACATGAAATTTATGTACATGTTATTTTTTCTAGATTATTTTATGTAGTTTCTTGAAATCTTTAATTGTTGAATAATTACTTGTATGAATTTATTTATTAATCAAATCTTGTTATTTCTTGATTAATTTTTCGTGGAAGTTTGTTTACTGTTTGATTATGAATCATGATTTATTTCGTGGAAAAATTCGTCCTTTTATTGCTTATAATAATTTAATCTTTCAAACCGGTAAAACTGTCCAGATTTGGTTTACGAATTATTCAAGATACTTAATCAATTCGGATGGCTACGAAAATTTAGGTGGAAGTGAATAATAGTATTTTACATCTTGTGTTAAATTTTCGTAATTTTTGAAGTTCGTCTGCTATGGTAGAAAAATCTGAAACTGAATTCAGCCTAATCTGCTTTGTTAGTTATGAAATTGCTTAAAAATAGTAAAAGATGTTATTTTTGGACTAAAATTATGCACGTTAAACGTTGAACCTATATTTAACTTTCATTAAAATTTCCAGATTATTCGAGACCTTTTAATGTTGGTCCTTAATTTAATACTTTAAAAATCAGATTGTGTAAGATATGGTGTTTTAAGGATAATTTTAATGTTTATTATAAAGTTCGCTATGATTTATTGGTTATTGAATTTAATTAATTAAAGATGTAATTTTTGGTATTGTTGTTCATGATTTTCGAGTGGTGTAAAATTTGAAGAGTAGTATTTTTTATCATGTTTTAGGTAATTTATGTAATTAATTGTAATTTTTATGAATTTATTAAATTAATTGTATGACGATTGTATGAATTCATCTAATTATTGTGATTTTAATGGAAATGTCGAGTGCCCCTAATTTATTTGGTCAATTTTAGTTTAATTTTGACTTATAATATTTTTAGGAATAATTGTTATTATAATTATAAAAGTTACGATTAAAGGAATTATCAGGGATAAGTTGTAATATGAAGGGGTAGATAATATTATTGTTATTATTATTATATTACGAGTAATATGAGTAATATTATTATTATTGTTATTATTATTATTATTATTAAGTATCAGTAGGGATAAGTTACAATAAGAAGTTAATAAGATATTAATAGGGTAGGAAAGGAAACAAAGTAAAAGGATATTAATTTGTTTCGATCTCTGGCTAGAAAAGACTTGGTATTTAAGGTGGCCAATATACGTGCCGCACCTCTCTTTCCTGGGATTTCGAACATTTTAGTTCCGATTACGGCCACCTAGTACTTCCCGATTTAAGTAAGATAAGGGCGCCTGTGCGGTGGTGCAAAGGTCACCAATCAGGTTTAGTCGACGCCACTGCTCAATGGGACGAACACACGAGTTCCCCCGCGCAGTTCTTGGTTCTAGAATATGGAGTCGTCTAGGTAGTTCTTGCAAAGGAGGGCTGCTTAGGGGTTATGGCCATAGCTTAGGCTTAGTTCTTGCAAAGGAGGGCTACGGGTGGGACGCAAAGGTTCACCCCGACATATTTTAGGAAAGTTGCGGACGCAAAGGTTCACTACGAGCTGAAGAAGACAGTCCGCAAAGATGATAAGTTAAGATAAAGATGTTATGAAAGTTATGATATAAGTTATGATATGATATAAGTATGATATGATATAAGTTATGGTATGATATAAAGTTATAATATAAGATATGAAATGACAAGTATTAAGGATAGCCAAGTTGCATAATTAAATGATGAAGGATAATGAACATAACATGTATAGTATAAGTCTTCCGCTGTGTATATTTGTATGCGTGTATAATTTAAGTGTTTCGTATAAATGTTTGTATGAGTACGTGTATTTCTGTATAGGAATCCGCATGTATACGTATTACGTGATGTAATGTACGTATATTCTGTACGTATTCCTAACCGTATTTTGCAGGTATTATTGTACGTATAGTATACGTACCTTATACGTATTTTTGTACGTATCCCTAACCGTATTTTGCAGGTATTTGTATACGTATTTTATACGTATTTTTGTACGTATTTTTATACGTACCCCGTATGAATGATTGTATAAGACGATATATGTTTATGTGTGATTTTCTTGCGTGATTATATGAGATTATGTGTTTAGCGGTCCCTCAATTAAGCGGGACAGCCTAGTTACTCGCCACTGACGGTGGACCCCCCCCTCAGTTTCAGGAGGTGATGCAGCTGCTTAGAACGGGCTTTCGCTGGATCGGGCTTTGTGTGGAAGAGACCTGTAGTTTAGCCTTTAATTTTTCTAAGTTATTTAATAAGATTCCTTTTATGCAATTAGTTGATCCCAGCATGTTGGGACGAATTTAGAACTATTTATGTAATTTGAATTTGGAACCTTTTAGACTTTTGGATTATAGTTTAGTAATTTAATAAAAGTTGCTTAATTTTAATTAATTAATTTAATTTATAGTTTAATTGTTCAAGTAATGATCCGTTTGTCGATTTCCCTTCGTCAATCGACAAGTCCAAAAAGTCGGGTCATTACATTGCCTGTCATCGGGAATACAAAGATGTTCCCATCGTTATCTCGGGAGTGTAGTTTGAAGTTGATCTGAAGGAATTCCCTATGATAGAGTTCGATGTGATCTTAGGGATGGATTAACTAGCGAAGTATGAAGCAGTTTTTTGTTGTCGTAATCAGGCTATTACATTGCGAGGACCCAACGCGAAAAGTGTAACCCATGTCGGGAAGCCCATGAGCAAAGGTCTAAAGGTGGTGTCTGCAATGAAGATGCGCAGCATGCAGCGCAAGGGTAAAGCGGTATACCTGTGTAAAGTCAAAGACGTGACCAAAGAAGAACAGTTGGAGGCCATTCCAGTGGTTTGGGATTATGTAGACGTATTTCCAGAAGAGTTGCCGGGAATACCATCGGAACGTGAAGTGGAGTTCAACATAGATTTGGTGCCCGGAACCACGCCAATCTCGAAGGCTGCATATCGTATGGCCCCTGCAGAGCTGAAGGAGTGGAAGACCCAGTTGTAGGAATTGATCGATAAGGGTTTTATAAGGCCCAGCGTGTCTCCTTGTGGTGCTCCGGTATTGTTCATCAAGAAGAAAGACGACAGCATGCGATTGTGCATTGATTACCGGGAACTCAATAAGTTGACTATCAAGAACAAGTATCCATTGCCCAAGATCGGGGATTTGTTTGATCAGTTGAAGGGAGCCAGCGTGTTCTCCAAGATTGATCTCAGGTCAGGTTATCATCAAATTCCAGTGAAGCCGGAAGATATGCCTAAGACCGCTTTTCGCACCAGATACAGGCACTACGAATTTGAGGTAATGTCGTTCGGTTTAACTAATGCTCCTGCAGTTTTCATGGATCAGATGAACCAGACTTTCCATCATCTCTTGGTTGTGTGTGTGGTGGTGTTCATCGACGATATTCTCATATATTCGAAGAGTGAACAAGATCATACTCAACATCTGCGTATGGTGCTAGACGTCTTACGAGCTCAGAAGTGGTTCGCAAGGTTGTCTAAATGCGAGTTTTGGCTCAACGAAGTAGCCTTTCTAGGGCATGTGATCAATGCGGACGTTGTCAAAGTAGATCCAGCCAAGGTAAAGGCAATAGTGGAGTGGCACAGTCCTAAGAATGTGGCCGAAGTTCGGAGTTTTCTTGGCCTACTAAGTTACTATCGGAGATTTGTGAAAGATTTCTCTAAGGTAGCAGCACCTATGACCAAATTGTTGCACAAATATTGCAAATACTTGTGGACAGATCAGTGCGAAGAAGCGTTCCAGGCCCTGAAGCAGAGTCTTGTATCTGCGCCAGTTCTTGCTCTCCCAAATGAAGGTGTGGGATATGAAGTTTACAGTGATGCGTCCAAGAAGGGTCTAGGTTGTGTTCTGATGCAAGAAGGCAAGGTGATTGCATATGCTTCGAGGCAACTCAAAGTTCATGAGCAGAACTATCCTACTCACGACTTAGAGTTGGCAACTGTAGTGTTCGCTTTGAAAATTTGGCGACATTATCTCTATGGAGCTACTTGCAAGCTATACACCGATCATAAGAGCTTGAAGTATATCTTCACTCAGAAGGAGCTCAACATGAGGCAGCGACGATGGCTCGAGTTGATCAAGGATTACGACCTCTCAGTTGACTATTGTGAAGGGAAGGCCAATCGGGTAGCAGATGCCCTCAGTCGTAGAGATCACCATTCATTCAATAGAATGACGGTTTTTCCTAAGGAAATCTGTGCTGATCTTCACAGGATGGAGATTGAGATGGTAATTCTGGGTAGTACACAAGTCTATCTCAATGCTATGAGTGTTGAACCCAGCTTATATTAAGAGTTACGGGAAAGTCAAAAGGAGGACCCGCAGCTCTAGAAAATCCGTGAAGCCAAACTTCAAGGCAAAGCAGAAGACTTCACGATTGAATCAGATGGCGGTATCAAGTTCCGTAACAGGTAATGGAGTTAAAAGTTTTTAGTTAAACTGTTTTCACCTAATGGGTACTAAAATTTGCTCCACAACAGGTGGTGTGTACCCCAGGATTTGAAGTTGAAAAACAAGATCATGGAAGAGGCACACAATACTCCCTATTCGGTGCATCCAGGTGGTGGAAAACTTAACAAGGACCTGAAGGAATACTTTTGGTGGCCTAGGATGAAGCAGGAAGTCGTAGACTTCGTTGCGCGGTGTCTCACCTGTCAGAAGGTCAAGATTGAGCACCAAAGACCAGGTGGACTTTTGCAGCCATTGTCGATACCCACATGGAAATTTGATTCTATATCCATAGATTTCGTTGTGGGCTTACCCGCGACATCTACGAGTTTGGATACCTTTTGGGTAATTGTTGACCATTTGACTAAAGTCGCCCGATTCATTCCGATGAAGGTAACTTGGTCGATGGAGAAGATGGCGGAGGCTTACTCGACGGAGATCATACGGTTGCATGGTGTACCTAAGGATATCGTATCTGATCGAGATCCCCGATTCTTGTCATGGCTCTGGAAGTCATTGCAGGAAGCTTTTGGAACTAAGCTTAATCTGAGTACAGCATTTCACGCAGCCACAGATGGCCAGACGGAACGGACCATCCAGACGCTAGAAGATATTCTACGGGCTTGTGCGTTAGCTTTCCAGCAGACTTGGGTTAAATCATTGAGCTTGGTGGAATTCTCGTACAACAGCAGCTATCATGCTGGTATCAAGATGGCTCCTTATGAGGCTTTGTATGGGCGCAAGTGTCGCAGCCCTACTTGTTGGAGCGACATCAGCGATGCTTTGGTGATTGGTCCTGACCATATCAAGGACACGATGGAGCAGATCAAGATCATCAGGGCAAGTTTAAAGGCAGCCTAGAGTCGACAGAGGTCGTATGCGGATCATGGTCGGAAGCCGTTGGAATTTCAGGTGGGAGACAAGGTTCTGTTGAAAGTATCCCCGATGAAGGGTGTGGTTCGCTTTGGCCAGAAGGGTAAGCTCAGACCCAAGTATGTCGGGCCATATGAGATTTTGGAACGGGTCGGAGTAGTTGCTTATCGATTGGCGTTGCGTCCGAATCTATCGAAGGTTCACGATGTGTTTCACGTATCCCAGCTACGGAAGTACGTGAATGACCATTCCCATGTTATCCCGGTGGAATCGTCAGAGATCGAGCCAAATTTGACCTTTGAAGAGAAGCCAATAAGGATTTTGGACCGCCAGGATCGCATTTTGCGACGTAAAGTGGTACCATTAGTCAAAGTGCTCTGGCGTAGCGAGAAGTTTGAAGAGGCTACGTGGGAGACGGAAGCTTCGATGAGGGATAAGTATCCCGAGCTCGTTGAAGCAGGTATGCAGTTGTTTTTGTTTATTTTGTTATGTCCTATGTTTTGGTTCAGTGCGTGTTGTTTTGAGCTTCTTTAAGTAAATTTCGCGGTCGAAATTTATTTAAGGAGGGGTGACTGTAATAACCCGAAATTTTGGGCCACAAAATTTTGTGGTTAATTGTTATTATTTTAACATTCTAAGTCCGAAAGGCCTAATTATTTGGACTGTTTCTTATTTCTTTTCCTTGTCTTAAAATTGGGCCCAATGACCCAATGTTTCCTTCTCTTGGCCGGCCCTCTTTGTATATGGCCAAGGATTATTTTCTTCTAATTATTATTGTTATTATTTAGATAATTTAATTTCTGAATATCTGATTTTTATTTTGATAATCCTAAACAATCTAAAAACCCTATTTTTCTCAACAAACTAGTAAACCTCCTAAAATTACTCAACTTTCTCCTATTCTCCCTCATTTTACACGGCCCCCTTTGTTTTATTTTCCTATGATTAAAACTTTTGTTCTTTATAATTATATATAGGGAAACAAAACTCATATTTTATTTTCCTAACTTCTAACTTCCAAAATATTCACAAAAACTCACAAAAGAGTCGCTTGTGTGCCGTGTGGATTTTCGAACCAAGCAAGGAAATCTTTCTTTGTTTTTCTCCCTAATTCAAGGTAACAAGACTATCTCCCTTGAATTTGGATTAATTTATCATATAGTTGATTAGGATTAAGCTAGGAAAAATTGATTGAAATAGTATCATGCTAAGCTATATGGTTCGAACTTGATAGGGTAAATGTTCATGTTGTTTCTTGATATTTTTATGTGATCTTTTTTGAATCTTGGTATTTTTGATTAATTCTATGTATGATTCTTTATTTTAAATCACATGTTTTAATCATAATAATTACATGTTAATTCTCGAAATTATTTCTTGATTCATGCGTAAATATGTCGAACTCCACGCTTAACTTCATGATGATTTTCAGATGTTTTCTTAATCTAAAAGCATGTATATAATTTATTTAATTGCCTAATTAAAGTCTTGAATTAAATTTATAATCTTGTTCATATTTTCTTTAAAATTTCAAGTGGTCCAAGAATGTAAAAAGAATTAAAGATTCAATTTTTCTTGTTCAATTATAATTCTATTCTTGATTAATTAATTAATTAATAATTTAAAGATTATTTAATAATATGATAATATAAATTTATGAGTTCTTGAAATTAATCTTGATCATGTTTTATTTTCTTGATGGCCGAATATATTAAGGGTATAAAGGCTTAATTTTTGATCCATGTTTAGTTATAATCTCATGATTAACGTTTTGATTATGAATTTATAATTTATATAACTGATTTAATAATTAAAATATGATAATTAAGAATGGAATTTAACTCAAGAATTTCGAATATTATTGTTATTATGATGGCCGAGTATTATATAATTAAAAAGAGTAAATTTTGATCTTGTTTTGACTATTGTTTTGGTAATTTAAGTTAATTCATAATTTTATTATTTATGTAATAGGTTTGTAATGATTCATCCTTGATATTGTGACTGATATTTCAAGTGTCTAATTTTATTATTTAACTTGAGCTGTTCGAATGGTGCAGGGATGGAAAAAGGATATGTTTATCATGAATTATATATGATGATTGTTGATTATTATGTTATTATGATGATTTATTTGATTTATTAATTTAATTATTTATGTGGCTATTTTTCGAAAATGTCGTGTGATATGAATAATAGTATGATTGATTAAATTTAATTTTTGGCTTGCAATAATTTTAGTTTATGATTTAAGGAATTAATATAATTAAAGGAATAAAAGGGAAATAAGAAGATAAGTTGAATGATAAGGAATTGACTTTGAATAAGATGATAAGAAGTATTGGTTTCACGATGGCCATGTCGATAAGATAAGATAAGATAAGAAGTGGACGCCTGTTTGGTGATACACGGGTCACCAAATTAGGTTAAGTCGAAGCCACTCCCTACTGCAGTCTCTGGGCAGTTCTGGATCTTAAGATGTCTAGTCGTCTAAGTAGTAGTACACGGGCTACTATTTAGCAGTTATGGCCATTGCTTAGGCTTAGTTCTTGAAAAGGAGAGCTACGGGTAGAATACACGGGTTCTCCCGGCGCATTTTAGGAAAGTTGGGATGTACACGGGCATCCTTACGAGCTATAATGACCGGTCCATGAACATAAGAAGATGGTTAAGATGGGATACGGGAAATAATATGATAAGATATGTAATTCACGGGTTGGTATATTATTTATATGTTATTATGTTACCTATGTACGTATTTATGTATTTATCTATAAATTATTATAAGTATGATATGTTAAGTCTTCCGCTGCGTATGTTTGACATGTATGTATTTTTATACGTATTTGTATGTATTTTTATACATATTTGTATGTATTTTTATACGTATTTGTATGTATTTTTATACGTATTTGTATTTATTTTTATACGTCTATGTATCTATTTTTATACGTCTATGTATGCATTTTTATACGTATTTGTATGTATTTTTATAAGTCTTTTTATGTATTTTTATACGTATTTTTCTACGTTTATACATGTATTGTTGTACGTTTGCCTGGTTGATTCTATGATATCATATGGTTTACGGTTCCACATTTAAGTGGGACAGCCTAGTTACTCGCCACTGACGGTTGACCCCCCCCATTTTAGGTGATGACGCAGAAGAATAACTGGGCTATCGCATGGGTCGGGCTATGTGTTTTTGCAAGTTTATTAGAGGAAACCCGGACTTTATGCTATTTTCTATTTTATTATTATTTAGAGTTTACCCAACTTGTTGGGTCTAGATTTCTTATGTAATGGATTTGGTAGTTATTTTGGACTTTTGGACACTATATCTCTCCATTAGTTAATGATTAATAAAATAAATTCTTGAACTTAATAATGTTTTAATATGTTTTGTTTGGTAAGGATCCATTTGTCGATTTTTTTCGTAAATTGACAGCTTATAAAAGTCGAGTTGTTACAGTAACGACCCGTTTTTCGACCAACGACGTTAACAGGGATAATATCGTAAACAGGCTGTCACCAATCGATTAAATGACAAAAAATTAACTAAAACTCATGAATAATTAGAAAGCCTTAATATTATTGATTAATCCCAAAAGTAATTGAGTTCAACTACTACTGGAACAATAATTCACAAACTTACTAGAAAGTTTCACAATTCTGAAGTAAAGACTAAACAAGAAATTAAAGCTATCCTAGGTAGGAACAGGTGCCTAGGTCACTTCGCTCAGCACATATCCCTTCACTACTCCACATCTTGCTCACCTGTAAAAGTAAGGGGGTTCCACCGTCATTGGTGAGTAACTAGACTGTTCTACTTAGCAGTAGAACAATCCAATATAAAATAACAGATTAAATATAGGGAAACAAAACGAAACATTGAATGTTCATAACAGCCAAGAATTCTATAGCAACATTAAACAACAGATAATGGCAGCGGAAACTTAACATTCATCAACTAATCATATCATAATAATAAAGTCAATCAAATATGGGATAAAATCATAACAACTTCACAGCTTGATACAACTCGACTTTAAGTCAATTCAACAACAGGACCCAACTCGGCCTTAAGCCGAAACATCAAGACTTGACCCAACTCGGTCTTAAACCGAAACAACATGACCCAACTCGACTTTAAGTCAATTCAACAACAGGACCCAACTCGGCCTTAAGCCAAAACATCAAGACTTGACCCAACTCGGTCTTAAACCGAAACAACATGACCCAACTCGGTCTTAAACCGAAACAACATGACCCAACTCGGTCTTTAACTGAAACGACATGACCCAACTCGGTCTTAAACCGAAACAACATGACCCTACTCGGTCTTAAACCAAAACGACATGACTCAACTAGGTCTTAAACTGAAATAACTGACTCATCCCCAACTCGGTCTTCAACCAAAACAACATACTCTTCCCCAACTCTGTCTTCAATCGAAACAACTTTACAAGACCAACTCAAGAAATGAAAACACGAATCAAACTCAAGCAACAAACGCATTACTCGTGCATACAAACTTCATCATACACGCAATATAGTATCAATGAAAAACAACAAGTTCATCAATCAAAACGGGCACAACACAAAGAGAACATGCAAAGCAAGTTCAACTAGGTTTGATCATAAGAGCAAGATAGGGTTCGAACTTGACTCATGAAGCACAACCACTCGATCTTCATGGTCAGGTTTGAATGCCAAACAACGAAAGAGAAACCAGACAGACTTCAAGAAAACGAGCAAAATTCAATGCAATATTCAATGTGAATTTGTAAAATAAAATAAAGGTTCAAACTTTCAAAGAAAATGATCAAGAAACTCAAAGAAACAATGAAATAAACATCTACACTATTCGGCTATCAAGAGTAATTCAATAACAAGATTAATTCATTCAAACTTCGAAGAACAATCACGAAACTTCATGAATTTAACCAGTAAAAAGAAATAGATTCAAGAATAATTTAAAGGTCCAATCTTGGTTATCAAGGACCAAGTTGGCGAGTAGAAACAACATTAAAGATTCAATTTTTATGTTTTGAAAACTATCATAGATTCAAGAAAACTAAGGAACATTCTTTAAACATTGAATTAACTAGTAAGATCAAGAGAAATTCATACTTTGCTCCTCATACATTCACGCAACATACTAGCAAGATAACAAATTCAAGACTTCAACTAGTTACAATTATAATCATATAAAATCATCATGATAGGTTCGAAAATCAAATAAACATGAAAGTAATAACAAGATTTATCTAGATTAAACCTAAAAAGAAACAAAAATTCATGATTTATTACTCTACACTTACACTCATGGCACAAGCAATTAACCAATCAAGAATTCATGAATTTTGCAAGATAATCATACAAGATTTTCAGGAAGGGATCATAGAACAAATTATCATGGAAAGATGATTCAAGATACATTAAAACAATTGCAAAGATTGAAAGAACACAAACTACACTACACGACCCTATGCACATGAACATGATTAACAATAACAAACTATCTAATATAGCCATCCTATATTGGTTAATCCTAAAACTAAGAAGAAAAGCTAGTTACCTATTGAACAAAACACACAAAAATCACGCCCAACACTACACCTCAGTCGAAACACATGCACGGCCAAGGCAACGATCCACACATTCACTTGCACGAACTTGTTTCAATCTTCAAGAAGGTTGAAGATTGATTAATCTTTGAAGCTTGGATCAAATTGAAGAAGAAAAGAGAAATTTTTGGATGTAAGGCTAGGGGTGCCGTGAGGTGATCAAACGAATGATGGAGTTTATAACTTGTGTTTGATTTATGAGTATCCAAAATAGAATGAGTAGCCTTTGGGGGGTTTTTATAAGGCAAAGTCTTTCATTAATTATGATGGGCTCAAAAGAAACTAATATTGTGGGGAAAAAGGTTAGGGTGGCCGGTTATGGGAGGGTGCAAGCAAGTCATTGGGCTTGTTACTTGATCACAATGAAATAGAATCCAAGTCTGTTGGCCCAAAATGAAAGAGTTTGGGCTCAATAGGCTTAAATGGCATAAACAAGAAGAAATTTTATGACCCAAAAATTAGGGTCATTACAGTCTCCCCTCCTTAAGAATATTTCGATCCCGAAATTTCATAAGGAAGCACACTAAAAAACATATACCAATCAAACGATTAAAACAAACCATACCAAACATACCTGCTTCGAACAACTCGGGATACTTTTCCCGCATGGACGCTTTAGTCTCCCACGTTGCTTCTTTGTACTTCTGACTTCTCCATAGAACCTTGACTAAAGGTACTACTTTCTGTCGCAACTGACGTTCCTCGCATCCCAAAATTCG
The DNA here is from genome assembly GCA_951394345.1 of Salicornia ramosissima. Taxonomy (NCBI): domain Eukaryota; kingdom Viridiplantae; phylum Streptophyta; class Magnoliopsida; order Caryophyllales; family Amaranthaceae; genus Salicornia; species Salicornia ramosissima. The sequence goes on from OX596236.1 coordinate 26,087,333, forward strand.
CACCGATCTTTCCTCGAAAGTAAGGTTAGGTTCGATCGCAGCAGACCTCACAGGAATTACATGTGAAGGATCACTTATGTATTTCCGTAGTTGTGAAACATGGAAGACATCATGAACCTTCGACAAATATGGAGGTAGAGCAAGGCGATACGCAGCTTCTCCCACTCTCTCTAGGATCTCATATGGCCAGACATACTTGGGTCTCAACTTACCCTTTTGACCAAATCGAGTTACACCTTTCATGGGGGATACCTTTAGAAAAACTTTGTCGCCTTCTACAAAAGTTACTATTTTCCTCCTACGATCGGAATAAGACTTCTGTCGACACTGCGCTTGTAACGACCCGAATTTTTGGGCCGTAAAATTTCGTGAAAAATTAAGCCTTTAAACCCAAACTATCTAAATTCGGCCAAAAGACTTAATTTTGTATTAGGAAACCGAGCCCAAGACCTTGCTTTAACTCCTCCTAGCCGGCCACTTATTTCTTTTCCCCTAACTTCCCTTCCTAAAACCTCTCATAAAATCTAGTAAACCCTTACTCTATTTATATCCTAATAACTCACTCTTTGAAAGCCTATTTCATTTACTTCAAACAAAGCTAAAGCAAACTCTCTTCCCCTCTATTTGGCCCTCACGGCATTCACACCAACACCACCCCAAAATCCACCCTTCACCTCATCATTCAATCAACACCATCAAAGAACTTCAACAACCTTGGACCGTGCTCGTGTTGCCTTGGCCATGTGGTTCATTGGGCAAAGCCGTGGGTTCTTTGGCGTGGTTTCTACGTGATTGTGTGTATTGATCAATCTAAGGTAACTAGATCTCTTCTACTTAGGAATTGGATTAGATTGCATAGGATAATAGGATTAGAATGTTTTATGTTATTGTTCATTTTATGCGTGGAATAGCCGAGTGCCATAGGGTGTTTTATTTGGATTCTTGCTTATTAATTCATGGTTCTTGATTAATCTTTTCATGTTATTATGTTCTATGATCTTGCTTTTGAGTTCTTGAATGATTACCTTTGTTAATTTTTGATTTCTTGTTCTGTTCTTGAATAGTTTGTGCGTGTGAGTGCAGTGTTTCTAAAGAACGGATTTTTATTTTGATTTATGCATATTAATCTTGAATCTTGATTAATCTTGTAACAATTTGTTATTATTGAATCATGTTTGATGAGTGCACGTACAACATGAAGCATGTTGATAAGTTCTTAATTTGTAATTGAAACCTTGATTCATGCGTGTAGATTAGTTGTTCAAAGGAATGATTTTTCTCTCTTGGTTGTTATTTCATGCGTGAGTTTAGAATCAATAGCAAGCATGATTTTTTATTTATTCTTTTCTTAAATTTCATGAATCTTTATTAATCTTTCAAGTTATGAAGTATTTGATGAATCTTGATGATTGTTCTCATGAATTTCAAACCATGGTGTTAAGTTTTTGAATATTTTGTCTCTTGATATCTTGTGTGAAGTTTAATGATTGAAAGGCTCGGTTTTTATCTTATTTTGTTAGCAATTCTTATTGAATGTTAAGCATGAATCTTTTATAGTTTTGAAGTGTATCTTGACGATCTCGTTGATATTTATGGCTTGATGAATTAAATGATTGATTATTTGTATGAAAGTATTTGAATTCGTGTATGATATTGATGTGGCGTGATGATGCATGATGAGTTCATGATTTGATATTGATGGCGATCTTTGAGTCTTTGTCGAGTGTTGTTCACTCTATCGGTTGAAGACCGAGCGAGTTGAGTCTATCGGTTTATCGGTGATAAACTGAGCAGGTCTATCGGTTCATCGGTGATGAACTGAGCGGGGCAAGTTTTGTGTGATTGTTTGAGAGTTGGAGTCGTGTCGTGTCTATCGGTTGAAGACCGAGCGGGTCGTGACTATCGGTTGAAGACCAAGCGGGTCATGTCTATCGCTTGAAGACCGAGCAAGTTGTGTCTATCGGTTTATCGTTGATAAACTGAGCGGGTCTATCGGTTTATCGGTGATGAACTGAGCGGGGTAAGTCTGTTATTTAATGGTCATGTTATCGATTGTAGACCGAGCGGAGTCTTGTTATTGTGTATGTAATGTGTTTGAGTAATGTGCGTGTTGTTCCTTGAAGTGTATACGTTGGCCTGATTTGATTGGTAATGTTGATTATGATTATGTTGTTTCCGCTGCGTAACTTTGATGATGTTATTGTATGTTTGCTATGAACGTTGTTGTTATGTATTGTTCCTGTATTTCTAACCTGTTATTTTATGTAATGTGGTCCTACTTCTAAGTAGGACAGTCTAATTACTCGCCACTGACGGTGGACTCCCAATTCTACTTTATAGGTGAGCAGGATAGAGTCTAGAGTCAGGATGAGTTTGGCGAGAGATCTAGGCCCCTGTTTTACTTTCCTGTTTTAGGAGTTTAGATTTATTTTGTGTTTTAGAACTTTGTTTTTGGTTTAGATTATCTTTTATTTTTGGTTTATGACGGTCGAAGGGTACTCCTCATGATCGAGGATAATTCCCTCGAAGCGGCCCTCACCATCTAGGCAGCAACAACACTAACGAGGTGCATTTAAGAGCCTCATGGCTCCAAGTAATTCTTGGTCGAGGTATGAGCCACGATCGAGGTGTATGTCATGGTCGAGGTAGCATATGGGTCGAGGTAGCATGTTGGTCGAGGTTATGATGATTGTGGTCAAGGTAGACTTCATGATCGAAGTTGGCAACACCCTTGAGGTAAGCATAGGTGCGTCTATTGATCCCACAAGACCAAGGCAAGGCCAAATAGTCAATGACAACATATCCTCGAGGAAGAAAATCTCCTTGGTCGACGAAGTCTCCTCGGTCGAGAAGTCCTCTTGATCGAGGAAATCCCCTCAGTCGAGGTGCTGGTTTTAGGGTTTAAGGTTTAGGGTTTAGGGTTTAGGGCTAGAGCTCATCAAGGATTATGACTTGTCACTGGATTATTGTAAGGGGAAGGCTAACCGTGTGGCAGATGCTTTAAGCCGCAAGGAGAGGCACCCCCTCAATCGAGTAATGGTGTTGCCGAAGGAAGTTCATGCAGATCTTCATAAACTGGAAGTGGAAATCGTTACACCGGGACATACTCGGGTGTATCTTAATGCTATGAGTGTGGAACCTGATCTTTATCAAGAAATTCGGGACAAGCAGAAGCAGGATCCTCAACTTGAGAAAATCCGGGAAGCCAAGCTGCAAGGCCAAGCGGAAGACTTTACTATAGAGACTGATGGGAGTCTGAAACTCCGAGATAGGTATATTATATACTAATCGGAATACTCTTATTAATCTCTAATTATGCTAAATCTAACCATAAATCAACAGGTGGTGTGTGCCGAACGACAAGGTTCTACCGAACAAGATCATGCGGGAAGCACATAATACTCCTTATTCAGTGCACCCCGGGGGTGGCAAGTTGTATAAGGATTTGAAAGAACACTTTTGGTGGCCCGAAATGAAGCGGGAAATTGCGGAATTTGTAGCTCGATGCCTTGTCTGTCAAAAGGTTAAGATTGAGCACCAGAGACTCAGAAGGTTACTTCAACCGTTGCCAATTCCGAAATGGAAGTTTGATTCCATCTCGATGGATTTTGTGGTCAGTTTGCCGCCTACCACCAGTGGGTTGAATGCTGTATGGGTGATAGTGGATCGTCTGACAAAGGTAGCAAGGTTTATTCCTATGAAGACCACCTGGACCATGGAGAAGATGGCAGAAGCGTATACTCAGGAAATAATTCGACTCCATGGCGTGCCAAAAGACATTGTTTCAGATCGAGACCCTCGGTTCTTATCACGATTCTGGAAACCCTTGCAAGAAGCCTTTGGCACTAAGTTGAATTTAAGCACATCGTTCAATGCAGCAACAGATGGCCAGACAGAGTGTACCATCTAGACCCTTGAAGATATGCTTAGAGCCTGCGCAATAGAATTTCAGCAGTCCTGGATTAATTCCTAAGCTTGGTGGAGTTCTCCTACAACAACAGCTACCATTCCAGCATTCAGATGGCACCATATGAAGCTTTATACGGGCGTAAGTGTCGCAGTCCTACTTGTTGGAGCGACATCAGTGATGCACTGGTCATAGGACCGGGCCATATCAAAGACACGGTGGAGCAAATCAAGGTGATTCGAGCAAAGCTGCAAGCGGCGTAGAGCAGGCAGAAATCTTATGCAGATCGGCGAAGGAAGGTGTTGGAGTTTCAGGAGGGTAAAAAAGTATTGCTGAAAGTATCACCAATGAAGGGTATAACTCGTTTTAGACAAAAAGGGAAGCTCCGGCCTAAGTATGTAGGTCCATACCCTAAAATTTTGGGCTATTTTAAATTTTATTTAATTAAGCAATTAACAATCCAATTTGGAAGTGAGCCTAATTATTGAACTTGGCCCAAATCCTCCACATAGTTTTACTAGGTAAAACCCCTCATAGGACCAGCCCTCTCTTTGTAATTTCTTGATTTAATTAATTTAATTTAATTACTAATAATACTAGGGTAGATATCTATAGTTGACTTTTACCCCAAAAATCCAACCTTTAATCCTAACTCACTACTAAATTTTAGGAAGAACAACTACACCTTATTACTCTTATAAGCTCACGGCCCCCATTGGTTTTAAAAAGAAAGAATTCAACAATTGATAGATTATCTTTCCCTCATCAAAACATTTCATAAAAATATCTAAAAACCCTTTTTGCTTGGATCCTGCACTAAAATATTGGAACAAGAAACCAAGAAAAACCAAGAAGAACCGTGTGGTACTCAGCTTTAGGGGTTCGAATAACTCATCACTAGGTAATTAGTTTGTTTTATTTAATCTGTAGGATTAATTAGTTATATAATTATTAGAATGAATTTAGAACTTTGTAGAAATACATAGAATCATGTTTATTGAACTTTGAATTACATGATATTATATTATTATGAATGTCGACTGTGATAGGATTATTTCATGATGTTTTTGATTAATTTATCTCATGATTTTATCCTAATCTATGCTTGTTCCATGATTCTTGCCAATTAGATTTGTTGAATAATTGTTTGAGCAAATATATAAATATTGGACAAGTGTTACGTTAACCAACCCCCTATTGTAACGACCCAGATTTATCGGTATTTCTGTCATCAATTTATTTGTTATTTATGTGATTTTATGTATGGTCCAAAATTTATTTTGGACTATTTATTTTATGTGAATAATTTCGATTGAATTCGAAATTATTTTATTCTTGATTGATTATTATTTATTTTATTATTATTTAATTAATTAGAATTTTTATTATTTAATTTTTTAATTAATTATTTAATATTTTTGGGCCAAAATCGATTTAAGCATGATTAATCATGCAAATTTGTAATTAGCCCAATTGATCACGAAAGCCCAACTTGGCCCATTTGCAAAGCCAAAACCGGGCCCCCCTTGTTATGTGGCAAGTTTTGCCACTTGCCATGCATTCACACCTTAAATAACTTCTATAAATAGAAGTAGTAGTAAGGCTTGAGGATTCATTTGCTCATTTGCCATCCTTTGCCATCAAAAGCTTAAACACAAACTCCCTCCATTTGCCTCACCCTCACACGCCATTTTTGGCATTCATCAACCCATTTGTTGTTCATCTTCAATTCCAAACCCAAACTTAAAGATTCAACATTCATTGATCTTTAAGTGACTTTAAACACTATAATCTAAGTAGTTTTCAATCAAGATTTCTTGTTCGGGGTTGTTTTGAGGTCTTGTTCGAGTGGGTTCGTGTGTGGTTCGTGTGGTGGATCGTGTTGAAGACGGTGGTCCGTGGTGGTGGTTCGATCCGGGGTCGTGCCGTGTTAGTGAGTCCGTGCAGCCAGGGCCGTGTTCGTGGTTTCGTGTGGTTCGTGGTGGTGCACCGTGTTGGACTCGTGTGCAAGTCGTGTGTGCCGTGTGTTGAGCCGTGTGGTTCCATTTCCGGGCAGCAAGTTTTTGTGTGTAATTTGTTTAATCATCATTAAGGTAACATACTATCTCAACCTAGTTTGTATACCTTGATTCATAGTATAGATTAAGTGATTAGATTAGACCGTTTTGATGATTTTAACTCCATTTTATGCGTGAATTATAGGCTGGTTTGGGTGATGTTTTTGTGATGATTTTTCATTGATTACATGTATTTCATGATTGATTATGTTAGTTTCATATTTTATGTTGATTATGTTCAAGTTTGATGAAGTTTTGATGTTGGGAAGTTGATGAAATTGTTGTTGATTAATTGCCTAGTTCATGCGTGAATTTGATGATGTTTATAAGGTTGATTTCTTGGATGAGTTCTTGAATCTTGATTGAGTTCTTGATTGAGTTCTTGAATCTTGATTGAGTTCTTGAATGAGCTCTTGAATCTTGGTTGTGTTCTTTATGAGTTCTTTATGAGTCTTGATAATTCTTTATGAGTTCTTGGTCGAGTCTTTAAAGTTAAAGAAAGTTAAAGATAATTAAAGAAAAGATAAAGAAAGTTAAAGATTGATGTTTGAGGTTCCAAGATTGGTTAATTTACATGTTATTCTTGACTCAAGGCGTAAGATGCAACTTAAGAACTAACTAAGAATGTAAATTAAAGTTAAGTTTAGCTTGATTTTGCTACTAGACGCCTAAGACTTAGAATAAGATTCTAAGAATTGGGTTAAGACGTTGCCCCTATTCCATCTGCGGTATTGGGATAGTTGGTGGTCTTACTATGTTGTCTTAGGATATGGATTTCCCGTAAGATGGGTTTCATGGGGTTGGGAGTAAGATTCTCAATCCTGGCATAGTAGAAAGTTCGATCGCATAAGATGCGTTCGTACGTGCATAGTCCGGTCTAGTATGTGAATGATTGCGCCAAAGTTTAAAGTATATTAATTGTTGGTTAAAGTTAGTCGAGTCAGTATGATGACTTGTTATGATTCGTATGTTATATGTTTGATTTGATTGCTTGTTTTATGCTATGTTCTTGTGTATCTCCGTTAGGGTGGGACAGTTATGTTACTCGCCACTGACGGTGGACTGTTTTTTACTTTTCAGGTAATTCTGATGATGAGGTTCTTGCTTAGCTTTGGGTTGGGCGAGCGCCGATGTTATTTAGCTTTTGTGTTGTTGTTTTACGATTTCTAGTATTAGACTATAGTAGTGGTACTTGTGTAATTTTCTAACTCTGACATACATTTGGAGTTTATATTGTTAGTAGTAGTAACATTGACATTTGGGTTTAGATATGTACAAACTTGTGGGTATTGTACTTTCGGATTTAGTATATATTCTATTTTGAGGTTTTGTTTTAATTTTTAAGTATTTTAGTTTGTTAGAACTGACAATTCGACTCGTCGGTTTCTTCCGCGCCGGTTTAAGCGAGTCGGGTCGTCACACCTATTGTTCGAATATTTTGCATGTTTAAAGTCGGTCTTTTAATCATATTGTAGTTCTATTAATGTTATTTGATGAATTTCTTGAATTAAATCTTTATCTAGATAAGATCTTGAAAAATTAAAATATGAATCTTGATAGGATGTTGAATATGCCGTGTGATAAATCTTGGAATAACAACATATGGTTCGAAATTCTTGAATAAGATCTAAGCATAAGTTTTTATTATGTTAATCTAGTATTATTAATCCAATCATGATATTTCTAGAACTATAAAAGAAAGAATTAATCTTGCCTATTTTTATAAAAGAGCCGTGTAATATTCTAGGAGTAAAAATATGGATTTTTATTTGTTTTTATGATAAAAGATTAGATTACGAACTTGTTCTTGGAACTGCTTCTATTTAAATAAACAAAGCTTGTATTTTGATTAGATTAAATATGATTTCTTGATTATTTTGGTTCGAAAAGTCGAGTGAAAAAGGAGGTTTAAAAACTAGAATTTTATGGTTCAATTAATTAAAAGATTAGAATTTAGTTGCATTCTGGAAACTGTTTTAGTTAATTTAAATTGGTATTATGTGTTGATGAATGATGAATGATTTAATTATGTGAATTGAGAAGATGAATTATACTATGATTATTATTATGGAGAACCGTGTGCTTTGGTAAGTAACGATTCAGTTCGAATTCTATTCCTTACTTATGATTGAGTTTACCATTGGATTATGATTATTGCATGCTTTATTTTATGTATGGACTTGTTGAATTAAATTATATTGTTGCATGGGTAATTTTTGAATGATTATGTGACAACGTCGTGTGGATCAAGTTTTAGTCTAGAGTTTTGAGTCAAGTTAAGATGAACTAGAATTGATTAGAAGTCAAGTCGTGTCAATGAAAGTTAAACTGTGAACTGGAAATGTGAACCTGAAAAGATAATAAACTATGAAGTGACCGCCTATCTAGTGGCTAAAGTGCCATGAACATAGGTATAGTCGAAGCCACTGTCCCTTCTGCGGTTTTGGGACAGTTCTGGATCCTAGTGCTCGGGAAAATGACCCTCCATGGTTGACCGGCATGAGACAAGGAAAGCTGGGGAAGAGTTAAGGTTTCCCCTACAAACATATGACTGTGTCACGGATTAGCATTTGAAATGAACTAGAAATTGGGAGTCAATAAAGAAGTCTAGAAGTCTAGGAATGAGTTAAGTTGTCTTGTGAGTCTAGATTTGATTTCCTAATATGATGTATTCCGCTGCGTACTTGAATTACAATGTTACATTGACTTGCTATGTTTGAATGTTTGGTGAATCTATTCTTGCTATTATGTTTCTAATTGAGTTCTACTGATTAAGTAGAACAATCTAATTACTCACCACTGACTGTGGACCCCCCGAAAATCCCATTTACAGGTACGGAAGAAGACTGATTGGGGTATGAGCAAGGTTGGGTTTGTGAGCAAGCGAGGAACTTAGTTATTTTGTACCCTTCCTAGCCTTTGTAATAGTATATTAGTGGATATTTAGTAGTTTTGATGTTAATAATGGACTGTGGAGTCCTAGCTGTAATGGACATTTTTATTGGACTTTTCGTATTATTTTATATTTAATTTAATAAACTGAGTAGATTAGAGCTTCCGCTTAAATAAGTAAAACATTGAATCATAAACTTTTAGTTAATCATCGATTCGTATTGTTGTTTTCTCCGAAAACAACAATGATAAAATACGGGTCGTTACAATAATTATGGCAGAGCAAAATTATCTGAAAATCCAAAAAGCCAAACCGTATCCGATCTGAAATTATGGATATCCGATCATCAGATCCGAAATTTTTTATATTCGATCATCAGATCCAAAATTTTGGATATCCGACCATCAGATCCGATATTTCGGATATCAGCTAATGATACGAATATTAAGGTTAAAATATCCGGATATCGGATATCCTGTACCAAAATAGTCGGATCGGATACCCGAAATGGTATCCAAAACAAGAGTTTACAAAACACAAAAATAGCTGGATCAAACCAAGCTCAATGTTCTAATCTTAAATTATACTAAAAGAAAAACCAGGCCACTATTTTAAATCCGCCTAAAACAGGACAGGTGGCACTTCCACACAAAAAAATTTCTCGTCCAAACCTTTCCCTCTAAGCTTCAGTGTTTCCACACGTCCCATTATTAAATCATTGGCATAAGTGTGTTGAGTTGGGACTTGTTATGTATTAAAAAAAGCTGGGAAGTAAATGTAGGATTCCAAGGTGCGGTTGAAGTTACAACTGACTCTTACTATTCCCCAAAAAAAGGTAATGTGTAGTCTATCTAGCAAAAAAAATGTCTCTTTCTTATCTATAAACTTATAAAAACAGTGATTTCAGTTACTGTTCATTGATGAACAGTAACGATCTCACGGTGCTTGCTTTGTCCACCTTAGCTTATTACAGTTTGCTGACATGTTGCATCCTGTGGTTATCGTGGTCCACTTCACTCCCCCCCCCCCTCAATTTTACTTCGACTTAAATACTCAGCTTTGCCACGCTGTTATCTTGCATGCTCCTTCCTCCTTCTGCATCTTCCCCTGTTCTCTTGCATGCTCCTTCCTCCTTCTGCATCTTCCCCTGTTCTCTTCTAACCATTGAGGAGTGAAATGCATGCTTCCCCTGTTCTACTCCTTCGCCTGTTCTATTCAAACCATTAATGAGGAGTGAAATCGATTGAATCGCCTATCTCATATGGCTGAATGCATGGCGTTGGTCCTTCGAGTTTCGGCTCTGGTTGGTCTTCATCTCATATGGTTGCTTCACCTTTATCTTCGGCTTTGCCAATGGCTGAGGACGGAATTAAGATGGCTTGCTTGTTCTGCACTTGCTTGGAGTTTGGATCAGGTTGGCTTTCAAATTCATAAATTAATTAAATTGTTGGATTAATATGAATCTTATTTGTCCTACTATTGGGTTTCAACCATTGAGGAGTGATTGGATTCATCTATGGAGGTAGTGTGTAATGGGTGGGAGGATGATTAGTTGAATTGGATTTGTCCTACTGTTGGGTTTCTAACTTGATGGTTGAGTTGAATTAGTGGATTAATTCATGGCTGAATTTTAATCGTTTTTTTTTGTTTTGTTTTTTTGGTAGATAATTTTTAGCACCTAATTTTTTTTGATTAGTTATTTTTGGTTAATTTTTTTCCATCTTTGTTATTTTTTTGTTGAGAATTTTTTATGGAGGTAGTGTGTAATGGGTGGGAGGATGATTAGTTGAATTGGATTTGTCCTACTGTTGGGTTTCTAACTTGATGATTGTAGTTGAATTAGTGGATTAATTCATGGCTAAATTTTAATCGTTTTTTTTTTGTTTTGTTTTTTTGGTAGATAATTTTTAGCACCTAATTTTTTTTATTAGTTATTTTTGGTTAATTTTTTTCCATCTTTGTTATTTTTTTGTTGAGAATTTTTTAGCACCTGATTTGTTTGGTTAATTAAAATTGTTTGGTTAATTTTTTGGTTTTTTGGTTAATTAAATTTGTTTGGTTAATTTTTTGGGTCAATAATTCATGTGTTGTTATTTTTGTGAAAAAATATATTTTATTTTGTTTATTGTGGGCTGGATACAGGCCCTTTTTTCTTTATTTTTTTTACCTGAATTTTTAGGCTACAATATGGAATGCAAGTATCTGGTTATCTTGTTTTATTCTGATTTATCAAGTTATTTAGTTTTATTTAGTTTGATTTGCATTAATAAGATTTCATGTAGGCTGGTTGTTTATTGTTGTTTGTGTTTTAATTTTATTAGTTAACTTTGATTTGCACTAACAGAGTATAGTATAAGTGTAGGATTGCAGTTGAATTTTTTCACTAAAATGGTATTATTTTTTGGTTGACAAACAATGTCCATGATTAGAGCTGATTGTTTTGGTTTGGGGTGGATTACAATGCATGACCTGCATTTAATGCAAGGTGGATGTTTCTTTCCTGGGAGTATGTGCCATTGTGCATGCTCACTGTTAGAATGGGGGAAACCTTCTATACTCTTTAGGCAGCTCAGTATTTCTTAGTGTTTTTTTTTTTTTTTACTCTTTTTTAACTTATATTCTTATATTCTTATATATGTTATATCTTATTCTTATATATATATATATTATATCTTATTCTTATATATGTTGTAACAGTCATAAGCCTTGCTCTACATACTTATATATTTGCCCTTGTCTTTTCTTCATCACTCACCTTGGAGGTTCTATTGGTTGTGGAGAAAAAACAGCAGGCTGGTTATTTATTATCAGGTATTTTCCCTAACTTTTGTTGCTCTTTTTTTCCTTTTTTTTCATACTTCATAAATACTGATTTTCATGTTTGTTGCTTGGTGGTTGGTTATGTAGTATTCTTATTTATCATTGTATATAGTGTGTTATTTATTGCTGTTAAGCTTTCTAGGATTTGAGTGTTGTTGTGAAGGGGATTCCATTTTTATGCAAGTGTCTGTTTAGAGTGGTTGAAGTAGTGTAATTGTGAGTAGTTTGTTGTGTAATACTCTGTTCTCTGCCACTTCCCCCTGTCTTAATACTCCTATGACCAAAGGGCTTACTGTATGGAGTATCTATATAGAGTGTAGGCATTTGTTTAAGGCTGCTGGAAATTTGGTATGTTATATTTATTGCATTATGATGGGTACCATACAAATTCAAGGTTGAAATGAGTACACTTAATGTGGTTGTTATTGTGTTATATGCTAAAATTATTGGTGCTTCTGCCATAAATTGAGAAGGAGACATCATAGCTATTGATATATGTACAATTGTGGTAAATGTCTTTTGGATGTAATCATATGTGCATGTCAACGATATTTGCCTATGTTTTTTATCCGTTAGATTATTCTATATTTTTTCCTTAATAAAAATAAATTAAAAGGAATGCCTAGCAAAATAATGGGTATTTCTCAATTAATTACGAAAGGTTTATATAAATTTTTCCCTGTGTATAAACTTAGCCAGATGGTTTATGGCTTATGGGTTTTGCCATTACAGATCATTGGAATGGAAAGCAAAACAATATATGTGTCTTTTGTTGCTTGTTTGGAAAAAATTGCTGCATCACTCAACCTAAATGCTCCGATTTATACCCCTGTGTGTTCTCTGATGAAAAAGTGCTATGTGACGATACCATCAAAGTCGGGCCCATATTCATACATTTTTTATGGTGACGCTCTTGAGACTTATAACCAATCGTGTGAAAATGCTGCAAAGAAAGGGGTCCTCTTCTTGGTCAGGACCAAAAATGTGCTTGTGCACGACGTTAACTCTGAAATGGTTGCTCGGCTTAGGGAGTGCCGTAAATTGTACCGCTTAAAGTGTACTGAGCTGGTGTGTGCTGAGAAGAAAGTTCCACAGCAAAACTCAGTTGTTGATCTTGAGGAAAGCAGCAATTCTACTGTTACGTACGACATTCGGCTTGATTTTCTTCAGCTTCTACGGGCGATTATAACCAAGACACAAGTACCGGTTACTCCTATTGAATGCGTGCGGTTTGCAAATGGAGAATGCCAGGCCTGGTTTTCTGTAGCACCACATGGTTCAGCAAGCGTGGTTGATTGTGTTTGTGGAGATAAAGCATCAACCTTTGCTGAAGCTAAACAACTACTTGCAAAGAAGGCGTCGTTGATGTTGGTTGCTTACTATGGCTTATTTGTCCAAGACGTTAGTGCTCAGCTGATCTCTCATGAAGAGGCTGCGCTGAAGGTAGCAAGGGAGACCTATACTGCTTACAGCAACACTGTCCATGCCTTTGAACAAGGAACGGATTCGATTCCGGTTCTTGTTGAGCAGGATGAGCTAACTCCTCGTACGAAGCGTCCTGCTACAAATGTTGCTGATTATCCCCCTCTTCCTCCAAAGAAGAGGGCTGTGAATCGACAGACCTTAGTTGAGCCTACTATACCCGATGGTGTTGTTGCAGAGGCGCTTCTATCTTTGTCGGCTGAGTCGCATAATGCATAGTGGTTATGTGCAAAGGATGTGTTCCCAACAGCAGGGTTCATTATTCTTTTAAAAACGCGTCCATTGTTTACGTTGTTAGTTTTTGTTAAAAATGAAGGAAAAAAGAAAAAAACTTTAAAAAAAAACACCTTCAGTAGGGCATGTCCTGTCTTTTAATTTGTAGTAGTTGAAATGAAGGTGCCATTGCTTTTTGGTTGGGGGTGTATTTTGTTATGTGCAATGGCAGTAATTTGTTGTTTGTAGATGGGTTGATTGAGCTTAGGCTCTTTATGCCAATTGTCCTGTCCTTTTGTATCTTTTTTTTTCCTCTTTGGTATGAAGTATGAATCCGGTGTATCACTTTAGCCATGTATGTTTCGGCTATATATATATATATATATATATATATATATATATATATATATATAAACATTAATTTATGTTGTTTTTCTTGATGGATATGTTATTGCCTATTTCTCGAACTTCCTTGTATTTACGCGTAGTATAAAGTAATTTCCAATTATTTTTCGTTCCCATTGTCTAATCTGCTTAATTAGTGCTTATGATATGACTTTACAGGACAATAGATGTTTATGGAGGTTTTGTACTTTGTTATGCCAATGTGGGTTAACATACTTAGCATAAGTTGAACACTATGTTTTCATGTTTTTGTGTAGGCCCTATGCAGCGGATTCCACAACAACGCTCATATAATGGACGTCGTGTTAGGCCATCCAGTGATGCACCTACAAGTACTGATTCTCACTCTTTAGTCCCCGCATATGAAATTAATCAGAACGATTCATCTAATGGTGTTTCTCAATTGGATAATGCGCATTCAGTTGACAAAGGTGAACACCTAGGGAATGGTCCAGTGCTAGGCTCATCGAGTGGTAGAAAACGTAAACGGCCCTCCAATAAACGTAACAAACAACAAGGTGCATACATCAATTCGGCTTCTAATGCTGTTTTAAGATAAATTATAAAAAAAAAAGGAGAAAATAATCTGCCTATCAGTTTCATGTTTATTCTTGCAACAATGATAAATGTTGTAAGAATGAATTTTCAATTTTCATACTTCTATATTAAAGCGGAAGAGTATTTGCTTAGTAGTCCACCTAGACTATAGCCAGCTCTACTTGTTTCTTAGCATAAAATTCAACATAAGTGATTTAACTTGCCTTTTTGTGGTAGTATGGTATTATCTACAATTCCTATGCATGTCTTCGTATAGGTATCGTTTATTTATTGAATGTTAGATTTGTAGCCTAGGCTGCTTAGCGTTTGTTTATACGTGTTGAAATTGTTGTTGCTAGATACTTGTGCTGCATTGAATCCAAACTTGGTCCCAGTTGCTCCTGGGCTTCTAGAGCCATCATCCATTTGTGCAAAATGTGGTGCAACAAAATTCCAATTTGAGGCGCCCTTTTTTTGTTGTCGTGGTGGTGGTGTAAAGCTTGCATCTAATACATATCCTGAAGAATTAGTGCGATTATTTGATGCATGTGATGAGGATGCACTACATTTCCGCACATATGCACGACTATATAATAATTTGTTTGCATTCAGCTCATTAGGTGGGCAGATTGAGTGCAGCAAAAAAAAGGGTATTTATGTGTTCTCCCTACATGGGCAGTTATATCATTATATCCCCCCTCTATCTCCTGAAGACGGTAAACCTAAGTACCTTCAATTGTACTTCTATGATGCTGCCCACGAACGCGAAAATCGTGCTAGCTACTTTGATGTTCTCCGACCAGATGTTATTTCAATAATTATGCGTGTAATGGAGAAGAACCCATATGCATCATTCTTCAAATCCCTGAAAGAGAAAGTCATTGATGAACAAACCACGATTTATATCAATAAGAGTGGGTCGCTTGATCAACGAACTTACAATGCTCCAACGTCTGATGAAGTTGCTGTGATTTGGCCTGACTCACAATGTGAATTTGATTATTCCAGCCCATACATTATTGTTACAGGAAAAGAGAAGGAAACGCATCGTATCATGCACTATTATGGGTGCTATGATCCATTACAATATCCTCTATTGTTCCCTTATGGTGAGTCTGGTTGGCACCAAGGAATACGAAGACCATCGGGCCAGGGTTCCTACTGCACTGGTATTCGTGCCCCTGTACATGCATCTGTTGATGCAGCTGATCTGATAGAGCAGGAACAAATAGGTATGGTCTATCTAATTTGGCATCAGGTCATTGAACGCAAAACACATATAGGGTGCATAATGGAAAGCATGATATTAGTCTGAAGAAAAAGAATGGAAAAGGTTTGCATTAGGCATATTAGTAAGAACACAATAGGTGCAAACTACTTTAAAGACAAAACAACAATCTTATACATGATAGGGTTTATTTGCATTAGTCTTATACACTGCATTGATACCGCTATGATTTTAGTTTCTATTCTTCTTTTTACTTAGTTCCCACAGTAAATGTTAAGTTCTATAATTACGTTGTGCTGCAGTTTCTGAGCTATCAGGGAAAAATGTGGAGAAATATGTTTCATGCCGAGAATACTACGCATACCAATTCCAGATTAGACCTGGAAACCACCTATTGAAGACCGGCAGATTGTTATTGCAGTTTCTTGTGGACATGTATGTCAAGCTTGAAAATACAAGGCTTGACTTTCTTAGAAACAACCAATCTACGATAAGAGCAGACTTATACCACGGCTTGGTCAATACACTAGACAGTGGAGAGTCTGACGGTGCAAACATTGGTCGAAGAATCATCTTGCCTCCGTCTTTTATAGGTGGACCACGTGATATGCGTAGAAGATATTTGAATGCAATGAGGCTTGTACAAAAATATGGAAAACCTGATTTGTTTATAACAATGACGTGTAATCCTAACTGGGCTGAGATTAAGGAGCAACTGAAGGAGGGTGAGCAGCCTCAGGATCGTCCTGATCTACTAGCCCGCATCTTTCGAGCAAAACTGATTAAATTAAAAAAAATGCTCATGCAAGAGCAGGTAATGGGTGAGGTTGCAGCATTTGTCTATGTCGTTGAATTTCAGAAACGTGGCCTGCCCCATGCACATATCTTGGTCATTTTGAAGTGTCACAATAAGATCAAGGGTGTTGATGATTTTGACAAGTACGTCTCTGCTGAAATCCCTCCAGTCAATCAAACTCACCTTCGAAAGCTTGTCATAAGGCATATGATGCATGGCCCTTGTGGAATTCAGCATCAAGATTGTCCATGTATGAAGGAAAAAGAAGGGAGAAAGGCCTGTAAGTATGGTTACCCAAAGGAATTTACCAATCATACATCAAACAATGATAGTGGTTATCCTTTGTACAGGCGACGGAACACTGAGAGTCAATACGCGCTCGAGGCGAAGACTTGGACAATCAATGGGTTATTCCATATAACCCATACCTGCTAGCTTTTTTTGATTGTCACTTGAATGTAGAAGTATGCTCTACCATACAAGCCGTGAAATATTTGTACAAGTATGTGTACAAAGGGCACGATAAAATTTCATTCAGCATTGCACGTTCTAATGAAGACGGTCCTATCGATGAGATCTACCAGTTTCAATCAGGTAGATGGGTTTCAGCTCCTGAGGCTGCATGGAGAATTTTTGGATTTGACTTGTATGAAATGCACCCGTCGGTCTTCCAGCTGCAAGTGCACTTGCCAAATATGCAGTCGGTGCATTTTTTCCCACACGAACAACTACCTTCCATAGTCGCTGACCAACGTCGATGCAGGACCCCACTGACTGAGTTTTTCCGGCTGAATGCAATGCGGGGAGATGGGCACAGATATATGTATTCTGAATTCCCAGAACATTTCACATGGGATCCGAAAGCTCGGAGATGGAAAGATAGAAAGAAGTGTCCTATGGTTGGAAGGTTGGCATTTGTAGGTCCATCAGAAGGAGAACGCTTTTATCTACGTGTTCTACTTGGGGATGTGTACTCTCCAAAATCATTTGCTGACCTATTGACAGTAGGTAACCTTACATTCTCAACTTTCCAGGAGGCAGCCATACAAAGAGGTCTTGTAGAAGATGGTTGTGCTATTGAGCAATGTCTTGATGAAGCTGTTGAAACCCATATGCCACAGGCTCTGAGGCGATTGTTAGCGACAACTTTTATTTTTTCACAGCCAGCTAATCCTTGCCAACTGTGGGAAAAATATTACCCCTCTCTTTCAGAAGATTATACCTATCAATACCAAGGATCAGATGCTAGGATAAAACGTCTAACAGTTAGTGATTTTGCTCGCTATTTAGAGTGTATGGGTAGGAAGCTTTCTGATTATGGACTTGGTCATTTAGAAGAGACTAATTTAGGAGATGCTCGAATGATCAGAGACATACAAGATGCGATAGATGCTCCTATACCAGATGAATACATCAGTGCACGGAAACTATTAAACCAAGAACAAAAAATGGCCTAAAAAACAATCGTGCAACATGTCAAGCAACATAAACCTGGTGTTTTTTTCATCGATGGTCCTGGGGGAACAGGTAAAACTTTCCTATATTGTGCTCTTTACGCAAAAGTCAGACAAATGAATAAGATTGTGCTGCCCACAGCGTCATCAGGTATAGCAGCTGCAAATCTGCCAACAGGTCGTACCGCTCACTCGAGGTTTAAATTACCCCTTGATGTTTCTGCCTCATTAACGTGTGACGTTCCTAAGCAAGGAAACCTTGCTTTACTCCTAAAGAAAGCTGAGCTGATAATTTGGGATGAAGCTTCAATGGCCAATAAACTTAGTGTCCAATCATTGGATTTGCTTTTACGTGACCTTTGCTCAGGTGAACTTCCATTTGGTGGAAAAATCATAGTTTTCGGCGATGATTTTCGACAGGTTCTGCCTGTAGTTCCTCATCAGGGGCAGTCAGAGGCTGTGAATGCCAGTTTAGTTTTTTCAGCGCTATGGCCATCGTTTATAAAATTCCATCTAACACAAAATATGCGGGCAATAGATGATGCACCTTATGCTGATTTTCTACTTTCATTAGGTGATGGAAAGTTGCAGCAGAATGAATGGGAGGCTGTTCAACTACCCCGTGAAATTGTGAACGAATTCGATGATGAGGATGATGCAATAAATGAGCTCTCAAAGTTTATATTTCCATCCTTACATGCCGATTCTTCTTTGTTAAAAACCTTTACAAGTAGAGCAATACTTACACCCAAAAATGATGATGTTGACCGTCTCAATGAAATTTTCATCAATTGATTTAGCGGTGATACAGTTACCTATAAAAGCTTTGATACAGTTGTGGATGACCAATGCAACATATATCCAATGGAATTTTTGCACAGCTTGTGTCCAGGTGGAATGAGTCCACACGAGCTTACTTTAAAGCTTAATTGTCCAGTTATTTTGCTTCGAAACATGGATCCATCGTCTGGTTTGTGTAATGGCACACGGTTGACATGTAAAAGGTTCTACAAAAATATAATCGAATGTGAGGTTGCAGTTGGTTTTCACAGCGGGGTTCACGTGTTTTTACCAAGAATCAGGTTGCAACCTTCCGCTTCTCTAAATTATCCATTTAAGTTCGAGCGGAAGCAATTCCCGATTAAGCTTTGTTTTGCAATGACAATCAACAAGGCACAAGGGCAAACCTTAGATGCTGTTGGTGTATATCTACGCCAGCCATGTTTCTCTCATGGTCAACTCTACGTAGCACTATCCCGTGCGCGGATGTCTACCAAGGTAAAGGTTGTTTGTGGGGCTGATCTTGAACATAGGTTACCTGGCCATGTTCTGAATGTCGTTTCTTTTGACGTGCTCCAATATGCCGGAATTATCTAGGTTAGAGCTCAACTTATACAATCTATTTACCTTCATACTTTTACAAGGACCAACGCTGATTCCTTTTAATTATTTTCTGATAACAGGTCTGAGGTTCGAGTGCTATTTAGATGGAAGTATTAGTTTTACTAATAGGTTCATATTTTTGTTGTTTGCAAGTTTTACTAATAGTATTTCTAACAATGACATATTAGTTTTGTTATTGGTATGTCTAACAAGGATGCATTGCACAATTGTCCATTATTGAAAAAGCAATGCGATTACATTGTTTGGAGGTTGGGCGAGCAGGTTATGTGCAAGTTGCCTCTTTTAAGAAAGATATTAGCAAGTTGACTTTTTGTAACAAAATGGAGAAACTTTTGTTTGCTTTTCTTAGTAAAATACAGACTAATTAAGAGTCAATTGGAATTACTTAGATAGTTGTAATTATATTAAAGGCTGTGACAGACTATTTTGTATAAGTGCCTGCTACATGTATTTGGTTGGTGTCATATATTTTGGGAGTTTAGGTTATAGTTGTGGTTGTTTTGCAAGTTCGAAGAAAATTAGGGGACAATTGTTGTAATAGGTATGAAGCTAATTTATAAAAGTTGTAAACAACTAGGAACTTCATTAGTGGAGGCATGGAGGTGTGGAAAGTTTATATATATGACTGATGATGGATTGAAAGTCTGAAATTATCAGTGACAACCTCAATAAATGATGACCTGAGTGTTTTGTTCTATGGGATATTTAATTTTATTATTGATGATTTCAAAATGCTTGCATACACATAAATAAACACATTGTCCATTATTGAAAAATCGATGCAATTACATTGTTTGGAGGTTGGGGGGAGCAGGTTATGTGCAAGTTGCCTCTTTCAAGAAAAATATTAGCATGTTTACTTTTTGTAACAAAATGGAAAATTTTTTGTTTGTCTTTTCTTAGTAATACAGACTATTTAAGAGTCAATTGGAATTACTTAGATAGTTGTAATTATATTACAACTGAATTTTGGAGGCCAGAATTTTTACCTTTCTTTTAGTATATAAACAAAGAGTGAAATCAGGGTAAAAGTAAAGTAAAAAAAATACATTTGACAAGCATTGGTAAGGAACACAATGGAAGAATCAAATCAGAATCCTTCTCTTTTCTGTTTTTACCTAAAATAGTTCAACATATAGACAACCAATATTTCTTGTTTAGCTGCTTACTGCAAATAAATCTTTTACAATATTTGCAGATTTACAGAATCAGTCTATCTTTTTTTTAAAAAAATTGGGCTGCAGTAATTGCAAAATTTATGCTCTGCCATTTACTGATGTAAATTTACCTCTCACTATGTTTGTTGCTACACTTTACATCTTTATAAATGAGTAGTGAGCACTTCTCCACTACTTTCTTCTACATCTTCTTCAGTTAGGCTGTGAAGACTATTGCTCCATCCACAGTAACAAACACAAAAAAAAATCTGCAATTATTCATCCTCTGAACTATCAGGTATGTTATCTATTTAATTCCTTTTTTTTTGTAGACACTATGACTTCCAGTCTAATAATCTAGATTTAGATATGTCTGTTTCACATTTTAGTTACAATAGACAATAGAAAAACATGGAGTTGATGGGTGAACAAACTGTTAGAATTAAAGAAAAGAAGAAAGTCATGGAGTTGATGGGTGAACATGGAGTTACTTACTTTTTAGTCATTATCTCTCACATAATTTCTAACATAAGCCTACATTTGGATTCTAAACTTCTCTTACATATATTTACAGCATTGGAGTTTTTTCTTCTATAAAAAAAATGGACAATGCTAGGATATTTTCTGTAAAATAGAACAGAAAAATTATTTTACTGTATTAATGAATAGACGTACAAACAAAGAAACATAAAAATAGCCATAACACAAACTTGCATTAAGAATGATAAAAGTTTTAATGGTAAAATTAAGTAGGTGAATGATGGCAATGGAAGACAAACGGACAAACATGGGGAGAAGGAAAATAAAGTTAAAAAGCTACTTAGATGCTTTGCATAGGAGAACACCATATGTAAATTAGGTTATTGCTATTGTATACTTGGCATAGATGATTTTCCAAGACCTTTTCCCTTGCAAGAGACCATATTGAATATCCATGTATCAGTATCCATGTATCATTTCTTTATGGTAGAAGTGATCAGATGTTTTAGTTTAATCCCTTCCCCTAAATATTTATATGGTTGAACCAAATAAATTGTTAAGATGTTGTCTTAGGAACTTCAGGATATACAGGCATTGTAAAATAGAACAAAAAATTCGATCATACTGACTATTAGAACACTAAATACATGAACACGAAAATACAACTGCATGTTTTCATTTACCACTTTATTTCTCCTCCATAAGGAAATTCTTTTACATCTCTAACAAGTATGTCACCAAATGTAGCTATGAAGCCTCCATATGTACCTCTCCGAAACCTCAACGAAAACACTAAGGACTACAAGGTTAGGATCAAGGTACTTGAAAAGTCCCCTGCAAAGACATCTCCTAAAAAAAATCAAACTCGCTTCCAAAAACTTGTTTTTAGAGATGAAGAGGTACTTCCCAACTCCTTTTTTTTTTGCTACTGTGAATTTTGTTTCAGATGGTAGATAGGTACTTCTGCTACTAAATATGTTTAGCTGCAACAGGGGACCAGAATGCATGCTACACTCTTCAATGATGACATTGAAAGTTATTCCCAAGGATTACGGAAATATGGCGAGTATGAGGTGAGCGGTGCAACAATTCAAACCGTTCCCGACAACCTCCAAACTACAATGGGAGAGTATCAAATGACCTTTAACTCTCGGGTACGAATTGCACCTATTAACACTCAGGCATGTACCGATCAACCTCAATACACTACCTTATCATCTGTTATAGAGCAGCGTGCGGAAGGGGATGAAATCTATGGTGTGTTTACAGCTTATTATTAAACTATATTTCAAAGACAATGTGATTATTACAGTACTTCTAATGATATTTCCTTCTTTCTAATGCAATTTGTCTATCAATGCAGATATTGTAGCAGTGGTCATTGCAATTGATGACATCCAGACTGTTGGCCAAGGCGAAGTACGCCACATAACTATAGTGGACAATAGGTATATCTTCGTTTTAGAGCTTTGTACACTATGCACTAATTTTGGCATTTTGTTCAGCCAACTCCTTTAATTCTTATCACATTTGGATCTGTGGTTGTGCCAATAATATTGTGACAGCGTTCAAAGACCAATGACATTGTCTGCATGGAACGCTTATGCAAAAGAGTCTGGTGAAGTTATTGCGTCTCTGACTCAAGGGCTATCAATTGTTGGCTTCCATGCAGTTAAAAAGGCTCGCTACCGAGGTATCGCCTCCATAAGTTGCATTTCTGTTTTTCTTTTTCCCTTGACCTGATTTGCATGTTTCTTATTTTCCAAATAATATTAGTACCATCATGCCTGTCTTCAGGTGCAACTACCAGAAAAAAAAAAAATAACAGCTCCATTTGTATGCTAATAGGTGTATCTCTTAAAACAACTATGTGCACTGAACTTGTGGTCAACCCCAAGGGACCTATATCTGACATGCTTCGCAAATGGTATGCATATTACTATATATTTCTGTTAATACATGCCTGAGGCCTTTTTGTTTCTAGCTTGGTAAATATAATTTTTTTTTTGTTTTTTTTTAATTGTGTTGCCTCCTTAAACTAGCTAAATGCACAAAAATATAAAAAAAGTTACGAAGTATATAGTCCTTAAAAGAGTTTTTTATTGCTAAATCATCACCAATAGTAGCTCCCAAAGGTTACAACTTGGTAATAATAGCCTCAAGTATTTTAGTTGCTGCTCCAAGACTACAATCTGACCAGTAAGTTAAACCTGCTATTGCTTTAAAGTAAGGGTATATTTTCTTAACATGCTTTTAAAAAAATACTTAGCAGCAAAACAACTCCGACAACTCTATTTTCCTAACATACTTATAGCAAATACTCCTGGTTTAATGTATGGTCAACGATTTGTTGCACAACTTTTATAGGATCAAAGAAAACATGACAACCCTCCACAGCTGGGTTACAAAATGTCATGCACTTAAAGGTTCCAGCTCTGCAAGAGTGATCACACCTGTTGTAGAAATAGAGAGGAGAAAGGTGAATTTTTGTTCCATTTTATTATCCCATACATTGATTATCACCCCTGCTAATTTATATGTTTATTTTCAGCCCAATACTGTTTGGCAAGATGAGAGTTTTTGGATCAACATAACAGCACCATCTGTATATGCATCTGATGTATACTGTTACGTTGTGACAAATGTGGTCGTAGGGCTAATCTTCCACCTAACACAGCTTATAAGTGTCAGCATTGCACGGCTGCTCAGTCTGAAACTACTCTTAGGTAGGCATACAATCAAGTCATCTTATACATAATAAATCTCCCCCTAATGCTATAATCACTGCTTCATTGCAGAGTATCGTTCCAGTTCTTTGTTACTGATGGGGAAGGCTCAGTCCGTGTCATTGCATTTGGAAAGGAGGCAGAAAAAGTTCTTGATGCAACAACTGAAGACCTGCACAGACAAAAGAACAATGTATGTCTGCATATTAGTTTTAATTGTTGTACTATAGCAACAGACCTAGCATTTTTCTAATCACTATACAACTATAGGATGATCAAGCTGAATTAGACGCAACGCTGTCTGCTGTTGAGAACAAGAACATGCTCCTTCAGATAGTCCCGAGCTCTGCATTGACAACGAGCTATGTGCTAAAATGGGTTGTTCGTGCAATTGAGGCTGCTGCAGTTGTGAAGAAAGAGCCAGATGATCTACAAATTGAAGACGAAACTAGCCAGGCAGAAGGAATATCTCCGAACGAAGAAAACTTCCTTCAAGCAGAGCATGAGGAATAGAAGACGCTTGTACGCCATCGACACAAATTTTCCTTTTCCTACTTATAGTATTATGTGTTGATGTGAATTTAGCAACTCCTTTATACAATCGGCATTATATGCGTAGCTAAACTAGGATCGTCTTAAGGACTTTAGTACTTATGATATATTCTTAAGTTATATGTCGCTCGGTGGTTGCATATATTGCAACGAAAAACAGCATGCATATTATTAGATTTATGTATTAGTATGACTTTCTGACCGTGTACTTTTAATATTTTTCGTGTACTTATGCATCTTTAGTGCAAGGGTATTAATTTCAATGGATGGTTTCTATACCTATAGAATATTTTCTTTTACCTTGTTGTTCATGTATACCTGCATAATCTTTAGATTAATTCAGGAAAAAAAATACAATACCAAACATTATTGTTTAAAAAAAATTCTTTCAAAGACGGAATAAACTAAATAGCTTAACAGTTATAAATGGACATATTATCAAATGATAAAGCTTAAATATTGTTCGTTCGTAAACAACAAAACCAAAATTATTTCAACCAATATGTGTATTGCATTATAGTTACGTATGTTTTCGCATACAAGAATCAAATAATATTTCCACGATTCAAAATAGCAAGTACCGAAAAATGTTGGACACGGCGCGCAACGCGCGCCGTGAACAACTAGTGTAGTATAAAAACATCTTGGGTTTTTCTTAAAAGTACCCATTAAATTTTGCAAATTTTCATATGTACCCACTTTTTTTACGGTTTCTTATGTGTACCCATAAGATTTCAAAAAATTCTCAATCGTACCAATTTTTTTATGATAGCAAACGAACGTTAACATCATCCTTAAGTTAATTGGAAAATAAAAACAAAAACCAAAATAAATAAGTTAGTTTGATGGTTTTTTAGCGGTTGATTGGGCTAATTTGTGCCATGGCTGGGACTTTTGGGTCGCTGCGCGACGTATATATGTTTATTAATTATGTTTTTTGTTTTTTTTTTCCCAACTAACTTAACGATGCTGCTAACGTCCATTTTCTAGCATAAAAAAATTTTCTACAATTGAGAATTTTTGGAAATCTTATGGGTACATATAAGAAACCCTAAAAAATATGGGTACATTTGAGAATTTATAAAACCTAGTGGGTAGTTTTAAAACCGAAAGGCTTATTCCCAAATTAAAACATAAAAAAAAAAAAATCAAAGTTTAATTAAAAACTCGAATTCAATAGAAAAAGACACTCTTTTAGATCTTTTTAGCATAAATAATCAAGATTCACTTGATAAAAATACGAAAATAATTACATGAAAAAAATTTGAAAAAAAAAAACCCCTACTTAGAGAAAGGCTAAGCAGATATGGAGGCCCTTGAATGTGTGATGGACTAATGGGTGTTGGCTGCTTCGGAGTAAATGGCTGAAGGCCTAAAGATGCACCGGTGTTCGAGAAGAAAGAGAAAGTGTAATATCCCAAGATTTTGGTTGTAATTTTTTTGTGTTTATTTTAAATGGCATTTCATGACTTAGAATTTAGTGTTCTTTTAATTTTTGGCTTAGTCCAAACTTTTGGCTTGAATTGGGCTTAGAATTGCATTAAGTTAATTAAGTGGCCCAATTGCTCCTATTTTTCCCCCTTGGCCGGTCCTACATGGGTAGCTAACCCATATTTTGGCTCCTCTCCTTGCCTACACCTCTATATATATAGGAGATCACTTGAGTTTTTGGAGCTTCTTACATCATTTTCCAATTATCCCCACATCAATCAAAAGCAAACACAAACCCCATCCCCCTCCTCCTATTTCACGCTATTTTTAACCCCATTTCCACACTCAAAATTCATCATATTTTCTTACCCAATTTTTTAAGATTCAATAACGTAACCTTTATATTACATACCTAGTGTAGTATTAATTTCATCAAAAACATTGTTCAAGATCATTGGTTCGGGTTGGGTTCGAAGAGGGTGTTTGTGTGGGTGGTTCGATTGAGGTCTGTGCGTGCTTGTGGTCGTGGCCGTATCATTGTGGTTCGTGGCACAACAAAAAAATAAACTTCGGCCGACCGCCTTTTACCGACCGTTAACGGTCGGTATTTAAACTTACCGGCCGTCTTCGGTCGGCAAAAGGCGGTCGGTGTATAATTAGTCGGAAAAAGTTTTTTACCGACCGACTCTCCGTCGGAAACAATTTACTAACCGTTTACCGACCGTTGACCGACTAAATAAAAAAAGTTAAAAAAAAATATTATGGAGCTATGTTCCGACCGCCTGGCGGTCGGTATTACCGACCGATGTGGCGTCAGTCGGTAATACCGACCGCCAGGCGGTCGGAACCTAGCTGCTTCCAGCCATTTTTTTTGGGCACTTAATAATTTACCGACCGTGTGTCGGTCGGTATATTAATTTTCACGGTTTTTTAATTTTAATATTTGTCATTTTTCGCGGTTTTTTCTTTCTGGATACCGATCGTTTTTCGGTCGTTAAATTGTTATGTCTTTTTTTTTCCATTTCATTAAATAACAAAAAACCTTTACAAAAGAAATTAAATTATTTATTAATGAAAAACAGATTAAATATACGAAATAATATTTTATAATAATATTTTATATTATTTATATAAATAATTCGTAATACACAAAAATTTGTAATACATATTACAGTTTCCAAAAACGTAAACTATAATAAACCGAAATATAACAAACAACTACACTACGAAGGCTCCAGAACCGCCAGAACCGTCTGTGCGATCGTCGGGGGGTCGTTGGTGAATGGAAGACTGATCGCCGAATTGCCTCATGAAGGCGTCCATTTGCGCCTTCATCTGCTCGAGGTACTCTGCTTGCTTCTTTTGATCCTCCTCTAGACGATGCTGATGCTTCTCCCGTTGGCGGTCTCGTTCCTCCAGACGGCGCTCTTGCTCCTCTAACTGCGTCCTCGCACGCTCGGACTCCTCCAAACGTTCGGTCATCTTTGCCAGTTGAGCGGAAACTGATGGAGAGTAGGCAGATCCAACGTGCCGCCGCGAGGTTCTCTCATAATAGAGAGAAGCTCTGTCTTTGCGGAACCCTAGAACCTCGCCCTTCTGGAAGCCACCAACCGTATCAAAGAAGACCTAGTTGGGATCCATCTCCGAGCCACTAGCCTGAGACTCCGAAAGGTTATGGTTATATTGTTCCTGCAAATTATGGGCGGAGTTAGTTCAAACAATTCAAAATAAAGGAACAATAAAGTTGACATTATGAATAAAAGAACACTTGTCATTTTAGACTATTTAGTTTGGAACAAAACCAAACTAAATAGGCCATTTTTGGCTCGTTTTGGTGTTTTCATTCCCAACTTCGCACCGATCAACGTAGATTATGTTTTAAAGGTTAATTCACAACTCATAACATTATTATAGACATTATATCACTTATTTGCATGTTTTTGGGAAAGTTTAGAGGGTTTTGGAACAAAACCAAACTAAATAGGCCATTTTTGGCTCATTTTGGTGTTTTCATTCCCAACTTCGCACCGATCAACGTATATCATGTTTTAAAGGTTCATTCACAACTCATAACATTATTATAGACATTATATCACTTATTTGCATGTTTTTGGGAAAGTTTAGAGGGTTTTGGAACAAAACCAAACTAAATAGGCCATTTTTGGCTCGTTTTGGGTGTTTTCATTCCCAACTTAGCATCGATCAACCTAATTTGTATTTTTAAGTGTCATTCATGTCCTATAATATTCATTCAAACTTTATATAACTTATTTGCATGTTTTTGGGAAAGTTTAGAGGGTTTTGGAACAAAAACAAACTAAATAGGCCATTTTTGGCTCGTTTTAGTGTTTTCATTCCCAACTTCACACCTATCAACGTAGATCATGTTTTAAAGGTCAATTCACAACTCATAACATTATTATAGACATTCTATCATTGTAGATCATGGCTTACTTGCGATGGCTGGTCGGTTCTGATCGTAGCCTGCTCGTGTTGGTTCATGGGTGTTTGAGGGTGCTCGTGTTGTGGTGCCGGGTTGTTCGAGGTTCTGGTCGTGCGTTTGGGTGCGTGTTCATTGTGGCACTTGCTCGTTCTTAGCTTCGATTTTTGGACTAGCGTTTTATCCAGGTAAGTAGTTGTTTAATCTAAGTTTGGGAAATAAATTCACATAGAACGACATAGGATTGAATTGGATAAAATGATGAATCAAACCCATGTTTGCCATATTTTGTGCGTGTGATATGTATCATGTATGAATGATTCTTTTGGCTTGATATATTCTTGTATGATTTCATTATTATATTTTATAATTAATAATTAATTATAAATATTATATTTTAATTTGATTTAATTATATTATTGAACATATTGAATTATAGCATGATGATGATGGTGATATGTGTGTGATGTTGATGGTGATATGCGTGTGATGTTGATGGTGATTTCATGTTGATTTCTTTGATTTTTGATTGACGTATGTTGTTTCATATAATGGGTAGTATTAGAATTCTTGTTTAATGTTGAAGTCATGTTGCCATAAATACTTTAATTTACGTTCGTTATCTTGAAATTTCGTTTTGATTTTCAAAGTTTTCTTGATGATCTATGTCGTTATTTTTGTATTTTAAGGTCGCCTAACTTAGTAACACATTAGTTACTATTTTGGGTAAAGGTCGTAGCCACTGTCCTGTGTTCGATATTTGTGGGATAGTTCTGGATCTTAGGGTGTGTTGTCGTCTAGGTTAGTGAAGCATTGGTTGCTAACTTAGGAGTCATGGCCATTACTTAGACATAGTATTCGCATTGGAGTACTACGGGAAGAACATATTGGTTCGAACCGGCATATGTTAGGAAAGTTGGGAAGCGCATAGGTGGATCAACGAGCTTGACTAGATCGTCGAGTCGGACTTTTATGATTTTCGTTTAACCCTTGTTTTGGGAGGAAAGGACACAAAGTAGTGGGTTCCGGTATTGCGATTCCTACTATGGACACCTAGTACTTCTTTACTTTTCTTTTGTTACGTTATTTCCATTTTTGACTATTTGATTGAGTCGGTTTTACTAAAAGAAACGTGGTTTGCTTTTTGTTATATTTTCATGAATGGTTGATATGTATTTGCTAATCCGCTACGATATGATGGACGCCAGGTAAGCATTTGTATGTTAATGATTGTTGTTGATTTTATATTATTGATGTTTGTATTGTTTTATTTGATGATTTTTTATGTTGTGTATGTGGCTTAAGTCCCACATTTAGGTTGGATAGCCTAGTTATTCGCCATTGATGGTGGACCTATTTTTCAGGTAATGATGAAGAGTAATTGTCTACTTATGCTTGGGCTGGGATTGTGTGCGAGGGATTTTTGGACTACCTTTGTAATAGTATTAGAATTGTATTTTTGGTTTCCCTTATTTGTATATGGACATTAGAAGTTGTGGTTAAGTGTTATTGTTATAATATGGACATTTGGACACTTGTGTTGGCATAATGTGTAGTTGGGACTTTTCGTTATAAGAGTGATCTGACTTGGTTATGGGTTTAGTTTTATTCTATCGAAAAGTCTTGTCGTTACAGAAAGGCAATGGTAGTTCTGCCTCTGGTGGATGAGAAGAGAGGGGAAAAAGGATAAGAGTGAGGCGACATTTCATTTTTTTTGGTTTAGGGTTTGAGTTATTGACTTTCATAAAATACAACAAAATTTATTAGTAGTCTTATTATAAGAGTAAAGTTTCCTATCTTTTACTCACAAAAGAGGAGCCAAAATCAATTTAAGGAGTGCTAAAATTAATCTTTCAATTTTTACAAACAGGTATATTATTCATCCGGATGCACGTAGAGGTACGTACATCTAAAGGTGTTTTTATTGCCCATTCCACATAATTTTGGTCATTTTAAATTGAAACTGAGCAAAAAAAAAATTATATAATGAACAATATTACAATTGGATGCGCCTATGCTCAGATGTATATAAGAATTTCTAATTTTTACAATGGCGTCTAACTCTTTTGTTTAAGGAAAATGTTTGAGCAACCCTAAGGGTTGCCAACCCTACGAGACACATAACATTAAAATATTAATATAACTAAATTATATTAGAGAGAGAATTGATTAAAATTAAACTTTTAATATATTTTTAACCAATAAAAATCCACATTTAAGAGGGTTGGTGACACTTAGGGTTGTTCTATCACCCATTTTGTTTAATTCAAATTGATGAAAGTGCATGTGATTAAAAATCTCAAAGCGAATGTTCGATTTTACAATAAAATACAAAGTATTCTTAATTAAATCACATTTTAATTTTTTATTATAATTATTTTAAAATTAAGTTTCATTTATGATAAAAAATTATTATTATATATTATTATAGTTATATATATGATTATCCATTAAAAAATTTCTAAACTCTTAGACAAGACACATTTATTAACATTCATTAAATATTTTTTTTAGGAAAAAATTATATGAATAATCCCAATTATTGGACGTCTTCCAATATTAATCTCAACTATTAGTTATTATAGTATAATCCAAACTTTGGGGGTTGTTTCATGATATTAGTCCATTGACTTATTTAACCTATTGTAATCGATCACCAATTCATAAAATATTTGTTATCTTTCCTCTTTCCCTATTTATCATATATATCACCCTCCCTTTCTACGAAGGAAAACAAAGCCGGTCAAAAATTAGTATGAACTAATATCATAAAACTACCCCCATAGTTTGGATTATAGTGTAATAACCTATAGTTGGGATTAATATTGGAAGACCTCTAATAGTTGGGATTATTCATATGAAATTTTTTTTATATATATTTTCGATCCAATAATTAATAAAGAAGAGTTGAAAGAAAAATTTGAGAGGAAAAAAATGAGAAAATGTTTGTTGCTTTAATAATAGTTATAAATAGATACATAGATTAGAAGATTTTAATTACATACTTATTTTTTCAATTTAATTAAAATTGACACTAATATTATCAACTCTGGTTAATATAATAGGGTCTTGACCAATAACTAAGGGTGCGTTTGATTCGGATCTGATCTGATCTAAATTTTTCTGATTGTAGTCATTATTATAGTTATAATTTTTCTGATCTGATCTGAATTTTATGGAAATAAGCACAAGCATGCTTATTTAAGTTGAATTAAACACACCCTAAGAAAAAAGATAATTTTTTTTAATATTCTTTAGTAATTAATGACTTTGCATTAAAAGTGAAAAAAATATTAATGGGTTAGAATTACAATTGTTGGGCTGGAATTTAATTACAGAAGAAGTATATGATTATTGATTATGATTAATTCTATATTATTTAGCTCCAAAAAAAAGTAAGTTCTCAGCTTTTAAAATAAATTTTGGATTTGTTCCAAATTCATAATTGTTTTAGCCGCCCCTAGTTTTTTCTCTCCTCTTTTCTCTCTCAATTCTCTTGCTCTATTGGTGATTTTGAGGGGGTTTTCATCGATTTAATCGGTGGAAAGCCCCAATTTAATTTTAATTTCTTTTTTCTCTAGTTTTCTTTTAGTTTTTTCCTTGAATAATTACTCTCCATCTCTAATGACGGTTATTGGTCTATTTTTTTGGTGGATTGATTTCTCCCATCTTGTGTGGGTTCTTATTTCCCATTTTGTATGGGTTGTTATTTCCCATCTTGTTATGGTTATCGTCAACAAAGATTTAGGGCTTCAAATATATATTTTCTTCTTCGGATCTATATAGGAGTTGGTTGCAGTTGGACAAGACATATTGAAGTCGAACAAAAATCACCAGGTAATTCTGCAATCGGTCGGAAGCGAAACAATTACAGAAATTGAAGTTAAAATATGTATTGTTGTTTTTAAATATAATGTCTTTAGAGAGATTATGAATTTGTAAGTGCCATTTTGCTTTTTATCATTAATATATAATCTCTTGCCTTTTGATCAATAAAAAAAATAGTATTGGGTTTGTTATTTTTCTAAATGTCGAAAAAAATTCCAACAAATTTTTAAATTTATGCAACCCGAGTGCTATCTAGTTTTCTTACAAATACGCTAACCTTAAAACGGAAAATGTCCAATACCTCAAATTGAGATGTTTATAAAACACCTCAAATGACATAATCGTAAATACGCCTAACTTTTTCATGGTATTATCGTAAATAAGTGTTGATTTATTTACGATAATTACATCTAAAAGTTTGATGAATTTATAATACCATATGAAGTGTTAACACCTCAATTTGAGGCACTGTCCATCATCCCCTAAAACTCTATCACTCATTCATTCACACTCTCTTACTTTCTCTGACTTCTCTGTTCTCGTCACACTCATCCCTCACTCTCGTCGTCTTCGTCTCTCAAATCTGTTAATGGCTGGTTATGGTAAGTCTTTCTGGATTATGGGTTCTTTTTTCTTTTTTTTTGCTCGAAATACTGGATTTGTTCAAAATTACGTTGGATTTTTTGTTGGATTATTATTATTTTTTTTGCTTGAAATACTGGATTTGTTCGAAATTATGTTGGATTTTTTTTTTCTGTATTCGTTTTCGTCATCTTGCACTCTGCATTTTTATTTTGTTCGAAATCCTGTTCGACTTCAACTGTTTAATTTTTATTTATGCTTGTCCGAAATCTTGTAGATTTGTTGAATGTTGATAATATGGTTTAGGGTTCCAAATCTTGATAATATGTTAGGATTTTCTGGTTTAGGGTTCACAATCTTCATAATATGTTGTTGATAATAGGGTTTAGGGTTCGAAAATCTGCAAGTGTGGATTGTGGCGGCTTTGCTGTTGGTCTGCAAGTGTTTAGCATACATGATTACATGATACAATTCTTATTTTGACATTTTGTTGAGATAATTTCGTTGCTCAGTGCTTACCTACTTTGTTGAGATAATAGAGATAATTTGTGCTGCTCAATTTCACTAATTCTTTTTTTTTCTTTTTTTTTTTTTGAAAGCCAATTTCAACAATTCTGATTCCTTCTGTTTTGCATTTTTTTTAACACCTTATATTTGCAGCAAAATTTTGGTTTGCTCAATGAATTGAAGTAGTGTGACTTTTCATGTGATTTTCTTGAGTTTAACAATGACCTCCTCAAATGATGCTGAAGACATGGCTAATTCCACATCCACGTAAAGTTTCTACTTGTGTTTATCTGTACAAAGATTTATTGGCTTTTCTTTTCCTAATTATGGTTTGCTTTATTGATGCTGTTCTCAGTCCAAATAATGTCTATAAGGATCCTGATGATGGGCGTCAACGCTTTTTGCTTGA
Source organism: Salicornia ramosissima (assembly GCA_951394345.1). Taxonomy (NCBI): domain Eukaryota; kingdom Viridiplantae; phylum Streptophyta; class Magnoliopsida; order Caryophyllales; family Amaranthaceae; genus Salicornia; species Salicornia ramosissima. Next base: position 26,120,641 of record OX596236.1, read on the forward strand.
ACTGGAGTTCATTCAGTGTCTTGCTAATCCAACATATATTCATTGTATGTCATATCACTTGTTGGCAAGATTACTTGAAGTTGTGCTATCTATTTTTTTTTTTTTCTTGAAATGTTGCTATCTGAACATTGTCACAAACAGAAAAGTATTTATCATGTGCAGATTTGGCACAAAATCGCTACTTTGAAGATGAAGCATTCATTAGTTATTTGAAATACCTCCAGTATTGGCAGCGGCCAGAGTATTTGAAGTTCATAATGTAAGTATTTCATTATTTCCACCCTGAGTTCCCCTTTATTTATTTTTTCAATTATGTAATGGGATTTGGGAGCATTTTTCTGGGTAGTTATTTCCTTGCCTGTTTATCGAACACGACTCTGTCAAGTTCAGGTATCCGCACTGTTTGTTCTTCCTTGAGCTTTTACAAAATGCAAACTTCCGCAATGCAATGGCTCATCCTGGGACCAAGGTGAATTTTTTCTCCCTAAACTCTTTTCCATTGTCTTGATTATGACACATTAAGACATTAAAATATTGGGAATTAAAAGAAAGCAATGTTCTTAACAATAAGGTCATTGGTCAGTGTATATCATTCAACCATTTAGTGTGTAGCTTTTCATCCTATCCCATATTCTCTGTCATATCAATTATTCTTTCCTTGATTTTAAGTCAGAATAGTTTGTTGTAACAAATGGGAACTGGCACTGTTTGTGCCTTTTTATCTATGTTTCCTATGAATTACTACTAATGATATGTTGGTTCTTTATATGTGTTCTACTTGCTAGGGGCAATAGGAAATAAACATTGTTCTGTAAACAGTTAGTTAGGCGTTTTTTTTATAGATATAGGTAATTTCCTGGGTCAATAAGTTAAGTTAGGCCATGCTCTTTTAGACTTAATCCTAGACAAATTTAGTTCACTTCAGCTTAGTTGCTGTTGAGCCTAGGATTTAGTTTAATCCAGTTTAGATTAATTCAGTCCAAAAACAATAGTGCCTTAGGGTCTACTAAGTTCCGTTACAACTGAAATAAGTTGACTATAGTCTCTGAGGTTTGTTGTGTTCAAAATAGCAGAATTTAGGTTAAACAAACAAAGTGTTAATGAAAATTTTGAAGTATTGCAATTGAAAAATAATACTATATGTAAAGTTCATTTCCTCACTTTTGTTTAGCATTATAAGTTTAATTTTTAAGATGTAGAAGGAATTTAGTTGTAGCTTTGCCTACTATTGTCGTTGACACACTTGAATGTCTGTTTGCCATCATCTCCAATCCATATGAGTGGTTGGGATCACTGTTACAAGTAACGTGGAACGTACGCCCGAACTGCTATCTGGATCGTCCGTACCGAATTACGAAACGAACGTGACCCGAAACGCTGCAGGCGACGACCCGGTTCATTTAGTCATACAGATTACAAATATTATTGTACAAGTATTATTTTACTAATTAGAATACAAAGAGTTTTATAAATATGAAAGTCATTTTAAAATTTTGTTGGGTTCATTTAATTATATACTTTTATTGTCATATATTAAAAAAAGGCTCATCGTTCCCGATTCACCTAACGGTAGCATATTGCGTATCCGTTTTCGTACCGTGTTTCACATCGATTCTCGTCCCTTGTAACATTGGTTGGGATAACAATGCAAACACTTAAGGATGTGAGAATCTGAATTTGCTTATTTTGGATTTTTGGGTCTAAAGTTGCAATGCACAATAGCATTCAAAACTACAATGCAATGCACAATAGTAGTCTCAAAACTAAAATGTAATACACAATAGCAGTCCAAACTATACTGCAATGCAGTGATGCACAAGCTATTTACATCCTAAGCTATTGTAAATGCAATCTACTGTAAACTTACAATAGCTTAGGATGTAAACTTGTGCTTTTAACCTATTGTAAGCTTAGGATGTGATAAACTGCTATGGATTGCAATTGTATCCTCAGCTATTGTAAATGCGATCTATCTGGGGCTTAAAGTTTCAATGCAATGCACAAGCTATTGCAAATGCAATGCAAGCTATCCATTAATAGATTGAATTTGCAATAGGGATGTGAGACACTAACTTGCATCTACAATAGGCCCTATTTTTAATAGATTGCTATTTTTGGGATGTAAAAAGGGATATTTGGGGGTGAACCGGTGAAGTTACAATGAACTTTAGTTTGGGTTTTCCTTAGCAGAAGTGCAGAAAAGTAGTGTATCATCTTGGCAGATATGTTTCTTTGTCATTTCCTCTGTCCTTAACTTAATTTGCAATGTAAATTGGGTGAACAGCTAGAACTCTTGGACACGATTTGTAACCGATGCTCCGTAGCTAGTAATAGATGAGTTTGTCTGCTGCAAAATGCAAAAATAGCTGCCACTGAATTCTTGAGAAATGTTTTTTTTGTTTTTGTTTCCTGAAGTATAAAGGGTCGATGGAGGATTACGAATTTACGATTCATAGAAAGAAAGATCGGAATCTAAACCATGACAACCCATACTTTATTTTTGCAGGAGTTGGCTCACAGACAACAGTTCTATCTCTGGAAGAACTACAGAAACAATAGACTGAAGCATATTTTACCCAGACCCCTTCCAGAACCTGTTCCTGCACCTCCAGCTTCAACTTCTGCCCCATCATCCCTTCCGCCTGCTATTCCTCCCACATCTGCTCCTTCTCCAGCCCTTTCTCCAATGCAGTATGCAATCCCTCCTGGTTCTGGTGTTGCAAAGAGTGATACAAGGAGCAGCAGCATTGATCGAAGAAAGAGAAAGTAAGTTTGCTCAGTACTTTCCGTTAACATACATGGTTATTTTTCAAATATTTAAATAGAAAACTTTAATGATGACTTTCAACTCTTAATGTTTGTCAATTGTAACCCTTAGTCTTTAAGATTTTCATGACTTTTGAGTGGTTAAGTTCACTCCCAAATCCCAATCATGTACTCCATACTATTGTACTTCCTTCTATTAACTTCTCACTCCCTTTTTACATGAGCTAATCCATTATTTATAGGCTTGTTACTAACACGCTAATTTTTATCGTCATTATTATTATTATTATTAGGTTGATCTCATGGGTTGTTAAGCTAAAATTTAACCATAAAACTCCCGTTTAAATGAACATCTAATGCTTAAAGGCTATCAATCAATCATTTTGAAATTTGAGGGTTTGTGATTTTCTTAAAAACTTAGTATCATCATTGAGAATTATTTCCCATTTTTAATACAAGTTATATATTTATAGGAAAGATGGTTAAACTTCTTGTAACATTGTGGGAAGGAGTATGGTTGGACTTCTTGCTACCAAAAGGTAAATTGTATCTCATTTTCTTTCGTGTTACTCCATTAAGTTTGGCTTTTTAACTGCTTTGATTTTTTTGTCAAACAGAAAATAATTCCCAGTAGAATTCAAAAACGTGGATTTCATATCTTCATACCTAAAGCAAAGGTAAAAAGTTGATTAAAATTTCTCAAATGTAGTACTTGGACAAGGGGAGATGAACTTAATTGAAGAAAAATCTGCTCTTCCATTATCTCCGGTTAATTTTTTTGCTACATTTTTCTTAGTTGGATGCTCCAATTTACTTGCTATATATAGATATATATATACTCCCTCTGTAACATATTAATGACAACAAGTCATTTTGCACACATTTTAAGAAAACAATTTAAGAGTGCAAACGAATAAATTGATAAAAATAACTTTAAGATTAGTAACAATAATGAATTGATGATGATGATATTGATGATAATGATAAATTGATGATGATAATGATAAATTGATGATGATGGTGATGATTGTTATGAATCAAATAACATAACAAGAACAATAGGTTTCCTAAGATCCATATTAACATGAAAAATTTCAGACTTAGCTCTGTTAGCATGGAGACTAAAGTTTTTTCTCAGTGTTTCAAGCATTGTAGAAGCAGGCAAACACTCCTCAAATTACTCTTACATAATAACATCAGGTCCTGTTCAAAGCATAGGCTATTAAGCCTAAGACCACTACACCTTAGGTGGAATTTAGAACCGTTCTTAAAGCCCACATATTCTAAAGTTCTGGTTAGGTACTCCATATATAGGACAAAAAACTGAGCATTGCTCAAGAATTAACTACTCCGGTACTCCCTCCGTAACATATTAATGGCAACGATTTGTCATTTTTTCTCGTCTACTTTATGTCAAATCGTTGTCATTAATATATTACGGAGAGAGTAGTTGTAGAAACAAAAGAATAATTAAATATATACCAATAATCTAAAATAATTCTTTATTTGGAGTTTGACAACCCTTATTCAATTGACATAATTCCAACATGTAAATAAATCTATAATGTAAAAGATATTAAGAAACAAAGTGCTATTTTCTTGACTAATCACAATAAAAATTAGGAAACAATAATTTAGATTCTTAACACCAATTAAGATATCGAGTAAGGAGCAATCAAAAAAAAAAAAAAATCCCCCATTAGCACCAAAAAAATATATATATAAAAAAATAAAATCGGACTATGAATTATATTATGCCATCAAGCCATGCTCACCATGTTGGAGTTTTGACTTTGCTAAATCTCAACTAGACCTTGTTATAAGATGGGTTGGGGCGAGTCAAGGTCAGGCCATTGTGGGTCATGTCAGGACCAGGGTCGACTAAAAAGGGTTAATAGTGGGTCGGGTCAAAGGGGGTCGCGGGTTTTTTAGTTGTTGGGCCATTAAAATATTACATATAAATAAAATTTAAGGTAGCCAAAAGTTAAAACAAATGTATACAAATATATTAATATAATTATTTATGTCAAAATTTTTTATTTGAAAAATTTATTAGACTATTATTTCTGGCTTTGTATTGGCCCTGGTCAATAAGAACTTGCCCATTGAAGGTCTTGTTCAATAAATACCCTATAATGTTGACCGTAACGGACTATCTGTCCAATAATTAGGTCTAATATCAACATATTTTTGTTAAAAAATTGAGGTTAAATTATCCTCATCCTCAAATTCAACATCAACCTCATGAACAAATGCTCCTCGATCTGTTTGATCTGTTCTGTCACATAGCCAAGTTTTGCACCTCTTCTAAATTGCAACCCCTCTTGTTTAAATTATCCAATACAAAAATTGGTAATAAAAGAGTAATTTGTCTTTTGGACAATGATTAAACTTCAACTTGGTTGCATTGTTTAAGTGCCAGATAAGATTGTTCTACTACATTTTGGATTATTATTAGTTAGCCGACTTCTTCCATAATTGATTTTTAGTAGAAAAATAATGGTGCACTGATTTTGGACATTTACGTCAAAAAAAAAAAACCATTTTGATTTCTGTTGTTGTTACAAACAATACAACAAACTCTTCATGCATCTCTGTCAACATCTCTGTCCATGAATAATAGCAATTTTCGAGCTCCTGTAGGATGAACCCATGTACAGGTAGAATTACAAATGCATGCAGTGAGAATTCAAAATTAAACACATAATCTCAATCTGGAATGCTATATCATTAACCACTAGGCTAATACTTGTATAGTTTATAGGTGTTTTATTTTGTAAAAAAAAATATATATTAATGAATAAAAAAATGTTCCTAATATGCATAATATCTCTAATCTCTAATTTATAAAATATATACTAGTGAGTACCTAGAGGATGATATAATCTATAAAAAAAATTAAAATGCAACATATATATAGTGTATGGATGTTCATTGCAATGATAACAAATGTTCACTTGATCTAATTTTATAATTTGAATAATATTCATTAATCAAGATAACTGATATTTATTAGAGTTGAACTAATTTATATGGTGTGGATATCATTTTATAATATCCCATTTCCTCTGTCCCTGTATTCATACACTCGCTTATATAAATTTAGTTTCTCCATTGCGATGCCCCCCCCCCCCCCCCACCCCACCCTCCAAAAAAATAAAATAAAATGGAAACTATGGTAATTTTGGACAAATTTTGACCAATAATAACATTCGAGACATCTAGAGCTTCAAACATTATTATGTTTGAGCAATATATTTTTGTTGCCGACAATTGCTTTCACCAATGAAACGGATGTTAATTTCATCTGATTTTATCCCGTGTGATTTTATTTCAATTTTATTGATCTGGTTAATCTAGTCCAAACTCATAAGTTGACTGAACTTTGGCCTTTTTTTTTTTACAGTAATATTTATATATTTAATAATAAAACTTCAATCATATCATAAGTCTTTAGATTCATCTCATGTGTAATTTTTAATATACAAGTTTTATAATATTTATTAATATGAACTTAAAAAATATTACATGATCAATAAATTGAAGTTAGAACACTTTGTCTAGTCGAGTCGAATTTTTTTGATCTGCTATGATAATAAGGTGAAAAGAGCATAGCCTAAAATCTAAAACGTGAATAAAGAAGTTTGGCTTTTTTTTTAAAAAAGTAAATTACAAAAGCACACTTGGTTTTCCCAAAACTATGCTTAACTTTTTAAATAAGAAAAATGTTACATGCAGCTTTAATACCTACATTTAAGAAGCACATAATGTATACATGTATGTTGTTCATTAAAAATAAGTTTCAATTCTTGATAACGCCTAGTTGAAGCTGCATTTTCCAGGTATATATTGTTAGCTGGTCAATTTTAATTTTGATTCATTTTTCTCTAATATGCAACATTTTTCTTACATAAAAAAACAAAAAAAAAAAAAAAAACTAGTACCATTATTTATTTTTGACAATTTATATAGTTAGGTTTAGGTGTATAGTATTTTCTATTATTGACCGACACTAGGCATACGTAGGCATTTGTCCTTTGAGTATTCAATAATCTAATTAATTTAAGTATTTTATAAGGTATTTTGAATTAATTAATCAACAATATTTAGAGTCATAATTTACTAGTTAAGTCTTACAAATACCAATTCTGAAGTCTTGGGTTCAAACCTTACCACACGCATTTGCAAAGGTTCATTATCGTCCCCTATTATATGCGTGTGTCGATCAAATTGAGTCAATTAACTTTTAGTAGTTTACGGTTCAAGGCCTATTACCATCAACAATTTAAAAAAAATTAACAACCAATATTTTATAGCGAAATGCCAGGAGTCATAAATATTAGTTGGGTAATTTGAGAAATGAGAGTTAAAATTAATTGAGGTTTAAGCCTCTAATTCACTTTTCAACACTTTTTTTTTTTGTTTTTTCAATGGTGGTAGCACTATTCTCTTTTTACATTAGAGCGTGGTTAGATACATGGTGAAGGCTTCGATCTTCCTATTGTCCATCACATTTTGAATCTCACTGCACATATTTGCAATGGTTTGTTGTTATCTTCCTCTTTCAGATGTGTCAGGAAATTAGCAGTGGTAAAAGTGGATGAAAACCCTCCAAGACGCAAAAATTACGCTTTTCTATTGGTTTAAATTCGCCCCATTAAGAATCACAATTTTATTACGGACTAACTAATCAGATACAATGGAAATTATACTCTATATGATGTAAGATCACTATTTTCTAAAAGACTGGTGTTTTTAGTTTGTGTTTATAACAACACTCAGAATAATTAGCTAGAAATTTCCAAGTGCAAGCAAGTTGTAAATATGTGAGATAATTTCTGAACTTTTTTGCACACCAAACAAGTGAACTAACATGCCTATTTATAAGCATAATCATAAGAAGAAATCAGCAAAAAGATGAGTGAATATCGCCATTATAATAATTGTAGGGAGTTATTTAGAGTAAAACTATATAATATAATCGTATTGTGTGGGAAATGTGTAATGATCTGTTATATTGTGTGTAAACGTGGTAATAGCGTGTATAAACGATGCACCGAACGTAATGATGTGATCGGCTCCCGGAAATAACATCTTATGCAAAATTGAGGTTCTCCAATTTGTGCGATTTGGTGTCGCTGACAGAGGTTTTGATGAGACGCGAAAAGAGCAAAGAAGCAGGACCGCCAGGGTCGCGACCGCATGGCTAGCGGCGCGCCCGCGACCTTTGGTCGTGTTCTATTGCGGTTTGTTCCGAATTTCTTGCTTGCTCGTTCAATGAATCCGTTATGCTTTGAATGGATTTTTGAACGTGGTTTTAAGGTATTTCTGATGTATGTGATCTATATATGAACCAATTGAGGAGAGAGAAAAACATAACTTCATTCTCTCATCTCTGATTAAAAGTTCACAAAGCAGTTTCTCTTCATTTTAAGCTTTTACGTTTTTAAGTTTTGTGTGAGCAATAAAACTTGTTCAAGTTATTCGTTGTATCACAAATCCTTTTTCGATAAACCCTTGCTCGTTTCTAAAGGGTCGAAATCTAGTCTTTAGGAAAGCGTTAAGTTTTCATTTCTCTGTTTTGGTGTCCATTGTTTCACTCATTTTAAACCCTTTTCCCCAATAATCTAAAGAGTAGATTTTATAAAAGTTTTATAACAGTTTTGGATTATTTTATAAAGGAGAGGTATCCTGAATTAATCAACAATATTGAGAGTCATAGCTGACCTACTAGTTATGTAACGACCCGTATTTCGAGCAACGGCGTTAGCGGTGATAACGTCATAAACAGGCAATTACCAATCGATACAATAACAGAAAATAACTAAACTCGTGGAATAAAAGGAAAGTCATTCTTATTATTAATGGATCCCAAAGTCAAAAAGAACAATTAATTAACTATTCCCAAAAATTAGAGTTCTACAACTTGAAATAAACTAAAGCTACTAAACATAAAAGGAAAACATGGGGCCTAGAATGCTCGTTAAACAATCATCCCGTCTCTAGTCCACCGTCAGTGGTGAGTAACTAGACTGTCCTACTTAGAAGTAAGACCAAACAACATAAAATAACAGGTTAGAACACAGGAAGCCATACATTACAATAACGTTCATGGCAAACATGCAATACAATCATCAAAGTTAATCAACGGAAACAGCATAATCATAATCATTCATAATAGGATTACAAGATTCAGATCATAGTTCAAATAACACGAGTCTCAAGATCAATCCATAATAACAATGACAAGACTCCGCTAGGTCTACAACCGATAACATGCCCCGCTCAGTTCATCACCGATGAGCTGATAGACCGGCTCAGTTTATCACCGATAAACCGATAGACTCGACTCGCTCGATCTTCAACCGATAAACAAAACTAAACCTTGACAAAGACCCAAAGACGTCATCAAAATCATCACACGAAACCACACGCGTAGTTCTTCAAAATATCAAATAAAAACTCATGCTTCACTATATATATATATAATACGAAATTAAATAACATGCTATAGTTGACCCAATTACACGCTTGGCACAAGATACATTAACGATGCATTAATACTACACACTACGGTAAGTTTCTACAAGTAAATTAGTCAAAGCAAGGTTATGCAATGATTCATGGTTTTGCAATCAACTTAATCGTTAAAGTCAAATAAAAATACATGCTTGATATTGCTAATAAACACACGCATGACATAACAAACAAGAAGGAAAAATCATGCCTTTATACATTCACTACACGCATGATCAAAATATCAAAGAAAACAACCCAATTCATCAAGAAAACCCACGCCATTCATAGGACAAGATTCAAGAATCATGCTTAAAACAAGATAAAACCCATGCTTTAGGAAACTACATGAATGCGCACAAGACTAGTCACAAACTTAACAAGAAATCATGATTTAGTCAAGATAATTATACAAGAACATTTAAACAAGATCATGGAACAATGTAGCATAAAAAGATTAATCAAGAACATGCATCAAACAACAAAGAAATCGAAACTAACACCCTAAACCACTCGGTTTCTACTCGCATAATAGTACAACAATAATCAAACTATCTAACATTATTATTTTATTCAATCTAATCCTAATCCTAAGTAGAATAGAGCGAGTTACCTATTGAAGAAACTACACAAAAAACACGTATAAACTTGCCCAACACCCACGGCTCACTCGACACCTTGTTCGACCAACATCCTCACACGTCCAAGGCTTGAAATTCACGTTAGGCAAGTCTTTAATGGATGATTGTTTCTTGAAGGGTTGATGATGAGGAGAGTATGAGTTTTGGCCTTGGTTCTTTGAGACTTAAGGTTGCCGTGAAGAATAGAGGGGAAAAGAGAGGTTTTCTCTTTGAGTTTAGATCATATAATGAATAAGGGAAAAGGGTGGACTTTTGGAGTTTAAATAGAATAGGCTTTACTAGTTTTTAAGAGGTGATTTAGAATTGAGATAAGGGGAAAGTACCAAAGGGGGGTCGGCTATGGAAGGGTCTCGAGGCTTGTTTTGGGCTAGATCATCAAACATAATTAAGTCTTTTGGCCCAAAACAAAATGTTTGGGCTTTAAGGCTTAATTTCACACGAAATTTTATGGCCCAAAAATCAGGGTCGTTACAATCTTAACTTTGGTGCAATCATTCACATACTAGACTGGACTATGCACGTACGAACACATCTTACGCATTCGAACTTTCTACTATGTCAGGATTGAGAATCTTACTCCCAAATCCCATGAAACCAATCTTACTGGAAATCCATATCCGAAGACAACATAGTAAGAACACCAACTATCCCAATACCGCAGATAGGATAGGGGCAACGTCTTAACCCAAAAACATAGAATCTTACTCTAAGTTTTAGGCGTCTAGTAGCGAAATCAAGCTAATCTTAACTTAAAATCGAAGTTTACATTCTTAGTTAATTCTTAAGTTGCATCTTACGCCTTGACTCAAGAAATAACATGTAAACCAACAAACTTAAAACCTCTTATAACTTTCTTTAACCTTTTCTTTAACTTTCTTTAACTACTACTAACTTTCTTTAACTCTAAAGACTCAACCAAGAACTCATACAGAACTCATCCAAGATTCAAGATCTTCAACCAAGAACTCAATCCAAACTCAACATGATACACGCATAACTTCAACAAATTCAACAACAAAATTCATCAACTTCCTAATATCAAAAATTCACCAAACTTGAACATGAATAACATCAAACATAATACTAACATAATCAATCATGAAATATACATATTTAAGTAAAAATCATCATAAAACCATCCAAAAATTCAGATTATAACATACACATAAACATGGTTATAAAACATCAAAATAATCTAATCTAATCATTTAATCTATACTATGAAACATAGTATACCAATTAGTTGAGAAAGTATGTTACCTTATTAAAGATCACACACAAAATCAACACAATTATGCAGCCCGGCATTCGAACCACACGGATCACCCACACGGTTTGCACACGAGCACGGCTTGGCTCGAACACCACACGACCACGGCTCCAATCACGGCTGCCACCACGCACGGCACGGCTTCAACACGGCTGCCACCACGCACGAGCACCACTCGAACACGTGCACCACCACGAACTCACCTCTTGCACACGGCCTGCTGCACAGCTTCACCACACGCACCACCACTTGCACACGGCTTCCACACGATCACCCCACGAACTTGAACCCAATCAAACAACCCCAAAACTATACCTGAACTAGAAGTCTTGATTGATAAAAATGGAGTTTGTTGTGTTTAAAGTCACTTAAAGATCATTAGTAATTAAATCTTTAAGTTTTGGAATTGATTGGATGATGAACAAAAGATGGTGGATTGAAGCCAAAAATGGCGTGTGAAGTATGGAGAAATGGAGAGTGTTTGGCTTATGTTTGTGGCAAAGGATGATCAAAGTGTTAAGATGGCAAAATGAGCTTCCAAGCTTTACTAACGCTTCTATTTATAGAAGTGGTTTAAGGTGTGAACATGAGGCAAGTGGCAATTAGGCCACTAATTACCAAGGGGCCGGTTTTCATTAGGCTCAAATGGGCTTTTGTGATCAATTGAGCTAATTTACAAATTTGCATGATTAATCATGCTTAAATCGATTTAGCCCAAAAATATTAAATAATTAATTAGAAAATTAAGTAATAAAAATTCTAATTAATTAAATAATAATTAAAACAAATAATAATCAATCCAAATAAAATAATTCGAACTTAATCAGGGTCGTTACATCATGATTTAGTCACATAAACACAATTAAATACACGACAGAAATACCAGGGTCGTTACATCATGATTTAGTTAGCTAGATTATGTATGTAATCACTAGTTGGCTAGTGTGCGGGAGTTAATGTAATGCTTGTATTATTAGTAGTAAATTTGTAATTGTAATTTGATCTAATCATTGTACTAAAGAGGACACTCATCGTGTTGATTATGGATCTTATGATAAACGAAGGTCTCTTGATTAATAGTTATGGTAGTTGTGAATTTATGACATTGGTAATTACATGATTATGTTAGTTAATAGTCACCTTGTGTTTGGGGCTGTTACAAATTTGGAAAATATCCAGGGATGAATTAGTGCAGCACTATAGCAATTGAGTCGAGGATTGCAGCAAATCGAGTGCAAGAAAGACTGATAACAAACGAACCCTAAAGTTCGAACTCGAATGTGATGGGTAAAATCATAGCAAGCAAAGAGGTTGAGTAGGGGTATGGCAACAACAATGGAAAGTGGCAAATTATTCATAGTGCGAGTATTCTGTAAGTCTCCTTCCTTTTCTTCTTTTATTTTTTTTTATAGAAATTCAAAACCCAACTGTGATGGGGTTCTTTTTTTATTGATATATATTTTTTTTTACCGAAATTCAAAACCCAACTGTGATAGGATGTAGTGGTTTGATGAGAATTGCAGAGGAGTTGTAGTTACTACTATTTTAATGGCCTTTTCTTTTTTATTTTTTTTATTTTTTATTTTTTTACTGTGATAAGGCTGCAAATTGGTTCCAAATATTGCAATAAGAAAGCATTTGCTACTGTTTTAATGCCTACTCCCTTCCCCGTTTTTTTCTTTACTGTGATAATGCTACTGTTTTAGATATATCATGTTAGTTGTGACGACTGTTTAAAATTTTCTTTATCGCACGCTACGAATGAAGATGCATATGTAACTTATGTAAGGAAGGCTCCAAAGCTTTTTGTTGTACATATATGTATATATGGATCGTCAAAGTTTTTAGGGATTAACATGTTTTAGCTTATCAATTTGTAATAATGTTAAGTTTTTGGACAAGTTTTTGGGGATTAAGTTTTTAATTTTGTAAAGTACTACTGATCCAAAACTAGTATTTGTATGCTTTTGCATCTTTTATAATATTATTAACTTTTTAAGAAGTAAATTGCAATTGTTCAAAAACTCTTATGAAATTGTTTACATGAATTAGCAAGTATGGAAATCATATATATATATACTAGTCACCTTCTATGCACGCTCTGCGTGCGATGATATTTTAAATGTATCTTTCACTTTGTATAAACAAACAAAAAAACGTGTTTGAAAAATTGAAAATATTTTCAAATTCATACTAATTCACATAATCATAACAAACTTTTCCCTTTTCATCAGCCCATCCCACTATAATTAATAAAAAAGAATTTTTTTTTACTATATTTTATCGTCTATCAAAATTCTACGATAATCAAAAGGTAAAATGTTAATTGCCAAACTATATCAATATGGATATCTATTTATAGAGAATTCAAAAATATGAATTTTGATATTTTTATTTTTACGAATTTTATATTTTGCAATATTTTTATTTTAAAAAGTCGAAAAAATATAAATACTTTCCATAATATATTGGAGAGATGCAAATAAATTTTTTGGAAAATTTTGAGGGGTAACACAGACATTTACGGGGGGACACCATAGCTCCCCCCTTGGCTTATATAATAGATATATATATATATGAACAAAGTGTTGCAATTTGTTGCAAATATTTTTTCAAAGTGTTGCATTTGCCAAAAAAAATGTTGGAATTATTTATCGATATATTTTAAAAAGCGTTGCCATATGTGCTTAAAAACGTTGAATCTCAAAAGCGTTGCATTTTGTAAATTATGCAACGCTTTAGTAAAACGTTGCAATAGTCCTGTATAAGAGTTGCATTAACCTAATGCAACAAGAGTTATTGAAATACATTTGAAAGCGTTGCATTTGGCTTTATGCAACATTTTAAAGCCCTATAGCAACACATTTGAATCATTGCATTAGCCTTTTTTTGTAGTAGTGATAATTTCTGAATTTTTTCGCACACCAAACAAGTGAACTAACATGCCTATTTATAGGCATAATCACAAAAAAGAAATCAGGAAAAAGATGAGTGAATATTGCCATTAAAACACCATAAAATCATAATTCATGGTGGTTTAATTATGTAAAAATCATCCAAAAGATGTCATACACAATTAATGTTAACCATTCATAATATGATGTTAATTCATTTTTAATACCATGTTAATGTCCTATTTTCCCTTTTTGCCTTATTTCTTCTTCCTTTGTTCACTTGTTCAAGCCCATTTATGCATATATAAACCACAACAAGAAAATCACTCTCTGCCGACCTTCGTTTAACGGTAAACATATTTACCGACCGCTTCCGGTCAGTAAACTTAGGTCGGTTGAAATTTAGTCGGTAATTGTTTTTTACCGAATGGTAATCGGTCGGGAAATTTTTACCGACCGATTGTAGGTGAAGAAAGAAATGGCGCTAAAATCCTATTTTCCAGCCGCCGGTAATTACCGACCAACTAGCAGTCGGAAAATTGGATTTTAGCGCCATTTTTTTCTTTTATTTACCTTGTTCCAAGTTTTTTGTTTTTTTTCTTTTCACTAAATATAAAAAACACTTTAAAAAATAAATTAAACTATATATTAATGAAAAAAAAATTAAAATTACGAAATTAAATTTTATATTATTTATATAAATAATTCGTAATAAATAAGATTAATACATGTTACAATTTGCAAACAAGTAAGCTATAATAAACCGAAATCTAACAAATAACTACACTCCGCTTGCTTCTTTTGATTATCCTCCAGACGGTGCTGATGGTCCTCCCGATGGCGGTCTCTCTCCTCTAACTCCGCCTTAGCGCGCTCGGACACCTCCAAACGCTCGGACTCCAAAAGGTTCTGGGTTTATTTTTCCTACAAATTATGGAGTTAGTTCAAACAATTCCAAATAAAAGAAAAATAAAGTTGACATGCAAATTTTGTTGCATTTTTGGGGTGTTTTAGGGTGTTTTTCGCGCCTAACTTATACAAACGCTACCTATTACACGGTTTTAAAGCTCGATTATGTCATATATTATTCATTTAAGCTTTTTAGGTCTTGATTCCACACGTTTAGACACAAGGTCAATTTGGGGAAAGAAAGGACCATTTTGGGGTGTTGTAGGGTTTTTTTTTTTGGCATTTTCGCTACTTACTTATCACATGTCTATCCATTACTAGATTCCAAACAGAAACAAAACCCACCTAAACCATGATCACAATCGATAATAAGAAGGCCAAAACAACAAGATTTGCTAATCTAATTTGTACTAATTTATGCCCGACTTAAATATTAACATTTATGCATGATAAACAACATAAAAACATGAACAAAACGGTTCAATAAATCACATAAATTGCACACCAACAACATAATACACTAAAAAAGGGCAAGAAACCATGCAAAAAAACCCAAAAAAAGATTTCAGTCGGAGACGGTCAGCATTTTTCGACCTTATTAACTTCGGTCGGTAAGATCGGTCAGTCGAGCCAGATTTTCTTGTTGTGAATGTTCCAACCAGATGTGTGTATCGACTACATTAGGCCAAGTGACTTGTATTATACTATTATGGTCTGACTCAAAACCTAATACCACCAACATTATATTAAAAAACTCAAAACAAAAGAGGTAGGATGCTTTACCCCAGTAGTTAATGTCTTCGACTTTCATAGTAGAGGTATCATATTTAAATCTCACCATACACATCTGTACTGTGATGATTTTTCCCCCTTTTAAATACACGTGTCAGCTCTATCAGGTCTGGTGTCTTAGCCTGCAGGCTGTAGTAGGGTCCGACTTTTTACGTCTGTTATCGAAACGGACGTTTTTAACGTCCGTCTTTTTTTTTGCAACGTTTGCCACAACGGACATTTCATTAATGGCAACATCTAAAATTTAAAATTTAATTTAACGTCCGTTTTTTTCCATTTTCATGTCTGCCTAAAGACGACGTTAAAAACACGGGTTTTTGAATTATAAGTCGTGAAAATAATGTCCGTTTTTTAGGAGGTAACATCCGTCTTTTGGGGGACGTTAAATTTCAACTAGTTTTTAAGTACAATAGGAAAGCAGCACTCTCCCTCACTTTTTCAAAAACACAAAAACCCTCATCTGCTCCCTCAATGTACGTCCTCCTGCCATAGTTGACGCCGGACCGCCGAGCTGCCATTGTCAAAGTCGTCATGCCCTCGTTGACGCCGCCCTATCCTCGGAGACGCTGCCCTCGAAAACCACCGTCATTTTTAAGGTTGAAATTGTTAAACCCTAACTCTCTATTTGCTCATATTTATTGGTTTTATGTAAATGTTAAAACTCTAATCTCATGCTTTAATCAAGGTTGAAATTGCTGGGTTTGAAGTTTGAATTTGAATGAAAGAAGTTCAAGGCAAACCCTAGCCCCAATTTGAAGGTAAATAGTCGTTTTTATGTAAATGGAGTACGTTTTCTTTGTTTATTTTTGTGTTATGTTATGATATCTAGGTTGAATTAAATGTTGATTTTGTTTAGAGCTTTAGGTTGAATTTTATGTTTATTTAGAGTTTAGGTTTTTTAATTTTATGCTTATTTTGTTTAGAGTTTTAGGCTGAATTTTATGTTGATTTTGTTTAGAGTTTAAGGTTGAATTTTATGCTTACTTTGTTTAGAGTTAATTATAGGTTGAATTTTATGCTTATTTTTTTTTAGAATTTAGGTTTTACAATTTTATGCTTAATTTGTTTAGAGTTTTAGGTTGAATTTTATACATCAAATTATTCTTTAATGCTATTATTTGTTGCATTGTTTTTGGTTTTAATTTTGTTTTCGTATTGTTGTTAAGCATATAAGTTATATATTCTATATAAAAAAAGTTATAATAAACTTTTTTATGGGTTGTTATGCGAAGCATATAATAATTGTGTTGCGGCTAGTGGCATACTAAATTATTCTAATCCAACATTAACTAAATAAGTATCAACTTAAAGAAATAAATATAATTAGTTAGATGAAAGGATTTTATAATTAATACAATTTATTTATTAGAACTTCGTTTAAAAAAGTTATGTGTTTATTTATAATTCATCACTTTAAGTAGTTTTTATAATACAATTTTTTCATACTATTGTGCAGATCTCTTCTCGTGGAGGTGGAAGAAGAGTCGGAGGTAGATCGAGGGGCGGCGGAGGTAGAATGGAAGATAAAAGACAAACTACTACACCTACAAAACAAGATGAACAAAATGTCGTGGAAGAGGAAGTACAAGAGGATGACATCAATCACGAGCCTGAAGAGGAGGCACCTCCTTCTCAAGGCAAGATGGAGTTGGACACACAAGGACTTTGGTAAGTTAAGTTTATTATAGTTTGTTTAGTTAGATTAGTAAGTAATGTAATAGTGTCGCTCAAAACATGATTTTTGTGAAAATTGTTGTTTGCAAGGTTTAATGATAGTAGAGTGGCCCGATCCATAATAGACGGTATGAAGCAGCATTTTCATTCTCCGTGGAGGAACTATTAAATGGTCGATAGCGCGACCAAAGATAATTGGTTCTCTATCTTCAAGGTTAATGTGAAAAAAAGTTAAATTAGTTGCATTATAATCTTAATACTTCTTTGTTTTTATGTTCTTGTAGGATTACTACAAATGGAGACCAGATATCGAAGCTGAGGTTAGGCGAGGCTTTAAAAAAAGCTGGAACTCGATTGAAGGATATTCATAATTATTTCATGAAGAAGAAGAAAGGAGTGACACTTGGGTGGATGTCTAAGGACGTCCACAACCTGATGATGGATAACGCACAAAGTATTCAACCTACCAAGAAAAGTCCTTGAAGACGAAGAAAAACAGGGCAGGTGGTGACCTGAGCAAGCCCATACCCCACTCTCATTGTCAAGGATACATGTCATCAGCGCAGCGTGCGAGGAAATTGGTAAGTATGTTGCTAAAATTTAGTACAATAGTGTCATTTTCTTCAAAAGTTACAAATATATATATATATATATATGTTTTCGAAGGCCGACAAATGTGGAGGAGAGCTACCCACAATTTCAGAGTTGTACTTAGATTCACATGCGAGAGATGAGTCTGGCAAGGGGAAGGTACTAGTCAGTGACCGAGCAAAGCAGGTTTTGGTAAGTATTCCATTCACTTATATGTTTTAGGACATACATGTAGCTTGAAATCATGAAATTGGTTGTTTAGATTGAAAATGGGTAATAAAACACTCAGCTCTAAAACGACCCAAAATGGCCGTTTTGGCTAGTTTTCGTTCCAAAATGCACTCAGCTTGAAATCATGAAATTGGTTGTTTAGATTGAAAATTGGTAATAAAACACTCCAAAATGGTCGTTTTGGTTCCAAAATGCACTTAAAGTAATCTAAACCATGCCAAAGAGTCTTACTCTATTCACTTATATGTTTTAGGACATACACGTAGCTTGAAATCATGAAATTGGTTGTTTAGATTGAAAATGGGTAATAAAACACTCCAAAACAACCCAAAATGACCGTTTTGTCTAGTTTTCGTTCCAAAATGCACTCAAAGTAACCTAAACCATGCAAAAGAGTCTTAATCTATTCACTTATATGTTTTAGGACATACACGTAGCTTGAAATCTTGAAATCGGTTGTTTAGATTGAAAATGGATAATAAAACACTCCAAAACAACCCAAAATGGCCGTTTTGGCTAATTTTTTTTTCCAAAATGCACTTAAAGTAACCTAAACCATGCCAAAGTGTCTTACTCTATTCACTTATATGTTTTAGGACATACACGTAGCTCGAAATAATGAAATTGGTTGTTTAGATTGAAAATGGGTAATAAAACACTCCAAAACAACCCAAAATGGCCGTTTTGGTTAGTTTTCATTCTGAAATGCACTTAAAATAACCTAAACCATGTCAAAGAGTCTTACTCTATTCACTTATATATTTTAGGACATGTAAGTAGCTTGAAATCATGAAATGAGTTGTTTAGATTGAATGTTTGCACATAACTCAATGTTTGTAGGAAAATTATAAAAAAATCTTGCTGATTATGAAGCAAGTAGTGTTAAAAAATAAACCCCAAATGAGGTTTTGTTTTTGACAAAGTGGGTGGTAGGAAAAATGGAAAAGTTGCTGGGTTGGGGACAAGTGCGGACATGCATGTACTACAAAAACAAAGGCGAACAAGCAACCCTTCCTACACTCCATTCGCATTAGACCAATTAAATGATCGATTAGAAGATATGGAGCGGAAGAGAGATGAGGATGCCCACAAAATGGCCGAGATGCAGAAGTTGTTGGAATTGTATGACAATTTGTTAAGCCAATGCAGCGTTCGAGACATGTCTCAATTTGGTTGTCCACCAGGCCCTGATGACGGATCAGGAAATAGAGGAACATGTGGAACTTAGTTTTTCTTCTTATTTTTTTTATTAGTATGTGTAAACATATGAATAAAAAATTTGTATGAAAGATTTAGTATGGATATTTAAAATATGCAATGGAACAGTTTTTGGTATGAATGAAGCAAATTTTCAACGAATGAAAAAAAAATTATATTGAACGGATGAATCTATCCATTGTAAATCATTGTATGCCAACAATAGTATATTTAAATATAATTGTAAATGTACTAATTATAAAATAATAAAATGCAAACATATATGATGTCCGTCTTAAGAATGCAAATTACACAGTCGTATAATACATTTAATGTTAGCCTTGACTATCAAAGACGGACGCTAATAGCGTCCGCTAAGATA
This sequence comes from Salicornia ramosissima, assembly GCA_951394345.1. Classification (NCBI taxonomy): domain Eukaryota; kingdom Viridiplantae; phylum Streptophyta; class Magnoliopsida; order Caryophyllales; family Amaranthaceae; genus Salicornia; species Salicornia ramosissima. The sequence goes on from OX596236.1 coordinate 26,140,504, forward strand.
AGGAGGACGCTAATTAGCGTCTGTTTCTTCATGTTTAACGTTCGTCTTCAGTGGCGGACGCTAATTAACGTCTTCCTTGGCTGACGTTATTTGGCGTTAGTTCAGACGAACGCTAACTTTATAAAGCGGACATCAAATTATTAACGTCCGCCAAGCGTACCTTAATTAAGTAATTAATGTCTAAAAAATATCCGACAATGGTTTAACGTCCATTGGAAGACACTAATCTAATTAGCGTCCGCAATCCGCTAATTTAACGTCCGCCATTGGTGGACGTTAAAAACACGGAATCTTGTAGTGTTACAAAAAAAAACGATAATAAGCATAGATAAAAGCTACTAAAATGCTGGTGTACTTTGTATGCACACATTATTAATTAAAACAAATCTAAGAATATGATACTCGTACATGATAATCGATGAAGAAAATAACTATCAAATTATATATGGTTAACTTTGCAATAAAATTTAGGAAAAATTAGAAATAAGTCCAAACTTTATTACGTTTTTAGCAATTACCCCCTTTAAATTAATTTTTTTAATTTAAACCCCAAACTTCCCCTCCGTTATCCAAATAACCCCCAAATCACCAAAATCTGTTATAATCTAACGGTGGGACCCATTTTTTACTAATTAAACATCTCCTTTCTCCCTAATCATTCTTTCATCATCTTCTTCATTTCATCATCCCAAACCACTACCACTACCACCACCATTTCTCTCTCCTTTGGCCACCGCAACCACCACCACTCATCATCCTCCTCTTCCAATTCAACTTCTTTTTCGCTCCTCTGACCCTCCCAAAACACCCAAATCTCTCTCTCTCCTCCACCACAAAGGGTCAAATTGATGGTGGATGGTTCCAATTATACTCTCAAAACTCTTTGAATTTATCTAAGTTGTAATAATGATGAAGAAACCCATAATTATCGAGGATAATGAATCGCATTCGATTGAAAAAGAAGTTAGCAGAAACAATTTTCCTCCTGATTTTGTTTTTGGGGTTGCAACTTCTGCTTATCAGGTTAAAATTTTCTTTTCCTGTATTTGTTGTTTCGTTGATTTTAATGTTTTAGTTGTTAATATGAATGATCATCTAAAAGTTGACGAAATACCCACCAAAAATTAATGATTTTGGTTTATACGATTGCAACCTAAAAGAACAAAAGATGTTGAAGATCTGAAAAAAATAATTTGGATTTTGACAACTTTTGAGAAATGGGATTTGATTATTGTGTAATGTAAGTTTTAAAACTTACTAAATTTAATTGTGTGATTGTCGATATATGTTGGTGAATGATTGAAGGAGCTTGGAACGAGGGTAAAACTGCTGGAGGTGATGGTGTTGGTGTTGGTGGAGACGGGGGTGGTCAAAGGAGAGAGAAAGAAAATGGAGGTGGCGATGGTGGTGGCAAGGGGGTGGTCAGAGAAGAGAGAAATAAAATGGAGGTCATGGTGTTGGTGGTAGCATGGGGTGATCAAAGGAGAGAGAAATAAAACGAAGGTGGCGGTGGGTGGTGGCAAGGGGTGGCAAGAGGAGAGAAAAAAAATAATTTGGATTTTGACAACTTTTGAGAAATGGGATTTGATTATTGTGTAATGTAAGTTTTAAAACTTACTAAATTTAATTGTGTGATTGTCGATATATGTTGGTGAATGATTGAAGGAGCTTGGAACGAGGGTAAAACTGCTGGAGGTGATGGTCATGGTGTTGGTGGTAGCATGGGGTGATCAAAGGAGAGAGAAATAAAACAAGATGGAAATTGTGATAATTATGTTAGTGTATTAATAAACCATGTTTGTGTATTAATAAATCATATTACTGTGTTAATTATGTTTTGGAGTTGTTAATTAATAACTCAAAGGTAATATTCCGTTAAATTTAAAGGAATATTATAATTTGGGGGTGATTTGGAGAACAGAGGGGAAATTTTGGAGGTTAAATTAAAATAAAATAAAAATTAAAGGGGGTAATTGATAAAAACGTGAAAAGGCTTGGGGTTATTTCTAATTTTTCCTAAAATTTAGTTTGTATATGTTTTTTTATAGTATGTTATTATTGTTTTTGTTTGTGAAAATCCAAAATGAACAAAATGAGTACAAATAATGTACAATGACTAGAGAGAATAACTGAATAAAAGTGAATGTACATTATTAGTTTCCCTTGGTAAGAATTCCAATTATTTGAAAACAAATTCTGGTGCTACATGATTCTCTATAGAATCTGTTCGCACATAATTTTGGGACCCACACCTTCTTCCTCGCTATGGCATGCTATGAAAGAAGATGGAAGTGTTGATATCTTTTACCCAAGAAAAAAAAATTGTGTGTATTTCTGGGTTATTTTTTTGTGAATTTTCAAAGAATGTACAAGTAATCGAATATGTAATGTCGAAAGAAGTCTCGATAATATTGTGTGCAAAAGATAAAAAAAGAGCCAAGCCAAGATCCATTTAGAAGGCATCCAATGTACATCACTAATCACCATTAAGAAAATAAATTGATTGGCACTTACGTAAAAAGAGGGAAAATTCAATTTGTTGAATCCAACGAGTTGTTTGCCTCACACACAGTAACGCCCCTATTTTCAGTAATGTCGCCAATGGAAAAAAAAAATTCAAAACAAATAATCATGCAAACAACTAAAAAGGAAAACTTTCCACAAATAGCAAGCCAAGTAAAATAGAAATTAGTATAGATTCTCAAATTTCAGGATCCACAATCCCTATCAAATCAACAAGATAGATAATCTAATGTCTCTCAAAACAAAATAACAAATAATGTCTAAAAACCAATTGTTACATATGGAGAAATTCAACTAATTCCATAAATAAGATCTATGATAAATCCTAATAAAAAAAACCTATAATCCTCATGCGCACATTGAAGTAGTTAAGTCAACTACTTCATTTGCTCCTTCACAAGTAAAACATGAAATAATATATATAATCCACAATCAGATGGAAGTGCCTAGCGTTTTCTTTAAATAATTTATAAACATCACATTACATATTTACATACTTATTATCATGACCACGTGCTATCAGTTTATCACACCTAAAACATACGTAGGATCTTATGCCGCCCTAGCCTAAAACAACTTAGTTAAACAACATATAAATCAAACCACTGTTCCAGATCCATCATACAATTTCACAAGAAAATTCAAAATCTATTATCCAAAATTCTTTCAAAAATCCCAACTGAAATCGGTCCATCGAAATCCAAGCTAATATAAAATCCAAGAAATGCAACTTAAAAATCATATGCTAAAATCAGAAATTTATCCATAAAATTATCCAAAATGACATGAATTAACCAAAATCATCTCACAAAATAATACAAAAAAATATACAAGCAATATTCTGTAGGAGCTTATCGATATGATTAGTGGAATTTTATGAAACAATTTCCTAATATCTATATAATCAGGATCGCTAATAATAATTAATATGAACAAAGTATAAAAGATAGTAATTACAACCTTTGATGCGTGCTTTCAATGTCAAGAAAGAAGATATAGAGCCTCAATTGTTCCTCCTCTAATCAGTCCACAAGTACTGGATTAGATCCCACGCACGTATGCTAGTACGGAAGAGATGGATCAACATTCACCCTCTTACTTTTTAGGGAAAAATCGTATGAACGCAAATATGTTTTAGGGTTTTGTGATTCGGTTACTGTGTGTGCCAACTGATTAGAATCAATTATTTTCACAACCTTAATGAGGTACGATATATACCTCATTAGTCATATCAGAAAAAACCCTAATCCTAGCAACCAATGGGCCCTTTTTATTTATGCTAAATCTTGTGCTATTTTGTGTGACCTCATAGAATTAAGTTTAGTCGTGGGTCTAAAAATATGGACCCACTAATTATATTTATTCTCTAGCAAGTAAATATATTTTCCTAATTTAACTTAATTATTATCTCCATAATATAATCCAAATTACATTTAATAATTGCCGATAATGACCGACATATACCTTCATATTCAAGTTTCGTCTATTCAATTTCAAGTCCAAGTCCAATTTCAAATCAATAACTGCAACAAAGTAAAATTAAAAACACTGCAAGCTAGTATGGTCTAAGCTCTTAGTGGACATAGCCATCACACTACTTCCCCGATATTGCATAGTGAAATTGTGACATCACTCATAACACTCCTTCACTGCCTCACCACAAATAGCTATGTCTAGGACTGATCATGCCCCTAGATGTGAAATCATCACATCAGACATAGTATAACAAAAATGACCCTAAATAAATTGTCATAGCAGTGATCCTAGAATTCTATATGACTTTTTTATAGAAATATTTAAAACCTTATTAAACTAGGTTAGTATCCTTTGCGATGCACAATTGTAAAAGTTTTATTAGTATCAAAAACTTAACTAAAAAGTTTTGCAACAACGAACATATCGCAATGCATTTATCATTCTTGTTAATTTGATTCTCTACCTGCCTTCTCCGAAATATTCAAACATTTCAAATAATTTCAGGTTTTACTTCATGTTGTAAATATCATCATGTTTACTTGAATTGTTAGTAAAACTGTTAGGTAGCTAAACCCTTCGTTGTATTTGAACTCATTGCCAAACACATCTACATGTATTAAGGCCTTGAGATCATTGGCACTATCACCTTTTTCAGTAAAGGATGATTGAGTCATCTTACCCTACAAATATGATTTACATACACCAAATGACTTGTAGTCAAATGATGTTAGAACTCCATCCATTTGGAGCTTCTACATGCTCTTCATATAGCACAAAGCAAAGATGCTATGGGTAACTGGGTTAAGAATCATTTGTTTTTGATTTCTTGTGAAATATTATTTTGACAAAATCAAACTATTTGACCAATAATTAGTTTGGCAATAGTTCTAAAACACACTATCAAAAAATAATAATTTGTTCATAATTTAATATCATACATTGAAATTGAAATATTGTTTTAAGTAGGAATGAAATAACAATTATTTGATTACAAAACCAAGCTATAAGGTAAGGCGAGATAACATCAAAATCTCAAATCTGACATACAACAGTTGTTTATAGATTTGCCTTTAGCTAGTTTTCTACCCTTTATTTTACGCACATTCAAAGCAATAATGTGAGTTCAATAACATGTATGACATAAATAGTGAGTAGAATTTCCAATTGTTTATAGCATAACCATCAAATGAAAAATTATATTTACTGTACTAATTGATCTTCCAAATATGTTCGGAGTTTTCTATCAAAATGGATTATTCTATTGTAGTAGAAAGCATTTTAATATGTTGTCTTGTACAATATTTGGCTTTTCAGCATCAATGGATTTAGAAACGACAACATTTTTCTTATGTTATTACCATATTGTCTCTTATTGCCATGCATCCCAACATATCCTTTTGTAAATCCTATTTCTTTTATTGAATAATTTAGTTATTACTTCTTATATTCAATAAAACCGTAATACTCAATCATATTAAATTTATCTGCAATTTTGTAGATGGATTTCCTCACTATTCACTTCGATAGTTCAATCACATATTGATTCTATTATGAAATGAGTAAATGGTTTCTAAAGCCAACAATTGGATTCATTGAAATCCCGACCTCTCCATGTTTTTCAGAACGATCAAATCTTTTTAATGACATGTGACCTTATGGTCTTTAAAACTTTTCCATGTTTTTCAGAATGATCAAATCTTTCTAATGACATGTGACCTTATGGTCTTTGAGACCTCTCCATGTTTTTCAGAACGATCAAATCTTTCTAATGACATGTGACCTTATGGTCTTTGAGACCTCTCCATGTTTTTCAAAACGATCAAATCTTTCTAATGACATGTGACCTTATGGTCTTTGAGATTAAGCTCACTTATTGCCTCGAGGTGATGAATGGATTTTTGAGCTCTTTCACCAAACAAATAAAACCCCCGTTGCAGTATAAGTCTGGGTGTCGAACATGGGGAAAAAGTCGTGAATCGTGTTGTACGATTTAGGTCGATTGAGGATCTTGGTTTTTTTTGGTTTGAAATTGAAGCTAAAACTATTGCATAAAATAAATGCGAAAAATAATAAACTAAAATCTAGGGTTGTCGGATTCGGGTTCGATTGATTTCGGGGGAATTACTTCAAAAAGTCTAAAGAACGAACTAAATCAAGGAAGGGGAATCAAACTCTAATAAGGTACCTATACCTCCTCCCGGAGTGATTTAGGACTTGACGCATGAATATAGCAATAACGACTTCTCCCGAATGGACGTTATCATTACATTCAATTATCACAATTATACCAAGGTTTCACTAGAAGTAAATTCCTAGTTCGACTACCAACTCCCGTTGTAATGGTCTCACTAGCAACATTGGGCAATGAAAATCAAAGCATAATTAACTCGTAGACAAAGCTCTATTATACTTAGAAAATACCAAGAAAATAATTATGGCCTTTAGCTAATTTCTAAGCTCATTGACACCAACACTAACCAACCATGAACACAATTCAAGAAAAAACAATATGTAAACCCCCAATTTCAAGTCATGAACCCATCACCTTCAAACCCTAGAAATTAACTACTCACTAAACATGAACAAGAGCATTACACTAATAAACAAGCATAAAAACATGAAATTAAACACTAAATCTATCAACAAGCAAGAAAATAAACTAAGCAAACTTGAAATTGCATAATTTAAACACTATACTACTTGAAAAACATGAGAAAAACAAGATTGAAAGCATGGAAAATAGCAAGAACAAGCAAAGAGAAGGAATAGAGAACTTATTGAATTTTGATGTACAAATTCGTTGGAATGGCCATGTCACTTGAGCAAACCTTCAAATCCATTAATCATCTTCAATAAAAACCCAAAATCAAGAGATAAAACTAGATCTAAAACTATGGAACAAGAATTGCACATAAACCCCAGAAAACTAAGAGGAAGAGAGTGTTTCTCTCTCTTCAAACCCTAAGCTAAATCTAATTTTTGGGACATAAAACTAATATAAAGTGTTGTTCTTATGTTTAGGGAACTTAGAAGGTATATATACAAATAGGAAAACAAGGGGGCCAAGCATAGAAGAGGCACGAGTAGAAGCTGAGAACAACACGAGCAACCACGAACAGGCCGAGAAAACAGAACTGCAGCGGCCTGCTCAGGCACGGACGCGCGGAGGAGGTTTCGCGGGGGCGTATCTGGCTCCACGGGCGCGACGATGGTGGTGGCGCGGCCGCGAGTGAGGACTCGAGCTGGACTGGGCGTCGCTTTCTTTGGGGGCTGTCGCAGGTGATGTTCATTTAGCGTGGGCGCGCCTAGACTTCTGTCCGCGACCATCTCTTGACCCAAATGCTTCCAACTTTTTCTCGGGCTTCTCGGGACGGGTTGGAACGCCTCCCGAGACATCGGGCCTCGGGCCCAACAAGCCTAAAAATTACAAAAAATGCCCTTTTGATGGTACTCTGCCTTGTCTTGTGGTCTTGGCTTTGCGACATGCTTCTCTAAGCTTCTTGGGACCTCTCACAACCCTTGACGGCTTTCGAGAATCGCTTGGAAACCCGCAAAACACCTCAATTAAAGAAGAAAAGGCATAAGTAACACAAAATAGCTCAATTATTGATGAAAAAAACTATAAAACTACATTATTCGACGAAAACTCTAAATAAACTGAAACTAAGCTAAAAAGGCTTAAAACATGGAAAACTAAGCCTAAAATGCACGGAAAACAAGTGAAAAGAGCCGGCAAAATTGGGTCCAAAAATGGACTGATCAAACTCCCCCAAGTTTGCCTTTTGCTTGTCCTCAAGAAAACAAGAACAAGAAAAACTAAAAGTAAAAATCTAACTCACATTCGTAGGAATAGCGGTTGCTATTAGCGAAAGCTACAAGCCATTTAAACCTCAAAGTCGCCAAAGAGGGCGAGTGTGCTCTCTTAAGGGTTTCTATATAGTTTAACCCATAACTCGTCCAAAAATAAATCAAGGCAAAGATTCACAAAAACAAAGAAAGGAAAAACAATAAGAGAGAAAATAAGAGAAAATAAAACCAAAAATCCCTAGATGGAATTGTAAATGGACCGGATCAGTGGATGCAAACCTTTCTAAGCACTAGCGGAAAACATGCTCAAATATGTCAAAGGTGGATAGTGTAGACACCTAAATGTGTCTCCCCGATATAGAGACTAATGATGAAACAATGAAAACACCAAGATCTCGTGTTAAGTAGAATTGACGATGAAAATGCACAATATACCTCAAACAATTGCCTAAACCGTGTTTAAAGTGCCTTGGAAGCAAATGTTAGGTTTGGCGATGATTACGGGATTTATTCGTAACTTTTCTTCATTTTTAGATATTTTTTATATTTTTGCATGCATTTTTCAATGTTTTATATTCATAAAAAATAATAAAAATGTCTTTTTACATCACAAATATTTTTAAAAAATCATAAAAATAATTTTATAATTTATTCATATTTTTCTATTTTATTTACCATATTTTTAGAGCTTTTTATGGATTTTTTAGGATTTTTGCATACTTGGGGGCATTTTCGTCATTTTCGAATGTTGAAAATTATTCCGCAAAGCATACTAGTGTTTTTCGTACTTTCGTATTTTTTAATAATTTTTCTGTAATTTTTTGGAGCTTCCGGAGGAATCTAGAACATTCCGGAACGATGTGGGCATTCCGGCACATTCCGGGGTCTAGAGTTTTTCTGTAATTTTTTGGAGCTTCCGGAGGAATCTAGAATAAATTTTCATGTTACTGGACCTGCGCCTAGGCGCAGGTCTGGTGTCATCCGGGGTCGATTTTTTGCTCCTTTTGGGCTATAAATACCCGAGCTTTACGAGCTTTTTGACACAAATTCGAAGCAATTATCATCCTTGCAATTATACTACACTTATATTTCTCCAAACAAAAATTTTCATTCAAAATTCAAAAAATAATAATACATAATTGCATTTTCTGTCGTTAAATCTATTAATTGCGTTCTTGAGGTATGAATTCTGAAGTCTCTATCTTCTGTTTTTAGTTTGTAATCATAAAGAAATCAATTAAAGTGATGCTTATTGATATAAATGATGGAGAATTAATAATACAAATAGTTAATAAAGATTGTACTCGCATTTGGACGTTTTAATCGTTAATAAAATTGTTTTTGATATAATTAATAATAATTCGCAATGTTGTTTTAATCGTCATTCATGATGCTTTAATCAATTTCGATCTCGATGCATATGCGTGGTGATTGTTAATTCATCAACGTAAATTGATAGATCGTACATTAACATTGACTCGTACTTTTTTTTTTTTTAGATCTGCTTTTACATTTTATAGATCTGACAATAAACAATAATAATTATAAAAATTTATATTTTTTTTAATGCAATCTATGTTACACGGTTCTTATTATTAGATCTCGTGTTATAAAAGATCGCTACAATTTTTTTTATCTTTTGAATTTGATCACTTTAAGTAGTCAGATCTTGTTTTTTTTATGCGGTCGGAGTAAAATGGATTTATTAGTTAAATCTCGTGTTACCCAATAACCGCTACATTTCAATAATAATTTCGGATCATTAAATAATATTGTATAGAATACGGTCAATGATTCATTCACAAATTCAAGAGTCATATGTAAAAGCCCGATCTGATCAAATAATAATAAAATGGCGATTAAAATTATCAACTTAAATATTTTGGTTAAAGTGTCCAAATCGCATCGGAATTTTGAATATTAATCATCACTTTAGTCGATTTCTTTTTAGCATTTATTATAATTAGTGTAGTCAGCAGCACATCAAACCACATATTCCTGGAACACACTTTGAACCTGCACATATTTTTTTTTTTGTATTTTGTATTTTTTATTTCTTCTATTGTGTTTTTTATTCATTTTTTTATTTGATTTATTTTTTAGAACTTTTAATATTGACTTAATGCAAAGTGGTCACATTAATTAGTCATGACTTGTAATATATTTAAACCCGCTTAGTAATATGCGCTATTAGGATATAATTTGAGATATTTGTGTATTCGGGATTAATAATGATACGACCACAAAAAGAGACCTAGTAGAGACCGCTTACAGGCGGGCGGGCCCAATGCACGATTGGCCAGTAATCTGTCCCCGAACCCATACTCCGGTGCACGACCATATGGGCTGATTGCTCCTGGCTTTCAGTACTTCTTCGGTGTCCGTGGACCGTATAAACGCACGGTGGCGACTCCTACTAGTCCGTATTCACGTACGACGTTAACTAGCATTCATACAACTCGTGAGACGTAGGCGGCCAGGTAAAAACGACCCCTACAGTTTGGCGACTCCACTGGGGAATATCACTCCTTAGTGGTGTGGACAAACTTGAAAAGTCTCGTGGTCTTATTGTTATCATTCCCGAATTTTTTAGGCATATTGCATGTGGCCCTACGAATAGGTGCCGCACTATAGGACCTTGTCTCATATGAGCATGTTCTATGCTCGAGACCGATCCCGGGGGGTTTGATTATGGTTAGTTGTGGTGCCCAACCTCAATAATCATAACCGGCCCATCCCAGCCATGGCGCGTGATCCTCATGCCCGATGAGATCATAATAAGAGATCTATTAATCATGTGTCATTCAATAAGAAGAGTGACTAGATCGGTTTAGTTTCTCTTTAGTCATGGTACCTTGTGACCACCCAGGACTGACCTTATAGAAGACCACTCATGTTGTATCATATTAGTGTGACTATGTGCGCATTTTTTTTTGTGGGCTCTAGCCATTTTAATTTTCACTATTTACTCACTCTTCATATAGTCATGGTCATCTTCTAGTTCATATAGTTCACAATGTTGGGCCTTAGTGTCTTTGCATGTAGTCCATATAGGCTTTGACCTTAGTTTGACCATAGGTTTCGGCCCAAAACTTTAGTCGTGCCTTTAATTGGGCTTAGGACCACTCCTCATTCACTTCCATTCACATACATTGCATATTTCATGTATTTTGGTGCCCTTTCAATTCAAAAAAAAAAAAATTCCAAAAAAATAATTCAAAAAAAAAAAAATTCAAAAAGGTTAAAAACAAAATTAAATAATTCAAAAAAAAAAAAAAATCAAAAAGTTTTTTTTTTTTTTTTTTTTTTTTTTTAAAAAAAAAGGTAAAATAAAAATGGAAAGGGCACCTTGCATTCATGCATTTTAGGGAAGATGACCATAAAATTAGGACATACATATACATCCGCATTTGCATCCATATCACAATGATCAAGGGGGTTCACTAAAAATTTTTGTTCTTTTCAGTTCAGAGCGGTCTAAACAGTTCCAAGTCGAACCAAAGCATAGATGAGGTCCGAGAAAGCCTCAAGCCCAATCCAACCTTACCTCACCTTATTTAAACACCACCCCAGGCTCACTTAAACTCATCCAAACCCAAAAGACTTAAGCCCATACCCAGCCTACATCACTTAATCCCATACCCAGCCTACATCATTTAAGCCCATATCTTAAGCCTACATCACTGAAGTCCATATTCAAATCCTACATTACTCAAGCCCATCACTCAAGCCCATATCTCAAACTTACATTACTCAAGCCCATATCTTTAGCTCATAATCCAAACACCACAAATGGCCACTCAAGAGGACCAACTCAAACAGCTCGCTAAACATTTCGATGAATTGACCGCTGTACTTGAAGGGCTCCATGCCAAGGTCAGCGATCTAGAAAAAACCCCAAGCTCATCCATGATAAAGAACCTAGCCGAGCATGTCCAGAAAACAAGAGACCCTGCCTTCCACCAAGAAACAATTTCTATTGACCCTAATCTTTCCTCCAAGCTTCCAAAGGAATTCTCAAGCACTGATCTCCCTAAGTTTAAGGCCACCGATGATCCTCGTTATCACCTCAAAGGATTCCGAGCCACCATGGTCCTTAAGGGTATTGAACCAGCACTGTTCCGTACAGTCTTTCCACTCTCACTTGAACCAATTTGCCAGAAGTGGTTCTACTCTCTTTCTGAGAAGGACACATCTACATGGGAAGACATTGTGCATGCATTCATGACCCGTTACAAGGGGAACATCCAAGCCCAGACCTCAACGAGAGAACTTGAGATCTTGAGGCAAGGTGAGAAAGAAGGGTTCACTGCTTATTTGACAAGATGGAAGCAAGTTGCAGCCCAAATGGTCACTACTCCTGCTGAACCAGAAATGGTCAAGACCTTCATCTCCAGTCTACAGCCAAAGTACCAGGATCACCTCAAGTACTTAGGCCTCACCACCTTCCAAAAGGTCTATCACATTGGAGTAGACATAGAGGACGATCTGCTAAAGGGTGATAAGTCAAGCTCACCAGAATTCGATGAGCAATAGCAGCATCGGCACACCCCACTCCCAATCAAGAGTCAGTCAGGGTTGTTTCTTTAGGTTGAGTCGGTGAGTCCCTCCACCTAGATATTTGCATTTTTTTTTCTTTCTTTTTCGAGCCTATGTCTTTAGGATTTTTCTTTCAATTTATAGCCTTGTAATTTCATTGACATTAACAAAATTCTATATTTTTTTATTCATTTTAGCCTCACTTTTAATTAGTGCTTTTAAATCTAACCTAATTCACGACCTCAAATTTTCATAATCAATAAAATTGAACATAATAAATGGACATTGCCGGAGAGGCCTTCTTTTCTTGAACTCCACAAAAATCATCAACCCTTTCCCAATACCTGTATTCATTCAACCCCTTGCAGCCCTTTGAGCCTTAAATACAAACAAGCCTACTTCCCTTCCTTACCCACATCTACCTCACCCATGGGATCAAGTGGTGTAATGACCCAGATTTTTATTGGTATTTTTGCCGATAATTATGTGTATTTATGTGTTAGTTCAAATTTATTTTGACCTATTTATTTTATTTTATGTGAATAATTTCGATTTAGTTCGAAATATTTGTTTTTCAGTTTTTATTATTTATGTTATTTATTATTTAATTAATTAGAATTTTTATTTAATTTTCTAATTAGTTATTTAATATTTTGGGCTAAATCGATTGATGCATGATTAGTTATGCGGTTTTCGCAAATTAGCCCAATTGATCACGAGAGCCCATTTTAGGCCCTTTTCCCCCTTGTTGGCCGGTTCTCAAGTGGCATGGCAAGGCTTGCCACTTGCCTTATGTTCACACCTTAACTAACTCTATATATAGAGGAGTTAGTAAGGCTTTTGCTCACTTTTTGCCATCTAAAACACAAATGCCATCAAATGCTCTTGCCATCAATTCAAACACAATTCTCCCTCTCAATTGTTCATCACTTTCACGCCATTTTTGGCATTTGATCATCATCAAATTGTTCATCCATCTTTCTAAGCCCAAAACTTAAAGATTCAAAGTTCATTGATCTTTAAGTATCCTAAACACAATTTAAACCCAATTATTTCATCCATGATTTTTAGTTCGGGTTTGGTTTTGGGTTCGTGTTCGTGCTCGTGTGGGTGTTCGTGGTGGTGACCGAGTGGTGCCGTGTAGAGGTTGTGCAAGAGCAACAGCCAGGCCGTGCAAGAGCAGTAGCCGGGCCGTGCAAGTGCAGCAGGCTCGTGGGCAGTAGCTGTGGCAGCGGTGGTCCGTGGTGCAGGTGCAGCCGGGTGGTGGTTGAGCCGTGTTGATCGTGTGGTACCGTGTGCAAGGTTCGCGTCGTGCGTGGTTGTGCCGTGCTAATTGGCCGTGTACTTTGTGTATTCCGGGCAGCAACTTTTTGTGTTGTTTAGTGTGTAATCTTCAATAAGGTAACATGCTTTCTCAACCTTTTTGGTATACTATGTTTATAGTATAGATTAAATGCATGTATGGGTTATTTGATGAAGTTTATTCATGATTTAGTGTATTGTTTCTAATCTGATTTTGATATGGTTTTCATGATATTTTGATGATGGTTTTGATGATTTTATGGTTGAATATATGTTGTTTTATGATCATGATTATTATGTCAAAGTTTGATGAATTTGGATGAGTTTAGGTTGAAGTTTTCGAATGAATCATGATGATATGCGTGTGATGATTATGTTGGATGAGTTCTTGATTGAGTTCTTGATTGAAGATCTTGAATCTTGAATGAGTTCTTTATGAGTTCTTTGAGTTCTTTATGAGTTCTTGGTTGAGTTCTTTATGAGTTCTTGATGAGTCTTTATGAGTTCTTTGATGAATCTTGAAAGTTAATGAAAATGGTTTAAATGATAAAGAAAGTTAAAGAAAGTGTCTAATATGATTAAAGAATGATTATTGAATGTTGGATTATGATTGGTTAGACTCAAGATTAAGGCTAGAGGCAGTTCTTGAGAATAACTTCGATAATTTAACTAGTTAAATTCGAGAATCAAGGCTAGAGGCAATTCTTGAACTTAATTTAGTTATGTTGGGTAATAATGATGATAATATGAATAAGATGATTAAAAGATTTAATTAATTAATTAGCTTGATTTCATTTTTTGACGCCTGATACCTTGAGTAAGATTCATTGTATTCGGGTTAAGACGTTGCCCCTATTCCATCCGCGGTATTGGGATAGTTGGAGTCATACTATGCGATCTTTGTGAATTTCCAGTAAGATTGGTTTCACGGGACATGGATTTCCAGTAAGATTGGTTTCATGGGGTTTGGGAGTAAGATTCTCAAATCCAAGCATAGTAGAAAGTTCGATCGCCTAAGATGCGTTCGTACGAGCACAGTCCGGTCTAGAATATGATTGATTGCGCCAAAGATAGTTGATTAGGTTGGTTTGAGTCGAGTTCACGTTTTGGGTTGTTCTCGTACTTTGATTATTGATATTGATTATTTGATTTGTGCTATGTACATGTGTATTCCCATTAGGGTGAGTCAGTGATGTTACTCGCCACTGATGGTGGACTGTTGTATATTTTTCAGGTATTTCTGATGACGATACTCTTGCTTAGCTTTGGGTTGGGCGAGCGACGTTGTTATTTCTGCTATCTGTTGTATTTACTATTACTGTTGTTTTTAGATAGTATTGGAGTATTGTATGGACTCTTTTACGTTGTTTATAACTCTGACATGTAGTTGGAGTTTACTCGTATGCTTAGTATTTTTAGTTTGACTTTTGGGACTAGTTATGTACAAACTTGTGGGTATTTGTACGTTTTTGGTTGATTAATAGTATTTTGAGGAATTAGTTTAATTTCCTAAGTTTTGAGTTGTAGTTTCTAACTATTCGACTCGTCGGTTTCTTCCGCGCCGATTTAAGCGAGTCGGGTCGTTACAAGTGGTACCAGAGCCGAATAGGTTCTAAATGAAGTTTTTAGGATTTGAGTTAAACCCGGGAGTTGAGAATACATGACAGAATAATGGCAAATACATGACAGAAATACCAACAAAAAAATCAGGGTCGTTACAACCTCCCCTCCTTAAAGAAATTTCGTCCCGAAATTTAAGGCAAAGGAGATCGCTCACCCTCAAACAGCTCCGGGTACTTCTGCCTCATGGACACCTCTGTCACCCAGGTCGCCTCTTCATGGTGTTGATTCAGAGGGTCCTCAACACCTTGACGAGCTAGACTTGCTTACGCCGGAGCGTCCTCACTTCCCGATCTAAGATCTGGACGGGTCGCTCTTCAAATATCAGATTCGGCTCAAACGTGGCCGACTCCACTGGGATAATGTGGGTAGGATCATGTACATATTTCCTTAGCTGGGAAACATGGAATACGTCATGCACATTAGACAAACTAGGTGGTAATGCCAATCGATATGCCACCTCCCCAACTCGTTCCAGTATCTCTTAAGGTCCCACGTATTTCGGTCGGAGTTTCCCCTTTTGACCAAAGCGTGCCACTCCTTTGAATGGTGAAACCTTAAGCAAGACTTTGTCACCTACCTCGAAAGCCAGCGGTCTACGTCGATTATCGGCGTAGGATTTGTGACGACTCGGAGCGGCCTGCATCTTAGACCGAATGACTCGGACCTTCTCGATAGTATCCCGTACCATCTCAGGTCCTAAAGCCACAGAATCACTAATATCATTCCAACAAATCTGACTCCGACATTTCCTGCCATACAGGGCCTCGTACGGAGCCATCTCGATGCTGGAGTGATAGCTATTATTATAGGAGAACTCTATCAAACAGAGCATACGTACCCAAGACTAATGGTACTCCAGAGTACATGCTCGTAGCATATCCTCTAAAGTCTGGATGGTCCTCTCAGTCTGACCATCGGTCGCCGCGTGAAAAGCGGTGCTCAGCTTCAACTTCGTCCCAAAGGCTTCCTGAACTGATTTCCAGAAACGAGACAGAAATCTCGGATCTCGATCAGAAACAATCTTCCTCGGAACTCCGTGAAGTCGGATAATATCCTGGGTATACGTCTCTGCTAGACGCACCATAGACCAGGTCATCTTCATCGGAATGAATCTAGCGACCTTGGTCAACCTATCCACTATTACCCAAATGTCATTCAAACCATTACAGGTAGGTAGGCTAACCACGAAGTCCACAGAAATCGACTCAAATTTCCAGGTCAGAATCGGTAGTGGTTGCAACAGACCTCCTGATCTCTGATGCTCGATCTTAACATTCTGATAGACTAAACATCAAGCTACGAACTCTGCTACATCCCTCTTCATCTTTGGCCCCCAGAATTGGCCCTTAAGGTCCTGGTACAACTTGTTACCTCCAGGATGAACAGAGTAGGGCGAGTTATGCGCCTCAGACATAATAATGTTCCTAAGATCAGAACTGTCCGGTACACACCACCTCCCTCGGAATCGCAGACTACCATCAAAAGGGATCTCGAAACCTACAGCTTTACCTTGCCGTAAAGCCTCTCGAATCCTAGCTAATTGCGGATCATTCTGTTGACCCTCACGCAATTCCTAAAGCAAATCAGGCTCAGCAATCATAGATGTCAGACGAAGTCTGACGAAATTACGGCTTCTACTGAAGCTCAAGCAATGCTTACGACTCAGTGCATCAGCGACTGAGTTCGCCTTGCCCTCGCAATAGTTGAGCGTCAGGTCGTAGTCCTTAATAAGCTCAAGCCATCGTCTCTGCCTCATATTGAGATCTTTCTGAGTAAAGATGTACTTGAGACTCTTGTGATCCGTGAATACTCTACACGAACCACCATAGAGATAGTGCCTCCAAATCTTGAGCGCGAATACCAGAGCTGCTAGCTCCAAGTCATGCGTAGGATAGTTACGCTCGTGCACCTTCAATTGTCTCGATGCGTAAGCGATGACCTTCCCGCCTTGCATGAGTACACATCCTAGGCCACTCTTCGAAGCATCACTATAGACCTCGAAGTCCCCCTCATCGTTCGGAAGGGTAAGAATCGGAGCAGAGACTAATCTCTATTTCAACTGCTGGAATGCTTGCTCGCAAGCCTCCGTCCAAATGAATCGGATCTCCTTCTGTAGGAGACTAGTCATCGGCCTAGCAATCTTGGAGAAGTCCTGGACGAATCGTCGATAGTATCCGGCCAATCCCAGACAACTATGAACCTCCGCCACATTTCTAGGGCTACTCCAATCAACTACAGCCTTAACTTTAGCCGGGTCTACCTTAATGCCCTCTTTACTAATCACGTGACTCAAAAATGCTACTTCGCGAAGCGAGAACTCATACTTGGAGAGTTTCGCGAACCACTTATTACTACGCAATATCTTAAGTACCATCCGGAGATGCTCCGCATGCTCAGACTCATCTCTCGAATAGACTAAGATATCGTCTATATATACTACGACGCATTTATCGAGTAAGTGATGGAATGTCCGGTTCATCTGGTCCATGAATACGACCGGCGCATTAGTCAGGCCAAAGGGCATCACCTCGAACTCGTAGTGGCCGTATCTAGTACGAAAAGCGGTCTTCGGGATGTCTTCTTTCTTGACTGGAATCTGATGATATCCAGATCGAAGATCTATCTTCGAAAACACTCCCTCTCCTCGTAACTGATCGAACAGGCCCTCAATCCTATACAATGGGTACTTATTCTTGATAGTTACCCGATTCAACTCTCGGTAGTCTATGCACAGGCGCATACTACCTTCTTTCTTCTTCACAAGGAGCACAGGTGCTCCCCATGGAGAAACGCTCGGCCTAATGAAGCCCTTATCGATCAAATCCTGGAGTTGTGTTTTTTAACTCTTGCAACTCCGATGGTGCCATCCGGTAAGGTGCCTTCGAAATCGGCGCTGTCCCGGGTGCTAAGTCGATATGAAACTTGACGTCGCGCTCGGGTGGAACTCCCAGTAGCTCATCAGGAAATACGTCTCTGAAATCCCTCGCTACAGGTATATCGTCCAACAGACGCTTTTCCGTCAAGTCCCTTACCTGACTAAGGTACACCATATTGCCCTTCTGGCGATGCTTCCTCATTTTCAAGGCTGAGATTACCTTTACTCCTTTCTTGAGGAAGAACCCAGAGTAGGTAATTCGGTTGCCCTGAAATCCTCGGAATGTCATTGACTGATCTCGGCAACGAATGAGCGCTCGATACTTCGACAGCCAGTCCATACCAAGAATAACGTCGAACTCCATTAGCGAAAACTCCTTCAGATCGGCCGTCGCTTGCTCCCCAGCTATCACAATAGGCACTCCTCGGAACTCGCGCTGACAAATAAATTCCTCTCCGGACAGGAGAGTTATAACAGAATTAACAGGAGAGCTGCCATGAAGATTAGACCTCGAGGCAAAACTACTAGCCACAAAAGAGATAGTAGCACCAGAATCAAATAAAACTAAAGCTAAGACACCAGAAACAAGAAATCTACCTGATACGACGTCAGGCTGAACCGTGGCCTCTGCCTCGGTCATACAGTAGAATCGGTTCTTCACCGGAGTCTTAGTCGGTGCCGGAAGCTGTTTGATCTCAGTGTCTGGCTTCCTCTCGGGGCAAACTGACGCCTTATGGCCTTCCTTCCTGCAGATAAAACAAGCTATGGGCGAACCATCACACCGCTTCCCTGGATGGAAGTCTCTGCCGCAGCCTCTGCACTTCGAGCTATCGGAACCCTTGTGCGAACTCGTGGTCGGAGGGGTACTTCTAGGAGCACTAAATCGAGGCTTCTTAAAAGAAGTTGTCGTCATCGGAACCTGAGCTCTCTTCCTGCTCGCATCCTCCTCAGCCGTCGATGCCTGAATCTCGAGTGCTACCTCGTAGGCCTGCTAAAATGTCTTCGCTCCACTACTGATGACGTGAACGTGAATCCTTGGATCTAGCTTTTTGATATAGCGCTTGACTCACTCCTTCTCTGATGGGACTACAGACGTAGCGAACCTCGATAACTCCGTGAACTTGTCGGTGTACGCCACCCTGAGTAAGAGTAAGAAACTCCTCCTGCTTCTGCCACCGCAACTCGTCGGGGTAGAATCGCTCCTGGATCTTATCGACGAACTCGATCCACGACATCGAATGTAAGGGAAAGCACGCGTCCTTAGCTACCGTCCACCAGTTATCGGCCTCTCCACGTAGATAATAAGCGGCGATATGCACCTTCTCGTGCTCGGGGCAAAACGTCGCGTCGAAGAGCTTCCCCATCTCGCGGATCCAACTCTCCAAGATAGTAGGGTCGGCGACCCCATCGTAGGTCGGAGGTTGATGATGTGCGATACGGTCGAACGTCGACTGCGTACTCGGCGTATGACGACTATGGTGCGCCAAGGTAAGGATCGCCTCCTCCAGCGCTCGTAACCTCTGTCGTCCACTACTCAACCGGCGAGGCGTAAACATACTGCAACGCAATCAAAACAAAAGACATACCAAATAATAGTGTCGGTCATAAAACAAAAGAATTAACTAAGAATGTAAACTTCGATTTAAAGTAAAGATTAGCTTGATTTTGCTACTAGACGCCTAAAACTTAGAGTAAGATTCTAAGTATTTGGGTTAAGACGTTGCCCCTATCTTATCCGCGGTATTGGGATAGTTGGTGGTCTTACTATGTTGTCTTCAGATATGGATTTCCAGTAAGATTGGTTTCATGGGGTTGGGATTAAGATTCTCAATCCTGGCATAGTAGAAAGTTCGATCGCGTAAGATGCGTTCGTACGTGCATAGTCTGGTCTAGTATGTGAATGATTGCGCCAAAGTTAAAGATTTTTTAATCATTGGTTAAAGTTAGTCGAGTCAGCGTGATTAGTTGATTTGATTCGCATGTGTATATGTTTGATTTAGTTGTTTGATTGGTGTTATGTTCATGTGTATCCCCGTTAGGGTGGGACAGTTATGTTACTCGCCACTGACGGTGGACTGTTGTTTATTTTTCAGGTAATTCTGATGATTAGGTTCATGCTTAGCTTTGGGTTGGGCGAGCGCCGTGGTTATTTAGCTTTTATATTGTTGTTTTACGATTTTTATTAGTTTTTGGACTATAGTTGTAGTACTTGTTTATTTCTCTAACTCTGACATATATTTGGAGTTTACGTTTGCTAGTAGTAGTAATATGACATTTGGGATTAGTTATGTACAATCTTGTGGGTGTTGAACTTTTGAATTTAGTATATATTCTATTTTAAGGTTTTGTTTTTAATTTTTAAGTATTTTAGTTTGTTAGATCTGACTATTCGACTCATCGGTTTCTTCCGCGCTGGTTTAAGCGAGTCGGGTCGTCACATTAGTTCTTTTCCGAGGGCTAAAAGTTTTTTTTCTCTTTATCTCGGTACTTTTGGTACTCAATACTCTAGTTCTCACCCGAGAGAGTATCTGACTTGTTTTCCGAAGTTTCAGTTGAGGATCCCTAGTTATGGAAGGGATAGTAGCTCGCATTCTAGAGTGAAGCGAGCCTCCCCCTTCAAGTAGTAGCCCAAAGTGAAGTCAGTAGTCGTAGAGTAGAGATCTAATTCATTCTAGAATTTCCCTGCACGTCTTTCTCCCGCTAAAGAGACAAATCATGGTGAGAAAGAGAAGGCTGTTGAGAATGTCTAGTCTAGCTTTAGTCGTACATCCGGCTAAGAGAAAAAGAAGACGCAGAGACAGAGACGACTAAAGATATAGTTCAGTCCCCTTGATTTTCTTTTTCCCGATGAAAGAAGTGTGAGCCATAGAAGGCGTAGATACAGATACAGATAGGGCTCTTTCTCGACCCTTAGTGAAGGAGATGGCTAGGAGAAGGCTTTGTCTCTAGTGAATTCCCGTAGTGCGTATCTGGCCAGATGTGAGTGACCTACCTCAGCCGAGAGAGAGATCCCGCTATTGATTATGAATTCCATGTAATTAGCCAGAATCCTCTAAGAAGTACTACTGTTGCTCATCTATATAAATAGACACAATGTAGCAATGAAATATCAATTTTGAGCCACCAACATTCTTCTTCTCTCTATTTTCTCCTTCATTCACTGGTTGATACTCTTTATGGTGTCAGAGCCAGGTTGCGTTGACCTCAAAAATGGAATCTTTTTTTTAGCATCCTTCAAATCACATACATTCCAATGCCTACAAAAGTTGGAAGCATCACCATGGTAGATATGATGAACCCTCTCTACTTGGATCCTTCAGATGGTCCTCATACTGGAATCATACCTTAAAAGCTGATTGGCCCTTCAAATTACACAACATGGAAGAGAGACACGGAGATAGTCTTAGTTTCAAAGCGAAAGCTTGACTTTGTAACAGGCTTGGTGAAGAATAAGGGTAGGTGCTCTAGAAGGCTCCAATCCAGCGTTCTAACGAGACTTTGGGACATCTCTTGGCTGATTGGCGATAAAAATCTATGTTTATAGCTATTATATGTGCTCTCTATCTTTTATTAAGTGTTTTCATCTTTTCTATATGTGTTTTAAAATGTATTAAATGATTAAGAATTCTTCTTTCCGCTTCCTTGGTACACTTGCTTCGTGTTGAAGACTGCACCGTCGCTGACGTATGTATTGAACCTTTGTTTGTTCTTTCACTCCGTACGATGTGCAGGATGGATACTTATTCTAACTGAACTTTATCTATGGACTAGTATATAATCTTCTTTCCTCTCTCCGGATCTCCAGAATCCTTGTGGAGAGCCCCTATAAATGAGTCTCTTTGGAGATGAAGGCTCCGAAAAGAGTGAGCAAGCCCTCTCTTTCTATTCGTAAATTTAGACCATATTTGACCGCAGACTAGTCATCTTTTATTGTATTGGGTTTCAACCCCATTTGGTTCATATGCATCTCATCTTGTAGGATTCAACTAAACACTAAGGCGTGGAAATGTTACTCACCATGAGTATATCCAAGTAGAGAAAGCGCGAGATGTTGGGCTCAACCAAATCTCACTGTTTGAGGCTAAAGTAGCCTGTGGTAATGGGGAGAAGACTCTCAGTCGGGATGTGTACTGGTTAGGCCATCGTTTTGACTTTTTTCCGCATGCTTTCGTGTTACTTCACGACAATTGGATTCTACGTCAGTGTCGTGGTCAGCACCCTTTTCACACAAGACAAGCTACTGTAAATTATTAGTAACATATTTAGGTTGGACGGATCAGTTATCAACTATGTTATGACTGCCCTCAACCTACCGTTGATTATGTACACATATTAAAAGAATGAAGAAATTTATTGACATGTAACACGAACGCCATTAAGGTAAGGACGAAAGGAAAATTACCCAAATGAGAAAGAGGACAAATGTCAGAAGTCGGAAGCAGTGCAAAAGAATTTGAAGTGCAACATATATTAATAGTAAGATAAGTACATCAACCTTTCGCTTACTAGGCAAAAGGGCCATGATTCCTATAACGACCCTGATTTTTTTTGGTTGGTATTTCTGTCATGTATTTATTTGTATTTATGTGATTTTATGTATGGTCTAAAATTTATTTTGGACTATTTATTTTATTTTATGTGAATAATTTCGATTAAATTCGAATTATTTTATTTTGATTGATTATTATTTATTGTAATTATTATTTAATTGATTAGAATTTTTATTATTTAATTTTCTAATTAATTATTTAATATTTTTGGGCTAAATCGATTTAAGCATGATTTAACATGCAAGAGTGCAATTAGCCCAATTGATCACAAAAGCCCAACTTGGCCCATTTTTGCAAAGCCAAAACCGGCCCCCCTTATTGTATGGCAAGTTTTGCCACTTGCCATGCATTCACACCTTAACTAACCTCTATTTATAGGAGGGTTAGTAAGGCTTGGAGAATCATTTCCTCATTTGCCATCTTAACACACTTGCTCACCAATTTGAAAAGCCATACACTCTCCATTTGTCTCCTTGCCACACGCCATTTTCGGCTAGTCCTCCATCACATTTGTTCATCATCCATTCAAACTCAAAACTTAAAGATTAATCCTCCATTGATCTTTAAGTACCAAAACACAATTTAAACCTCCATAATTCCAATCAAGATTTCTAGTTCGGGTTGGTTTTGGGTACTAGTTCGTGTGGGTTGTTCGAGTGGGTGGTTCATGGTGGCCGTGCGTGAAGGTCGTGTCAAGTGGTGGTCGTGTAGGGCAGCCGTGCAGCAGGGCCGTGCAAAAGGCGGTGGTCCATGGTGGTGATTGAGCCGTGCAAGCCGTGCCGTGTTCGTGTACACCGTGTGCTTGGGCGTGTATTTTGGGTTTCCGGGCAGTAAGTTTTTGGTGTTTATCTTGTTTAATCTTCATTAAGGTAACATACTTTCTCAATCTAATTGATATACTATGTTTCATAGTATAGATTGAATGATTAGATTAGACCGTTTTGATGTTTTATAACCTTGTTTATGTGTGGATTATAATCTGATTTTTGGGTGATGATTTATGATGTTTTCCACTTGATTACATGAATTTCATGATGGATTATGTTATATTTGATGCTTTTCATGTTCAAAGTTTGATGAAGTTTAGAGATTAGGAAGTTGATGAATTTTGTTGTTGAGCTCGATTGATTTATGCGTGTATGATGATGGGTTTGGGATGAGTTCTTGAATCTTGAATGAGTTCTTGGTTGAAGTTCTTGAATCTTGAATGAGTTCTTGATTGAAGATCTTGAATCTTGGATGAGTTCTTTTTGTTCTTTATGAGTTCTTTGGAGTTCTTTATGAGTTCTTGGTCGAGTCTTGAAAGTTAAATAAAGTTAGTTTTAATTAAAGAAAGATTAAAGAAAGTTAAAGAAAGGTTAAAGATTGTTATAAGAGGTTCCAAGTTTGTTGGTTTACATGTTATTTCTTGATCGAGTCAAGGCGTAAGATGCAACTTAAGAATTAACTAAGAATGTAAACTTTGATTTAAAGTAAAGATTAGCTTGATTTCGCTACTAGACGCCTAAGACTTAGAGTAAGATTCTAAGTACTTGGGTTAAGACGTTGCCCCTATCCTATCCGCAGTATTAGGATAGTTGTTGGTCTTACTATGTTGTCTTCGGATATGGATTTCCAATAAGATTGGTTTCATGGGGTTGGGAGTAAGATTCTCAATCCTGGCATAGTAGAAAGTTCGATCGCGTAAGATGCGTTCGTACGTGCATAGTCCGGTCTAGTATGTGAATGATTGCGCCAAAGTTAAAGTTTGTTAATCGTTGGTTAAAGTTAGTCGAGTCAGCGTGATTAGTTGATTTGATTCGCATGTGTATATGTTTGATTTAGTTGTTTGATTGGTGCTATGTTCATGTGTATCCCCGTTAGGGTGGGACAGTTATGTTACTCGCCACTGACGGTGGACTGTTGTTTACTTTTCAGGTAATTCTGATGATGAGGTTCTTGCTTAGCTTTGGGTTGGGCGAGCGCCGTTGTTATTTAGCTTTTATATTGTTGTTTTACGATTTTTATTAGTTTTTGGATTATAGTTGTAGTACTTGTGTATTTCTCTAACTCTGACATATATTTGGAGTTGACGTTTGTTAGTAGTAGTAATATGACATTTGGGATTAGTTATGTACAATCTTGTGGGTGTTGTACTTTTGGATTTAGTATATATTCTATTTTGAGGTTTTGTTTTTAATTTTTAAGTATTTTAGTTTGTTAGATCTGACTATTCGACTCGTCGGTTTCTTCCGCGCCGGTTTAAGCGAGTTGGGTCGTCACAATTCCCCTCTGGCTTGATTCCCAACATAGAGCTGTAAGCAGCAGATCAACAAAATATAGCTTGAAATTCTTGATCAGTCATCCGCCCATAGGCGAAACATTTAAGAAAGATTGTGCATAGAAGACGACGACCTTTTTTAGTTATAGAACTTTCAAATCGGGTTTCCTTTGCTTTTTCATGACATGAGGTAAGACTGCTCCTTTATTTCATTTGCTGTTGCTAACACATCTTTGATCATGACTATGAAAAGGGGTCGTCCTTACGGCATATGCTTACTTATATGGAATACTTTATCTATCTTCGATTGGTTTGAAGCAATCAATAATTAGGTTTGCTAGGACGAAGGGAGAAGCTGCCTTGAAGGAAACCATGGCTTTAGAGTCTGTAGTCCAAACTGGGGCTTCTAATGGCTTTGTCCATGATCATGGAGATAGATTGGACTGGAGAGAGGATTTAGAACCGCATTGGGTGAAATGATCCTCATGCAGTTGCAACTAGCAACGGTTTTCTTCACTTTCTCTCTTGGGGCAAAAGGAAAGCTTGAACCCATAAGAGATGGTTCTTAGGCTCATTATTTTGCTTTTATTTCCATTGGCTACATTCAAATGATACAGTACTCCGTATGAATATAGAAAGAACCGCTGAGAAAGAACAATCTCCGAGAATTTTGCTTTAAAAAAAGGTATTTTAGATTTTTCTTACAAACCATTGACAACTTACATGATCACCAAAATACAAATTTATGCCTGATTTATTAATTCTAATAACATATTCAAAGTTTTAAATTAAATAACCTATCTAGACATTTTGGAATCCAATATCATCTATGCACTTGAAATTAGTAATAACTTGCATATAAAAACTTATTTTATAATACAATTGTGGAAGGGATACTTCATCTTTGTCTTAAAGGTTGCTACATATTCCATAATTGATTCTCTCTTAACGATTTCTACGTTTTCATTTTAAGCCATATGATCCCCATCACTCGCTCTCTACCTTTTCCCTCCTACTTCACTTAGAGGTCGGTATAGAGGGACAAATGTACTACATAATCAATACAACTCATATTAGAAAACTTAGAAGGATAGAGGTACGTACTACATCCGTCTTTTTTTAATTGTTACATTTTCCTTATTTGAATATATCAATTTACTTGGTACATTTCCTATTTTGACATGTGGGGCTCACATAAATTCTACCTATTATATCAAATTTTTTGTCATTTACATACTTTATTCTACCTATTTTTCTCTTAATTTTTTTTTCTTCTCATTAAATATCTCTACTTTTTAACGATTCCTACTAATTCATATGTATCTCCTAAAAACTTGTATTAAAAAGAAAATTTACCAACCAAATAATACTAGAGAGTAAGAAGGGGAGTATAAAATAACACCCAAACCGGGCTGCCAAAATGATTGGGATGTTAAAGCTTTATGTGAAATCCTGGGCCCACTGTTGAACACCCTGTACCAGTTAACAAACACATACTACTATTCTCCTTCCACTATATATACACCTCATATTCCATGCACTCACATGCTATTATACCATAACCACCGACCCCTTCTCTTTTATTTCTTTCTTTCTTGCAGCACCACCATACCATCCACTTATATAATGCAGCCACCCATGGCGGCGGCGTGCCTCTCCGCCCTCCTTGTGGTCCTCCTCGTTCCGGCCACCACAGCCTTCAATATCACAACAATCCTTAAAAAACATCCAGAATTCTCGACATTCAATGAGTACCTCACAAAAACCCACCTTGCCGCGGAGATCAACCGCCGCCAGACCATCACAGTCCTCGCCCTCGACAACTCGGCCATGTCGTCCCTCGTCTCAAAGGGCTTCACTATCCCTACTCTTCGCAATGTCCTCTCCCTACATGTCCTTGTTGATTATTATGGCGCCAAGAAACTCCACCAGCTCACCAATGGTATATATAATACACTCTCATCTTCTTAGATTTAATTTCTATATTTACTACTTACTAGTTAGTACTAATTTTTTGTTTTAATTGCTTTTACTTAAAAGGCGGATCCAAATAGAATATTTACTACCTACTAGGGCCAAATCAACCCAGGCCAATTAGGGGGCTTTAATTGGTCAAAACCATAATTAATTAATATTGTTTTTGAGATTATTGATTAATACGGCTTATTTATTTTGGAATCTTGCACACTTATTTATGAAAATACCTAATGGTGTTTATTTATAGTACTTTCCTCCAGTTCAAATTAGAAGCAAAACATCATTTTGTAAGCTTTTTAATATGAGATTTGAAGGTATATTATAAACTTGCAAATTAATTTAAATAATTTTAATTTGGAACTACCTACGGAAGTATTATTTTGAATGGATGTGGCTAATTCCAAAGATCAATCAATGCTTGTCAATATTCAAGGTAAATTTGATTTTGACATTACAATCATGCATAAACGCTATGAATTGGAGACCATTACCATTAATATCTAACAAGTCAACCCCAATGTATTCAGGCACGACGGTGACATCGTCATTGTTCCAGTCATCGGGCGACGCGAGTGGGAACTCGGGGTACGTGAACATAACAGATATGCACGCAGGGAAGGTAGGGTTTGCACCGGCTGACTCGGGTGAGTTGAACTCGTTCTTTGTGAAATCAGTGAAAGAAATGCCATACAATTTATCAATCATTCACATAAGTCAAGTCATTGCTTCGGAACAAGCCGAGGCCCCTACACCCGAGCCTAGTAAAGTTAACTTGACTTCCTTGTTGACCCTTAAGGGTTGCAAGGAATTTTCTCGCTTGCTCATCTCCGCCGGTGCTGATGACATCTTCCAGGTACCTATTTTTTTTTTAATTAATTATTATTTCCTCCGTTATAATCAGGTCTAATAAGTTTAGAATAGTTCAAATAAGTTTTATAATACCCCATTTCAATTTATGTGCAACAATTGATCTGAATTAAATTTTTGAGGTATAAAATATTCAATTGTTACAAATAAATTGAAACATTTTTAGTATGTTAAATATAACACACCCCTAATTTCAATTTAATGAAGCATTTTTTTTTTACCAGTGTTTGGTTTATGTAGACACTACATGAGAGACATGAGTCATAGAGCAGTGGCTTTAAACTTAATTTGAATACTTGAGGTCTGAGATTCAAATCCTCGCTCGTACTAATGACGAGTTGGATTATTATTTTACCTTCTAAACTTAAAAGGCAAATAGACATTACATGAACACTTGAAATAAAGCTCATTTGAATCAAAGCTATGAGCCTATGATCATTATTGTTAGGTGATACTTGTTTAGCATATATACCCAATAAAATACTCATACAATCTATCTCCTACGAACATTGCTACACCCACCCATCACGTTGACAACCCACTATATACCCAATAAAATACTCATACAACCTATCAGGTTTATAATTTGGCCTTTTCTTGTAGTATATTAATAGAGCAATTAAATAATATTACTTATATTAAGTGAGACTCTATTATCAATGTCTTTAATAACTCTTTGTTAGTGATGGATAGTCAACCCGATGGGTAGACTAGATTTTTGTTTTTTTCATCTCCTACTAATTATTTTTATTTTTGGGTTCATAAAAATTACTAATATAATTGATATTCTATTTTTTCTAAATATAATATTAATTGGCGAGCTACTACAAACAAAAAGTTGCCAGTTAGTTCTTTTTAAAAAAAAATCTTTTTGTCGACGACTGATTAGATGTAAAAGAGTAAAATTTACGTACTAGGAATTCCTTAGTTGAGGCTAGATTGGATTAGAATACTCCATAATCTGCATCTGTAATTTCAGACATACAAATCTCTTTGGAAAAAAAGGTAAGAAACCACGTTATAAAGTTATTCACGGCTTGACCATTTGTTATTGTGATTGTGGGCCTTCTATGTAGCATAAATTATTATTATTATTATTATTATTATTATTATTATTATTATTATTATTATTATTATTATTATATATAATATTATTTTAAAAAATAACACTATTGTAACGGACATGGACAAAGTTAGTTACAATATGTATATTAATTGTAACTGACATAACTTAGGCTAGTTACAATAAGTATAGGTATGCCCGTTACAATAAGTGTACTTATTGTAACTGGCATAAGTTATGTCAGTTACAATAGGGTACTTATTGTAACGGGCCTGATGTACGCCCGTTACAATAAGTGTACTTATTGTAACGGGCAGATGTCAGGCCCGTTACAATAAGTATCCTATTGTAACTAACACATGCCCGTTACAAAAAATTTATAATATTGTAACGGGGGCAAATGTAACCCCACATACCCGTTACAATATGCTGATTTTGCCCGTTACAATTAGTGTTTTTTCCACTAGTGTTATTATATACTTCTTTCATGCCAAATATCTTTGTTATCCCAAGTGCTCCACTTGTTTCTAAAAGTTTATCTATTTTTATTTTACACATTTGCAAATAATTCATCTGGAACATAAAGTTTTCAAAAATTAGTTTTGCACGCATTTTGAGAAAACGATTTAAGTGTTTAAACAATGAAATGTGTTAAAAAAGTTTTAATATCAGTAACTTATAATCACATTGTTGTTTGCATTAAGAGTATTTTGACTAATTCTTTTGTTTACACCCTTAAACCGCTTCCTCAAAATGCGTGCAAAAGCAAATAATAAAATTTTTATGTACAACACTAATATAGAAGTTTCTATCTTATGAATAGCTTCAAAATTCTAAATTGAGTGAACTTTTAGTTCAGCAACAATTAAATATTTTTTTTGTTTTTCTTCAAATATTTGTTCTAATTTCTTTATATTATAACATTTTTTATATCGTATTCACCTCATATATTCTATTTTTCTACTTAAAAACTAGTTTATCTATAAAAGGCAGAATTAAGAAAGACATATGTATACATATAAAATAAAAAATTAATCTTTTAGTACGGTTATTGCAATCCAACAAACAAATTCTACTAAAAAGATTTCAAGTTGGTATCGCTCTTATATATATAAAATGGGGTTCACATGGAGAATCAATCTCTAGAAGCAATGCCTTACCCTAGCCCTATGCCATCACTTGTGGCCGTGGGAGCTGATTTCGGCACAAACTACTCCATCGGTCTCAATTTACTTGCTACATTCTCTTTTTCACATCTTCCGAGACACAACTTTAAATTAAAATATCTTTAACTATATATATTAAAAAATTATAAAAATTATATATTTGAAAAGTACATGTTGAGACGAATTAAACTAGATCCATCATGACTATATTTTTTCTTATGTATATTAAATTAAATAAAGTCAAAGTTCACATATGAACAATGCCCAAAGTCAAAATGGGGCAAATAAATTGGGACAAGGGAGTAATTAAATTGATCCATAAATTGAATCATCAATTTCAATTACGTAGTACTTGATTGTTCCTCTGCTTTTTGTATTTATTATGGAGTAGGAAACAAACAAAAACACATGATAGATAATGTAGCTTAGCTTTGGTACCTGTGAGATGTTTGCTTTCTGACATGGTAATTTAATGTTGCCAATGTAGCGAAGGAGCTGTGGTATTCGATCTGTATTTAAAAACAAATACAACAATTAGATGGAAAATAATTTGGAAATGCATTTACAAAATTATGTTTTAATTATTTTGGACTTTGTATATAAGATGTATGTACTTGTGAATTATCGCAGATTAGAAAAATAAGCAAAAAAATAACTAAGCTTTTTTATAATAAGTTTAGGAGCTACTCCATTTATTATCAATTGTTAACTAATTTGGAATAAAAAATCTGCTCGTAAATTTTTTCTGACTCTCATTTTTTATATGGTAAGGTGAATTGCAACCTATATAGGAGACGATAAATCGATCTTGATGACTCCTAAAAATACAACTTTGATCCCTACAACTATATATGTTGCAAGTGTTTCCATGGTTTTGGCAACTATGAACTATATATATACTAATATATTCAACTAACACTTTTCAAACTAAATGCACAAAAATCATTTTAAATGCATTTTAATGAATAAATTTAAGGGTGCAAATTAAATTAAACGGACAAAGTATATTCAAAATAATTTTAATACAAACAAGAATACATCCATAATAATTTTGATGAATATGTTCGTTTATCCCTTAAGTATCTTTCTCAAAATAATATAAAATGATTTGTTCCGACATTTAGAATTTAATGAGGAAGTATAAAATAATATGTGATTGAATAAAATAGTTTGTCCTTGTGCACACTTGATCCCTCCTTAAAGATTACCCTAGTGCATTACATTTTATTTATTGTTATGGATCAAGCTTATTTATTTATTGGTCTTATTGTTGCAGGAAAATATTGAGAGCGGATTAACGGTATTCTGCGTGGGTGACAGCGCCGTTAAAGCATTCATGCCAAAATTTAAAAACTTAACAGACGGTAACAAAACATCGTTAGTATTGTACCACGGGGTCCCTGTGTACAACTCAATGGGAATGCTAAAATCAAGCAACGGCATCATGAACACGTTAGCCACGGAGGGCTCCAAAAAGAAGTACGATTTCACCATCCAAAATCATGGCGAAACCGTAACGTTGAAGACTAAAGTCGTAACGGCAAAGATAAAGGGCACGTTAGTTGACAAAGATCCGTTAGCTGTTTTTAAACTGGACAAAGTCTTGTTGCCACGTGAGCTGTTTGAGCCGTCAACTGCTCCAGTGCCGGCTGAAGCTCCTGAAGCCGATGCACCAAGTGCTGACATGGCTGATGGGCCCGCTTCTGATTATGATGAGGATGTGGCTGATCAGACGGCTAAGAATAAGAAGAATGCAAGTGGAAGAATCAACGGTGGAGGATTCTTTGCTCTGGGGCTCACTTTTTATTATTTTATATTAGCAGCTTTGTAAATTTAATTAATTTATAATAAAAAAAAAAATTAGGGTGTTATTAAGATTTGGATCAAGTGAGTGTGATGGTGGGTATAAATGAGCTGTGCAAATTTTGGAATATTTGAGCACCGACGAAGAGATTGGTGGGTTGTCTATTTTGTTACATGAGACGGTGGGAATTGGGAAGGTTGATGATTTTTTTTATTATTATATTTTTGTGCTAAATATTAATAATTGGTTGGTCCATATGAAGGTTGAAAGTACCTCATTAGATTGTTATTTTTTTAATAATAACGATTCTTTTTGGGTCAATGTTTTATTTTTATTTTATTTTATTTTTTTGCTTTCTTAAAAGTGGCCCAAAATTACTTAATTACTAAAGTCTTTTTTTTTGACAATTTTGCCCTTAACTACACGTGCGTTTGTTGGACTGAAAAAAAACATTGTTAAACGTAGCCCCCAAATTACTTAAGAAAGCCTAATTTTTGACAATTTTACCCTTGGCTACGTGTGGTTGTTCGACCGGAAAATAAATCCCGACATAGACCATTTTTTTATATAATTTATATATATCTTTAATCTTTAACTCTTAAAAGCCTCTATCTTTACTTGATGTTCATTTTGAACAATTATATCATCCAACGGTCAGTTTATTTGTTGCTTACGTCATACTCCATCCGTTTTTTTAGTTGTTACAATTTTGGAATATATATGAGAGATGAAATAAAAAAATCTAAATTGATTGGAAGTTTAGAAACGCTCGAATGGGGTTCTGGGATCATCGGGTAACAACTAAAAATAACGGAGGAAGTATTCCACTATGCTTAAAGTCTTCCCCATCCAACGGTGTATGAGCAAATCCTAATTTTTGCTCTTCGTGTATGACCTTCTTTGTGCGCCTCTCTCGCCTCTTTTCTTTTTCTCGCCTCCTTCCTTTCCCCCTTTTTGTCTTTCATATTTTTCCATTGCATTAACGTAGCTTTGCTCCTCCAAGCAACGCGATGAAATTAATCAAATCAAATCGAAATCGAAACCCTATAATCCTAGAAATCGAGGTCGACGATTTTCAGGTACTTGATGCCTATTTTTTCTCTCTCTTCTTCAATTGATGCTGCTTTTGCATAATTTGGTTCGTTTTCAGGTACTCAATCCCTATTATTTAATTGATCTTCGAAATCTACAACGATTATTTTCAGGTACTTCATCCTTATTTTTTCTCTATTGTTTAGCTGATGGGTTTTACACTTTTACAATTGTTTTTTCATAATTTGATTTAATTTTTTTTTTCTGCATTTTTGAAATTTTCGATGTTATTTTCTGATTTTTTTATGTTCTCAGCTCATTTTTTTTCCTCTGCGTTTTAGTTTCGCTTCTTGTACATTTTTTTTCGGAATTATCTTCTGATTAGGGTTTTTCTTACTTGATTGTATTTGAAATTCATGGGCCATAATCAACTTTTTTACAATTCTCTTTGGATTTGGTTGTTAACAATTTTTAGGGTGACCATGTTTTATTTTTTATGTTTCATCATTTTCGAAAATTTTTGTTGTTATTTTCGAAAATCACCATCTTCATTTTTTAGAGGACATGAATCCGCTTTTCTTTGCTCCTCCTTCATTGATGGCTTCCTTAGCTTGCATCTTCCCCGTTGTTGTTGAGGTCAATTTTTGAGTTTTTTTTTTTTCTTTTAGCAAACAACCAATCTATGGTTTCGCCTACTTTATTGTATTTGAAATTCTTGAGGCATATTTTATTTATTTTTTTGTGATTTTGCCTGGCGTTTGCATTTTCGATTTTTTGTTCAATTTTCAATTTGTTTAAGGGTTTCAGGGTTACTTGATTCACTAAAACAAAAGTGACCTTAGGTAACCCTCAAACGTAACACTTTTTTATAATCTAAATTTCAAAAGTATATATGTAAACTTTTGTAACACTTTACTAATATGTAACACTCTTGAGGAGACCCTTTTTTTTATATGTAACACATTGGAGTAACACTTTTTTTATATGTAACACATTGGAGTAACACATTATTTATATGTAACACCTTTGAGGTAACACTTTTCATAGGTAACATATTAAAGTAACACTTTTTATAAAGTAACACATCATTTATATGTAACACCTTTGAGGTAACACTTTTCATAGGTAACATATTAAAGTAACAGTTTTTATAAAGTAACACATTAGAGTAACACATCATTTATATGTAACACTTTGGAGGTAGCACTTGTTATCATGTAACACATTGAAGTAACACATTTATTTTATTTTATGCAATAATGTGTAAGAATAATATATATACGTATATATAAATGTACTTTATTTTGAACGGATTGAAGTAATATAACATTTTTTTATGTACAACAATGCTTTCAATAGATTAGCACATAATTAATAATTTAATAATAAGTAAAAAATTTAATTTGTGTTGTCCTCATTTGGCCATTGTGAAGGCCAGACCCAATGAACTTATTGTGTCGTGCCCATCAGACTATATTGTAAAGGCATGCAAGAATAATTAATAAATGACCTAAAATTTAATCTACTAATTTAATATGATGAAAAAATATTCAATTAATATGGCCCATAATAAGTGTTGATCCATTTTTATTTTTGATTCTATTCACTTGGTAACTTTAAAAAACCACCGCCGCAAAAAAGTCAACCCGAAAATTGTCATTGAAAAAGAAGAAGAAGAAAAAGAATAATAATAATAATAATAATAATAATAATAATAATAATAATAATAATAATAATTATTATTATTATTATTATTATTATAATAATAAGAATAAAAAAAGAAGAATAAAAATAATAAGAGTAAGAGTAACAATAACAATAATAATGAACTGAATTGAAATAAATTGAATGAAATGAACTGAATTGAATTCCAAAAGAATGGGCTTTATACGCACAAACTAATTGTTGAGACCCTTGATGTTTTGAGTGATGACAAACAGATGAGTCAAAAAGGTGTCACAAACAGTTGTTGAAAACAGTTGAGAGGAACAGTTGTTATTGAATGAGTTTATGCAGTTATTCTGAAAACAGCTGAGGTATACTGTTCTTCTGTTACTCATTCTGAGTAATATTACCTTTCATGTCATATATTGTATATTGTATTGTGCATGTTTGATATATAGGTATTCCAGTACTTGAGACATGTAGAACCGCTTCATCAAAACTCAAGTGTGCTAATAATGGAGAATCAAAGTGTTCAAGTAGTGAAGAACATGAAGAGTGAAGAGTAGCCTTAGGGTTTTTACTTAGTCTTTTTGTTGTAAAGAATGTTTAAGTAGTTCAGTAGATTTGTGATGTTTGATCTTGGTATGTTGCAAACACCAAACCAATGTCTAGTGGTTGTAACACGACTGAACTAAAGAACAGTTCCTAGAACAGTTCCGCAGACCAGCAGGCCAGGTTAACAAACTGACCCACGAAAGAATTCGATTCTTGGATTCTTTAAAGATCTTGCACGTGGCTAAGTTAGTTTGGTAATCAATGCTAAGTGCTAACAAACCCATGTATCTTCATGAGATCTTAACAAATCTTCGAGATCTTTTGATTTCGAATATTTGATCTCAACATTGAATGGGTTTAATGATTACGGTTACAAAACCCTCTTGATTGGAATAATCTGGGTTTTCTAACTGTCTATATATAGTGGCACTTAATGAACAAAATGAGATGAAGTAGTGAGACTTTCCAATACTTCATTGAGCAATATTTTTGGGAGTCCAATAGATCAAACAGAACAGTTTACAAACTACAAGAGCAATCGAAAAAAACTCAGATCTTAACTTCATCTCTTGTAAGCTTTTGAGAAACAACTTTTGAGAGAAACTTTCTGTAATTCGTCACTAACAGAGGGGTTAGTGATTGGGAGCATTTGAGAGTTCATTTGCGAGTGCTGGTGATTTCAAGTGCGAAAAGCACTCTTGGGTTGAGAGTGAGGAAATCTGTCGTATGAGTTTACAATAGCAATTGTACTATCTTTTGTTCATCAGAGTTGATTAATAAAAGATTGGTAGCGAGAGTAGGAGGCCGGATGTAGGCACAGTTGACGAACGTCGTTAAATTTGTGTGTTCTTTATTTGCTTTACATTTACTGTTTTAGTGTTCTAGATATTTTTCCGCTGCTAAACTAGTTCTCTGGTTCTATCGCTGGAAGAAATCAAGAAAAAGTTGATAAAGAGAATTTTAAAGAAATACTCAATTCACCCTCCCCCCTTTTGAGAGCTATTGGGACCTTCACTCATTACAAAAAAAAAGGCACTTATATAAAAAAAGGTACAAGCACAGCCATTAGACCCTTCGACCTTCATTGCCATTGAATCCAAAACCCTAGCCCAACACACCAACCATTTAACACTTCACCGCCACTGTAATATCCCAGATTTTGGATATTAATTTTCATGTCATTTTTCCACTAGTGGATGTGAGGTGATAGCTGTTGCGGTCTTCCTTGGCTCTTTCATCACCACACGTTGTTCTTGCTGCCTCCAAAGAAACCGCTACTGGCAAGGCCACTGCATTCATGTATTTAATTATAATTTATTTTTGTTTTATTTTTGTTTTTTCTTTAATTACTTTACAAATTAGAGAAATTTGAAATTGGTTGTTGTTGTGTCGCCGCCGCCGGTGGTGACCGGTCTCCCCTCTCCTTCTCTACGTCACTTTTTACACCACCCAAGGTACCCACACTCATCTCTCCTTGATTATAGGGTTAATAGATTATTTATTGGGTTGTTATTTGGGGGAAAATCTGATTTTTGTTTTTGTTAATGGTATGATTGTTGGTGTTGTTGTTAGGGTTGGATTATTGGATGCTAGTGAGTAGTATTTTGAATTTGAGTGGTTTTGCTTTACATGAGCATCATGCTACTGCATTGGGGTTTCTTTTGTGGCTAATTGTTGTTGTCCAAAAACCTCAAACTCTCTGGTTTAGGTTAAAATTCAATCAGTTTCTGCCCAGCAATCTGTCCTGTCATTTTCGTTATCTTAGAGTCTATTTTTGCAAAATTGTTCTTTAATAAGAGTTGTAGGTCTTGATATATTAATAAATTTAGGCTCAAGAATTTCTTGATTCCGAGTTTGGTGCTAAAAGTTATGACTATTTTAGTGTGAGCTGTCCAAAAACAACGAATTTGAGAAATGATGTATATTAAGTATTTTTCTATTGTTAAATGTTAATTGATGTTGTTGCCAAATTCCATTGAGGCTATTATTGTTGGTAATTAGTATGATGGTTGTTGATTTGGTGTGGTGAGTTAAATGGGATTATTAAGTGAAGAAATAGTTATTGGGTTTACGATTCTTTGAGTATGAGTTTGTTCATAATTGGTGAATGTCTTTTTAAATTAGAGAGA
This sequence comes from Salicornia ramosissima, assembly GCA_951394345.1. Taxonomy (NCBI): domain Eukaryota; kingdom Viridiplantae; phylum Streptophyta; class Magnoliopsida; order Caryophyllales; family Amaranthaceae; genus Salicornia; species Salicornia ramosissima. Next base: position 26,177,717 of record OX596236.1, read on the forward strand.
GTAAAGTGTTCTTTATACTTAGAGTATTTACCTATTTGGTCTTGGTATTACTCTAGCCAATGATTTGAAGTCCTTATTAATTACTATACGCAAGTGGTCCAAGTCTTGCTTTTGAATTGATTGTGGCCTACGCATTGTTGATATATGTTTTTCCTTTATTGAAATATACAATATTATAATTTCAAGGATGAATGATATTATGAAATGTGAAATCGTAATGTGTTGGAGTTGGATGATTATGTTATGAATTGATTGGACTGCAATGGTTTATAACAACATGTAATTGAATATTGAATAACCAAAAGAGTGAATTGAATTGGTAAGAATGAAATTCTGTTAATAATGAAATAAATCAATAGTTTTGGTATCATTGTATGTGGCAAAAAGTGGATTTGATCGGTACGAGTGAGGATAACGACACATAGAAGTTGCTTGTATCTTAGTTCTTGAAGTAAAATTTATAGATGTAATTTTCTCATTGGGTTTGCTTCTAAAGTAGTATAGTATTTTTTTAAAGTTATAAATTAGATCACCTAGTAGTATGGAATGTGGTTTGCTTAAGCCTTGCATCTAACTACCTTGGGATAAATGTGGTGGTAATTCTCCGATATGATTTGCTTCCGCCCAGTAGCATATCGTTTGGGATCTAGATTTTACGGCTAATTTTACTTGTCGAAAATTACTAAAATCCTTTGCAAAGTCAAACTTTATTAAGCCCATCCAAAATCTACAAGGATAGCTACTAATTAATGAAATCTCCAATGTTCGCCACATAATTTGCTCAACTACTCTGCATAATGTTTTGCCTTCGGGTTCATATTGAAGGGGAGAAAAGTGATTTGGTCATATAATCTGCTCAAATCTTCTTGTTTAATTTGCTTGTCGAAAATTAATGAATTTATATTTGCACTTTTAGGTTGTCTTTTGTTATCCTTCTTAGTTTTGTTTTTCAATTTTTTACTTTATTTTTAAGTAATTGAAGCATGATAAGGTTTTGATTTAAAATGGATGCTTGATGCTTCTGAAGTGAATTTTTGATGTATTTGGAATGTTGTTTTAATGTATTTTACCATGATTTTTGTTAATGTACTTCAAATCTTTTCAAAATATATTTGCAATGTATAGTTGATGTATTTTTAGTGGTTATTTATTGTGTATAAATCCTTCTCACCTTCTCACTTTCTCACCGTAAATGTTCTTCTCACCGGAATCCAACCCTATATTATATATGTATATATATATATATATATAGTTGAGTTTAGGATTTTTTCCAATCAATATCTTAGTTTAAATTTCTATCCTAATTAATTTTTTCCTTTTTTTTATACAGGGCTTGGAAAATGATCTTCTATAGAAGTCACAATATTATATCTAATAGAATAGCAATATTATATACGAACTCACATACAAGCATGAAGATTAGGATTCAAATTTAGTTTTCGAAAAAAATAAGGCAGTATATGAGATATGTAGACAAATTTAGGTTGAGAAGATATTTTTTTGAATTCAAATTTGGAAATCTCAACTTTTCTTTGTAATTGGGTTTATTTACGCTATTATAATTTTTTTTCTTTTTTACCTATATGCTATTGTATATTTTTATTGTATACGTTGTTTCTTTATGCAATTATTATCATTGTTGTTTTTATGTTGTTGTTGTTATTATTGTTATTTTTTTTTATTTTTGAGAGGCAAGAAACTAGTAGAAAATTGTCTATTAGTATCGCTCCAATAGTATCGGTTATTTGAAAAACGATAGTAATAATGCTTTAATTGTTTCGTTTTTGGTAAAAACGATAGTAATAAGTTATCTCTTGGTATCGTTTTTGGTAAAAACGATAGTAATATGTTATCTATTGGTATCGTTTTTGGTTCCCACAAAACCCTCACAAACACATTCAGACTTCTAAACAACTACAACAAGTCCTATCGAAACCCTTATCCACCATTAAACCCTAGCCCAACCTCCAGCAAGTTCCACCCTAACAACATACCCTAGCCCAATCTTCGTTCGCTACCACTGGTGTGCCCCGTTGTCGTGTTGTGCTGCTATTATTGGGTTGATGTGTTGTTCGTTGTTGCGTTGATGCCATTGTTGTTGTCGTTGCTGCGTTGCTGCCATTTTCTCCCTTGGCGGCTGCTACCTCTTCATCCGGCTGTGGGATTGGTTTACAAAATTACGGTTCGTAAATTTTTTGGTTTTTCATTTGATTTTTCATTTTAGGGTTTGTGATTTTTTTCAGATCTATGATTTGTGGGTTTGCTTTACAAAATTAGGGTTCGTAATTTGTTTTGATTTTATATTTTTTTGTTTTTTCGTGTTATTTTGCCTTTTAATTTGATTTTTTCGATTTTGGTTCAATTTTTTGTGTAGTTCAAATTTTTTTTTCGAATTTTTTCCGTACCCCGAGCACTCTCCTGTTTGTATGAACATTACCTCGCAGGCTGCTGCCATGGCTGAAGTAGAGGAGATGGGCTCGACCACCATACGCACAACCAGTCCAACAACAGCTCCAGGCCTTCAAAAACCCAGTTTAGGTATTGAATTGTTTCCAAACTCCCTAATTTTGATAGTTTGGCTAGAAATCCTTTGAATGCAAAGGGTAGAAAGTTAGGGTTTGTGACCCCAATTGTCAAACAGAGGAAATTTTGTGTACAATTGCAATCTGATGAATTGGACAAGGAAAACGAGAAATGGAAAATTTCTCTTGTTTTCTATGTGATTGGAATCAAACCGAGTTTTAATGCTATTCAAAAATATGCTCATCGACAATGGAATATTATTGCTAGCAATATGTTTCTTCATGATGATGGATATTTTATTTTTAGGTTTGATTCGTTTAGTGTGATGAATGAGATTAGGAATAATGGTCCGTATATGTTTGCTGGGAAACCGATTGTCCTGAAACAATGGAATGCAAAATTTGATTTCAAAGTAGAGATGTTGAGGGTAGTTCCAGTATGGGTGAGGTTTCCTAATTTACCACTTAACTGCTGGTCTGATGTTGGGGGGAAATTAGTAGGATAAGTAGTGCTTTAGGGGTGTTAAAGAGCAACATGTAAGTATGGTGGGTGTTAAAGAGGGCAATGCTCAAGGGAGTGAGGAGCTTCCCCAAAGTGCCAAAGCTAATGTTGGGGGCATTGGGGGGCAGCAAAGCCAGCAAGGGGGTAGCCTAGCTGTGGCAATACAACAACAACAGCAACCTCCATTGCAAACGCATCAGCAGCAGCCTCTGAATGAGCTTCCACAGCAGCAGCAAGCAAAGCAGCCTCCTCAGCAGCAGCAGCGCCCACATCAACCCGCCAAGCAGCAGCAGCAGCGTCCACAGCAACACGCGAAACAGCAGCAGCAACCCACTTCCCAGCAGCAGCAGGGGCTGCTTGTTCCACCGCAGCAACAGCCTTGCTCTATGCATAGAAGTGATCATAATGTTGAAGATGGAGCTGCGTGGGTAACCTTCTGAACTGAAATTGAACACCAACCTCCTTAGAGAATTAGCAGGTTTAGATGGGTGCAAGGGGTTTGTTAAGACTTAGGTACATGAATGAAGATGGTTCACAAAAAGAGCATTGTCTAGGAGGTTTATCCCGGGTTTATTGCTGCTCAAGTTGAACCACATCTTCATGCTAGTAATCTTTGGCTTGATATATCTCATTGCAGCTATCTTGACCACCTCTCATGGTGGTGAATATGGTTTTATTTTGGTTTAATATGGTTACTTGGTGCAACAATTCCATCTCTGAACTTTTAGGAACTTATACATCTACAAGTGTCTAATGCCGTAATTGGGTGAAGTCTATATTTTTTTTTTCATGCAATCGCAACCAAGGGTTCTTTTAAATAGGAGATGGTTTGCCTCGGGACTTCATGTGCTTAAAGTTGTGATGGCTGCACATATGTTGCTTCCTTAATGCCACAACCACACTTATTATGGTTTTGATTCTGATTAAGTCGAAGTACGGATCTATTTGTTTAGCTCTTACTTAACATGTAATTTATCATAATAAGAGAGTATTAGATGTTGTTGTTGTTTGAGTTGATAGCTTTTTAATAAGTTTGTTTGTAACCATTAGGGGGAATCCCCCAAAAATGGCTAAGCTAGGCTCTAAGCTAGTGTTATGGTTGCTTTTTATTTTGTGCTTAGAACTTGTGTATTTTTCTTAGGTGGTTTGGATGGAAGTTAGACAATTAGGGGTTTGTCCCTAAAATTCTTAACATTTCATTTCAGTTATACATTTTATTTATAGTTACTTCGTAAACATCGATCGTATATATCCAACTTGTTCTTGTAAACTATATTTTATATGAATACATTGAACTTCTATTATATATGTATCGTTTACAAATTTTAATTAATTAAAAAAAAATTATATTATTGTACATTATACTGAATTGAACAGGGCTGCAGATAATGCCGAAAGGATGCATATTAATATATATATTTTTTTCTCAAAAATTAAATATAAATTTAAATAAAAAAAAGTATAAGTATCGTTTTTAGTAACAAATGATACTAATGGATTCTCTATTAGTATCGTTTTTTATTAAAAAATGATAGTAATAAACTCTATATTAGTATCGTTTTTTTTCTAATAAACAATACTAATAGTCTGCATTACTATCTTTTTGAAAAACGATACCATTATAATTCTCTATTACTAACGCCTCTATTATTATCGTGTGGAAAATGATAATAATAGGCTAAAAAAAGCAATACCAAAAACAACTGTACAACACAAATTCATGAGCAATGGGCTCAAGGCCATACAAAAAACCCTAAGCTTAATTGTTTGCAAGAATCATCATTTGCTAGCCTCATGCCACCTTTTAGGAAGGGTTCATGAGGTAGCACAATCATATGACAACAACCAAGTTACAATCTATTAATCCATTCAAGATTAGAATGTTTTTTCTTTGCAAAAATAAAATCCAGTCTGCATTTGACAATGTACTTAATCTCACTAAGAACTTGATCAATATCAGGCTTCTTCCCATTCCAGATGCACGAGTTCCTAGCCTGCCACAGGCTGTAAACCGTAGCACCAACAGTTGCACTATATCCATCCTTCTTGACTTTACTCTCTTTAACTGACCTTCAAATCCATAAGACCAGGGGCTGCAACTCACAATGCTGAGTGTTGCACCCAATCCATTCCCCTACCTTTGATAGGCACTCTCTGCTGAATGAACACCTGAAAAACAAGTGGTCATGTGTTTCTATGTCCCAGCTGCACAGACAGTAGCTAACATTGTCAATGGAGATCAGTTTAGCCAACCTATCCCTAGTCCACAGTCTGCTCTTGTTGGCTAATAATAGAGTGAACTGCTGGTTAGGTAAACAACTCCTATTCCACACCACCTTATCCCAATGGACCCTGTCCCCATGCTGAACAAGGTTATCATAAACCTCTCTTATGGAATATTTGCTGCTGTCAAGCCTAATATTCTTGACTATAATAGTATTCTTGATTCTGCAAAAATACTTCCAAACCCAGCTACAGATAATAGTGGGTCTGTAGGTACCCCAATCCTAGTTCTTGATGTAAATGGAATGCACCCATCTAACCCATAAGTTGTTCTTTTTATTTGCAATATATAAGCCCATACATGCTTTCCCACTGCCGGAATGTTCCAGGCTTGGATGTCTCTGGCTCCTAGACCCCCTTCCTGCTTACTCTAACAAACCTCATCCCATGCCCCTGGGTAGAGTTTGCTAATTGGAGAAGACCCATGCCATAAGAAAGCTCTAGCACTCCAAGTTTTAATCGCACACATCTTGTCAACTAGCCTCTCACAGTCATCAGGGTGAATTTGCTTAGGGCTCATGGGAATTCCAAGTTAGGTAACAGGAATTTTCCCCATCTTGAACCTAGACAATTGTTGAATATCATCCACTTGCTTCCTCTAGGCCCCTGCACAATACACCTCATATTTTGGAGCACTAATCTTCAATCCTGTGGTTTGAGAGAAAACCCTTAGCCCTGCCAAATTCATGGAGACTGTGTTAAGGTCAGCTCTAGCGAACATCAATATGTCATCAACAAAGCAAAAATGGTTCAACCCAAGCTGTCTACACAGAGGATGAAATCTGTTTTCCTTTCTCATTGCCAGTTTTTTCATGATCCTTGTGAAATATTCCATATAGAGGCTGAATAGGAGGTGGGAGAGGGGGTATCCCTACCTAAGACCCCTGCTTGGCGTAATGAGTGGTGAAGGAGTGCCATTAATCATGAGAGAATATTGAGGAGAGGGGATGCACACCATAATAAACTTAGTGAAATGATTTGGGAAGCCCAATTCTCTCATCATCTCAACAATGAAATCCCAACTTACAGTGTCATGTATTTTTTTACTTCAAATTTGAACATGCAGCAGCTTTGGACTTGGTTAGGCCTGTAGAACCTCATCATGTCCTGACAAATGAGAGCATTATGCATGATTCTCCTCCCATTGACAAAAGCACCCTGGGTCTGGCTGATTTTATGTCAGGAAGGACCAAGCTCAACCTTTGACATAAAAGCTTAGAAATGCATTTATACAAAGTGGTGTAGCAGGCAATAGGCCTATACTCCCCAAGGGAACTGGGGTTTGGACCTTAGGAATCAAGATCAAGGTGGTAATACTCACCTCCTTCAACAGTTTCCCAGTTCTGAAAAAGTCCCTAACAGCTTTGATAGTGTCCTTACCCACTACAGTCCAAGCACTCTTGAAAAACTGACTGTTATAACCATCCAACCCTGGTGCTTTATTTAATGGGATATCAAATAAAGCTTGTTTGATCTCGTTGTCAGTAAAATTGCACTCCAGGATCTTCTTATGAAGGTCATTAATCCTGTTACCCATATCCACTATATCTGCAGAGACAGGAAGTCTATCATGATCTTTGCCACTTAAGAATTCAGTGTAGAACCCAATTAATGTAGCTGTAATACTACCAGGATCATCAATCCACACCCCATCAACATTCTTGACGCTGTTAATGTTGTTCCAGGAGGTTTTGATCTTCAAACTATGGTAGAAGATAGTAGAATTAGCATCCCCTACCTGGAGACAGTGTAATTTTGCCTTTTGTTGCAACCAACTGTGGTACTGTGCACTTGCTTCTCTGTAAACCTGGTTTGCTTTCTTCTCATTAGTTGCTGCTTGGTGATCCTCAAGCCTAGAATGCATAAGCTCCTGAGCTTCTGTTAGCAGCCTCTTTGCTTCCTGATATTTTACCAAAACATCCTCATTATGCATGTTCTTTAGCCTTCCCTTCAACATTTTGAGCTTACTCATAATTTGAAACATATGACAGCCCTGTACCTCCATTTGCCAGACATCTTTGACAGTAAGCAGAAAATCCTGGTTCTGATCAGTCCATTTTAAGACCAATTTTCCGAGCTCTTTTCACTTGTTTTCCGCGCATTTTAGGCTTAGTTTTCCATGTTTTAAGCCTTTTTTAGCTTACTTTTAGTTTATTTAGAGTTTTCGCCGAATAATTTGGTTTTCTAGTCGTTTTCGTCAATAATTGAGCTATTTTGTGTTACTTATGCCTTTTGTTCTTTAATGCATGTGTTTTGTGGGTTTCCAAGCGATTCTCGAAAGTCGTCAAGGGTCGTGAGAGGTCCCAAGAAGCTTAGAGAAGCATGCCGCAAAGCCAAGACCACAAGACAAGGCAAAGTACCCCCAAAAGGGCATTTTTGTAATTTTTAAGGCTTGTCGGGCCCGAGGCCCGATGTCTCGACAGGCTTGCCGACCTGCCCCGAGAAGCCCGAGTAAAAGTTGGAAGCATTTGGGTTAAGTGATGGTCGCAGACAGAGCCAACCACGCGCCCACGCTAAATGACCATCACCCGCGATAGCCCCCAAAGAAAGCAACGCCCAGGCCTGCTCGAGCCCTCACTCGAGGCCGCGCCACCACCAACGTCGCGCCACCGGCTACGCGCCTGCACCACCCGCACCACGCGTCCGCGCCGGAGCCGCCTGCTATTGCTCTGTTTTCGCGTGTTGTGTTAATGAGGCTCGTGCGTCTTCTTTTGCTTGTGCCCTCACTTCCCCCACTTGTATATATACCCATTAAGGGTACTTAAACAAAGAGAGCTAATAGTTTAGGTTAGTTTTTAGATTAATTTTTGATTTTAGCTTAGGTTTTGAGGAGAGAGAAACCCTCTCTACCTCTTTAGTTTTATAGTTTTAGATCTAGTTTTAGCTTGAGATTTTAATTGTTTGTTGATGAAAATGAATGACTTTGGAGGATTGTTCAAGAGACATGGCCATTCCATTAAGATTACTCATCAAATTCAATGAGTTTCCAACCTCTCCTTTACTTTACTTGTTCTTGTTTTACTTGCTTTTAATCTTGTTTATTTCATGCTTTGCTAGTAGACTAACGTTTAAATTATGCAATTTCATGTTTGTAGTTGATTTGTATATGATTTGTGAGTAGTTAATTTTCTAGGGTTTGAAGGTGATGGGTTCATGACTTGAAATTGGGGGTTTTCACCTAGTTTTTGGTTGAATTGTGTTCTTGGTATTTTTGAAGTATAATAGGGCTTTATCTATGAGTTAATTATGCTTTGATTTTCCTTGCCCAATGTTGCTAGTGATACCATTACAACGAGAGTCAGTGGTTGAGCCAGGAATCCACTTTAGGTATGTTATTAGTGAGACTATTACAACGGGAGTCGGTAGTCGAACTAGGAGTTTACTTCTAGTGAAACGTTGGTATAATTTTGATCATTAAATGTAATGGTAACGTCCATTCGGGAGAAGTCGTTATTGTTATATTCAAGCGTCAACTCCTAAATCACTCCGGGAGGAGGTTTAGGTACCTCTTTTAGAGTTTGATTTCCCTTCCTTGATTTAGTTCGTTCCTTAGACTTTTTGATGTAATTCCCCCGAAATCAAGTGAACTCGGATCCGACAACCCTAGAACTTAATTTATTATTTTTCGCATTTATTTTATGCAATAGTTTTAGCTTCCATTTCAAACAACAAATCTAAAATCCTTAATCGACCTAAATCGTGCAACACAATTCACGACTTGTTCCCCGTGTTCGACACCCTACTTATACTACAACGGGGTTTTATTTGTTTGGTGAAAGAGCCCAAAAACCCCTTCATCAAAATGGCGCTGTTGCCGGGGAACAACGGTTGAAAAGTGTTGTGTAATTTTTCTTAATTGATTTAATTGCTTTATTTTTCTTTTCTTTTTATTTTGTTTTCTTTTTAATTTAATTTTGTTTTATTCTTTCCCAAAAATTTAAAAAAAAAAACCAATTTTGAAAGAAAAAAAAAAAACAAAAGGAGGTTTTTATTTTATTTTATTTTGGCTATTTATTTATTTAATAATAATTGCTTGCATTTTTGTCGAATTTTGGTTTCATGATGGCAAGCTTATCTATTCCTCAAATCGAAGGTGAGTCATTTTGGAAATATTTTCAATAGATTTCAAGGTATAGTCCCATTTATTGGGATGATAATTTGTTGAATATTTATGAGGTGATTTACATGGGTTTGAATGCTTTTACTTTGGATGTTGTTAAGTCTATGCATAACGGCGAGTTTCGAGCTTTGACCCTAGGAAATGCTTGGAATTTTTATTGTTGGCTAGCCCAAGACACCTATGAATGGGACATGGGTACCCATTCTAGCCAAGTTCAACCTAACTTCGATTCATTTCCTCCTATTTTTTCCTATTTGTAATGATGTGCACCCCACTTTTAATTCTTCACTTGAATGCACACATTACAATCAAGATTCTCATGTTTCTAGTGATGAGATTAGTTATGACCCTTCCCTTCTTGATGAGTTTCTAAGACCTTCTAACTTTGTTCATACAAGTGTTTGTACTCCCAAAGTGATTAAGGGGTATAATGACTTGATTGACAAGTGTTTTAAGATCCTTAAATGTCTCCCATTAGAAAGTGAGGGAAGGCGAGTCATCAAAGTGCAAATAAGTAAATTAATAAAGAGACTTGAAATATTAGAATCTTGCTTAGAGGATGAGATGGATGATTTTGGATTTATGGTTGATTGTGAGGGTGGTTGTGGCAAGGATGACCCGAGCTCTTCTTTGAAGGATTCGATTCAAGAAGAGGTGGATGTCGCTCAAAAGGATGATGATGATTCCTTTGAACTAGTTTTTACATCTCCCTCTCCTCTTGAGCCGACCACTCCTTCCTTTCTTTCTTCATCTAAATCATCCAAGCTCCATGTTTCCATTGAGGAGGAAGAGGATTTGTTGCTTTTAGTCGATGAGGCTTTTTCATTTCTTGGTGACAATGATGTTGATTGTAGAGAAAATCTTAGCTTAGGGTTACGAGTGATTGTGATGGTGACGTAGCTCATTGTGATGGCTCTAATGATAATGAGGATGAAGACTTTTGTTTTGAATTTGAAAACCCTCTCTTTGACATTATTGATGACACTAGCGAGTTTCTAAATCCTCCTTTTGAGGATGATGATGAAATTTGTGAGTATCAAAATCCTCTCTTTGAGAATGACATTGTCAAGCCTACTATTTTCATTGAGTCTCTTCCTTGCCCCATCTCAGCTAGGGTGTATGTCCTTTTTCCTTCATCACCCGTTTCTCTTTCGCCTTTTGTGTGTTGTCCACCATTTGATGAGTTCTTACCCCCTATTGAACCTCATGACTACTATTTTGAAACCATAGCAACAAAAATGTATAGTAGTGATAGTTTTTCTTCTTTTACTTATTTTGATTTTGAATTTTCTTCTTATTTTGTTGATTTTTCTTTTCTTTCAATTTTGTTCCCCCTCCCCCACGTAAGCAAAAGATGACATTCTTTGGTCATTTTCCCTATTTGATTCCCTTTGCTTACGTGGTTCAATCTCGATTTAGTGGCGATGTCCATGACACGCTACTACGAGCTCTACGATGCTATTTACTAGATGGCATCCTTCTTTCCCTTGTATATAGTTTTTCTTAGCTTTCCCATCTTTTCTCTTAATTCTTTTATTTGTAATTAATTTGTTTTTGGAGTTTGGTGCTTCTTTTCTCTTCTCTTGCAGGTTTGATGATTAGGCAACTCAAATGGCTTATGTATGGTGCTAAAACGCAAAATAGAGGTTGTTTTGCTTATTTTGAAGCCTACTTTGGTGAGATCTTCCCAAACTCTCCTTTTATTTTCTTTGTTTGCTTAGTTTTAGGATTAGGTCTAGGAGGAGATGATTGTTCAAGGATGTTTGGCTTTTAATTTTGGCTTTTAAGCCCTTAAGGAAATTTGGATATCGATGGCGTTGGGCCTCGATTTATTTATTTTTTTGATGCTTGATTGCTTATTTGAGATTCATTCATGCTTGGATTTTGTTTTCCTCACCTTTGTATAATTTAGTTATTTTGTTTTTCCTTTTTTCCCCCCTTCTTTTTCTTTTCCTTTCTTTTCAAGGCAAAGTGTATTTTTAGTTTTGTTTTTAGTTTGGACTTGATCGTTTTAGAGTCTTGGACTTTGAATGCATTCCTTCCTAATTGTTAGCGGTCCACGTGGTTTGAGATGTTGGGGTTGATTTTCAAATATTGTTATGCTAGGTTTTAGAGCTTTAGAGTTCATGAAACTTAAACTCTTGGGTTGTGGTATGATTGGTGATGCTTTATTTGTTACCTAGTTGAATCCCTAGATGTAGTATTTGCAATCCACTACCCTACTCATGTGAGAATTTGGAAAATCTTTCAAGCTTTCAACATTATTTTGTTTGAGTGGCGATAGGATCCTTGTCATAGCTTAGCTTGATCAAGAACTTGATTCATGACTCGCCGAGACTGCAACCGAGCTACTCTAGGGGAGGACGGAGGCATTCATTTTCTTAGTTATTTTCCATTTTCCCTTTTGCATTTTCCTTTTTATTTTAGTGTCTTGCTTCTTGAAACTTTTCTAGGTTTTTGCTTTGCATTTATCCTTTGGAACCCTTTGAGCTTAGCCTTTCCTATTCTTCTAGCCACATTACTAGCCTTATATGCCCCTTGTTTTGTTTTATACCCCTTTAGGTATAGTAGTGAAGCAATTGGAGCATTGTGGTGTGTATTTGTTTTGTAATGGAAATTTGTGGAGAAATAAGGGAGCTTTCCTAAGCTCAAGTGTGTTGATTTGCATGGTTGCAAGCAAAAGCCGACCTAAGTTGAAAAAGGCAAGGTCATGTTAAATAATTAAAAAAAAAAACATTAAAAAAAAATTAAAAAATTGAAAAAATTGAGCATCTATTCCTTTCTTTTTCACAATGATGACATTGTGTCCTTTAAGCTTGGGGGAGGAGGAGTAATGCAAAAAATTGTGTAAAATTGTGTAAAATTTTGTTTATTTCTTTGAATAAGCTTGGGGGATTTTGTGTGTATGTGTGTGGAGTATTAGGAGTTTGTTTGCTATTTGTTGCTCATTGGCGCTTATTTACTTCACTATTTAGGTTCTGAGCACCACAAGCCAAATTTATTCCTACCTTACCCCTAACCCTACATTACAACCCTTAAGTCCTCTTGATCCTAGAGAGTTGAGTCATATTCGGTGGAGGAAGTCATGGTTCAAGCATATTGAGCGGTTTTGTTATGATGATATGTCAGGTAGCCTAAATCGTTTCTCCTTTTTGTTTTTCCGGCTCTTTCGTGGAGTCATGAACAACTACCTTTTAGGGTGGATACGAAACTAGCATAGCTTGTGGTTATTTGGTTGTGGAGTAAAAGGGTATTGTTCCTCTCTAGCTCTTCTATCTAGCATATTTTAATTGACTATCCACCTTTTACATCTTTGAGCATGTTTTCCGCTAGTGCTTAGAAAGGTTTGCATTCACTGATCCGGTCCATTTACAAGTCCATCTAGGGATTTTTGGTTTTATTTTCTCTTATTGTTTTTCCTTTCTTTGTTTTTGTGAATGTTTGCCTTGATTTATTTTTGGAAGAGTTATGGGTTAAACTCTATGGAAACTCTTATGAGAGCACACTCGTCCTCTTTGGCGACTTTGAGGTTTAAATGGCTTGTTGCTTTCACTAAAAGCAACCGTGATTCATACGAAAGTGAGTTAGATTTTTACTTTTTATTTTTTCTTGCTCTTATTTGCTTGAGGACAAGCAAAAGGAAAGCTTGGGGGAATTTGATCAGTCCATTTTAGGACCAATTTTCCGGGCTCTTTTCGCTTGTTTTCCGCGCATTTTAGGCTAAGTTCTCCATGTTTTAAGCCTTTTTAGCTTACTTTTAGTTTATTTAAAGTTTTCATCGAATAATATCATTTTCTAGTTGTTTTCATCAATAATTGAGCTATTTTGTGTTACTTATGCCTTTTGTTCTTTAATGCAGGTATTTTGCGGGTTTCCAAGCGATTCTCGAAAGCCGTCGAGGGTCGTGAGAGGTCCCAAGAAATTTAGAGAAGCATGCCACAAAGCCAAGACCACAAGACAAGACAAAGTACCCCCAAAAGGGCAATTTTGTAATTTTTAAGACTTGTCGGGCCCGAGGCCTGATGTGTCGAGAGATGTGCCGACCCGGCCCGAGAAGTACGAGCAAAACTTGGAAGCATTTGGTTCAAGTGATGGTCGCGGACAGAGCCAAGCACGCGCCCACGCTAAATGACCATCACTCACGACAGCCCCCAAAGAAAGCAACACCCAGGCCTGATCGAGGCCTCAATCACGGTCGTGCCACCACAATCTTTGCGCCCGCGCCGCCGGCTACGCGCCCGCGCCACCCCCACCACACGTCCGCGCCGGAGCCGCCTGCTACTGCTCTGTTTTCGCGTGCTTTTCTGCTGCTGCGTGCTGTTTTAATGAGGCTCGTGCCTCTTATTTAGCTTGTGCCCTCACTTCCCCCACTTGTATATATACCCTCTAAGGGTCCTGAAACAAAGGGAGCTCATAGTTTAGGTTAGTTTTTAGATTAATGTCTGATTTTAGCTTAGGTTTTGAGGAGAGAGAAACCTTCTCTACCTCTTTAGTTTTAGGGTTTATGTTATTCTTCTTGTTTCATAGTTTTAGATCTAGTTTTAGCTTGAGATTTTGATTTTTTGTTGATGAAGATGAATGACTTTGGAGGATTGTTCAAGTGACATGGCCATTCCATCAAGATTGCTCATCAAATTAAATGAGTTTCCAATCTCTCCTTTACTTTACTTGTTCTTGTTTTACATGCTTTTAATCTTGTTTATTTCATGCTTTGCTAGTAGATTAATGTTTAAATTATGCAATTTCATGTTTGTAGTTGATTTATATATGATTTGTGAGTAGTTAATTTTCTAGGGTTTGAAGGTTATGGGTTCATGACTTGAAATTGGGGGTTTTCATCTAGATTTTGGTTGAATTGTGTTCATGGTTGGTTAATATTTGTGTCAATGAGCTTAAAGATTAGCTAAGGCCATAGTTAACTTATTGGTATTTTCGAAGTATAATAGGGCTTTGTCTATGAGATCATTATGCTTTGATTTTCCTTGCCCAATGTTGCTAGTGAGACCATTACAACGGGAGTTGGTGGTTGAGCTAGGAATCCACTTTAGGTACGTTGTTAGTGTGACTATTACAATGGGAGTCGGTAGTCGAACTAGGAATTTACTTCTAGTGAAACCTTGGTATAATTGTGATCATTGAATGTAATGATAACGTCCATACGGGAGAAGTCGTTATTATTATATTAATGCGTCAACTCCTAAATCACTCCGGGAGGAGGTTTAGGTACTTCTTTTAGAGTTTGATTCCCCTTCCTTGATTTAGTTCGTTCTTTAGACTTTTTGACATAATTCCCCCGAAATGAAGTGAACTCGGATCCGACAACCCTAGAACTTAGTTTATTATTTTTCGCATTTATTTTATACAATAGTTTTAGACTTGTTCCCCGTGTTCGACACCCGCACTTATACTACAACGGGGGTTTTATTTGTCTGCTGAAAGAGCCCAAAAACCCCTTCATCAGGTTCCCACACCAATAATTGTAGAACCTAAAAGGCCTCCTCCCCTGTGGACTAGGGTACACTCTAATCACCATTGGAGAGTGATCAAAGGAGTTTTCAGGGAGGAATATGGTTTCTGCAGTAGGGAATGAACCACACCAATCCTTGTTGCAAAAAGCCCAATCAATCCGAGAAAGGACCCTCTTGTCACCCTCTTGCTTGTTAGACCACGTGAAATGTCTCCCTGAAGCTTTTATGTCCTCCAAGCCACATCTATTGATGCACTCAAGCATAGGTTGGATCTCAGGCCACCTTACAACAACACCTTTCATGTCTCCTTTTTACATAATAGGATTGAAGTCCCCTATAACACACCAAGGGTGGTCCCCAACTTCCCTATGAAGGTTGGAGAGGGCTACCCACAGCTTTCCCCTTTCATGCTTATCATTAGACCCGTAGACAACTGTAAGAATTATGGAATCTAACTAAGAACAAGCCCCTGTCCACCGTGGTTACCTTATCCAGCCCCATTTTCCCTCATTTCCTATTACAGAACCCATTAAAGACCGTGAAGGGTGGATTAGCCCGTAAGACATAACACACTATGGAAGAAGACCAGTAATGAACTTCATCCTCAATGTCATCATATGCAATAACAGGTATAGGCGCTTCTTCCTCCTGATTCTTAGAAGTCACACAATTTTCCATTCGATTATTACCCAATGTCACATCTACCCATTGATTAACCAAGTTACCCTGATTCAAATTGGTTTCAGTACTATCAATTGGAGCATCATTCGAATTAGGGGTTTCCTTAACATTTTCGTCAATTCGATCAGTTGGTTCAGATGAAGATTGAATAGTGGAATTACCTGTACCAGTAGTTGTCGCTTTCTCCTTCTCTCCTTGATTTACCTCTTTGCCCACTCGTTGCCTGCGATTCTTTTCCACGGCTCAGGTGGATACCAACTCGCCGCCTTGCAAGTAATCGCCAGCCTAGAGAGAATATTTATCTATTATATTTTTTTCTTTTTGGGAGATAAGATGAAATTTATTGCCTTAACAACCAAAACTTTTACAACCTAAGCACTTTAAGCAAAAAAGCTACTTACAAGGATAAAAACCAATTTCTATCATCTGTTGTTCTATCAAAATTTCTATTTACAAAAGGAGTTCTATGTTTGATAATATACTTCACTTCTTTGATAATTTGTTCTGTAGTTCTCATGTGGTTGTTCCAGATTTTATCATTTCTAGCAGTCCATATCAGGTAGACTAGTGCGTCCAAAGCTGTAGCATAAACTTGTCTTTTCACTTTGCTTCCCTTGCAATTCCTCGAGAGCCATACCACCAAGTCTGGCAAAGGTTTACTTTTCACATTCAGCCCCATCCAGGTTGTTATCTGATTTAGACATTCAGTACTAAAAGTGCACTCGAAAAACAGGTGTGAGTGGGTGTCCAAACCTAAGTTGCACAGGCAACACCTCTCATCAGTCTCCACATTCATCTTTAGCAATATGCCTCTAGTGAGTAGTCTCTTTTTGAAAGCTAACCAAGTAAGGAATTGATGTTTAGGTACAGCCATAGGGCACCAAAAGACTTTGTCCCATTGGATTTTAATCCCAGTTGGTCTCAGAAGTTCATAAGCCTTCTTGATTGAATAATTGTCACTCTTGATGTCGACCCCTACATTGATTAGTTGGTCTTTGATCTTACAAAACCCCTTCCACAACAAACTGCAAATTTTTGTGGGGGAGTATTGAGTCCATTCTATATCCTTTATATAGATTGTATGGTCCCATCTCACCCACAAGTTATCTTTCTTTTGAGAAATTGCCCACACATGCTTACCTACTGCTGCCATATTCCAATGTAGTAGGCTCCTGATTCCAAGCCCACCCTCATGTTTTGGTTTGCATACCTCATCCCAAGCCACAGGGCACGTCTTTCCACTCATATAAGAGCCATGCCATAAGTAAGCTCTACACACACTAATGATTCTATGTATAATTGTTTTTGGAGGTAAGAATAATTGACACCAATAAGAGCAAATAGACATGAGGACTGAGTTAACTAGTTGGAGTCTTCCAGCATAGGACGGGTTTCTGGAGCTCCAAGTTCTAATCTTGGCACACATCTTATCCACCAGTCTCTCACAATCATTAGGGTGGATTTGTTTAGGGCTCATTAGAATCCCTAAGTATACAAAAGGCAAGGACCCCACCTTGAAGCCTAACAGCTTTTGAATTCTTTCTTTCATATGAGTCTGGACCCCAGCACAATAAAGTTCAGATTTTGCAGCACTAATCTCCAGCCCTGTGGAATTAGAAAAGAGTTTGAGTCCAGCAAGATTTAAAGTAATTGTATGGATGTCACCCCTTGAGAACATTAAGATATCATCAGCAAAGCATAGATGATTCAGGCTTACATTCCTACACAGAGGATGGAATTTGTATCCCTCATGCATACCCACCTTCTTCATGATTCTGGACAAGTAGTCCATACATAGAGTAAAGAGGAGGGGGGATAGAGGGTCCCCTTGCCTCAATCCTCTACTAGGGTGAAGTAATGGAGAGGGGGTGCCATTTATCATCAAGGCATATTGAGGAGATGAGATGCATACCATAATGAGGTTGGTGAAGTGCTCAGAGAAACCAATAGCATTCATAAGATCTTTCATGAAGCTCCAACTCACCGTATCATAAGCCTTTTTTACATCTAGTTTAAACATACAGCAATCCTGAATTTGGCTTGGCCTATAAAACCTCATCATGTCCTGGCAGATCAAGGCATTGTGCATGATGCTTCTTCCATTGACAAAGGCACCTTGGTTTGGGCTGATGATGTCAGGTAGCACTGAGCTGAGTCTACTACATAAAAGCTTGGAGATACATTTATATATAGTTGAACAACAAGCAATAGGTCTAAATTCTCCAACAGTACTAGGGTTTTTTTACCTTGGGGATCAATGTGAGGGTAGTGAAACTCACCTCTCTTAGTAGTTTTCCTGTAGCAAAGAAGTCCCTGACAGCCCTCATGATGTCTTGTCCTACTATATGCCAAGCAGCCTTGAAGAAGTGGCTGTTGTACCCATCCAGACCCGGGGCCTTATTGGAGGGGATAGAGAACATGGCTTGTTTGATTTCTTTATCTGTGAATTGACAGCTCAAGAGAGATCTATGTTGTTCTGTGAGCTTTCCTCCCAAGTTGATGATGTCACTAATTAATGGAGTTCTTCTTTCAACACCCTTCAGCAAAGTTTCATAGAATTGTTGGAAGGCGGTTGTGATGTTACTCATATCCTCCACCCAGTGATCCTTGCCAATCATGAGTCTATTGATGGTGTTCTTGCTAGTTCTGGCTTTTATGCTGTTGTAGAATACTTTTGAGTTAGAATCACCAGCCTGTAGCACATGAATCTTAGCTTTTTGTTGCAGCCAACTATAATTGTAACAAACCTGATTTTTGTTGGTATTTCTGTCATGTATTTATTTGTATTTATGTGATTTTATGTATGGTCCAAAATTTATTTTGGACTATTTATTTTATTTTATGTGAATAATTTCGATTAAATTCGAATTATTTTATTTTGATTGATTATTATTTATTGTAATCATTATTTAATTAATTAGAATTTTTATTATTTAATTTTCTAATTAATTATTTAATATTTTTGGGCTAAATCGATTTAAGCATGATTTAACATGCAAGAGTGCAATTAGCCCAATTGGTCACAAAAGCCCAACTTGGCCCATTTTTGCAAAGCCAAAACCGCCCCCCCCCCCTTATTGTATGGCAAGTTTTGCCACTTGCCATGCATTCACACCTTAACTAACCTCTATTTATAGGAGGGTTAGTAAGGCTTGGAGAATCATTTGCTCATTTGCCATCTTAACACACTTGCTCACCAATTTGAAAAACCATACACCCTCCATTTGTCTCCTTGCCACACGCCATTTTTGGCTAGTCCTCCATCACATTTGTTCATCATCCATTCAAAATCAAAACTTAAAGATTAATCCTCCATTGATCTTTAAGTACCAAAACACAATTTAAACCTCCATAATTCCAATCAAGATTTCTAGTTCGGGTTGGTTTTGGGTACTAGTTCGTGTGGGTTGTTCGAGTGGGTGGTTCGTGGTGGCCGTCCGTGAAGGCCGTGTCAAGTGGTGGTCGTGCGTGGTGGTGTTCGTGTAGGGCAGCCGTGCAGCAGGGCCGTGCAAAAGGCGGTGGTCCGTGGTGGTGATTGAGCCGTGCAAGCCATGCCGTGTTCGTCTGCACCGTGTGCTTGGGCGTGTATTTTGGGTTTCCGGGCAGCAAGTTTTTGGTGTTTATCTTGTTAAACTTCAATAAGGTAACATACTTTCTCAATCTAATTGGTATACTATGTTTCATAGTATAGATTGAATGATTAAATTTAACCGTTTTGATGTTTTATAACCTTGTTTATGTGTGGATTATAATCTGATTTTTCGGTGATGATTTATGATGTTATCCACTTGATTACATGAATTTCATGATGGATTATGTTAGTATTATATTTGATGTTGTTCATGTTCAAGTTTGATGAAGTTTGGAGATTAGGAAGTTGATGAATTTTGTTGTTGAGCTCGATTGATTTATGCGCGTATGATGATGGGTTTGGGATGAGTTCTTGAATCTTGAATGAGTTCTTGGTTGAAGTTCTTGAATCTTGATTGAGTTCTTGATTGAAGATCTTGAATCTTGGATGAGTTCTTTATGAGTTCTTTGAGTTCTTTATGAGTTCTTTGGAGTTCTTTATGAGTTCTTGGTCGAGTCTTGAAAGTTAAAGAAAGTTAGTTTTAATTAAAGAAAGTTAAAGAAAGGTTAAAGATTGTTATAAGAGGTTCCAAGTTTGTTGGTTTACATGTTATTTCTTGAGTCAAGACGTAAGATGCAACTTAAGAATTAACTAAGAATGTAAACTTTGATTTAAAGTAAAGATTAGCTTGATTTCGCTACTAGACCCCTAAGACTTAGAGTAAGATTCTAAGTTTTTGGGTTAAGACGTTGCCCCTATCCTATCCGCGGTATTGGGATAGTTGGTGGTCTTATTATGTTATCTTCGGATTTGGATTTCCAGTAAGATTGGTTTCATGAGGTTGGGAGTAAGATTCTCAATCCTGGCATAGTAGAAAGTTAGTTCGCGTAAGATGCGTTCGTACGTGCATAGTCCGGTCTAGTAAGTGAATGATTGCGACAAAGTTAAAGATTTGTTAATCATTGGTTAAAGTTAGTCGAGTCAGCGTGATTAGTTGATTTGATTCGCATGTGTATATGTTTGATTTAGTTGTTTGATTGGTGGTATGTTCATGTGTATCCCCGTTAGGGTGGGACAGTTATGTTACTCGCCACTGACGGTGGACTGTTGTTTACTTTTAAGGTAATTCTGATGATGAGGTTCTTGTTTAGCTTTGGGTTGGGCGAGCGCCGTTGTTATTTAGCTTTTATATTGTTGTTTTACGATTTTTATTAGTTTTTGGACTATAGTTGTAGTACTTGTGTATTTCTCTAACTTTGACATATATTTGGAGTTTACGTTTGTTAGTAGTAGTAATATGACATTTGGGATTAGTTATGTACAATCTTGTGGGTGTTGTACTTTTGGATTTAGTATATATTCTATTTTGAGGTTTTGTTTTTAATTTTTAAGTACTTTAGTTTGTTAGATCTGACTATTCGACTCGTCGTTTTCTTCCGCGCCGGTTTAAGGGAGTCGGGTCGTCACAGTTGGTATCAGAGCCGAATAGGTTTTAAGTGAAGCTTTAGGATTCGAGTTAAACCCGGGAGTTGAGAGCTTTATCTTTCCCGGGTGATAAACCCCAAATTAAGATTAAGTAAAGAGAGAAGAGTTGGGTAGAAAAACCGGGATAAGATCTTTTTCTATTTGTTTTCTCTCTTGATTTTGTGTGCTTGACTGTGTTGGGGATGTATGACTGACACTATTATTTGGTATGTCTTTTGTTTTGATTGCGTTGCAGCATGTCTAGGCCTCGCCGATTGAGTACTGAACGATAGAGGTTACGAGCGCTCGAGGAGGCGATCCTTACCTTGGCGCACCATAGTCGTCATACGCCGAGTACGCAGTTGACGTTCGACCGTATCGCACGTCATCGACCTCCAACCTACGATGGGGTTGCCGACCCTACTATCTTGGAGAGTTGGATCCGCGAGATGGGGAAGCTCTTCGACGCGACGTTTTGCCCCGAGCACGAGAAGGTGCAGATCGCCGCTTATTATTATCTACGTGGAGAGGCCGATAACTAGTGGACGGTAGCTAAGGAAGCGTGCTTGCCGTAACATTCGATGTCGTGGATCGAGTTCGTCGATAAGATTCAGGAGCGATTCTACCCCGACGAGTTGCGGTGGCAGAAGCAGGAGGAGTTTCTTACTCTTACTCAGGGTAAGATGACCGTTCAGGCGTACACCGACAAGTTCACGGAGTTATCAAGGTTTGCTACGTCTGCAGTCCCATCAGAGAAGGAGCGGGTCAAGCGCTACATCAAAAAGCTATCCGAGGATTCGTGTTCACGTGATCAGTAGTGGAGCGAAGACATTTCAGCAGGCCTACGAGGTAGCACTCGAGATTCAGGCATCGACGGCCGAGGAGGATGCGAGCAGGAAGAGAGCTCAGGTTTCGACGACGACAACTTCTTTTAAGAAGCCTCGATTTAGTACTCCTAGCAGTACCCCTCCGACCATGAGTTCCCACAAGGGTTCCGATGGCTCGAATTGCAGAGGCTGTGGCAGAGACTTCCATCCAGGGAAGCGGTGTGATGGAAGGAAGGCCATAGCTTGTTTTATCTACAGGAAGGAAGGCCATAAGGCGTCAGTTTGCCCCGAGAGGAAGCCAGACACTGAGATCAAGCAGCTTCCGGCACCGACTAAGAATCCGGTGAAGAACCGAGTCTACTGTATGACCGAGGCAGAGGCCGAGGTTCAACCTGACGTCGTATCAGGTAGATTTCTTGTTTCTGGTGTGTTAGCTTTAGTTTTATTTGATTCTGGTGCTATTGTCTCTTTTTTGGCTAGTAGTTTTGCCTCGAGGTCTAATCTTCGTGGCAGCTTTCCTGTTAATTCTGTTATAACTCTCCCGTCCGGAGAGGATTTTATTTATCAGTGCGAGTTCTGAGGAGTGCCTATCGTGATAGCTGGGGAGCAAGCGACGCCCAATCTGAAGGAGTTTCCGCTGATGGAGTTCGACGTTATTCTTGGTATGGACTAGCTGTCGAAGTATCGAGCGATCATTCGTTGCCGAGATCAGTCAGTGACATTCCGAGGATTTCAGGGCAACCGAGTTGCCTACTCTGGGTTCGTCCTCAAGAAAGGAGTAAAGGTAATCTCAGCCTTGAAAATGAGGAAGCATCGCCAGAAGGGCGATATGGTGTACCTTTGTCAGGTGAGGGACTTGACACAGGAGCGTCTGTTGGACGATATACCTGTAGCGAGGGATTTCAGAGACATATTTCCTGATGAGCTACCGGGAGTTCCACCCGAGCGCGACGTCGAGTTTCATATCGACTTAGCACCCGGGACATCGCCGATTTCGAAGGCAACTTACTGGATGGCACCATCGGAGTTGCAAGAGTTAAAAACGCAACTCCAGGATTTGATCGATAAGGGCTTCATTAGGCCGAACGTTTCTCCATGGGGAGCACCTGTGCTCTTTGTGAAGAAGAAATACGGTAGTATGTGCCTGTGCATAGACTACCGAGAGTTGAATCGGGTAACTATCAAGAATAAGTACCCGTTGCCTAGGATTGAGGACCTGTTTGATCAGTTACGAGGAGAGGGAGTGTTTTCGAAGATAGACCTTCGATCTGGATATCATCAGATTCCAGTCAAGAAAGAAGACATCCCGAAGACCGCTTTTCGTACTAGATACGGCCACTACGAGTTCAAGGTGATGCCATTTGGCCTGACTAATGTGCCAGCCGTGTTCATGGACCAGATGAACCGGACATTCCATCACTTACTCGATAAGTGCGTCGTAGTATTTATAGACGATATCTTAGTCTATTCGAGAGATGAGTCTGAGCATGCGGAGCATCTCCGGATGGTACTTGAGATATTGCGTAGTAATAAGTGGTTCGCGAAACTCTCCAAGTGTGAGTTCTGGCTTCACGAATTAGCATTTCTGGGTCACGTGATTAGTAAAGAAGGCATTAAGGTAGACCCGGCTAAAGTTAAGGCTATAGTTGATTGGAGTAGCCCTAGAAATGTGGCGGAGGTTCGT
The DNA here is from genome assembly GCA_951394345.1 of Salicornia ramosissima. Lineage (NCBI taxonomy): Eukaryota > Viridiplantae > Streptophyta > Magnoliopsida > Caryophyllales > Amaranthaceae > Salicornia > Salicornia ramosissima. The sequence goes on from OX596236.1 coordinate 26,200,839, forward strand.
AGTTTTCAGGGATTGGCCGGATACTATCGACGATTCGTCCAGGACTTCTCCAAGATTGCTAGGCCGATGACTAGTCTCCTACAGAAGGAGATCCGATTCGTTTGGACGGAGGCTTGCAAGCAAGCATTCAAGCAGTTGAAACAGAGATTAGTCTCTGCTCCGATTCTTACCCTTCCGAACGATGAGGAGGACTTCGAGGTCTATAGTGATGCTTCGAAGAGTGGCCTAGGATGTGTACTCATGCAAGGCGGGAAGGTCATCGCTTACACATCGAGACAATTGAAGGTGCACGAGCGTAACTATCCTACGCATGACTTGGAGCTAGCAGCTGTGGTATTCGCGCTCAAGATTTGGAGGCACTATCTCTATGGTGGTTCGTGTAGAGTATTCACGGATCACAAGAGTCTCAAGTACATCTTTACTCAAAAAGACCTCAATATGAGGCAGAGACGATGGCTTGAGCTTATTAAGGACTACGACCTGACGCTCAACTATTGCGAGGGCAAGGCGAACTTAGTCGCTGATGCACTGAGTCGTAAGCATTGCTTGAGCTTCAGTAGAAGTCGTAGTTCCGTCAGACTTCGTCTAACATCTATGAGTGCTGAGCCTGATTTGCTTCAGGAATTGCGCGAGGGTCAACAGAATGATCCGCAGTTAGCTAGGATTCGAGAGGCTTTACGGCAAGGTAAAGCCGTAGGTTTCGAGATCCCTTCTGATGGTAGTCTGCGATTCCGAGGGAGGTGGTGTGTACCGGACAGTTCTGATCTTAGGAACATAATTATATCTGAGGCGCATAACTCGCCCTACTCTGTTCATCCTGGAGGTAACAAGTTGTACCAAGACCTTAAGGGCCAATTCTGGTGGCGTAAGATGAAGAGGGATGTAGCAGAGTTCGTAGCTCGATGTTTAGTCTGTCAGAAGGTTAAGATCGAGCATCAGAGACCAGGAGGTCTATTGCATCCACTACCGATTCCGACCTGGAAATTTGAGTTGGTTTCTATGGACTTCGTGGTTAGCCTACCTACCTGTAATGGTTTGAATGCCATTTGGGTAATAGTGGATAGGTTGACCAAGGTCGCTAGATTCATTCCGAAGAAGATGATCTGGTCTATGGAGCGTCTAGTAGAGGCGTATACCTAGGATATTATCCGACTTCACGGAGTTCCGAGGGAGATTGTTTCTGATCGAGATCCGAGATTTCTATCTCGTTTCTGGAAATCAGTTCAGGAACCCTTTGGGACGAAGTTGAAGCTGAGCACCGCTTTTCACGCGGCGACTGGTAGGCCTTTTATGTCGTTAAAAATAAAAGACTTATCAAAAGTAAATTTCTCCTACTCTCCAATTACAACTAGTGTAAAGGGCAAGTAAGGTTCGTATCCACAGAGAACGGATTTATGTTGATTTAATTGTGTTAATATGTATTTGGATTATTAAAGGGGAGAATCACTAATTCCTTAGTGATATTGGTAACAAGGGGGGGAAATTGGAGATTTTAGTGATAAAATAAACTAACAACTAATTGATTGCGGTAAAATTCTAGTTTTAAAGAATCTTAGGATTTGGTTACAACGACTCTGACTCGGCTAATTGAATTAGACTCTCAATTACCAAACCATTTCAATACTCAATTAATTATTGACAAGAGTAAACTCTTGTAGTCCCCTTAATTAGCTAGACAAGATAAATCGTAAATTGCCTAAAACCCTTAATGTTCAAAGAACACGCAGTGAACAAAAGCTTTAAGAACGGAGACACAATAAGAACGCAATTGTTTAGAGAATACGCAATAAACAATTAACGTTTAAACAAGCTCTACTAAATCGTTCACAATAAGAATACGCTTAAGCATGAACAAGATAGTTGCTACTCGAGGTTGAACACAATAATCGATTGTGTTCAAACCCTAGTAATGATTTTGTAAAATATAATAACAAGACAAAGATCAAGCTAAAACATTCAACAAAACCCATAACAATTCATATAAGAGCAAGTAAATAATTGAAGTAAAGAAATAGTTTAGAGTTAGAGAATCCTCACAAGGAGCCTTTTGGAATCATTGAAACCAATCCCAAGAACAAGTTTAAGCTACCATTTCCATTGATGAACAAAGATTCTTCATTGATTCCATGAAAAATATCAAAATTACAAACTAAAGATTTAATAGTTTTTATGTAATCTAAGGAGAAACTAGAGAGAATTTAAGCTAAGGAACTATTTGAACATGAAAAACTAGATTTTCTTACAATGAGAATCAACTTTTATATTTATACTAAACTAAAATATAACCTAGAAATCAAGTGGATGAAGCCGCGTTCAGAACAGAGCAGATGGGCGCTGGCAGCGCCCTCGAAGGCGCTGGGCGCGCCCCTCCTTGGAAGTACTACTGTAACATGGGCGCTGGCAGCGCCCCATAGGCGCGGGGCGCGCCCCTCCTTGGAAGTATTGGTTCTGTGGAATGGGCGCTGGCAGCGCCCTCAAAGGCGCGGGGAGCGCTCCCCTGATGAAATGCTACTGTGAGACGGGCGCGGGGAGCGCCCCATAGGCGCGGGGAGCGCCTCCCTTTGGCAAGCTACTGTGATATGGGCGCGGGCAGCGCCCCGTAGGCGCGGGGAGCGCCTTCTTCTTTGGCCACTTGCTCTATTTTTCCTTGATCATACAGGCGCTGGCAGCGCCTTCAGGGCGCTGGGGGCGCCCTACATTCTTCAAGACTTTATCACACTTTTTTCCAAGTCCCGAATAAGTCTCGGTCTTCCCAAATACAGACAAAATATGGAAAGAAACACGAGCCTGAAACAACAAAAATAAACTAAGTCTTAAAAAGAAATTAAATTATGAAATGCAATATTAAATTAAGTTTCGAGACATAAACTTTCGTTTAAGCTTAAAGTTAATTAATATCACAAAACACGTTCTAAACTATTACAAACTATACATCAAAATGAGCTAATTGATTAATACAAACTGAACACATCAGCGACCGATGGTCAGACTGAGAGGACCATCCAGACTTTAGAGGATATGCTACGAGCATGTTCTCTGGAGTACCATCAGTCTTGGGTACGTATGCTCTGTTTGATAGAGTTCTCCTATAATAATAGCTATCACTCTAGCATCGAGATGGCTCCGTACGAGGCCCTGTATGCCAGGAAATGTCGGAGTCCGATTTGTTGGAATGATATTAGTGATTCTGTGGCTTTAGGACCTAAGATGGTACGGGATACTATCGAGAAGGTCTGAGTCATTCGGTCTAAGATGCAGGCCGCTCAGAGTCATCAGAAATCCTACGCCGATAATCGACGTAGACCGCTGGCTTTCGAGGTAGGTGACAAAGTCTTGCTTAAGGTTTCACCATTCAAAGGAGTGGCACGCTTTGGTCAAAAGGGGAAACTCCGACCGAAATACGTGGGACCTTACGAAATACTGGAACGAGTTGGGGAGATGGCATATCGATTGACATTACCACCTAGTTTGTCTAATGTGCATGACGTATTCCATGTTTCCCAGCTAAGGAAATATGTACATGATACTACCCACATTATCCTAGTGGAGTCGGCCACGTTTGAGCCGAATCTGACATTTGAGGAGCGACCCATCCAGATCTTGGATCGGGAAGTGAGGACCTTCTGGCGTAAGCAAGTCCAGCTTGACAAGGTGTTGTGGAGAAATCAACACCATCAAGAGGCGACTTGGGAGACAGAGGCGTCCATGAGGCAGAAGTACCCGGAGCTGTTTGAGGGTGAACGATCTCCTTTGCCTTAAATTTCGGGACGAAATTTCTTTAAGGAGGGGAGGTTGCAACGACCCTGATTTTTGTTGGTATTTCTGTCATGTATTTATTTTTATTTATGTGATTTTATGTATGGTCCAAAATTTATTTTGGACTATTTATTTTATTTTATGTGAATAATTTCGAATAAATTCGAATTATTTTATTTTGATTGATTATTATTTATTGTAATTATTATTTAATTAATTAGAATTTTTATTATTTAATTTTCTAATTAATTATTTAATATTTTTGGGCTAAATCGATTTAAGCATGATTTAACATGCAAGAGTGCAATTAGCCCAATTGATCACAAAAGCCCAACTTGGCCCATTTTTGCAAAGCCAAAACCGCCCCCCCCCCTTATTGTATGGCAAGTTTTGCCACTTGTCATGCATTCACACCTTAACTAACCTCTATTTATAGGAGGAGGGTTAGTAAGGCTTGGAGAATCATTTGCTCATTTGCCATCTTAACACACTTGTTCACCAATTTGAAAAGCCATACACTCTCCATTTGTCTCCTTGCCACACGCCATTTTTGGCTAGTCCTCCATCACATTTGTTCATCATCCATTCAAACTCAAAACTTAAAGATTAATCCTCCATTAATCTTTAAGTACCAAAACACAATTTAAACCTCCATAATTCCAATCAAGATTTCTAGTTCGGGTTGGTTTTGGGTACTAGGTCGTGTGGGTTGTTCGAGTGGGTGGTTCGTGGTGGCCATGCGTGAAGGCCGTGTCAAGTGGTGGTCGTGCGTGGTGGTGTTCGTGTAGGGCAATCGTGCAGCAGGGCCGTGCAAAAGGCGGTGGTCCGTGGTGGTGATTGAGTCGTGCAAGCCGTGCCGTGTTCGTGTGCACCGTGTGCTTGGGCGTGTATTTTGGGTTTCCGGGCAGCAAGATTTTGGTGTTTATCTTGTTTAATCTTCATTAAGGTAACATACTTTCTCAATCTAATTGGTATACTATGTTTCATAGTATAGATTGAATGATTAGATTAGACCGTTTTGATGTTTTATAAACTTGTTTATGTGTGGATTATAATCTGATTTTTGGGTGATGATTTATGATGTTATCGACTTGATTACATGAATTTCATGATGGATTATGTTAGTATTATATTTGATGTTGTTCATGTTCAAGTTTGATGAAGTTTGGAGATAAGGAAGTTGATGAATTTTGTTGTTGAGCTCGATTGATTTATGCGTGTATGATGATGGGTTTGGGATGAGTTCTTGAATCTTGAATGAGTTCTTGGTTGAAGTTCTTGAATCTTGATTGAGTTCTGGATTGAAGATCTTGAATCTTGGATGAGTTCTTTATGAGTTCTTTGGAGTTCTTTATGAGTTCTTGGTCGAGTCTTGAAAGTTAAAGAAAGTTAGTTTTAATTAAAGAAAGTTAAAGAAAGGTTAAAGATTGTTATAAGAGGTTCCATGTTTGTTGGTTTACATGTTATTTCTTGAGTCAAGGCGTAAGATGCAACTTAAGAATTAACTAAGAATGTAAACTTCGATTTAAAGAAAAGATTAGCTTGATTTCGCTACTAGACCCCTAAGACTTAGAGTAAGATTCTAAGTATTTGGGTTAAGGCGTTGCCCCTATCCTATCCGCGGTATTGGGATAGTTGGTGGTCTTACTATGTTGTCTTCGGATATGGATTTCCAGTAAGATTGGTTTCATGGGGTTGGGAGTAAGATTCTCAATCCTGGCATAGTAGAAAGTTCGATCGCGTAAGATGCGTTCGTACGTGCATAGTCCGGTCTAGTATGTGAATGATTGCGCCAAAGTTAAAGATTTGTTAATCGTTGGTTAAAGTTAGTCGAGTTAGCATGATTAGTTGATTTGATTCGCATGTGTATATGTTTGATTTAATTGTTTGATTGGTGCTATGTTCATGTGTATCCCCGTTAGGGTGGGACAGTTATGTTACTCTCCACTGACGGTGGACTGTTGTTTATTTTTCAGGTAATTCCAATGATGAGGTTCTTTTTTAGCTTTGGGTTGGGCGAGCGCCGTTGTTATTTAGCTTTTATATTGTTGTTGTTTTACGATTTTTATTAGTTTTTGGACTATAGTTGTAGTACTTGTGTATTTCTCTAACTCTGACATATATTTGGAGTTTACGTTTATTAGTAGTAGTAATATGACATTTGGGATTAGTTATGTACAATCTTGTGGCTGTTGTACTTTTGGATTTAGTATATATTCTATTTTAAGGTTTTGTTTTTAATTTTTAAGTACTTTAGTTTGTTAGATCTGACTATTCGACTCGTCGATTTCTTCCGCGCCGGTTTAAGCGAGTCGGGCCGTCACAATAATAGTGTGTAGCAGCCATTCTGTAGTCTTGGTTAGCTTGGTATTCCTGAGGGATCAAAGAGGTATCATGTGGATTGGCATGTAGGCGCTCCTAACATTGGGAAAGCTGTTGCTTTGCTTTCTCAAATTGCTCTTGGACCCTGTCATTCCCCATCTCTCTGAACTTGTTTTTCAAACTCTTCAACTTCTGCATAATCTGAAACATATAGCAGCCCTGAGTATTGGTATCCCATACTTGTTGAACAATTTTATCAAACTCAGGATGAGTGGCCCAGTAGTTGTAAAATCTGAATGGTTTCTTCCCAATCGGAGTGGGGGACGTCCTGATCAAAACAGGGGTGTGGTCAAAGGTATTTTCAGGTAAAAAGGTGGTTTCTACCTTAGGGAAGGCTCCACACCAGCTTGGGTTACAAAGGACCCTATCTATTTTAGAAAAAACCCTCTTGTCACCATCTTGCTTGTTAGACCATGTAAATCTACCAGAAGACTTCATGTCCTCTAGTTCACATTGTCCCATACATTCTACCATGGGTTGGATCTCAGTCCATCTTACCACAGTGCCCACTCTGTCTCCCTTGTCCATTATGGCATTGAAGTCCCCTGCCACACACCAAGGCTTATTGTCTACATTACCATGAAACCTATGGATGGCATTCCATAAGGGGTCCCTTTCCTCCCTTCCATTGAAACCATACACACAAGTGAGATAAAATTGGCTGCCGTTATTTAGTTGAATACTAGAGTGAATGAACTGAGCGCCAGTTTCAATTATATTAATAGTATAGCTGGACGGATCCCATGCTAAAATGATCCTGCCATTCCTGTGCGAATAGGAGTTGGAGTGAAAGCACCACCCTAGGCATAATCTCTGGTAAAGTGTAGCCATATTTGGGACCTTTACCCTAGTTTCAAGGAGGCTAAACAATTTAATATTGTGAGTGGGAATAAGCTTTTTCACTTCCATTTGTTTATTCTTATCATTTAGCCCCCTTACATTCCATACCATTATATTATCCATGATGATCAGGGGGTGTCACTCCCCTGTCATCATCCACCAGTTGCTTACCAATCTCATTATCTATGTCACTGTTATCATCATCTTCAGAATCAGAATCATTGAGGAGAGCGCCAAAGGAATTGTGCACAGGTGTCATAGGAATCTTGTCCTGAGTTGGTCTTCTTCCTTGGACTGGAGTGAACCCCCTCTAATCTTCCCCTGCTGTTGGTATTGGAGTTTTGGGTGAAGATGTGATACCATGTTGTTGTACTTCCCCTTGTTGTAGTGGCTTTTGTTGCATTGTTTGTGGTTTTTGTTTAGGCTGCCATGCCTTTTGCATTTTTTGAGCATCCTTTTTACATTGTTCTGTAACATGACCATACTTTTTGCAGTTAGAACAGAGAACTGGCCGCCACTCATACTCCACAGCCTGTTCCACCCCTATCCCTTTTTCATTCTTGAACACTATTTTGTCAGGTAGTTGCTTCTCCATGCCTACTTCCACCAAGAGTCGTGCATATGCTAGTCTCTCCCTATTATTATTATTATTATTATTATTATCATTATTATTATTATTATCATCATCATCATTATCATCATCATTATTTTTATTTTTATTACATAAAGTGTTACCATATGGATACTAATAAAACAAAATTTTTACCATAGTGTTACTAATTAAGCAAAAGTATTACTCCAAATTTTTGTTGGGACCCACTTTTTGTGAAAAGTAAGGGCAAAAGTGTAAACTTGTAAGTGAAAGTAGGTAAAAAGTAGTTGGTGTTAAGTGGTAAGTAAGGGTATAGATGTAAAGTTGTATGTAGGCCATTTGTCAAAAAAAGAAATGGAGCATTTATTTTGGGACGGATGAAAAAGGAAAGTGGAACAATTATTTTGGGACGGGGGAGTACCTAATTTTTAAAAAGGTGTTACTTAAAGTGATAGTAACTGATACATAATATTTTAAAAAGTGATATCATAGAATATAGGTAACACAAAAAAAGTGCTACCAAAAGTTTAAAAAGTGTTACCTAAAGATATTAAAAGTAACACTCTAAAGTGTTATATAAGATCAGTAAAAGTGTTACCTAAAATCTTACAAGTAACACTTTAAAAAGTGATTCCAAAAGTGTTACCTTAGGAAATAGGTAGCACAAGCAGATGTACCACTCTAAAAAATGTTACCTGATGTTTAATATAACATTTTTAGTCCTTTAGGTAACACTTTTAGTGTGCTACCTAAAGTCACTTTAGTTGTAGTGATTGTATTTGAATTTCTTGAGACATTATTTTAACTAATGCTAAACGTTATGCCTTCTGGAAGTTTACTTTCGAACTAATGCTTTCTTCTTTCTACCGCACAACTACAACACTCCTAAGGTGGTGTTATTGTAACCCTTGATTTTCCTTCCTAAGGTGATGTGTATCAAAGGACGCAAGCCTTCGCAATAAGCTCATGGAAGAAGCTCATAACACTCCTTATTCCATACATCCGGGAGGTGGAAAGCTCTACAAGGATTTGAAGGAGCATTTCTGGTGGCCCGGTATGAAACAAGAGATTGTGGAATTTGTGGCCCAATGTCTCACATGTCAGAAGGTCAAAGATTGAGCATCAACGACCAGGTGGCCTACTACAACCATTGCCCATTCCTACACAAAAGTTTGATTCCATATCTATAGACTTCATGGCTAGTCTACCGACGACGACCCATGGATTGGATGCACGCAGTCTGGGTAATTGTGGACTAGTTGACCATGGTTGCAAGATTCATTCCTAGGAAGAAAACTTGGTCGATGGAGAAGATGGACGAAGCCTTTACCCGGGAGATTGTCGGTTGCATGGGGTACCGAAGGACATTCTGTCGAATTGGGATCCTCGATTCTTGTCCCGGTTTTCAAAATCTCTTCAAGAGGTTTTCAAAACCAGAGTACAACATTTCATGTGGCAATGGATGGCCAGACATAGAGGACTATTCAAACTTTGGAGGATATGTTGCGAGCATGTGCTCTAGAGTTTCAACAATCTTGGGTGAAGTCGTTGAGTTTGGTAGAGTTCTCCTACAACAACAACTATCACTCAAGTATTCAAATGGTGCCATATGAAGCTTGTAGCGACATCATTGATGCCTTGGTTATTGGTCCTGAGCACATCAAGGAAACACTTGAATTGATTCGGGTGATTCGGGCTAAACTTCAAGCGGCTCAAAGTCAACAAAAGGCTTATGCGGATAAGAGAAGAAGGCATTTGGTTTTTCAGGAGGCGAAAAAGTTTTCCTCAAAGTAACACCAATGAAGGGTGTAGCGCATTTTGGGCAAAAAGGCAAGCTTAAGCCTAGGTATGTCGGCCCATATGAGATCCTTCAGCGGGGTTGGCGAAGTTGCCTACCGACTTGCTTTACCACCGGAATTGTCAAAGGTTCACAACGTCTTCCGCATATCTCAGTTGTGGAAGTATTTGAGTGATCCTTCCCATGTGGTGACAATTTATTCGGTGGCTCTTAAACCGAATCTCTCCTTCGAGGAAGTGCCCGTTCAGATTTTGGATTGGAAGGATCGACAGCTGTGTCGAAAGTTAGTACCTTTGGTTAAGGTACTTTGGAGGAGCCGATAATCCAAGGAGGCAACTTGGGAAACCGAGTCGTCCATGCAAGAGAAGTAACTCGAGCTATTTCGATTGGGTATGTTCTTTTCTTGCTTTTGAGTTTTTATTAATTTATTTGTTTATGCTTGTTTTTGTTAGCCTTCTTTTGGAAATTTGGGGACGGAATTTTCTTAACGAGGGGTGACTATAATAACCCAAAATTTTGGCTTTGATTTTCATGCTTTGATTTGGGGTTTGGTTAGTTTTAGGTTATTTTAATTTTAATTACTTAATTTTGGGTCAAACATAAAATTATTTATGCATGAGCATACCCTTGTGCAAGTGGATCAAGTTGCACAAGGAGCCCATTTTTCTTCCCATAGAACTAGCCCCATTCCCCCTCTTTTCCCTTCGCCACTTACTTTGTGTTCACACTTGGTTACATCTATATATAGATGACCCCTTGTGAACTTGAGATTTTTTGTTCAATCCATCATTTCTTATATACTCAAATCAAAATAAACACAACCCTCCATTTGCTCCCATTTCCACACGCCATTTTGCCCAAATTGCCATCCTAAAGTTTTGTCATTTTCTTCTTCCAACTTCAAAGATTCATGCCTTATTGAATTTTGAAACAAATTCCATTGCTAAAACCTTCAAGTTAAGATTCAAGATTTCGTGTTTGGGTACGTTCCAGGTTGGTTCGTGATTTGAGGACTCGTGTGAAGATGCTCGTGGTTCGTGTGGGTTGGCTTGTGTTCGTGTATTGGTCATGTGGGGTGGATCTCGTAGTGGTAGTTTTTGGGTTTTTTGTGAACCTTGGGTTTCGAAAGGGTGGTTTGTGGTGACCCGGCCTTGTGTGACCGTGGTGGTGTTGTGTGATTTGGGTCGTGTGGTTCACGCACTTCGGGATTGTGTTTTTGCTCGTTTTTTTTCTAATTTCGGCATATCGGTTTTCGAGGTAACTAGAATATCTCATTTAAATTTGGTTAGTCAATCACATAGTATAACATAGGATTAATATTGAATATATGATTTATGATTATTTTTATTACATGAATTTATGTATGATTAATGATTTACTTAGAATTTCATGAGCTGAACTATAGTTGAAGTTTGATCATGTTGATGATGGTGATAGCCGTGTGACTATGATAATGATTTGGGTGATTTTTCTATGAATCTTGATAATCTTGTTCGAATTATGATAATGCATATAACGATTAGTTTTAGATTTATGCTATGATTTCAAATTTATTTTATGATTAATGTACGATTGATTTTTTTTCAATATGATGTTATGGGTTGTTGTGATTGAGTTGTGTTTATTAAACTTTGATTTTTGGAAAAAGATTGTCAAATTAATTTTCATATTGAAGTTTTGATAGTTTTCTTGAAATTTTTGAGTTAGTGGCTAGTCTAGTATTAATATCTTGATGAATCTTGAACTTTCTTAATGAATTTTAAACTTTTTTGATGAATCTTGAACTTTCTTGGTAAATCTTGAAAAGGGATCTTGATGTGTTTTGTCATTTCTTGATGAATCTTGGTTGGTTATTTTGAAATCTTGAATTTCCATGTCAAACTTTGATTTTCGAGTCGGGCTCTTGAAATTGAATTGTCAAACTTTATTATTAATGCCGACGATCATGTCGTTATGTTTTCGATTCATTTTGTCAAAAAGGTCGCCTAACTTAGTGATACATTGGTTGCTATTTTGGGTTAAGTTGCAGCCGCTACCTTGTGTTCGATCGTGGGGTTGTTATGTCCTAGGTTAGTGAAACTCGAGTAGCTAATTCGGGAATGGTGGCCATTACTTAGGCATAGCTCTCACATTGGAGGGCTACAGGAATGGCACATTATTGGTTTGACTTGACATATGTTAGAAAAGTTGGGAAGCATATTGGTGGACCAACGAGCATGGAATGTACCGTCGTTTTGATTTATTTTGAAGTTGATTTGTTTAATTTGATTTGATTTGGTTTTGGATTTTCGTAAATTGTTTTGGAGGAAAGGACACAAAGTAGTTGGTTCTAATATTGTAGTTCCGGTTACGGACACCTATACTTCCATTAGATTTTATAATTGGTTTCGTTTTCGAAAAAATGTTTTGATGGTTTTGATCGATGAATTGTTATTTTTAGTGCTTTGGATATATGTATATGTTATTGGTGTATGAACTTGATATTTTTGTTGAATTTGTATTTCCGCTACGAACGATGCTAGGTACACATTTATGTGTTGAATTTTGTTGCATGTTTTGCATATGTGACTTTATGTGTTATGTACGTGGCTTTCCTATATTATGTTCTGTGCTTGAGTTTTATGTTTAAGTAGTACAATCTAGTTACTCGTCACTGATGCTGGACCTCCATTTTTAGGTGACGAGGTCATGTAGCTAGATATCTGTTTCTCGGGCTCGGGCATGTGTGTTTGCGAGGATGTAGCTATTAGTAGTATTATATTTGCTTTTTGTATAATTTAATTTTGGTAGAACTTTAGTTGGTTGTTTTGATATACAATATGGGATGTAGGTTGTATTTGACCATACTTTTGATTTTGGAGTTAATAATAATATTTAGTATTAATGTTGTTTTAGTGGCATTCTAACTTTTCTTATGTTGTAGTTTTCTTTGTTCTAAAAGTCGGGGTGTTACATATTGACAAAAATTTTACCCACATACAAAGATGTAATATACAAACTACCCACATTCATAAATACCCAAGAAATGAAGAAATGCTTATTATGTGGGTATTTGGCCTTCCGATACTAAACATACCCAAATGCCCACATACACATACTCAATAAAGCATAAGAACCAAATACCCAACAAATCATACCCCAAAGAAATCTAATGTATCACTTTATTTTTTTAAATACCTATACCAAATAAAACTAAAAACAGAACAATGTGAAGAATAAATGAATCATCAACAAATCACCCAAAATTTTGTAAGTTGCTACTTCATAGTATAATCATAAAAAGTAGATGTATATTTAATTTTTATTTAATCATAAAAAGTAGATGTATAGTGATGCAGGACGGGAAGGTCCAACAAGCGGCTTCAACGGTCAACAACACCCTTTTTCGTTCAATATTTACTTGGATAGTTTTGAGCTCTTGTTTTAGCTTATTTTCATACTTTTGGGTTGTAATAATAAGCTTAAACTCTTGTTTTAATGCTTTTGTAGTTAACTAGACTTGTAACAGCATGGGAGTAAAGGATTAGAAGGGCTAAAAGAGGCTAAAGAGGGCTTGCATGGCCGTGCAAGAAGGCTACACAACCATACAAGCAAGGCCGTGCAGAAAAAAGGTGGAATCGAAGGTGCACGACCGTGCAAGTTAGGCTGCACGACCATGCAACCAAGTTGCACGACCGTGCACGATCCAGAAGCTTGGTTTGGGCATGCACGACCGTGCACGGTTGAACTGCACGACCGTGCATGGCCCAGCACGCGTGATTTCGTATTTTTCTTCCCTTCTCTTTCTTTGTTTAATGCTTGGCTAATCTTAGCCCTTGATTACTTAGAGATTAATGGCCTAGATTAGAAGTCTTATTAGGGTGAGTTTAGCTCTTCAAATAGCTAGTTTTGCCTCATTTTTAATCATCTTTTTTTGAATTAAAAATCTAGAGATTTTCTCTCTTGTGAAGTCCTTTGTGAGCTTATATTCCCTTGGGGTTGGAAATCTTATCAACCTTGGTGATTGGTGGGTCATCTTCTACTCTTTACCTTTATGATTTACATTAGATTATGCTTAGTTTATGATTATAAGTCCTTGGTGAACTTATTTACATGTTCATATCCTTGTTTTATTGAAGTTTTGGTGTTGTTTATGTTGAGCTATAACAGACCTACAAATTTTCTGAAATTTGTCTAGTTTTTGTATGTTTTTAAGACCCCATCCTACATCAATTGGTATCAGAGCTTGAACTTTCAATACCTCCATGACCCTTGGGCAAATCTTTAAAAAAAATTCAGATTTTCATAGAAGTTTTGTTGTGCATACAAGGTGTTTGATGAATTGCTTGAGTGGATTTTTCTTCTTTAAACCCCATACTTCCTTGCACTACAAGAAAATTGATTTTTGGCAACGAAAGAATTCGTTGCAAAAAATAACTTTAGCAACAACCCTCTCATTTTTGGCAACAATTTAACTTTGTTATGGGAGATCCCGTTGCTAAAGGTATTTGCAACGAAAATCGCTTGTTGCCAAAAATGCGTTATTTGCAACAAAATGTTTGTTGCGAAAGATAGCTTGTTGCAATAAATCAGTCTTGCCTCTGTACCTGAAGCTTATTTTTTGCAACAAAATTTGTCGTTACTAAAAATAAAAAATTTCAGCAACAAAACACTTTGTTGTTAAAAAACATCTTTTGCCACACCATATTTGTTGCAAACGACTACAAGAATAACATTATGACAAACCTGAGTCATTATTTTTCTGCAACAAAATTGGTTGTTACCAATAATAACTAATTTATAGCAACAACTAATTGCGTTGACAAAAATTAATATACCATAATGGTTTTTTTTTTTTTTGTTATATATCGTAATACCATATTGTAAATTTGGGACGTTCTAATAATATACAATTAAAAACAAAAATCCATTTGATATAAACACTCATTACAAAATAGCCATAATACATTGGCTTGATTCATATATTCATAATGTATCCAAAAGTGTATTACATAGCTTTCTACAAAATATACCAAGAGATAACATCAACCATTTCTTGTCCAAAAAATTAGGCCATATACCAAAGTTTTGCCTTAAGGGTTGTACAAAAAATTGCTAGATAAACTTGTTAGCTCCACATGACATCTTTCTCCAAAAGCATGAAATTCTCTTTATATTATGTTCTTCATTGTTCATCATCATCATCATAACCAGAATTCAACCTAAAAGATCAGAAAAAGGAAGCATGAAATTCTCTTGATATTTTAAATCAATCGTATTTCAATCACTTTTTCGCAAAGAGTGACACAACAAATATGCCAAGGTAGCTAACTCTACTTACATGTCAACATTAGTTTCATTATGGCATAGTGAATGAAAAATATCTAGTGCTCTAATGCTCGGATGATGTACAATGTGAGATTGATAATAATATTTTTATCTTTTCTCAAACAAAAAATTAAAACTTTAAACTAACCTTGAGTGTCTCATGATCATATCTTCAAATCGCTTTTCCATAGCTTCCATGTAGACTCTTTGTTGTTCCTTGTACTCATCCATAGCCTTCTTGCTTGCATCCAACTCACTTTCTAATTGACTAATCTGATCTTGTTGCTTTTCCATAATTTGTTGTTGTTCTTCTTGTTGCTTTTTTAAAAGATTTTGTTGTTCTTCTTGCAATTTAGCTTTTGCTTAAGTTCTATAACCAGTTCCTTTTCCTCAAATGTATCCGGACTTGGGACCAAGTACATGAAGAAGGATTTCTTCTTATGTTTGAGGACGTGCATGATCACCTTCTGATTCTTTGTCCTTGTTCTTTACAAGTTGATGTATTTGTGCCTGAAAAGAGTATAAACTGTTATGGTTATAATGTAGATATTTTTGGTAAAATTTCGGCAGAGTGTCCCCTAAAATTGGAACAATCCAAATCTTGAAAAAGTAGTATAAACCTATTTATAATCATAAAAGCCTTTAAAGGCCATCGTCCCCCTTTCTAGGGGTAATAAACAGCAACATCCCAGCATCCTAAAAAAATCTATAATCAGAAACTAAAAATTACTTACATGTATCTCTTTAGAGCGCCCATCATTAACCCACTTCAGCACCCCTTCACCATCTAAATTAGTATGCTCAGCTAGCCAAACAACATCAGGATCAGGCAACACATTACCATTGCTCTCAGTCTACACAAGCATTTTTTTGAATTAGAATAATACGAAATAAAAAAGGCAGCGAGGAAACTTTACCAACATATTATTGTAAAAAGAGATTATAATCAGCATGCAAGAACTAGGCAGCGAGGAAACTTTACCAATATATGTTCCACTTCTGCAAAAGATAAGTTTTCGGTGGTGTGTTTAGTCGACTTGTCAGATAATCGATTCTTGCTATTTTGTCTACTACGTTTCTGTAATCCGAAGTTATAATTAGATGTGTTAATTGAGAATAGAAATGTACATAACATACTAAATAACTAGAGAATAAATAGGTAAAATAAGATAGTTGTTGAGGTAAAATGTAAACACTCGCCTTAAACTTTTCATCATTAAACTTAGCACAACAAGCTTTCCAACTTTCTATAGGTAAGTCATCAGGAGGATTCTCTAAACGCTCTTCCAAAGTATTTCCATATTCTTTATAGTATGAATGCAAGCGAGACTTCCAATAACGATATAAGCGTTGCATTACATCAGTTGCAAAAGCTTCAAGTTGAAGTGATTGAGCGGATGAGTCTTTGATGTTGAACTTGTTTTGAAATTATTTAATAAAAAATTTTACTTTCTTATGATTGATATAAGACATAAAGATATATACTAATTAACAATTTTTTTAATGGATTACCTTCACTTGTAACCACATTGAATTACCATATTTGGCAAACACTTTAGTCCAATCTCCGGCATCCATAAAGGTTGTTGTTCTAACAACATAGCCACAAAAGTTTACCATTGGCCTTGCATTTGGTTCGACAGCTTGGAGAACAAAATCAGGTATCTTAACGTCAAGTTTGAACAAGCCACCCTCTGTCCCCTTTTCCTTTTGGCACTTGTAGTAGAAGCTACAACATAAGGTGATAATAATAAATAATAAAAAAAAACATGTGTAAAGTGGCTTCAAGTAGTATCAATAATAATTCGAGCCATAAAAAAGGGAAAGAAAGAGGTAGTTAGCGATTTAATACCTTGACTACTATGAGGATCATTTTGTTGATTTTCTTTTCTTGCTAGCCTATTTTCATGCATATATTTCGTTCTCACCTTCTTAGCTTGATTATCTTGTATAATATTTGCATCAATCGGAGTTGCATCTGCTGCCTCATTAGCATTTAAGAAAATTGGAAGTCTGCTAGCCAATTTACTCCCATATTTCTGTTTTTCTGGTCCTAAAGCTCGCATGACATAAGGGGAAAAAGGTCAAAATAATAAAGAAATAATTATGCACCAATGATTTAACGATGACTAGTGAATAGGTTATGATATCTGGCTCTACTGGAGGTTGCAAGCTATTCTCTTCAAGACCTGGGCTATTAGTGGTAGATCCAATTTCAGGAATATTAATGTCATCACAAGATAAGTTGTGAATTTGTTCAGCATCAACAACATCTGAGGGCCTTCCATTTCCCGTTCTAACTCTCTTTCTAACGTTACACTGACCTGGTCCTGCCATACCTGTAATAATAATTGATCATTATTTTAGTTTAGCCCCTAACGATTTCAATATAATCTATGAGCAAGTGTAAACCCAGAAAATGGAATCAAATAATTTAAACAATGACTAAAATTTTAGTAGTAAGTTAAACAATAATATGACATTGAAATTGCATTATATATTGAAGCTAGCAAAGTAATGTGGTCACCGGATAAAACTTCCTACAATAATACTACATAGTCATTCAAACAAAAACATCACTTCCACAAAAGTAAACTCTTATTTCCATAATCATAATTTGCACATTTTAAAGTGAAAGATTTAGTATTATAAGAAGAGTTCCACTCAAAAAGAATTTAGAGTTTTAAGGTGAAATGCATAATTTCATTGGACTAACCTATACTTTATCTTGTAATTATATATGATTCTAAAACCAAATAATGCATGCCATTGAAAATGACATGGTCTTACTCCTCTTAAGCTGGCAAATTATTTATCTGAGCCTTGATTGTGTTTCAAACAGAAACTGTTACTTTCCACTTTATATAACTTTACTAAACAATTTCCAAATTGCAAAGAAATTCTTATGCATGTAAATTTTAGAGAAAAGAAATCTATATATAAAAAACCCTTATTACCTAAAATCCATTTGGCATATTCTATGTAATTCTACCCAGTTTTTCCTCAACCAAATATTAATGCTATATTAACGATTAACCCTTTGCATATTATCAAAAGCTAAACAACAGAACAAGGGTCAAATATTTACCCATATATACCATGCATACTTCAAATTCCAGAATTTCTACACAATTCATGCTACAGAAAAATAACAGAGACTTGGATATCCAAGTAGGGAGTAGTATGTGAAACTTGATATATAATAGAGAGCAACAATAGAGAGTAATAATTCCTTTCAATATTGAAGACTATTGAAAGGAATTATAAGGGTTCAAGACTACATGTTTTAACGATAGAATAAAACTGAGAATGGAAGATGAATGATTAAATCTAATTACAACATCTGAACTTATCTTAGAAAATATCATATGACCACTTATTATAATGTACATATATATATTACTCTGTACTTCACCAAAAAAATAAACAAACAAACAAATTGGGATTTTAAGGGATAGTTTTAAATTACTAGGTATAGATTACTCAAAGCATAATCACATTCCATTACCAAAGCATTCCAATCACATTCAATTGCAAATTATCACCAAAATAAAAGGCAAAATTGAGATTGAATTTAAGCAGCAAACCTGCTCCAGTGGGTCGCTGGGTTGCTGCTCCGGGTCGCCTTCTTGCTGCTGGTGGTGGTTGGTTGCCGTCGACCGCCGGTGAACAGAGAGCGAGGGACGGTTTTGCGTGGTGCGAGGGTTTGGACTGGGTGAGAGAGAGGAATTGCGTGGTGCATCAGGTTGCTGCGCTGGGTCACGGCGTCGGGTCACCGTCGTTTGGCCGTAGCCGCTGTCGGGGGTCGCCGTCGTTTGGCTGGGTGCGTGAGAGAGAGATGAAGGTGTGGTGTTTGAAAGGGTTTTGGCTGGGTATGGTTCAGTCGAAATATTTGATTGCTAAAAAGTAATGTTTGAAAGAGAGAGGAAGGTGTGGTGTTTGAAAGTAATGGTAGAATTTTTTTTAAGTGTTTTTGGCAACAAAATATTTCGTTGCTAAAAAGAAAAACTTTTAGGTAACAATTAACTTTGTTGTTATACATAACTCTATATATAGTCACAAAACTTTTGTTGCCAAAGTTATGCCTTTTTTTCATGTGCTCCCTCCCCTTTAGAATTTGTGGAGGGAAAAAGAAAAGTTATTAATAGCAACAATCTTTTGCAACAACATAATTTTTTTGTTGTGAAAAAGCATTTTTTGTAACGAAATTAAATGTTGCCAAAAAATTGTTGCCAAAAATTAATTTTCTTGTAGTGTTGTCTAATCTTTAAGGGATATGGAAGTAAGCCTAAACTCCACAAAAGTAGTATCCTCCATTCACCTAGCACCACAAAATTCTTGTTTGAAGTTGTGATTGTTAATTGCACTCTAGGTGTTTGTTAAAATGTCTATGTGAGTTTTCCTTCTTTAAACTCTATATTTCCTTATCCTATAATCAAAGGGTATTGAAATAAAGCCTTTAAATTCACAAAGAAGTATCCTCCATCACCTAGCCCACAAATTTCTAGCCATATTTCATACATTCATACATCATGGATGAGGAAAGGAGGGATGATGGGTTTAGGATAAATACATCTCTAGATTGAAGTAGACTTGGTAAAGTTGAGAAGAATATTGAGGAGTTAAAAGCAGCTATGGCTAAATTAATCGAAACCTTTGAGAGGAATTTTAGGAGTAGTCCTAGAAATCAAGCATATGAGAATGCCATGGAGGAAGAACATGAAGTTGAATAACCTAAGAGTCCAAATGATCGTGATATCAAACTTGAACTTCCGGAATTTGATGGTAGTTTGGACCCTAATGACTTCTTTGATTGGTTGAGAAGCATTGAGAATATTTTTTAGTAAAAGGGCTATGATGATGAAAAGAAATGCAAGTTAGCCATTTTGAAGCTCAAGAAACATGCATCAATGTGGTTTGAAAATATGAAGAAACGAAGAAAGAAAGAGGGTAAATCAAAGATAACCTCATGGGAGAAATTGAAGAAACACATGCAAAAGAAGTTTGTTCCTAATTAAGGATTTCACTCAAAGTGCCTACCTCAAGATGAATTCTCTCAAACAAGGTTCTATGTCGGTGGAAAGCTACACAAGTGAATTTGAGAAGCTCTCAATCTAATGCAATGTTGATGAAGCTCCAGAACATAGAGTTGCTAGATATATAGGCGGATTAGAAGGTAAATTGGGGAAAAAAGTTGAGTTGCATGCCCATGACGACCTTGATGATGTAGTTCAACGTGCTCTAAGGTTGGAGAAACATTCCAAGAGGAAGAACGAATATAACTCTCTTATTGTTGATAACATGATTAAAGAAGACAAGCGAGACAAGGGAAAAGCTCCTATGATTGCACCTACCAAAAATGAGGTTAAGAACCGCAAGAAGCAAGTTTGTTTCAAGTGCCAAAGGTATGGACACATAGCTTCCCAATGTCCAAACAAGCGGGCCTTGGTGATTTCCAAGTCAAAAGAACCCGAAGGCGGTCTTGGTGAGACATCAAGTGATGATGGAGAAGAGTCGCTAGTGGTTGATCCCGATGTTGGACACATGTTGACTTTACAACGTGGTCCACCATTAGAGGTGGAGCCCCTAAAGGATCTAAATGAAGGAAAGCTAACATCTTTTAATTCTTTAAATTCATTTAAAATCTTCAAAATGGAATTGGATGATGATTACTATGACCCCACTTATGATATTTGGATGAGCTTGCCTAAGAAAAATCTTGAACATTGTCATTTACTTGATGGATTACATTCTTGTGTTGGGAAAGTTGATGAACCCTAAGAACCTAAATTGTTTCAGCTACTTTGACATTGATAAAAGTGAGGCTAGATTGAGGTTTGAGCATATCACTTGGTTGTTTGTGTTGTTATGTGGTCATTCTTGTACCCATGTTGGATGTGAGTGCTTTAGACATGGTATGGACTTTCTTGGTGGTAGCATGCATGTTTTAAACTATTTTTGTGTTGGAGACTCAATGTTGGTGTCTATGGCATTAAGGTATGGAATTTTTAGATGGCGGGTCAGGTGCGCCAATGCTTTGCTTGATTTGTTGATTGTTATATGTTGGTTGGCATTGGTTGTGCTACTTGCTTGGACATTATTTGTGTATGTGTAATATCCCAAATTTTGGATATTAATTTTCATGTTATTTTTATTGCATAGAACGGTATTTGGGATATTTACTTCCTAATTGTTTATTTTAGCCATGTCCAAAATTAATCATGTTTAGGCATGATCAAGTGCAAGTGGCCCACTTGCACATTTTGGCCCAATTTCTTCCCCTCATAACGGCCCCTATATCCCTCACTCCCCTTGCCCACTTGTTTTGTGTTCACACCTAACAAACTCTATATATAGTTAGTATTGGTGGACATAAGACTCTTTACCCATTTAATCATCCTTTGATCACACATTAATACTCAAACAAAGTCCTCCATTCTCCCTCCATTTCACACGCATAAACCCACCATTTTTTCCATTCCAAAAGCTTGTCATCTTTTTAATACATACTTAAAGATTTATATCCCATTGATCTTTAAGGTGAATAAACTCAATTAATTTTCAATAACTTGGTTCAAGATCGTTCGGTCGGGTTTGGTTCCGGGTTGGTTCGTGATTGAAGACTTGGGTTCATGGGTTTCGAAGGGTGAACGTGGGTGTGCTCGTGGCCGTGTTCGTGTGGGGCTCGTGCGTGTTGCCCGTGAAGGGTCTTGTAGTAGTGGTTCGTGGTGGTTGAGTGGTGCACGTGCTCGTGTTGTAGTGGTCGTGCTCGTGAGGTCGCGTTGGGCTCGTGGTTGAGTGTTCGGGTGGCACTGCCTTGTGGTTCGTGAATTGAGTTGTGTTGCTCGTGTACATGGGTCGTGTAGTCTACGTGGTTAAGAATTCGTGATCTTGCTTGTTTATGTTGTTAAGTTTACTGCGTTAATTTCCAGGTAACTAGATAATTCTATTTAAATTCGATAATTCAATCATGAAATATAATATAATAATTTAATTAGATTTCATGTTTAGGATTGAATAATTAATTCATGAATTTTATGTACAATTATTGTTGTATTTAGAATTCATGGGATGAATGTTAGTTGGAATTTTTTATCATGTTTTGTTCCTATTAATGTCATGTGATGATGAAGGTAATTTGGGTGAATTTTTGTTTGGTTTTCCATTAATCTTGATGGTTTTATGTTAATATTTTGATGATTCGTTTAGAATTCATGTATGGTCTTTATTCGTAATTATTTGCGTATGTGTATGCAATTTTCGAAAATTTGTCATATGATTTCATGAATGTTTTTGGTAGAATTATGTGGTTTATTATGAATCTTGGGTGAAAGATTGGTTGATTTAGTTTCTTGTTAATTTCTTGATGAATCTTGTATTTTCTTGATGATTCTTGTACTTTCGTAGTTTTTCTTGATTTTTGGGTGGAACTTTTGAAAATTGTTATTTCGGAATTTTGGATTGATCTTGTTGATCGTATCGTTATTGTGTCGAAATTATTTTCGAAATCAGTCGCCTAACTTAGTGAAACTCGAGTTACTAAGATGGGTTAAGTCGCAACCACTACCTTGTGTTCGATTGTGGGGTAGTCGATGTCCTAGGATATGTTGTCGTCTGGTTAGTGAAAATTGAGTAGCTAGTCCAGGAGTGGTGGCTATTACTTAGGCATAGTTCTTGCAAAGGAGGATTAAGGGAAAAACGCAAAGGTTT
The DNA here is from genome assembly GCA_951394345.1 of Salicornia ramosissima. Lineage (NCBI taxonomy): Eukaryota > Viridiplantae > Streptophyta > Magnoliopsida > Caryophyllales > Amaranthaceae > Salicornia > Salicornia ramosissima. The sequence continues at coordinate 26,223,224 of OX596236.1, forward strand.
GACCCGACATGTGTTCAGAAAGTTGGGAAACGCAAAGGTTGACCAACGAGCATGGACGGTACTGTCATAAGTTTTGAGTCATTGATATGAATTTTCTTGTTCGTTGATTGTTTCGTTTGTTTAGTCTTTCGAAATCTGTTTTGGTTTTTGTAATTGGTTTTGGAGGAAACGACACAAAGTTTCTGATTTCGAAGTTCTAGTTGCGGACACCTAATACTTCCGTTATTCTTTTGTTTGTTTTGTTTCGGAAAGCATGTTTTATCGATTTTGAATAAGTTCTCGTATTTCGTTATATTTTGGTATGTTTGACTCCATTGCGAAAGGATGTCAGGTATGTGACTGCTTGTTGTATTTGGTTGCCTGAATGCATGATTTACGTGTTATTTCGTGTGGCTTTGTCTATCTTATGTTGCATGCTTGAGTTCCCTATTTAAATGGGATAGTCTAGTTACTCACCACTGATGGTGGAACTCCATTTTTCAGGTGACGATAGATGTTGAGTAGCTGCTTTACTATTTGGTTAGGCTCTGGCGTGTGTGATTGCGAGACTGTAGTTAGATGTAGTTTTATTTTCTATGTTGATTAGTATTATTGTTTAGTATTATAGATGTTGTGTTATATGAATATTTGGGTTATAGTTGTAGTCGAACATTGGTGACTTTGGAGTTTGAATAATAATAATTGTGATTTATGTTTAAAGTTTTTGGTATTCCTCGTTTATTTTGAGTAGCATTTTGGATTTTAATCGTATTAATTTACTATGTAAAGGTCGGGGTGTTACAGTATGATCCAGGTTGGCCTATGTAGGGCAATCAGAATGTGGCTTGGTCTCCCCTAGTTCTAACTACGGGGTTTAGAAGTGAATTTGAGGGCAAATCATATTAATTTACTTTGGAGGTTGACTTCAATTATCTCTGTTCCTTGTTGAAGGCGAGAATTTGAGGGAAAATCCTTTTTTAGAAGAGGTGTTTGATGCAGGACGGGAAGGTTCAATTATCACATTCTTTTACTAATTTTTAGAATGCCAAAAAGAACTCCAAAAAAAAAAGAAAAAAAAAAACCAACATGGAAAGAACAGGAAAGAGAAAATCAAACCATGCTTAATTGATGGAGGAGATCTAAAAAGATGAATACATGGATACCATAGATAAGAAAATTGCATGTATAGAGGTAAGGGTTGAGGCCCTCCAAAAGAGTGAAAGAGAAACATGAATGGAGAGGAGGGAAATTAGCGCGCCTTTACCAAAATTTCAAGGTTAGAAGTGTAATTTCTTAATAAATTGGACATTGGAAATGACACTCACCGTGGGGGGGACTAAGTCACTTATTTCCCGTAATTTGGGGAAAATGCAATTTCCCTTGGAATTGTGAGTTCCAATGCCATTGCTCTTTTATGTTAACCAAACTAAAGCCTACTTACCCAATTCCTAGGAAATTGCATTTCCAAGGGGTAAACTAGTCTAAAACACAAGGGCAAAGTAGAAGGAGACCAAAGGACAGAATCCATTCGAATTTTGAATTCAAGCTGGGTTACTTGCTAAAAAACTCCTAATATTATTGCGCTATTCTTACTTATTATTAAAACCTAGGCCGAAACTCATTGGCCCAGTCTGATAGGTCCAATTATGACTTTAGCTCGGTTTTGAATGGCAAATGATGTGGCCTCACCCAAGGAGGTCACGTGACATCCATTGATTGGAATAATAGTAGTACTCAATGGTATATGACACGTGGCATACTGTTATTAGATGAGTAATTCGGTTTAAACTCCAGAAGATGGGTATATGTATGATCAGATCAAGTAATGATCACATGGCTTGTTACACAAGATATAGGGAACAAGTGCATAAAATTTGTTCCCCAAGACTTAAAAATGCAAGTGGGTGACCTAGTTCTTTCTTAACAATGAAGTAATTTGTCTTCTACAGCAAGGAAAAGGGGAATATATAGCCCCTTGAAGAAGCTTGAAAAAGGTGACAGTCTGCTATTGGCTAAAGATACCTATAAATACCCAAAAGGGTGCATTTATGAAGGGGAAGCAAAAATAATAGAAGGTTGAAAAGACAAAGAATATTCAAATCTAACTCATAAAATTCTGTCAAAAAACCCCAAGAATCATACAAGTCTAGGTTGTCACACATTATTCATAATTTTTTAATCTCCCATATTATTGAGGAAAATTCGATCCCACAACAAACATATCAATATAAAACAAATCGGTTTCAAAACATGTACAATACAGATCGGTCCAAAATAGGTTTGGTAAAAAACAGTCGGTTAAAAACAGCTTTTGAGGTTGAAAACGAGTTCAATACCAGTTGAGTGGGATATAATAAAAACTGTTAAAAATCGAATAAGTACGTCCTGATTGTATTCTGTATGCATAAAATAAGTCAAAAACAGCTTCAACCTACATTCAGATTTAGTGTCAGACGATAGTTAATCACGTATATTGGGTCAAAATCAGGTTCAATATCTTTTGTACTAGGATTTACAACGATAATGATAGTTGCATATCCACTTTTGTTTATTTGTGTCACATGGTAATTTTACAGGTAAATTGATATTTTTTTTGTCACCTCTTTGGTAGTATAGGTTAGCTATTATTGTTATAAATAATCTTCTAAATATTTTTTAAGATGTTAAAAAATTATTTAGATATTTTAAATACGAAGTATGTTTTTTAATATCAAAAAATAATAAAAATATTATACTCTCTCCATCACATATTACTAGCAACAATTGAATAGCCCTCATTTTACTTACTAAAGCGCGCATTCAGACAAATTTATCCTTGGCTACACGTGCATGTGTTGGACGTAGAAAAAAAAAACACGACATTTGCCCTTGGTCTTCAAATGCTCATATCTCCTTCGTTTCTCAGCGAAATTTTACGTATAATATATCAAATCGAAGCTCTCGGAAAAAGGAATCTTTTGCAAGTTAAATCACCTAAAACGAAATATGTGTATAAAGATAAGAGTATTTGAATCGGACCATTGTGCAAAAACAGTTGTAATGCTTTCAATTCATAATTTATGTTTTAATTCATAATTTTAATATAATAATATTTTTATTTCATGATTAATCTTGATATAAAATAAAGGGTGGGTGAAGGTGGGATGTAATAAGTGAATTGTTATGTTTTTAGGGGTCAAGAGTAATTTTGTCTATAAGGGAGGTTTTAATAAGTAAAAATAGATCTTTGTTTAGCAAGCAATGCACTTGAATATTGAATTGAACACTTACAATAATACCAAATTTTGCGAATAATGTGTGACAAGGGGTGTAATATATTAGCCGTTTTCTTTCAATACCTGTACCCTAAATTTTTAAAATCCCTATCCTCCTATATATTTCCGTCCCTATCGCAGGGGGCCAACAGATAAATAAATAGTTAGAGTTTGGTAAATAGAGTTTAGAGTTTTGCGCTTAGAGTATAGTGTTTCAACATTTTGTTTAGAAGATTTGACTGCATATTTGACTAGATTTTCACAAAAATGTGTTTAGTAAAACTTAGCTGATTGATAAAAGCTGGTTCTTTTTGTTGGTGTAAAATGACATTATTATACATGTTTAATCATTTGTTAGTATTAAAATTGTAGGCTTAAGAGTCATTTCTTTTTTGGTTTTGAGAGTTTTCACCCCAAAACTCTCTTGAAACTCTACTTACCAAACACCCCTATTAGAGTTTTGACTAGTCAAAAACTCTAATAAGGGTTGAAAACTCTCTTTTCCACTCAAAACTCTCATTGCCAAACATAGTAAGAGAGTAATACATCACATATATCAGACCAAGGCTTATTATATCACCCCAAAACTCTTATTGCATATATGATATATATGCAATAAAATTCAAGATGCCCAAGGCTTAATCCATGTGTAATGACTCCACACACACAACATACACTTCATCACCTGGAATACAGCATACAAAACCATAACCATACATACCCTACAACCACCCTTATTATTGTACTTACACATGATTGAGGGTAAAAAAGTAAATATCATCAAGTCGATCATTGCTCGGCGAATTACCACCATAGACTAACAACCCTTGTTTGCCACCGGTCTTCCCACCAGCAAACGCGCACCACCCCCGTGGGCCCGGGTGATCAGCCGAATTAGATCCATCTTCCAACTTCTTCCACTCCAGTGTTTGTGTGTCCAAAGCATAGGCTTCCCCTGAGAAACTACCAGCACCCATGTGACCCAAATCACTAGGGTCAATCTCCCCACCACATATGTATATGTACTTATCAACAACGACCGTTGAAAACACACTTCGGGCCGAGGGCTTTTCACCTTTTGTTTCGACCTCGACCCATTCTTTCTTGACCAGATCAAAGCAGTGGACATCATCCACTTCTTTCCCAGCAAATCCATACACAACCCAGACCTTACCTTGTACGACTGCAAGCCCGGGCCCACCTCTTCCTTTACAATTCTCCCCAGGAAGAGGGAACTGCACCCATTTCTGATCAACAGTATCAAAGGCCCAAAGATCATTCAGTCGGCCCGAAAAACCACACCCACCAAAGATGTACACACAGTGACTGTCTGTTGCAGTCGAATGGTAGCTTCTGTGGGCCGGCCCGGTTTCACCACTAGAAATTAGGGCCCATGTGTTAGTTGCTGTGTTAAAAGAGTAGAGCTCATTAAGCTCCTTGTGTTCAACATCCCTACCACCAAAGACATAGATAATTTCATTCACAGCCGCCATTGTGACCCCAACACGTGGTGGGGGGACATCTCCGGTGGCATCTGTGACAGACCATGATTGGTCTTCGAGATTGAATACATAGAGCTTGTTGTCAACGGGGACTCGTGGTGTGAATTCACCTCCAAAGGCATACAGCTTACTTCCTACTATTGCTATGGCATGTGAACTTCGAGCTCCTGGCCCAGTTCCTTTCTGTTCTAGCTGAAAATCACAAACAATATAATTATATATGCAGCTTATAAGTTCAAAGTTCACATGAGTTAGTTTGAGAAACAGATGAATAAGTTGCTGCCACTAAATGCTTCACTAGTTAAGTTTGAGAACATCCATACTTTGGACTCACCCTAATCTATACAAATGTTACAACATCTAGCAATCTAGCAATGATCTATACGAAAATCTACATGGGTTAGTTGGACCTTTGCTAGCCACTAATGCAATAATGTTGAGAGTGAGGCATAGCTCAGTTGGTAAGAACTTCTCTCCCGAACACATGAGTTCCTTGGATTAATTATTATCTCCGCCTTTGTGGCTCTTTAAACACCAAAAAAACTAATGCAATAATGCTTTATTTATTCACTTGGAACAATAGACTTGCTGATGCCGTTTGTTTGGATGGGAAATAGAAGGGAGGAGGATGGGGAAGATGGAGCTCGAATTATAGGGGAAGAAAATTAGAGCTTAACCTCTTCCTGTCCCTTTTCTTACGGCCAAATAAATATTTCATTTTGTGAATTACTTCTACTTAAGTTTGTTTTACAATTTATAGCCACTTAATTCCATTATATAATTAAACTACAACCGAATCTCATTTTTCAGACGTATTTGAACAATCTTAGGCAAAATGTAATACTATAAAAATCCTTTAAAATAATAAACAATGATTTTTTTTCAAGTTTGTTTAATTAAATTGGCTAAAAAAGTGACTTTTGAGCATAATTCAATTATACAGTGAAATTAAGTGCCGATAAATCACAAAATAAACTTGAGTGGCTATAAATTCCAAAATCACCCATTTATTTATTTGGCTGCGAGTGACAATTCTTCCTCGTTTCTTTCTATCCAAAATAAATTGTTAAAGTGAAGGGATATTCCTTCCTATGACGTGAAAGCATGTTGTGTTGCTTGGTCTCTTCCAACATATGGAAAGTGACACTACTTCGTTCCTAAGAAAGTTCTGCTTACTAGTATAAAATAGAGCAAATTATCATACAATTTCTTAGGTGCTAACATAGAAAAACATGAACTAAGAGATGTAGCTTTTTTTCATCTCATTTAATCATTTTTTGGAGATTTAAAAATTGCAAATGAGAATTGATCTAAAAAGTACAAGTAAACCTTTGAATTTTTTTATTGGTAAAAAAATCATTAACTAGTATACGGCTACAAGCCCAAAGAAAGCAATACACTCTTCATGTAAGGCATGAGAATTGAACCTCAGATCTCTTTGCTCTAACCACTAGAGCTAAGCCGCTAAGGGCGTTTTTCATAAAGTAAACCCTTGATCACGTCTTCCCCATGGAGTTTATGAAGTAAATTACTCTGAAACTTTCTTAAGGAAATTCACTTCTTGTTACCAACCAAACACCATCTTCCAATCCCTAGGAAATATATAAAACTAAATGCGAATTTCCTTCTAAGTTGAACAAAACCAGCAGTAATTCTAAATTATGTCAACTTCGTCCAAAAATTCTTTAAAAAAAAAAACCAATTTGACAGAGATGCAAATTCTGTGATCGCGTCACAAGTACAGGAATCAATTTGAGATGCAAATGAATCAATTCAAACAATTCGTAAGTGATAAATTATCAGACGCATAATTTCAATCAATAAACGAGAAAAAACAAAAGAATAATAATTATAAAAAATAATAATAATCGGGAGTAGGAAAATAAATAGGGTGAATTGAGAAGCAGACTACCTTACTCCAGTAGCAGTGACCGTGAATGTCCATAATTGTTGCTCACTGAGGCGTTAATTGCAAAGATTATTATGTCAAGTTTACTTTTACAAACTTACGAATGAACTATGGCTGAGTGCCTGTCCATCATGGTATTGGTACCAGCCAACCACTACTTATGCTGCAATTGCAATGGGTCAACTCCCCCACTACTCCACTAGGTAACAATTAGCATCATTTTTTTTAATGTAGCAATTAAACATTTTAGGGTTTTTCTATGCAGTGCCATGTGGTATAGCATTTTCTACGATGTACCCCTTCAAAATGAGACTTTTACATGGTACCCCGAGAAAGTATTGCTCCCCATATAGTACCCCTTATAAATTATTAATCACGTAATTAACACACTAAACATGATTATTAATGCTTTAACCTTCATGATTAATGTAAACAACTGCTAATTATTGCTATTTTAAAAAAATTCGGTAGTTTTTTGTGTTTTTTAATTGTATTTTTTGGTAATTCTTTGCTAATAGTTAGTAATAATTAGCAGCAAATTATATTAATTATGACGGTTAGTGCACTAATAATCAAGTTTAGATTGTTAATTACGTAATTAATAATTTAGAGGGGTACTAAGTGATGTACAGTAGTTTCTTAGGGGTACCATGTAGAAGTCTCAATTTGGAAGGGTACATCATAGAAAACGCTATACCACAGGGGCACTACATAGAAAAACCCAACATTTTATTATGACTTTATAATGTATAATAATGTACAATATTAGTAATTAAACCGTCTAACGTTATAAAGTCATAATAAAATGTGTTTTTAAATTAGCGTATTGATTTTTCAAGTTAGGTGTGTCCATAACCACCCAAAACGCCACTGGACATGTTAAACAGTGTGTTTATCCCTTATAGGAAATGATAAACCTATATCAGATCTTGAATAAGATCTACTAAACTATTTGCACATTGATCCTTCATATAAGGATTGATTTGTAATTTATCAAAAATTAAAGTTTTCACTTTGTAAAATTATGTCTTTAATATTACTCAGACACGATAAGTTAATACACAAACTATATAACTCCGTTTTTTTAAATTTACTCACTTCACTCTTCACACTTGCCGAGACAAAACATTGAAGGTTAATATTTTTAACTGTGTGTTTGTAAAAATTATAAAAACTGGATATTAAAAAGCTATATGTATGTTGAATCGAATCCAATGGACCCCACATTACTTTGTTTTATCTCATATATAAATCACAAACGATAGTCAAAGTATATTTTTTGATTAGTAACAAAGTCAAACTGAGTAAACTAAAAAAAGCGAAGGTAAGGAAGGCAGGGTGATCATATGTCTCTTTTCTTGTTATGGCTTGTGTGAGGACTGTTTCATTCTCAATTCTGATCAATCGTTGCCCCTCAAAGCCCTTTGTTGCAAAAAAGGGGTTGAGACAGGGTGATCATATGTCTCCTTTCTTGTTTGCTTTGGGTATGGAGTACTTGTCTAGGTGTTTGGGGGAATTAAGGGAGGTCCCTGACTTCAATTACCATCCTAAGTGTGAGAAATTGGGTATTACCCACCTCATGTTTGCAGATGACCTTCTACTCCCTTGCAAGGGGTGATCACTTGGGTTGATTTATCAAGCTTTAATGAAATTCTCTGCTGCTCTGGGCTTTCAGCTAACCTTAATAAAACAGAGGTTTATTTTGGAGGGCAGTCTGATGAGGTCATGGGGGAGCTGCAACAGCTGCTTGGGGGGGGGGCGCTTTGGGCTCTATACCTTTCAAATATTTGGGGGTTCCTCTTTCTTCAAAGAAGCTAACTATTAGGCAATGTAGGCCTTTGGTGGAGAATGTTACTAGTAGAATTGATGGGTGGGCTTCAAGACACCTCTCTTATGCTGGTAGGCTGCAGTTAATCATGGGGGTCCTTTTTGGGATCCAGACTTATTGGGCTCAAATCTTTATTCTTCCCAAAAAAATTATCAAGGAGATTGAGGCAAAATTCAGACATTTCTTACGGTGTGGGCATTCTGCTGGTCGGAAGGCTAGTGTTGCTTGGGAACAGGTCTCTGTTTGCCCAAAGTTGTAGGGGGTTGAATGTGTTGGCTCTAGCAGATTGGAATAAGGCTGCTGTCACTAGAGCCTTATGGGATTTGGCTTGCAAGGCTGATAACATGTGGGTAAAATGTGTGCACTCTTTCTAATTTCCTAGGAAGGACTTTTGGACTGCCCATGCCCCTGTTAGGTGCTTATGGGTGCTCAAGAGGGTGTTAAAGTGTAGAATTTTGGTGGATAATGTTGGGGGCTGGGAATTCATGGAGGAGGGTGATATGCAATATTGACTATACAGAACAGACTGTCAACTAAGGACAGACTGCTAGGGTGGAACATCAGGGTTGATCCAGGCTCTGTGCTCTGTGGTGATCATGCCGAAACTTTGAAGCACATTTGTTTTGAGTGTAGTTATAGCAAGAGCATTTGGGGCAGCCTTCTCTACTTGCTGCACTTTGTTCAACATCCTTCTATTATTGGTGAGGCTGTGACCTTGGCTCAGACCTGAATATATTTTTATGTATTATGTATTATGGGAGATGTTGTGTTTACAATGAACTGAACTGAACTGAACTGAACTGAACTAAATAGAAGTGTATTAATTGAATTAAATAGAGATAAACTGAACTGAACTGAACTGAATAGAGATTAACTGAACTGAACTGAATATAATCTGGAGTAAACAAGCCCTAAAAATATCATATATTGTTCTCCCATAATACATAAAATATATTCAGTCAGTTTTCTCTACAATAATGAGTCGCACGATTCACAAACGATGCAACCAACATCATTCATGTAAACACAACATCTCCCAAGCATCTTGAACTTTCAATATTTTCCACCAATCATAGTAGGAGAGAGGAAAAAAATTTGTTATTTTTCTCAAAAGGTATTTTTATTTTATAAAAAATACAATTCTATCTAGAAAAATAAAATGTAAACACCAAAATTTCTATTTTTAATATTATATAAATCGAGACCCATATTGATATAGTTTTTTTGACATTAAATTTTAAAACAGTCGCTACTTTGTAACCTCACTAGCTTAAACACTTTATAACCCAACGTAAACACTTTGTAACCTCAAAAAATTATTTCATAACCTCAAATAAACACTTTCTAACCCCACTTAAACACTTTGTAACTCCACGTACACACTTTGCAACCCCAAAAACAACTTTTTAATCCTAAAGAAACACTTTATAACCCCATATAAATACTTTGTGACACCCAATAAAACATTTAGTGACCGCAATAAAACAATTTGGACGCCACTTAAACACTTTGTAACCCTACTTAAACACTTTGTAAACGTAAACACTTTGTAACCCACTTCAACATGTTGTAACCCCGACAAAAGATTTTGCAACCCCCACTTAAAAACTTTAAAACCACAATAAATTAAGTCTTAATCCCACTTAACCCAATAAATATTTTGTAAACCCCTTAAAATCACTTTGTAATCCCATAATCATAGTTATTAACCTCATAAAAGAACTTTGTAATCCCATAAATGTACTCAGTAACCACATGAAAGCAATTTAGGTTGGGAGAGGTTCCTCCCCCAATTGGGGCCTGAGAACGCAGTAGTTTGTGTTGGGAGAGCTTCCATCCCTCCCAATTGGGGCCTGACCCGGCTCGAATCAAGATCCAAAATGGAATTCGAAAGACCGGATAAGGACCTCCTTAAAAAAAGAAAAAAAAAACACTCTGTAACCCTATAAACATACTTTTAACCCTAATAAAACACTTTGTAACCTAAACAAAATATTTTATACCCCCACTTAAACATTTTGTAACCCCATAAAACACTTTGTAAAAAATTTTTTTGTAAACCCATTAAAACAAGTACTTTGTAATAAAAATAAATTTTAACCCGCTTAAACACTTTGTAACCCCGTAAAAATATTTTGTAACCCCAACAACACACTTTAAAAAAAATCAGCACAATTAAACACTTTGTAACCCCAATTCGACACTATATAACCCTAATAAAACACTTTGTAACCACAATAACAATCAAAGTGAGAAAGTGGGAGAAAGAAGTAAGAAATGAAAAACATTGGCGGTTGAATGAAAATAGAAGAGAAAGAAATGAAGATACGTGCATTTATGAGGGTTTTTTTTTAAAAAAAATTCAAACAGAAATGAATTTTTAAAACATTGGCTATACAGCAGGCGGTATGGTTTGGAACCAAACAACAGGCCTTATATAACAATTTGTGCAATATATTTTCTCTTCCAAAACCTTCAACAATATTTCTACTATCGGAAATCGTACTCATTCTTATTCTTTTCATTATTTATTTAGAAAAATATTTCTTCATTATTCTTCAATAAGGCAAGTTTCCCCATAAAAAACATTATCTAAATTAAAGCAACAATCAAATTATGGTTTTTATAAAGAGCATGAAATCAATTACTACAATCACACACATATATTGTGTTAAAATAAAATCCAATGATGAATTCGTTGAAGTTTGATTATTCCCTTTTGGGAGGTGAAGAAGTCAACAACTTCCAAATGGGTTGTGTTGCTTGTATCAAAGTCACCTTCACCATTTCTTTGTTTTATGTTTCAATGAACTTTTATAAAGTGCAATAAGATGCTATAGAGGGCGGTATATCCGAGACCAATACCTATTCCACCACAACGATATTATATATTGGTCACATCTTTATTAGTTTTCTTTTCATTCACTATAAACAATGTTTTCAAGGAGGACATTAAAATTGACCTATTTGATACAAAATTTGTCTTTATTGGTTATAATGACAATTTTAGTATTGCTCACATGTTGCCCTTGTAGCCCCATTGTATTAGGTTTCAAAGCCAATTTTAGATGATTTGCCATTTGATTCAATTCAAAAAGGGCAAACAAAATGGCCTTCATTGATCATCAACAAAGACAATAAATTTTGCTTTCCTTGGTTTAAACACTTTATTTATTGCCTTCATTGATCATAATATTTTCTTCATTGTTAATATCAATGAGTGTAAAGATAATTGCCCTTGTAGGCATCATTAAGTAAAACAATACTCATATTGCCCTTATTGTGTGAGCTTTTTGTAGTTATTTTCGTCGCTTTTATGCTCCCTTTTCAATAATACTATAAAATAAGTGATAATTCTAGTGTAGTCTTATGATTACTGACTTCCGTAGTGGATGACTAGGATGGCTAGGATAACACGAATTTTATTTATTTTTAATCCCTAAATCTAATCTAAAATTCTTTTTAATATACTGTAATTAGATTTCTTATTTTAGGACGGAAAAGAATTTATGATTTTTCGAGAATAAAAACTAATTTTGGGAAAAATAAATAATTGTTTTCATAAAATAAAAAATCTAATTAAAATAATTTAAAGAAGTTTTTTTAATTAAATTTAGCAATTAAAAATAAATCAAAAATTGTTCAATTCTAACCGTCAACTATGATAGTCGTTAGTCATAAGACTACACTAAAATTTTGGATATAATAGACCATTAATATATGAAGATTGAGAAGAACCTCACTTATTTAGTACAAGTTGCCGTAACTAGGCGCGGTTTTATGTGTCAGTCAACTTCAAGATATAATCAGCTTCTGTTAGGCAGCATGATACATGCTATGCACATCCCAACATCACGTATTCACGTTCACCCACTCTATTTTTAAACTGACATAGACCTTATGTTCGTGTTAGTAGACGTAATCAATGATTTTAATTCCAATATGCAATTCATTTTTCCACATCCAATAGAATTTTTTTTTAATGAATTTCATTTTCGTTCCAAATTTATTAATCTTTTAACAAATATTGGACAGGTTCAATTTATTTACCAACAAAGAAAAATAAATCGTTTTAATTTTAAAATGAAATGTCGAGAATAGTGCACCGGAGTGAATCACTGAATCCAGTGTCGCTACGTACCCTCTGAATACGAGGTTTGATCCTTGTTGTTGTTCCTTTCTTTGTGCAATGGCGTAATAATAATGCTACCTAAGTTATTTTGTGAAGTAGTCTATACTAATGTTTGGTTGAAGTTAACCTTACAATGTAAAAATAAATGTAAACTAGAAGTTCGTATGCTCATAGAATTATGAACATTCTCTGACCAAGAAAAAATATCTACTTTTGGAACAAAGTGCAGTGTGTGCACCAGTAGATTTCATCATACGCATATATACTATTGCATTGGATAGTGGATTTCCATGCTTGTGCTACAATAGGGATAGTACGAGGTGTGACTCTTTAACTAGTGCTTAAATCTTACCAATATAAAGTATGGGGCCTTAAGTTCAATTATTACTGCATGTATTTGTGACGATTTCTTATTTTTCTTTTTAAATATGTGTAAACTTAATTTTGCCGACTGATTTGAAGTAAGGCACGGTTCAAGGCCTAATACCACTCGTATTATCAATTGTTTTTATAAAAAAGATGGAAATTCAAAGAAAACAAACAAGCAGCATGATGAACTAAAAAGAACAAGCTAGGACAGTGGGATTAGTAAGTACATAACTACATACCATTATGTAATGTTGATTGTGATGGTTTTGTCCAAATTAATTAAGTGAACCAAAAGAAATACATGAAGAAAATAGCCGAATAAAGAGGCTTTTCTAAGACATAATAAGTAGTAGCGGTGGAAGTAGTAAAATTATTGTAGGGCACATAAGTGTAAGGTTGTGGGGGAGTATAATATTGCCCTTGTTCTTGACCCTGACCCTGACCCTGACCCTGACCTTGACCTTGACCACCCTCGTAAGGCCCACCAACACCCACCGGTGTCGGAGGAGCATTTGGGAATTGGCAGCATGCTGGCACCGTTCCTGGAGGACAACCAACACCCACCGACGCTGATGCCGCCGGCGGTGGTGGAGGTAGTGGCGGCGGCTCTGGCAGCGGCTGCGGTGGTGCTTGCTGACAAGGGAATTGACATATTATGGTACAATTACTTACACAAGCTTCACGATTATCACCATTATTATTATTATTTTCTCCGGTATCACCCTCTTTGGTTTGGGTTGATAAGGAGCAAATAATTAGGGTAAATTGCATGAATAAGCATAATAGTGTTAATTGAAATAGAAGCTTTGTTGGGAACATTATTTAATTTTGCACTGATATTTGTTTCTTTTTTTGGCCACTAATTAAAATGTAGTAAGAAATGGTAGTTTTAATTGTGAAATCGAGAAGATGCAATTCAATTACGTTTTGGGAACTTATTACATTACATACCTCTTATTATTATTATTATTATTAGTTTTTTTTTTTTTTTTGTGTTTGGAACTTATAGAGCAAGTGACACATTGGTATCAAATCATTTTGTGTGACACATTGAATTAGAAAGGCTATGTGTCACCCTCGAAGGAAACGAGCGGTAATCGGTTGACTGTGCATATTACAATGCAGCCGTGTAGGTTAATTTGCACCGAACAAAATTGAAAGAGATCACAACAAATTTGCGTCTTAACAACAGGTCAACAGGAGGAGCATGCATGCTAGAGCATCGAGTTATAGTGCAGTGGTGCAGGGGACGAGTTAAGATCCTCTCTATTCTTTAGAATAAGAGAAAAGTCTATTGTCAATGGTTGATGATGTACACAAGGAAAAATTATGGGGTACATTTTTATTCAAATCCTAATTAGGTTTCTGTTGGGAAATTTCATTAACTATGGGTATTAAGTAATAGTATGAGCAAATTCTTGCGGCATGTACGAAAAACACTTTTCTGAAAACAATATTCTTACCCAATTCTTAGGTCGGGTTGCAACGAATTTGTTGACGAGATACAACAAGAACAGTGATAATCGAGCCTAGTTTCAACTATCACCTAATGAGAACAAGTTTGATGTCAATCTTTTGTAACAATGGAGGAATACTTAGGTTTTTGCAAGAGTAGATTGAGAGATTATGAATGTAACTTCTCTCCTCTCAATTCTGATAATAAGTTATATTATAACTTATCATAAACATAGCAGTTAATCCCCAAACGACACAACGCAATGGGAAGAAACCGATCAGAAGCGAACACGAACCAACTGGTTCGCAAGTCGCGAGCCCTTCTCGCGAGTCGCGACTAGTTCTTCGCGAGTCGCGATTTGCTTCTGTCTATTTTGGCAACTTTGATCTGTTTTCACTGGTCGCGAGCACATGTCACGACTCGCGATTTGCCACTGTTTCTGCTATACATACTTCAACGTTTAACGACATAAATCGCTAAAGAACTTTGCATAATTATGAACTTACAAAAACATAACACTACGTCTAGTATTATAAATGTTCATAATTATATTCATTTATATTCTGAATCAATAAATCTCAACATTTCTTCCCCCATTTATAATATAAATCACTTTTACATAAACCATTCCAATGCTACAAACAATCTCACGCTTACATAAAAGTGTACGAAACTTGAACTTCCACCTAGTATAATACACATTCCAAGTTATTGTATCCAAATAGTGTCGTTAACGATTGAACTATTTTCAATACATAATTATAACTGAAAGATATTATACGCACAAGATTAATTACTTGAACTCACTAAAACAACACAATTATTGGGCCATGTGTTCGTATCTTTCATAAGTGTATCAAAGCTCTCCCCATAAGCTTCTTGAGGCGGCCAAACCTCGCACTTATCTAGGCTTATCTCTCGGTCAACATGCTATTGTGGCACTAGCACAACCAAGACATACCGCGTTAAAACCGTCACAATCCGGAACTTCAAATAGTATGAATAAACAATTCCCAATCATCAAGAAAGAAGATTTATCTCGTTGAACTTGAGACCTAATATCTTATTAGGCGTCAAGTTGAGATCCTCTCAAAATTATGATTAATCCGGGGCTTCAATCTAAACCGATTGCCATCCACTACTATACCGTATCTCTAGCTAAACCGCTAGTTTCTCTTAATAGACATAGTCAACAGTTATAGTGCACCATTTTATAAACTTGACTATAAATTCTTATACATTCAGCTTTTACCAGCCAAACATAGCTTTTACAGGCAAACATATAACATTAAACTTTATTGTCAAAAGGAAGTTTATAATGCATGTTTGCATCTTGAAAACCCAAGAAATATCATCTTTCCATGGAGGAAAGCCCATCCAATAGAAAGAAACAACCTCCAACTTGTATTCTAATTCCCTTCTCCAATAGAAAAATATCGTTATAAATCAAACCAAAACTATGATTTCTTTAATACATGACGAATAATTAACTTTCAATGTTACATACTAGTATTACTAGTAAAATTCCACAGTTTGCCCACCGCAAATGCAATAACATTCGTCAAAACTTATATTAACAACCTATAGCTTGCATTACCTATTACATGGTAATAACTTAACTCATATACATAGGTGTTTAACTTTTATATCCAGAATGGAATTGACTTCCCCCAGATCTTTCATAGAGACAAAACCGTTTTATTATAAAAGTTGTCATCTATATATAGAAGAATCATGATAACTTAACCATTATCATCAATTTTGTAAATATATATACTTGTTTGAATTGTTCATAGAAACCCATTAGACAACACATTGTCATTAAATTCTTGATTTCAATTAATCAACTTAACTTTAAACTTTTGACCTTACACATCAAACTTTACCTTTTGTTGCATGTAAACCTTTTATTACTCAAGAACACTATCTTGACATCCATTTGATGGATCATAAGAGATTATAAATAGTTACATGAACTATAAATAACTTATAATAATAATATACTAGCAATGGGTGAATGCCACCAACCGGGCTTAGATCACATCCATTTTCAATTTCCTTTGAAAATTCATTCCCACCCAATAGGTTTACTTTTAAGAGTAAATCAACTAAAATCCAAATATTTTCCTCATGATAGATTTTAACTCATCATAAATAATCATATCCCATAAGGAATATCTTGAGAATTTATATCCTCAACAAATTAAAGAATCACTTTCCATAATAAAATATATGGAATCCTTTGTCAAAATAAAACTTTGATTCTTTAATTAAACATACATGAAAATAGGCTAATTTATATTTCCTTAGCCATATTACCTTGCTAAATTGTGATGATATAGATGCATCATTCTCAATCAGAATTTGATCAATTTCTTAATCATTGGTACTTGGATTTACATCATTTAATTTGGAAGTGGTAAATAATTTTCATTACCTGTTGCATCCTTTGACCATATGTTGGTATAAACCAACCAAATGTCACTTATTCTATAACATAGAACCCATAGGATTTGCTATACCACATATCCCATATTGATGCTTTCAACTCCACTTTCATCCAATCTTTACATTTGGATTCCAACCCTTGAAATAACTCAAGTTTTATTTCCTTTAGCACCATAGTTCACATGGGGTTACTTAATTTCTTTTCATAAATCAATTTAAAATATGTCATTCCATTAAGGCAACTTTTCCCCATACATCATCACATAACCTGAATAGAATGTCATGGAAATAACCTCCACTATATTTCTTTCAGCCACACCATTATATTGTAGTGTATCAAATATATTAACTCATGTATAATTTATAAATATTGGAATACTTGGATCGAGTTATTCTCCTCCTATAACAGGTCTAAATCTTATATTTTGTCAAAAATCATTTTGACAATATTGTGAAATTATACGTCACAAATTCCCTGTATTAAAATACATAATCTTTGTCTAATATATATCCTTTAAAAGGATAATTACTCACAATCTTACTGTGATTATTACTATTCAAATTATTTGAATACAAACATGAACAATACTGACAAGTACCAGTTCTACTAAACCATAGAATAAAACATCAATAATTAAATTGAACATTGACATAATTACATAAATTACATAATCCTCTAAACCCAAGGACTATTACCTCATGATTAATTAATTGCAATAACTATGCAATATTTGCATATATATATCTTATAACATGAAATTCAATTCATCATTGTTATTCTATTAAACCATAGAATAATAAGCTTAACCAAATTAATCATTTATACATGTCATTACCCATTAACAACCACTTAACATGAGAATTATATTTAATTAGATAAAACAATCAAACAAAATACTTTTGTTATACACAATTGTTTTAAACTAATTAAATAATTAACACAAAGAGACTTTGAATATTTTTCATATGCTTGACCACATACATATCTCAATTGGTCATTAATAATCAATAATAATACCAAGATTTAGATTATTACTAAGTCAGATCAAAATATATTGATCAAAATTATATCGACATATAACTCATAATTCTTTATACCAAAGGATTATAATTCCATGATTAATTTAATTACTGCAATATATATAATACAATATCCACCCACTAGTGAATTTCATTGTAATCCTTTTATTCTATTAATCCATAGAATATTAACCTTAAACAATTAATCACTAATTTATGTCAACCACTCCTTTATACCAAGGAGATCAAGTAAAGATAAATAAAACATATATAACTTTACTTATTACACTCATACACAAGAGAATCATAATAACTAAACTTAACAATAATAATAACTTAAACTAGTTAAAATTAACCAAAGAAAGCAAAGTATCATTGCCTAATTCCATGAATAACAACCGGCTAAATAAGCATTTGACAATTGTCAAACATTAAATAAGGATTACTAAGTCATCATGCAAGATGACGATAATGCATGACAAGCAAACAATTATTAGACCATTAATTACCGAAAAGAAGTTACACTAATTGAAAGACTAAAACATTACCATGAAGACACATGATAAAACAACCGAAATGAACTACAAACTGGAAAATAACCGGCATGTAATACCCAGGTAAGGGCAACCAACTCATCATGCAAATAAGTTAACAAAATATCCATTGCATGGACTTTCAATAAACCGTGCAAAATAACCGACACATAATTAAACTAACTGGAATTAGACCATGAAGAATTCAATCGAAAAAATGCAATAACCGACATCAAAATTCCATTAAAACAACCTATCAAGATTTATGCCAACAACATGCTTCTGCAAAATGATTATGCCGCAATTCGGATTTTCAAGATAATAATCGCCATATCATCTTAAATTTGTATTCCTTTTGACTGATTTCTATGATTATACTATCATAGATTTATATCGTCAAAACTACAAATCTCATACTATCAATTTACATTGACAATACTAATTTCGCGAACAATAAATTTTGTTCATCCATTAACAGTAATGTTAATCTACATGGTCTTAACCAACCATGCATCATGATTTTTACCAATCATCTTTAACGGCAATTCATGGCAACACATCTTCTCATAATTATCAAGACATCATCAATCAACCTTGATGTTATCATGTCTAAACTTTATCCATGAGAAGAATAATTAATAATAAAACATATTATTAAAACATAAATACTTACTTGAAATGACTTTAATCATGCCATAAACTTGAGAAGTAGAACATCCCTCCATTGATTCTTTGTCCTTGCTTTTGATACTTCATCTTTCGATCACCATCTTCATTCTCCTCTTCCATGGGCACTTCCAATGATGACAACAAAAATTTGCATCTTTTTGACACCCTCCAAGTTTATCCTAAACATACTAAACTATATTGTTTTCAGATTGTTGGGGAATTTCAATAAACTTTGGGTATTGAGTAATAGTATGAGCAAATTCTTGAGGCGTGTACGAAAAACACTTTCCTGAAAACAATATTCCTACCCAATTCTTAGGCCGGGTTGCAAGGAATTTGTTGACGAGATACAACAAGAACAGTGATAATCGAGCCTAGTTTCAACTATCACCTAATGAGAACAAGTTTGATGTCAATCTTTTGTAACAATGGAGGAATACTTAGGTTTTTGCAAGAGTAGATTGAGAGATTATGAATGTAACTTCTCTCCTCTCAATTCTGATAATAATTTACATTATAACTTATCATAAACATAGCAGTTAATCCCCAAACGACACAACGCAACGGGAAGCAACCGATCAGAAGCGAACACGAACCAACTGGTTCTCGAGTCGCGAGCCCTTCTCGCGAGTCGCGACCTATGGTCGCGAGTCGCGACTTGCTCTTCGCGAGTCGCGATTTGCTTCTGTCTATTAGGCAACTTTGATCTGTTTTCACTGGTCGCGAGCACATGTCACGACTCGCGATTTGCCACTGTTTCTGCTATACATACTTCAACGTTTAACGACATAAATCGCTAAAGAACTTTGCATAATTATGAACTTATAAAAACATAACACTACGTCTAGTATTATAAATGTTCATAACTATATTCATTTATATTCTAAATAGATAAATCTCAACAATTTCATAATCTTAGGATAAAAATTGGATATAATAAATGAAGATAATCCTAATACGTAGGAGGGTGCAACAATATTTAATTCTCACTGAGGACAGATAAATCCTCTCACCCAATCCTCAAGCAATACTAGAGTGAAATTTAACTATTTAAGTGGTTTTTAGAAGAGTTACAACTTGAAACACAACCTATTTACATTACTATTTTATTTTTATTTTTAAGAAAAAAAAGATGTTAGAGCAGATGGTTCAATGGTAGAGTCATTTCTTCTTATGGGTAATATTAGTTTGACAATCTTGTGAGATGAGTCGTGCACTAAAACTTAATAATAACCTTACTAAAAAAAAATATATAAAAAAGTTTAATTAATAATAATGTTGGGTGATATATATTAGGCTATTTATCAACCTACTCCAATCCAGGTGACTCGACCCAATATGACAGACAGGCACACCTACCTAAGAAGGCAATGATAATAAAAATCTTGGGAATTTTTGAACACCGCCCATGTTTTACTAACTAACGCATGTGTTTTGACAAAATGTGTCAATTTTAATAGAGTTTGGATTAGGTATTATTGAACTTAACGAGAAACCCAAATTAAAAACTATCAAAAAACATCTACTTTTAGGAATTGATTTCGGCGTGTCATTAATAATGTGTACCATCGTCAATTGGCCAATTTTTTGTAGTGTATTACAATTGTTCACAATGACTTTTCATGTTTTAATATCTGATTATGATATCATTCATCTTAACATCTATTCAAACGAGATTCAACTCCTCCTTTGGTGGTGGCGATCTGCAGTGGTGGTCACGATTGTGGCCTGCGGAAGGGAAAGAACGGTGAGCTAACACCGGGGTTTCTCCGGAGAAAGACCCTCTGATGCTTAAGTTAACAAAGGAAATTCGATCAGAGAGAGATAAAGAGAGAGAGAGAGAAGTCTTTTGTAGTTGAAAGAGTGTGTACATTACAATGGTGAGATCATCCTCTATTTATAGGGGATGATCCTTTGGGTTGGCGGCCTGCTTGAGGCTGTTAGGGACATGTGCCCTACTAGGACTGACTAAGGCCAGCATAAATGTTGAGTTTGAGTGGGTCCTTAGATGGAAGCTACTTTTACGGTTCTCTCTATTTTATTAGTTAGTTAGTTTAGAGCTGTCAATTTTCGACCCGACCCGATAAACCCAATAAACTCGACCCGTAAATAGTGGGTTTTGACAAAAAAAATAAAAATTCAAACACGTTTTGAACCCGTTAAACAAAACCCGCTTTTAACCCGACCCGACCCGCAAATCATTAAAAATGTATTAAACTTATGATATTATAGAAAAATGTAAGGAAAAACACTTCTTACCATTAAAACTTTGAATTTAAGATTATTGTTATTGGATCACAACATCAATTATTTGCCATGAATTAGCTATTAATGAAGATATTTCTTATAATTTGTACTTTTTAGAACGCTTAAGGTACATTTTAGTACATATATTGCATTAAATTATGAAAAATTAAAGGGCGTTATAAAACTTCCCAACCCGTTGGGTCAACTCGAACCCGAGAAATTTGGGTTATAAAAAAACTAATACTGACCCGAACCCGCTAACACCCAACCCGGTACAACCTGAACCCGCAACTATTTTACACCAACCCGACCTATTTGACAGGTCTAGTTAGTTTGTTCGGGAGTGTGGTTCATGCTTTTTTTTTTCCAAGTTTGTTCTTTTTTTTTTTTTTCCTGTTGTTTCTTCTGAGTTATGACCTTACTTCTCCTTTGACGGTAATTTGGTTGATTTCTGATGTTAGGGTTCATGCGGATTTTTTTGGGGCTTTTTGTGGTTTTTTTAAGGATTTTGAATATCTAAATTAGGGTTATGGTTAATTTCATACTTTTATTAGGATTTTAGTTTGTTTTCTACATTTTTTTTTTGTATGGTGTATAAATGTTTGTTAATTTTGTTCTTTTATCGGGATTTTAAATTGTTTTAGAGATTCAGGATCAAAAGGTTGTGCAGGGAGGTTGGGAAGGGGGTTTTGTGCAGGGGCGTTGGGGGGAGGGGGGCTGCGGAGGGGGTGCTTGGGAGGGGGCTCTGTGTAGGGGGATTGGGAGGGGGTTCTATGCAGGTGGGCTTGGCGGGGGTGCTGGGGAGGGGGGCTGGGGTGGGGGTGTTGTGCAGGGGGGGCTTGGGCGGGACTTCTTCTCGAATCTTGATATTTCAGCTCATAAGCATAACCTTAATGCGTTGAATGCATTAATTTGAAGGGAACGAAGCCTTCATCAAAGATTGGATTTTTCTCCCTTTTCCTTGTCAAATTTCAAGTTTTTGAAAGTGGAGTATCATTTATTTTTCAAGGGAAAAGCTTATGAAATTCAACAATTGGAGCAAAAATCCAACGTTTTTAAGTTTTTTTTTATTGTAGTTGAGCAAGTTTTGGGAGAGTTAGCTGAAAGATTTTATTTTGTTGTATGCTCATGATTTGAGATTTATTTTTCTTTTACTATGCTAGACTATTGTTTTCTTCATTTTTTTTTTGGGTGTTAAAGTTAGTTCTGAAATTGATCTGATTCTGGTTGTTATAAGGAGTATCTAGATTTGATCACCGTTAACTTAGCTTATACAGTTTTATACTACTTATGCTTTAACGTAGAATGTTTGTTAGCTTTTTGCAAGTTTTGTTTTTATATTTTCTGTGCAAGGGGTTTTAGGTTCTGAAGTTTTTAGCTCACTCACAGTTAGCTAATCCCTCATTTACATTATTCATCAAGAAAAGAAGCAGTTGAATGGATATTAAAGGTAAATTCCTATTATGGGTTTTGTACCTTAACCTCTATTTTATCTGTGAATTACCTTGATACGTTTATATCAATCTTCCCTTTTGAAAATGATAAACCTTGGATGTTTCAGCTTGCTGTTGTTGCTTGTCTTTCTCTTGCTGCTAAAGTTGAAGAAACTTCTGTCACTCTCCTCTTAGGTCTTCAAGTATGTCCCTTCATTTTCCTCTGTTTTTTCTTCATCTTGACATTCATTTTATGATTGAACTCACTATTTACTTTATTGCAAGCCCGAAAAGTTAACATTCAATGAGATTCATAAATGTATTGTAAAGACCCGCATTTTAGCAACGTCGTTTTCGGAGAAAACAACAATACGGATACATCTACAAAATATTTTTTTTAATCACAATCTTTTAATAACAAATTCATTAATAACAGCGGAAGCTCTAAACTTAATTCAAATTATTCAATATATACAATAAATGAACCAAAATAGCTATATCATCAAAGTCCAAGGTTACTAATCAATTACGGAAAATCCACTAAAAGTTATTTCAAAGGCTAGAAATGACAAGGAATTAACTGAACTACTATTCTCGCCTGCTCACAATCCCAACCCTTGCGTGACCCAATCATTCATCTCTTGTACCTGAAAAGGGTTTTGGGGTCCACAGTCAGTGGGGAGTAATTAGATTATTCTACTTAATCAGTAGAACACAATTAGAAATATAATAATTAGAACAGAACAACGGAACAGTCAAACAAGTCAACAGGAAAATCAATCAAAGGCATTCACATTCAAGTACGCAGCGGGAACCAATCATAACAGAATGTTCAACCAAGACTCTCAAGACAAGCTTAATCCAATTCTAGACTTCTAGACTCCACTATTGACTTTCAAGTTCTAGTTCAAGTTCAAGTGTTAATCCGTGACACAGTACAGTCATATGCTCGTAGACGAAACCTTAACTCTTCCCCAACTTTCCTTGTCTCATGCCGGTCAACCACGAGGGGTCATTTTCCCGAGCACTGGGATCCAGAACTGCCCCAAAATCGCAGAAGGGGCAGTGGCTTTGACTATACCTATGTTCATGGCACTTTAGCCACTAGATAGGCGGTCGCTTCATAGTTTATTATCTTTTCAAGTTCAACTTTCCGGCCAGTTCACAATTTGACTTTCAATAACAAGACTTGACTTTTATTCAATTCTAGTTCAACCTTTAATGACTCAAAAATCTAGACCAGGACTGAATATACTCGACATTGACCAACATCACACGTTAAAACATCAATCACTACGCCAAAATAGCGTTTTTATAGCGGTTCAAATGGCTTTTTTATAGCGGTTTACCAACTGCTATAAAAAGGGAAGGACCCTTTTTATAGCGGTTACAGAACCGCTATAAAAGGTACACCTTTTATAGAGGTTATAGCCCATTTTATAGCGGTTTATTAAGAACTGCTATAAAAGGCTCCTTTTATAGCGCGTAAATAATTACAAATTTTCAAAACCTTTTACAGCGATTTTTTTAAGAACCGCTATTAAAACATTTATAACGGCCAAAAAAAAAATTATATGCCAAAGCAAAACGAAAATGATATTTTTACTAAAAATACAATACAAATCTACAACCAAACAACATACAATATTTCCAAATAAAATTCATCATGCATGATGTACAAAATGTGCACATTACACCAATTCATTCCATTATAAAAAAAATCAAGAAATTGGTTCAATATACATATTCAAAAGCAATTATAGCGTTCACCCTACATTTTTAAAAAAACATGTCGCACCCATGAAATTCTAGTGTCGTCTAGTTGGCTCTGATCATAACTAGAATATTGACAATCGAGATAATACTGCAAAAACAAAATTGTTATCTTAGTAAGTAAACAAACATGGTTAAGTAAATAATATATAAAGAACATATGGATTATTCTATAGTTTCCATCTTCGAAAATATTTTTCTGTTTTAAACAATTCATTCATTTAAGTATCTTATAACTCATTAAACATTTTAGTCATTATTTGCATGATTCTAAAGACATTAGGGTGATTCCGAAACGAAATCTAGTGAGTTTGGTCATTTTTTGGCAACTTTAGGGTGTTTTCATTCCCAACATCGCACCATTGAACAAATTTCAAGTTTCTAAGCTGGAATTACGTCCTATGACATTCATGTTATTAACCTAGGACTTATTTCCACCAATCTAGAGACGCTAGGATCATTTAGGAACTAAATGTAGTGACTTTGGTCATTTTTTGGTTGTATTTAAGTGTTTTCGTTCCTAACTTCGAGCCACTTAGCCTTATTTTGTGTTTGATGCTTTATTCATGTCCTATAATAATCAGTTAAAAGTTTTAGTACTTATTTGCATGATTATAGAGATATTAGGGTGATTCCGGAACGAAATCTAGTGAGTTTGGTCGTTTTTTGGCAACTTTAGGGTGTTTTCATTCCCAACATTGCACCATTGGACAAATTTCAAGTTTCTAAGCTGCAATTACGTCCTATGACATTCATGTTATCAACCTAGGACTTATTTCCACAATCTAGAGATGCTAGGATCATTTAGGAACTAAATGTAGTGACTTTGGTCATTTTTTTTGTTGTATTTAAGTGTTTTCGTTCCCAACTTCGAGTCACTTAGCCTTATTTTGTGTTTTATGCTTTATTCACGTCATATAATAATCAATTAAACGTTTTAGTACTTATTTGTATGATTCTAGAGACATTAGGGTGATTCCGGAACGAAATCTAGTGAGTTTGGTCATTTTTTGGCAACTTTAGGGTGTTTTCATTCCCAACGTCGCACCATTGAACAAATTTCATGTTTCTAAGTTGGAGTTACGTCCTATGACATTTATGTTATCAACCTAGGACTTATTTCCACCAATCTAGAGATGCTAGGATCATTTAGGAACTAAGCGTAGTAAATTTGGTCATTTTTTGGTTGTATTTGGGTGTTTTCGTTCCCAACTTTGAGCCACTTAGCCTTATTTTGTGTTTTATGCTTTATTCATGTCTTATATAAAACAAACAAATTAAATAAAAAGCTAGAAAAATAAATAGCAAATTAATAGTTACCTTTTCAGGAATCTTAGGCATCCGGTGTGAAATAATTTCTTTTATGTACCTCATTACATAGTAGCCACAATCGATTGCATTGTTTTGACGAGGACACTGCACAATCAATGTAAACAATGAATTTTAATCGTTTTTCTTTGATCGAAGTTTAATATATACAATTATAAACCAAGCATCATATTTTTCATACCTTTACTTCCATTTGGTATCCATCTTCAACTTTGTTGTAATTTCAACTTTGTTATCCATTATGCAGGGTGAAAGACTTACAATCCCACAAAATTACAACCCATGATTAAGACTAGAGAATCTCAAAATAGATATCATGAGCAATGTTTACTATTTTAATTGTCTCATTCTAATAAACCAAATAGTTAATCAAAATAATGCAAGAATGTTGAAACTTATGTTTTGCTTTTTTTCCAAATTTCACCATCATGATTGCAGATGTTAACCGACAAATGCATATCAATACTTAACATCATTAAGTAACAAGATAGAGCAAGATGTTGTGTTCAACTCCAAAAATATGAACTAATTATGAACGTTAACCTGCTCCCATGTCTGTAGAGATAGAGCAATGTACACATTAAGTAACAAGATGTTGTGTTTAACACCAAAATTATGAACAGCAGGCCACAGCAGGCCCCTCCCCCCTGCCCTCCCCCCACAGCAGCCCCCTTCCCCTGCCCTGCCCCCACAACAGCCCCCTCCCCCTGCCTTCCCCCCACAGCAGCCCCCTCCCCTCCCCTGCCCTCCCCCCACAACAGCCCCCCCCCCCACACAGCAGCCCACACCCCCCCTGCCCAATTAAAATAAAAGAAATTCTAACCTTGAAATGCACTAGAATTTGAGCAATAAATCAATAACCAACACCAAAGAGCAAATCAATAATCAACTAACATCTTAAAAAAAACGTGAACAACTCCAATAACTTCAAAATCAATAGTTTAATGTTACATATAACAAAAAAACTGTTTTCTAAGCTTGAAATTGAACCGAACCTAACATAAAATTAAAACAACTTCAAAGCCCTAAACTAGAAACAGAGAACTCCATAATTCGAACCATTTTTGCCCAAAATTCGAACAACAACCATCAATTATAAACGAAAAAAGAAAAGGAAAAATTAAGATGTCTGTAACCTTGAGATTTGACCGAATAAGCGATTTAGAGCATAAAATTCGACCTCTTCTCTGGGTTTTCGAACAATTTTAGAGCAAGTTCGAACTAGAGCCCGATTCTATAATAACTTATTTTACACCAAAAAAGTTGTCGTTTAATTTGCTAAGTTAGTTAAATATTTTTCTAAAAAAATAGAAGAATCGACATAATTAGTTCTACAATACATTTCAATATATGCAAGAATTTTCACTCGCACTTGAAAACATTACAACAATTCCACAAAACGATTAAAAAAAACAGAGAGCAAAGCGAGTAAGAACTAGATATTTAACAATAGAAATTCTAACCTTGAAATTCAACAAAACCTAAGATGGACAAAACCCTAGATTCAAACAGCTTCAACAATGGAAGCTTATAAACAACCTTACACTAAAATCAGAACAAAAAATCAATACCCAAAATTAAAGAACAATCAAGCAATAACTAGCATTTTAAGAAAAAAAAAGGAGGTTTCTAATGTTGAAATTCGACAAATAGAAGTTAGAATTTCGAACAATAGACCCAGAAATTCGACAATGTAAACAACGAATAGCAGTTTCTAACCCTAATGCACCAAAATTCGAACTACCAAAATTCGAACATCACTTATAAATGAAAAAAATTAAAATAAGATGTCTCTAACCTTGAAATTCGACTAGAGGAGAGTTTCAAAGCCCAAAATTTGACCTCCTCACTGGGCTTTCGAACAATTTTAGAGCCCAATTCCACTTCGAAAAACTTGTTGGGTCGAACGTTTTCTGGGTTTTCGAACTTCTTGTTGTGTTTCGACTTCCACCAGAGCAATTGCTAGGTTTTTTTTAAACTTTTTGATGTCTTTTAGCAATGGAAATGGAAGGGTTTGGTTTGGGTTTTTTCTTTGAACGATGAACCCTAATGCAAAATTCGTGGGAAAGAAGGAGATGATGGGAGGACTAGCTGCAGGTTTGTGTTTTTTTAATATACCTTTCAATAGCGGTTATATTATAACCGCTATAAAAGAGTAACTTTTAATAGCGGTTATAGTATAACCGGTATAAAAGAGCACTTTTTAATAGCGGTTATAGTATAACCGCGATAAAAGACACTAACCTGGACTTATTATAGCGGTTTGCATATAACCGCTATAAAAAAAGCGCTATAAAATGTGTTTTTTGGCGTAGTGAATCAACAATATTCATTCAATTCAACAAGTTCATGCATAAAGTCATGCAATAATCATAATTCAATAACATTATTCAGTAAGAAACAAAAATTCAGATGTCGAAATCTTACCCATTACTTACCAAATATACATGGCTCCTTTGCAATACAACATTCAATAATTCATCATCATAATTCATAAATCAATACAATCATCAACATCAAATATAAGTTTAAGCTAACTAAAATAATTCTAGGAACATAATTAAATTCTAGTCTTTTAATTAATTGAACCATAAAAATCTAGTCTTCTATTTCTTTTATTCCACTCGACATTTTCGAACCATGATGGTGAGATTTACAATTTTAATCCAATTAAAATATAAACTTTAAAATTATTAATCGAAATAATTTCAAGAACAAGTTCAAACACAATCTTTTATCAAGAAAACAAGTAAAAATCATCTCTTTTATTCATACTAATTACACGGTCCTTATAAATATAAATAAATGTAAATCAAAAATTTAATCTTTCTTTTTCCTATTCGTAAATAACTTTAAATTAATGATTAAATTAGACTAGCTTAATAAAAATCCATACTTTAATTATTAATTCAAGATTTCGAATTTTAATTCTGCCCAACTACTAATCACCACTCGACATTCTTTTTATTTACACAAGTTTAATACTTTAAATTTCAAGAACTTAATTAATTAAACAAGTTAATCAAGAAAATCATTAAAGAACATTATTGGAAAAAGTTTATGACTAAAAGATCAATTCTTGAAGAGTTCATATCACTCGAAAAATTCATATAACAATCGGCCATAATGCGTCCTTCATATACTACATGATTCATCAAGTAAATCCTCCAGATTAGAAGGCAATAATCATACATCATGCATATATATTTAATAGAACATAAAATAAAATTATCAAAACATTATAGAACCTAGGTATACTACTCGACATACACGAATTTTATAACATTAAATAGTTCAAAGTTTAATCATCACAATTCTAAACAATTCTATATAGTTCTAAACCTATTATGAGGATTATATCACTAATCTATTCTATTGATTAAATAAAGCAAACTAATTACCTATTATTAAAGGGTGTATATGATTCGAGTGTCACACGGCCCTCCTAAAGTCTTTTCTTGGCTTCTTGCTTCAATTCTTGAGGTGGAATCAAATAAATGAAATTTGGAACAGTTTTGTGATTTGTGTTTCTGATTACTGTTTTTAGGGAGAAAGTTATAGAAGTTCTTGTTTTTCTTTCCTCTTAGTTGGCCAACTACCATAGAAAAAATAAGGGTGTTGTTTTTCCTAAATTTTATTAGGGTAGTTAGGATAAAAACTAGGTTTTTGGGGTAAGGTCAACTATAGATATCTAGTTTAATAATTTTAGTAATTAAATTGAATTAGCCAAAATATTAAATAAAAAGGAAGGGGAAAAGAATAGGGACAGATTTAATTAAAAGATATTAAAAGAAACTAAAAGAAATGGTTAGAATAATTAAAATAAATAAAATAAACAGGATAAAAGGATTAAAGGAAAATGAAAGGAAAGGTAGAGGGAAAAATGATGGAGAAATAAGATGATCTTGGTCCAAATAATTATAAGGAGGAAAAAAGGTAACAGCTTAGAGAAAATAGGGAATGACATAATTAAAGGGTATTATTGGTTAACAAATAAAAGAAATAATTAGGATAAATGTGTAACCACCTTTAGGAAAATATGGGGTTACATCCATTAAAAAGAATATAATAGAATAAAATAGGATAATAAGATAATTAAAGGGATAGAAAACTGATCAAATGGAAAGAAGGAAAAGAAGTGGGCTTGAATTATTTTGGGCCAAGGTAAGAAGTATGGTCCAAACACTGAAATAGTTTTTGGGCTTGAAATGAATTCCTGAACTGGATTATTATTCTCAAAGCCAACTTTTAACTTAGCCAGAAATCATATGAAAAGGGCATTCAAGTCCGGTTACCAAGAAGGGACTAAAGTTACTTCTAACCCCTACTTAGCCAACTCGTCATTTGTTCAACATTAAATTTTGAGTCGGTCCACAACCTTGAATTGCTTTAAGATGGGTTTTAAGAACCTAACGTGTGATCACCCGACTCGCTTAAACCCGCGCGGAAGAAACCGACGAGTCGAGTTGTCAGTTCTAATCAAACTAACACACGAAAATTTAAAACAAAACCTCAAATTATTATATACTAAATCCAAAAGTACAACACCCACAAGATTGTACGAAAACTAATCCCAAATATGAATACTACCAAAAACAGTATTAACTCCAAAACAATGTCAGAGTTAGAAAATATGAACTACAACTACGACAGTTCAAACTAGAATCATAAAACATCCTAAACAAGTACAAATAACTTCGGCACTCGCCCAACCCAAAGCTAAGAAAGAACCTCATCATGAGAATTAACTAAAAAATAAACAACAGTCCACCGTTAGTGGCGAGTAACATAACTGTCCCACTCTAACGGGGATACACATGGTCATAGCGTAAATCAAACAATCAAATCAAACACCCAATCATACCATCATGTGACATTCATAACATAACTATAACGCTAACGATAACGACACTGCACGAATAGACAACAATATTAACTCCACCAACTTCAAATATTATCTTAACATTACTTAATCCTTGGTGCAATCATTTACATATTAGACCGGACTATGCACGTACGAACGCATCTTACGCGAACGAAGTTTCTACTATGCCAGGATTGAGAATCTTACTCCCAACCCCATGAAACCCATCTTACGGGAAATCCATATCAAGAGACGACATAGTAAGATCTCCAACTATCCCAATACCGCGGATAAGATAGGGGCAACGTCTTAACCCAATTCTTAGAATCTTACTCTAAGATTAGGCGTCTAATAGTAAAATCAAGCTAATCTTTAATCGTAATTTACATTCTTAGTTAATCTTAAGTTGCATCTTACGCCTTGACTCAAGACTAAAATGTAAATCATCATTCTTGGAACCTCATATATCATTCTTTACACTTTCTTTAACTTTTCTTTGACTTCTTTAAACCTTTCTTTAAACTTCTTTAAACCTTTCTTTAAACTTTACTTACATTCTTTAATCAAGACTCGACCAAGAACTCATAAAGAACTACCAAGACACATAAAGAACTCAATCAAGATTCATAAATAACTTAACAAGATTGAAGAAATCATAAAGAAATCATCCTCATATTTATCATCAAAATCACGCATAATACAACAAGGTTCAACAACAATTTCATCAACTTATATGCATCAAAATTTCATGAAACTTGAACATGGTCATCAACAAACATGAAATTATCATAAGTAATCATAATGTACATAGAATCATGGCAAGATCATCATAAAACAACCACCCAAAATCAGCCCAAGTTCACGCATAAACAAAGGTCATATTCATCAACTTCGGCCTAATCTAATCATTTAATCTACCCTATGAATCATAGTATACCAACTAGGATTTTGATAGTATGTTACCTTAACAAAGATTAACCACAAAACGTACAAAAACTCGCTGCCCGGAAGACCAAAACACACGGCCCAGAACACGGCAGCAACTCACACGGCCACTGCATAAATACACGGCCACCACCTCGAACCACCACGGGATCACCGTGCAGCAATCCCAAACCACCGTGCACCGCTCGAACACCACGCAGCACCACCCATACGAGGCACCACCATGCACACGGACCCCAAACCCAAACACGAACCAACTCGGAATAAGCCCGAACAAGGAGTCTTGAATGAAATTATTGAGAATTAATTTAAAGATCAATGGAGGTTGAATCTTTAAGTTTGGGTTTGAAAAGATTTATGAACAAAGATTTGGTGTTTAGGAAGCCAAAAATGGCGTGTGGACTTGATGGGCAAGGATGGAGAGAATTTAGCTTTTTAATTGTGGTAAGGAGTAATTAGAATGGCAAAAATGATCCGAAAGCCTTACTAACTACTTCTATTTATAGAAGTTAGTTAAGTGTGAACATGAGGCAAGTGGCAAAAATTTGCCACATGACATAAGGGGGGGCCGGCCATGGCTATGAAGGTGGGCCAAAATAATCACTTGGGCCATTTGCACTAAATCATGACTAATCATGATTAAATTCGCACTTGACCCAAAACTTAATTAATTAATTAGAAAATTAAATAATAAAATTCGAATTAATTAAATAATAATAAAATAAATAATAAATAATAAATCATTACATAAAATAAATCAAATCGAGCAAATAATCAATAAATAATAGTCCAAATAAATTCGGACTATACATAAAATCACATAAATACAAATAAATCGACGACAGAAATACCGATAAATCTGGGTCGTTACAACCTCCCCTCCTTAAAGAAATTTTGTCCCGAAATTTAAAGCAAAGGAGATTGTTCACTCTCAAACAGCTCTGGGTACTTCTGCCTCATGGATGCCTCTCTCTCCCAAGTCGCCTCCTCATGGTGCTGATTTCTCCACAACACCTTGACTAGCTGGACTTGCTTACGCCGGAGGGTCCTCACTTCGCGATCCAAGATCTGAACTGGTCGCTCCTCGAAAGTTAGATTCGGCTTAAACGTGGCCAACTCCACTGGGATGATGCGGGTAGGATCATGTACATATTTCCTTAGCTGGGAAACATGGAACACATCGTGAACATTAGACAGACTAGGTGGTAATGCCAACCGATATGCCACCTCCCCAACTCGTTCTAGTATCTCGTAAGGTCCCACGAATTTCAGTCGGAGTTTCCCCTTTTGACCAAAGCGTGGACTCCTTTGAATGGTGAAACCTTAAGCAAGACCTTGTCACCTACCTCGAAACCCATTGATCTACGTCGATTATCGGCGTAGGATTTCTGACAACTCTGCGCGGCCTGCATCTTACATCGTATGACTGGAACCTTCTGTACGGTGTCCCGCACCATGTCAGGTCCTAAAGCCACGGTGTCGCTAATATCATTCCAACAGATCGGACTCCGACACTTCCTGCCGTACAGGGCCTCGTATGAAGCCATCTCGATGCTGGAGTGATAGCTATTATTATAGGAGAATTCTACCAAACAGAGCATACGTACCCAAGACTGATGGTACTCCAGAGTACATGCTTGTAACATATCCTCCAGAGTCTGGATGGTCCTCTCAGTCTGACCATCTGTCACAGCGTGAAATGCGGTGCTCAGCTTCAACTTCGTCCCAAAGGCTTCCTGAACTGATTTCCAGAAACGAGACAGAAATCTCGGATCACGATCAGAAACTATCTCCCTCGGAATTCCGTGAAGTCGAATGATATCCTGGGTATAAGCCTCTGCTAGGCGCTCCATCGACCAGGTCATCTTCATCGGTATGAATCTAGCGACCGTGGTCAACCTATCCACTATCACCCAAATGGCATTCATACCATTACATGTAGGTAGGCTAACCATGAAGTCCATAGATACCGACTCAAATTTCCAAGTCGGAATCGGTAGTGGCTGCAAAAGACCTCCAGGTCTCTGATGCTCGATCTTAACCTTCTGACAGACTAAACATCGAGCTACAAACTTTGCTACATCCTTCTTCATCTTAGGCCACCAGAATTGGCCCTTAAGGTCCTGGTACAACTTGTTACCTCAAGGATGAACAGAGTACGGCGAGTTATGTGCCTCAGATATGATTCTGTTCCTAAGATCAGAACTGTCCGGTACAGACCACCTCCCTCGAAATCGCAGACTACCATCGGAAGAGATCTCGAAACCTACGGCTTTTCCTTGCCGTAAAGCCTCTCGAATCCTAGCCAACTGCGGATCATTCTGCTGACCCTCGCGCAATTCCCGAAGTAATTCAGGCTCAGAACTCACAGATTTCAAACGAAATCTGACGGAACTACGGCTTCTACTGAAGCTCAATCGATTCTTGCGACTTAGTGCGTCAGCAACTAAGTTCGCCTCGCCATCGCAATAATTAAGCGTCAGGTCGTAGTCCTTAATAAGTTTAAGCCATCGTCTCTGCCTCAAGCCATCCTCCTCATCGTTCGGAAGGGTAAGAATAGGAGCAGAGATTAATCTCTGTTTCAACTGCTGAAATGCTTGCTCGCAAGCCTCCGTCCAAACGAATCGGATCTCCTTCTGTAGGAGACTAGTCATCGGCCTAGCAATCTTGGAGAAGTCCTAGACGAATCGTCGATAGTATCCGGCCAAACCCATAAAACTACGAATCTTCGCCACATTTCTCGGGCTACTCTACTCAACTACAGCCTTAACCTTTGCCGCGTCTACCTTAATGCCTTCTTTACTAATTACGTGACCCAGAAATGCTACTTCGTGAAGCAAGAACTCACACTTGGAGAGTTTTGCGAACCACTTATTCCTTTGTAATATCTCTAGTACTATCCGGAGATGCTCCGCATGCTCAGACTCATCTCTCGAATAGACTAAGATATCGTCTATAAATACTACGACGCACTTATCGAGTAAGTGATGGAAAGTCCGGTTCATCTGATCCATGAACACCGCTGGCGCGTTAGTGAGGCCAAAGGGCATCACCTCAAACTCGTAGTGGCCGTATCTCGTACGAAAAGCGGTCTTCGGAATGTCTTCTTTCTTGACTGGAATCTGATGATATCCAGATCGAAGATCTATCTTCGAAAACACTCCCGCTCCTCGTAACTGATCGAACAGGTCCTCAATCCTAAGCAACGGGTACTTATTCTTGATAGTTACCCGATTCAACTCTCGGTAGTCTATGCACAGGCTCATACTACCATCTTTATTCTTCACAAAGAGCACGGGTGCTCCCCATGGAGAAACGCTCGGCCTAATGAAGCCCTTATCGATCAAATCTTGAAGTTGCGTCTTTAACTCTTGCAAATCCGATGGTGCCATCCGGTAAGGTGCCTTCGAAATCGACGCTGTCCCGAGTGCTAAGTCGATATGAAACTCGACATCGCGCTCGGGTGGAACTCCTGGTAGCTCATCAGGAAATACGTCTCTGAAATCCCTCGCTACAGGTATATCGTCCCACAGACGCTCCTCAGTCAAGTCCCTTACCTGACATAAGAACACCATATCGCCCTTCTGGCGAAGTTTCCTCATCTTTAAGGCTGAGATTACCTTAACTCCTTTCTTAAGGACGAACCCAGAGTAGGTAACTCGGTTTCCATACGATCCTCGGAATGTCAATGACTGATCTCGGCAACGAATGATCGCTCGATACTTCGACAGCCAGTCCATACCAAGAATAACATCGAACTCCATCAGAGGGAACTCCTTCAGATCGGCCGTCGCTTGCTCTCCAGCTATCACGATAGGCACTCCTCGGAACTCGCAATGACAAATAAAATCCTCTCCAGACGGGAGAGTTATAACTGAACTAACAGAAAAGCTTCCACGAAGATTGAACCTTGAGGAAAAACTACTAGCCACAAAAGAGACAGTAGCACCAGAATCAAATAAAACAAGTGCTAACACACCAAAGATAAGAAATCTACCTGAGACAACTTCGGGCTAAACCTCTGCCTCTGCCTCAGTCATACAGTAGATTCGGTTCTTCACCGGAGTCTTAGTCGGTGCCGGAAACTGCTTGATCTTGGTGTCTGGCATCCTCTCGGGGCAAACTGACGCCTTATGGCCTTCCTTCCTGCAGATAAAACAAGCTATGGGCGAACCGTCACACCGCTTCCCTGGATGGAAGTCCCTGCCACAGCCTCTGCATTTCGAGCCGTCGGAACCCATATGCGAACTCGTGGTGGGAGGGGTACCACTAGGAGCACTAAATCGAGGCTTCTTACAAGAAGACGACGTCGCTGGGACTTGGGTCCTCTTCCTGCTCGTATCCTCCTTGGTCGTCGATGCCTGAATCTCGAGTGCTACCTCGTAAGCCTGCTGAAATGTCTTCGCTCCACTGCTGATCACGTGAACGCGAATCCTCGGATCTAGCTTTTTGATGTAGTGCTTGACCCGTTCCTTCTCAGATGGAACTACAGATGTAGCAAATATCGATAACTCTGTGAACTTGTTGGTTTTTCCTGAACTGCCATCTTACCTTGGGTAAGAGTAAGGAACTCCTCCTGCTTCTGCCACCGCAACTCGTCGGGGTAGAATATTTCCTGGACCTTATCAACAAACTCGATCCACGACATCGAATGTAAGGGAATGCACGCGTCCTTAGCTACACACCACCAGTTATCGGCCTCTCTATAACAGCCCCGGAAATTCGGACCCTTTTCCTTCCTTTATAAAACTTAAATTTTACTAAAAACCATAGCCTGAATTTCTAGAGTTGCTACTCGTACGCCCACCTCTGATAAGAAATGGGTATACGAATAAGTTAAAGCAGGATCGTAATGTTTTCAAATTCCAAAATGGATTTCATTCATAAATACCAAAGTCGTACAATGTTTAAATCCAAAACATCAAAAGTTAAAATAACTTATTACAAGATGTTCTGCTAAAGCATAAAGCCTATGATCAAAGGGTTTAGCTAATTCCAACAGGGATTCCTCATCAGCCTCAAACAAGTAAGCCATCCTTACTACTCACCTGCACAAAACCCCAACGGAAAAACGACAAACATACAATAACACAAAAATCAGAAGAACTGAGTATGATCGACTCTACCCCGTAAAACGGTTTTAGTTTAAAAACAGTTGACACACAAGAGACATAGAACATCAGTTGAACCAATATTTATCCTGTTCACAAATTCTAGAGCAATTATTATTCAAGATTATTAATTGGGAAAGTGAACGCGATAGGGCCTGTTTCATCCCGTCACGGACTTTTCGGCCTGGCCTGCAGCTTGTCGATAGAGTGTCCCAAGTGTATACACCCCTCACAGAACTAATGCGTTCCCGCAAGTGCGCTGCCAGAAGTTCAGGAGTAGGACGAAAGTAGATTATAACACTTACCATAATTCAACAACTATTCAACACATGTCCGACCTATTGCATGTCCACCACAACAATAGGCCCACATTGGGTACTCCCTAATGAGACACCGTTCATCACCCTAATAGGTCGTCACCGTTCGGGCTACTTCCCCTTTCAAGATTGTTTCACTTTAAATTTTAGGTTCATTTGATTTTGAAAAATCATTTGAGTGAGAACAACAAACTCAAAATAAATCGATGAACCAAAATCCCGCACTTTAAGAATTCTCCATGAGAAATCAAACCATAAGGCAACTTGCCAATCCAAAGTTAATAACTCAATAACTTGTCGTTCATTCATAGACATCACTTATACTCCTTAAATCAAAGCAAGTTCAAATATTCACCAATCCATAACCAAACTTCAAGACGTAAATAATTCATCAAACCATGATAATCAGAGAATTGCTAAGAGCGTCAAACTTTTCAAAATCATGAGCATAGAAGAAAATTTCGAAATTAATATACTTATACACATATTTTTTTTGAAAATACACATGTATATATGTACCAAATGATTTTCGAAAATATTGTAGTAGAGTTACATAAAACATTTTGAAAGTTTAAATTTCAAAAATCATAATATAAATACATAACATATTTTCGAAAATTTGAAATAATATTTTCAATCCATAAGATTATTTTTTCGAAAATTTCAGAATTTGCAAATTGAATAGATAAGCTTCTTTTGGACTTCTAATGGGTATTTGGTACACAAATTATATAGTCTGAAACACATGTACACAACCCTTAGTCCAAAAACAAGTTTTCTTTTGATTTTCGAAATAACGAAAGCATAATTAAGCTAATATAAAAATCTGGACAGCAACTATAGTTGGCATAGAATGCCTTTAAAACCATCACATTAGCCCTCAAAAACATGGCTAAAAACATTCCTTGAATGCCCATGCATGCACACGAAAATACTACTACTTTGCACACAATTAATCATAATATTACGTCATCAAAACAACCTTAAAAACAATAATTAAAACAACTACTTAAGCATGCATATAACTTCTACTAAAGCGTAAACAAGCAAAACCTTAAAGCATTAAAAATACGCTAGAACATAATACTAAGCATGCTAAAACTAAAGCGTAAAAATATACTAATCTATCCTAAGCATACAAGAACCTAGGGGCTAAAGAAAGCGATAGACATCGAAGCATACCTCAACGTCTGGAAGGCTACTTTAAGATCGCTCCCTACTTAGAAAAATTAAACTCAATTCTCTCGATTATTCTTCCGTGAAAACTTTTCACTTATTACTCCTCTTTTCTTAGAGGAGAAGTGGAAGAAATGTTAGGAGAATTGTGAGGAATGATGGATGGTGAAGGAGGTTATTTATAGGATGGAAGGGTGGAGGAAAGTTGTAAACTTTCCATGTGGGACAAAGAGGTGGAGTGGTGGTGGTGGTGCCATGTGGGATGGGGAGGAGATAAGGTGAGGTGGCCTCAGGAGTTGTGTTGTCAAGCTTTAATGGTTGGATGACTCATGAGTAATTAACCTAATTATGCGGCAAATAAAATACGATATGCATAAAACGACCTTTAAAAATAAAATTCTAAGCCATAAAAATATATTTATTTACCAAATATATTTTTCAATAAAATAAAATAATTTTCGCAATATATATATACTATTTTCGAAATATATAAGTACATATCTATTTATTTTGAAAATATTCCAACTCCAAAAATAATTTTATTATTTTCCGAAAATAATATTACGGCAAAATACTTTGTTTTATAATAAATACCTTTGAAAATAAATTCGAAAAGTTCTTTTTTTATAAAATATAAAACCTCTTTCATAGATATTATTTTCTTGAAAATCCTTGAAAAATTACGGGTATTACACTCTCCACGTAGATAGTAGGCGGCGATCTGCACCTTCTCGTGCTCGGGGCAAAACGTAGCGTCGAAGAGCTTCCCCATCTCGCGGATCCAACTCTCCAGGATAGTAGGGTCGGCAACCCCATCGTAGGTCGGAGGTCGATGAGCGATACGATCGAACGTCGACTGCGTACCAGGCGTATGACGACTATGGTGCGCTAACGTAAGGATCGCCTCCTCGAGCGCTTG
This sequence comes from Salicornia ramosissima, assembly GCA_951394345.1. Taxonomy (NCBI): domain Eukaryota; kingdom Viridiplantae; phylum Streptophyta; class Magnoliopsida; order Caryophyllales; family Amaranthaceae; genus Salicornia; species Salicornia ramosissima. The sequence continues at coordinate 26,262,437 of OX596236.1, forward strand.
TAACCTCTGTCGTCCTGAACTCAACCGGCGAGGTGTAAAGGCATGCTGAAACGCAGTAAAACAAAGACATACAAAAGAACAGTGTCAGTCATACATCCACACTACAGTCAAGTACACAAATTAAAAGAGAAAAAGAATAGGAAAAAGAGTCTTTTCCCGTTTCTTCTACCCGAACTCTTCTCCCTTATACTTAAACTTAATTTGGGTTCATCACTCGGGAAAGATAAAGCTCACAACTCCCAGGTTTACTCATATCCTAAAACTTCACTTAAACCGATTCGGCTCTGATACCAACTGTGACGACCCGACTCGCTTAAACCAGCGCGGAAGAAACCGACGAGTCGAATTGTCAGTTCTAATCAAACTAACACACGAAAATTTAAAACAAAACCTCAAATTATTATATTCTAAATCCAAAAGTACAACACCCACAAGATTGTACGAAAACTAATCCCAAATATGAATACTACCAAAAACAGTATTAACTCCAAAACAATGTCAGAGTTAGAAAATACGAACTACAACTACGACAGTCAAAACTAGAATCATAAAACATCCTAAACAAGTACAAATAACTTCGGCACTCGCCCAACCCAAAGCTAAGCAAGAACCTCATCATCAGAATTACCTGAAAAATAAATAACAGTCCACCGTCAGTGGCGAGTAACATAACAGTCCCACCGTAACGGGGATACACATGGTCATAGCATAAATCAAACAATCAAATCAAACACCCAATCATACCATCATGTGACATTCATAACATAACTATAACGCTAACGATAACGACACTGCACGAATAGACAACAATATTAACTCGGCCAACTTCAAATATTATCTTAACATTACTTAATCTTTGGCACAATCATTTACATATTAGACCGGACTATGCACGTACGAACGGATCTTACGCGAACGAACTTTCTACTATGCCAGGATTGAGAATCTTACTCTCAACCCCATGAAACCCATCTTATGGGAAATCCATATCAAGAGACGACATAGTAAGATCTCCAACTATCCCAATACCGCGGATAAGATAGGGGCAACGTCTTAACCCAATTCTTAGAATCTTACTCTAAGATTAGGCGTCTAATAGTAAAAGCAAGCTAATCTTTAATCGTAATTTACATTCTTATTTAATCTTAAGTTGCATCTTATGCCTTGACTCAAGACTAACATGTAAATCATCATTCTTGGAACCTCATATATCATTCTTTACACTTTCTTTAACTTTTCTTTGACTTCTTTAAACCTTCCTTTAAACTTCTTTAAACCTTTCTTTAAACTTTACTTACATTCTTTAATCAAGACTCGACCAAGAACTCATAAAGAACTACCAAAACTCATAAAGAACTTAATCAATATTCCTAAATAACTTAACAAGATTCAAGAAATCATAAAGAAAGCATCCTCATATTTATCATCAAAATCCCGCATAATACAACAAGGTTCAACAACAAATTCGTCAACTTATATGCATCAAAATTTCATGAAACTTGAACATGGTCATCAACAAACATGAAATTATCATAAGTAATCATAATGTACTCCCTCTGTTTCATAAAAATGGCAACAATGCCATGTTCACGCATTTTGAGGAAACAATTTAAGGGTGTAAACGAATGAATTATTCAAAATGGTTTTAACACAAGTAAGAATATGAATATAAGTTACTAATATAAAAACATATTCTAATTTATTTAATCGTTTACACCTTCAAATCGCTTCCTTAAAATGCGTGCAAAAACAATCGTTGCCATTTTTATAAAACGGAGGTAGTACATAGAATCATGGCAAGATCATCATAAAACAACCACCCAAAATCAGCCCAAGTTCACGCATAAACAAAGGTCATATTCATCAACTTCGGCCTAATCTAATCATTTAATCTACCCTATGAATCATAGTATACCAACTAGGATTTGGATAGTATGTTACCTTAACAAAGATTAACCACAAAACGTACAAAAACTCGCTGCCCGAAAGACCAAAACACACGGCCCAGAACACGGCAGCAGCTCACACGGCCACGACACAAATACATGGCCACCACATCGAACCACCACGGGATCACCGTGCAGCAACCCCAAACCACCGTGCACCACTCGAACACCACGCAGCACCACCCACACGAGGCACCACCATGCACACGGACCTCAAACCCAAACACGAACCAACTCGGAATAAGCCCGAACAAGGAGTCTTGAATGAAATTATTGAGAATTAATTTGTGTTTTGATACTTAAAGATCAATGGAGGATGAATCTTTAAGTTTGGGTTTGAAAAGATTGATGAACAAAGGTTTGGTGTTTAGGAAGCCAAAAATGGCGTGTGGACTTGATGGGCAAGGATGGAGAGAATTTAGCTTTTTAATTGTGGCAAGGAGTAATTAGAATGGCAAAAATGATCCCAAAGCCTTACTAACTACTTCTATTTATAGAAGTTAGTTAAGTGTGAACATGAGGCAAGTGGCAAAACTTTGCCACATGACATAATGGGGGGCCGGCCATGGCTAAGAAGATGGGCCAAAATAATCACTTGGGCCATTTGCACTAAATCATGACTAATCATGATTAAATTCGCACTTGACCCAAAACGTAATTAATTAATTAGAAAATTAAATAATTAAATTCTAATTAATTAAATAATAATAAAATAAATAATAAGCAATAAATCATTACATAAAATAAATCAAATTGATCAAATAATCAATAAATAATAGTCCAAATAAATTCGGACTATACATAAAATCACATAAATACAAATAAATCGACGACAGAAATACCGATAAATCTGGGTCGTTACATAACGGGTTGAGGCCAAATGAAAGAATGTAGGTTAGTCATCAAAAGGAAATTACATTGCCATATTTTATAAAATATTAAAAACATAAATTCCTGGAAAATAATTTAAAAAAGATTTTCCATTTGTAAAACAGGGTATTCATTAATAGTTTTCGAAATAAATTTTTAAGACACCAGAGAGACAAACTTATTCTCAAAAATTCTAACTCCAAAAATACGGGGTGTTACAGTCATCCCTCCTTAAATAAGTTTCGTCCTCGAAACTTCATAATAACACTTCAACAATTAATAAATCAAGAAACAATTTGCTTCCGCTGCGAACTCTGATATGATACAATTGTATTGCCAGAAATTCTAAGCGGAACGATTCATTTAAAAATATAATTAACAATAAATATTCACACCAAAAATATAAACAATAATCTTAACCCAAGCTACTACCTAAGTTAAGACTCTTTAGATTCAAAGGTTAGGCTAACTATATTGTCCCCTCGGAATCATAAAGCGCACAATCTTTCGGGTTACTTATGATGAAGTAATCCTAAGGTTCAGCTCTGATACCAACTGTAACGACCCGCATTTTAGCAACGTTGTTTTCGGAGAAAACAACAACACGGATACATCTACAAAATATTTTTTTTAATAACAATCTTTTAGTACATCTACATAATATTTTTTAAAATACATCTACAAAATATTTTGTAACCTAATAACCACAATCTTTTAATAACAAATTCATTAATAACAGCGGAAACTCTAAACTTAATTCAAATTATTCAATATATACAATAAATGAACCAAAATAGCTATATCATCAAAGTCCAAGGTTACTAATCAATTACGGAAAATCCACTAAAAGTTATTTCAAAGGCTAGAAATGACAAGGAATTAACTGAACTACTATTCTCGCCTGCTCACAATCCCAACCCTTCCGTGACCCAATCATTCATCTCTTGTACCTGAAAAGGGTTTTGGGGTCCACAGTCAGTGGGGAGTAATTAGATTGTTCTACTTAATCAGTAGAACACAATTAGAAACATAATAATTAGAACAGAACAACGGAACAGTCAAACAAGTCAACAGGAAAATCAATTAAAGGCATTCACATTCAAGTACGCAGCGGGAACCAATCATAACAGAATGTTCAACCAAGACTCTCAAGACAAGCTTAATCCAATTCTAGACTTCTAGACTCCACTATTGACTTTCAAGTTCTAGTTCAAGTTCAAGTGCTAATCCGTGACACAGTCATATGCTCGTAGGGGAAACCTTAACTCTTCCCTAACTTTCCTTGTCTCATGCCGGTCAACCACGAGGGGTCATTTTCCCGAGCATTGGGATCTAGAACTGCCCCAAAACCGCAGAAGGGGCAGTGGCTTCAACTATACCTATGTTCATGGCACTTTAGCCACTAGATAGGCGGTCGCTTCATAGTTTATTATCTTTTCAAGTTCAACTTTCCGGCCAGTTCACAATTTGACTTTCAATAACAAGACTTGACTTCTATTCAATTCTAGTTCAACCTTTAATGACTCAAAAATCTAGACCATGACTCAATATACTCGACAATGACCAACATCACACGTTAAAACATCAATCAACAATATTCATTCAATTCAACAAGTTCATGCATAAAGTCATGCAACAATCATAATTCAATAACATTATTCAGTAAGAAACAAAAATTCAGATGTCGAAATCTTACCCATTACTTACCAAATATACACGGCTCCTTTACAATACAACATTCAATAATTCATCATCATAATTCATAAATCAATACAATCATCAACATAAAATATAAGTTTAAGCTAACTAAAATAATTCTAGGAACATAATTAAATTCTAGTCTTTTAATTAATTGAACCATAAAAATCTATTCTTCTATTTCTTTGATTCCACTCGACATTTTCGAACCATGATGGTGAGATTTACAATTTTAATCCAATTAAAATATAAACCTTAAAATTATTAATCGAAATAATTTCCAGAACAAGTTCAAACACAATCTTTTATCAAGAAAACAAGTAAAAATCATCTCTTTTATTCATACTAATTACACGGTCTTTATAAAGATAAATAAATGTAAATCAAAAATTTAATCTTTCTTTTTCCTATTCGTAAATAACTTTAAATTAATGATTAAATTAGACTAGCTTAATAAAAATCCATACTTTAATTATTAATTCAAGATTTCGAATTTTAATTCTGCCCAACTACTAATCACCACTCGACATTCTTTTTATTTACTCAAGTTTAATACTTTAAATTTCAAGAACTTAATTAATTAAACAAGTTAATCAAGAAAATCATTAAAGAACATTCTTGGAACAAGTTTATGACTAAAAGATCAATTCTTGAAGAGTTTATATCACTCGAAAAATTCATATAACAATCGGCCATAATGCGTCCTTCATATACTACATGATTCATCAAGTAAATCCTCAAGATTAGAAGGCAATAATCACAGATCATGCATATATATTTAATAGAACATAAAATAAAATTATCAAAACATTATAGAACCTAGGTATACTACTCGACATACACGAATTTTATAACATTAAATAGTTCAAAGTTTAATCATCACAATTCTAAACAATTCTATATAGTTCTAAACCTATTCTGAGGATTATATCACTAATCTATTCTATTGATTAAATAAAGCAAACTAATTTACCTATTATTGAAGGGTGTATATGATTCGAGTCACTAGTAGAAAATTGTCAATTAGTATCGCCCCAATTGTATCGTTTATGTGAAAAACGATAGTAATAATGCTATAATTGTATCGTTTTTGGTGAAAAGGATAGTAATAGAGAAGTCATTAGTATCGTTTTTATTAAAAACGATACTAATAGAGGATATTAGTATCATTTAAAAAAAAAACGATAGTAATAGCATTTGGATTAGTTTCGTTTCTATTAGAAACGATAGTAATAGAGTATGGATTAGTTTCGTTTCTATTAGAAACAATACTAATATAAATTTTTGTAAAAAAAAAAAAAGACAGCCACACTGCACGCCTCAACACCAAACCCCCCCCCCAAATACTTCACAACACCAAAACCCCCAAATACTTCTCATCACCAAAACCCTAACACTAACCACCACGACCACTGAGCAGATCAACAGCCACGCACTGCTCGCTGGTTCGCGTCGACCTGCTGGTCAGTGCTCCATCGACACCCACCACCACTGAGCAGATCGACACCTTGTTCGCACCCACTGCTCGCTGGTTCGCCTGCTGCTGCTGCTGGCTTTTGCTCGTCAATTGGCTTCTGGTTCTGCTCGTTAATCTGCTTCTGCAGCTCGTTAATTTGCTCGTTAATCTGCTCGCTGGTTCGCACTGCTACTGCTCGTTGGTTTCTCTGCTACTGCAATTGAAGGTTTGATTCTGTTTTGTTTTTTACTGTATTTCATTGCCACCACGATATTTTACTGTATTTTCAACCTAGCTATCATGTTAGTGTTCTTATTGTTAAAAAAAATTTTTTTTTATTAAAAATAAAGCACAACTTGCATATGACTAATGATGTTGGATTTCATATTCAAAGTGCATTAATTCATACGAAAGAGTTACATTACTCAAACATGAGATGGCTAACCCCCTATACCAGTTGGTCTTTGATTTGGATTTGGAATAGTCATACTTCAATCTGTTTTTTTTTTTTTTTTTTTTTAATTTTTTAAACGGTAAGGTTCATGAGTGGGCCTTTCATTTAAACAAATTGTTATTGTTGTTATATTGTTCAACTAGTTTCAATATGTGATTGTTATTGTTGATTTGTGGTTGAATTTTAATGGGAAATGCTTTAGATTCACTATTATTATGTTCTTTATGTGAAAAATCACACTACTAGTTCATGTCCACAAAGTGTTTGTCAAAATGCTTGAATGATAATTAGTAAGGAAATTCTATTTGGTAGCCTTGTACTTTCAATTTTTCTATGTGGTGTCAAGTAATTCAATTTTCACATGAACTTTTTAATAATACACATTGTGGTCTTAGAAATCAAATTTATGGCTAACTATCATGACTAATTTTATACATTTTTTTGTTGTTGTTACCAATTATGTGAATTAAAATTGTTGGAAATTTGTCAATTAATTAACTAGGGTTAGGTTAGTAAATTGTTGGCTAACATAACATACATTGAAAGTTCAAGGACACCAAATAGAATTTCCCTAATTAGTAAATTATTAACTACTATTTTATGAGTATAAAAACACTTTAGAAGAGATTATTTTATAGTGTGTAGCTTAGTTTGTTTTTACATATTCTATGCCAAGTTTAGTTTTCCGATTTCACCTCATTGAGAGCATAATGAAGAGTCAATATTTGCCTAACATGATATCAATAAAAGAGCTTTTTACATCCGTATATTAAATTAAATCATAGAAATGAGCTATTGTATATGGGGTTGCTTCCTTATTGCTATGGTCGTTGCTAGGTTGCCTGAGACAAGCTTTTGGGAATTATTGTATTCTTAAGTTTGAATCATGGCTAATAATTTGTGCTTTAATAATTTTGTTTACGTTTTGGCCCCTTTCCCCCTCTAATTTGTGCTTTAGTATACAAAAAAAGGTGAAGGATACATTTGCTAGAGGTGATAGAAGCTTGCTCTCATGATTTTAGTCAGGTAATGAAATTCTATGTTATTTTGGTGCTTTATGTTTTAATCCCATGTCCTTATTGGTTTTTGTTTTTTTATTTATGCTAGAATGAATTATGATGGAGAGGGTAAAACAGTTGAAGATGGTGATGCCTCGGTGAGTTCTTTCCAACTCCCCTTTTATTTCTTGGTTGCTTAGTTTTTTAGGATTAGATATAGGATTGAGACGATAGTTTGAGGATGTTTGCTTTGTTAGGGGCAAGAGGTTCCCGACTTGAGGAAACTGGATGGTTGATGGCGTTCTGCCACAACCTTATTTGATGATTTTGGGAATTATGTGCCTAATTTGCTTGCCTTGTGGTTCAATTCTCTTGATTTGTTTTGATTTCTTTTGAATTACTCCTGTTTTATTTTGTTTTTGTTTTACTTTGGTTTTGGTTTTATTCCTTTTGTTTCACTTGCTTTCTTTGCTTTGCTTTTGCTTAAATCAATGTAACCAATCACATGATTTTAATTTTAAGCACTCTTGCTTATCGTTTTACACAATCTCACTGTCGCTTGCGTGGGCCGTCTCAAGGATCTAAATCTAACTATGTCGATCATGAATGGGGGATGGGTGCCCATTGACATGGTAAATGATTAGATTCTTAAACGGGGGTGTAGTTGTGGCATGAGATCCCAATCGCATCACTCTAATAATTAATAAACATGTAACCAATCACATGATTTTAATTTTAAACACTCTTGCTTATCGCTTTACACAATCTCACTGTCGCTTGCGTGGGCCGTCTCAAGGATCTAAATCTAACTATGTCGATCATGAATGGGGGATGGGTGCCCATTGACATGGTAAATGATTAGATTCTTAAACGGGGGCTTAGTTGTGGCATGAGATCCCAATCGCGTCACTCTAATAATTAATAAACATGTAACCTATGCTCCTTGTTTTTGTTCCAAAACGCCATATCTTCCCCCAAATACATGCCAAGAAGTCATTTATTGCTTACAAGAATAATATAGAACATGGATAAACCTTAAAAACAATATATATATATTGATTGGTAGGAAAATGGGAACTAAAACACCTAAAAACCAGCCAAAAATGACCTATGCTTCTTTTTTTTTTGTTCCAAAATGCCATATTTTTGCCCAAACACATGCAAATAAGTCATTTAATATTTAAAAGAATGATATTGAACATGGATAAACCTTAAAAACAATATATATGTTAATTGGTAGGAACATGGGAACGAAAACACCAAAATCTTACCAAAAATGACCTATATGCCTTATTTTTGTTCCAAAATGCCCTATTCTCGACCAAACAGATGCAAATAAGTCATTTAGTGCTTACATGAATGATACAAAACATGGATAACCATAAAAACAGTATATAGGTTGATTGGTAGGAACATTGGAACGAAAACACTAAAACCTAGCCAAAATGACTTATATGCCTTGATTTTTTTCTAAAACGCCCTATTTTCACCCAAACACATGCGAATAAGTCATTTAATGATTGCACGAATGATATAGAACATAGATAAACCTTAAAAACAATATATATGTTAATTGGTAGGAATATGAAAACGAAAACACCATAAAAAAATGTCATATTTGTCTTGTTTTTGTTCCAAAACGTCCTATTTTCGCAGAAACACATGCAAATAAGTCACTTAATGCTTACAAGATTGATATAGAACATGGATAAACCTTAAAAGCAGGATATAGGTTGGTTGGTTTGAAAATTGCCATGAAAACCCCAAAACTAGCTAAAATAACTATGTTTGCCTTGTATTTGTGCAAAACACCCTATTTTCTGCCAAACACATGCAAATAAGTCATTTAATGTTTCATGAATGATATAGAACATGGATAAACCTTAAAAACACATGCAAATCAGGTTTTAAGCTAAGATTACTCAAAGTTTAATTTAGTGCAAATTATCTTTCATTTGCCCGTCATAGCTTAGGTAGGTCTACAATAGAACATCTTTTTTTTCAGTTTGCAAATATTGTGGCCCTAAAAGTCTAAGCAAGATGGCGTCTAACATTGCTTATATGTTTTTTTTTCAATCTTTGATTTTGAAGGACTACATTCGAAGATCTGCCCCATATACCAAAGGAGAGTTGGATGAGGTTCGCGAGCAATGGGCGAGGTTCTTCAGTCTAAATTTCTTATTGTACGATCCTAATTAAAACAAATTTGTATTAGTAGCACATTATTTATACATTTTATTTATAGTTACTTTGTAAACATCGATCGTATCCAACGTTCTTGTAAACTATATTTTATATGAATACATCGAACTTGTATTATATATGTATCGTTTACAAATTTTAATTAATTATAAAAAATATTATATTATTGTACATTATACAGAATTGAACAGGGCTGCAGATAATGCCGAAAGGGTGCATATTTTTATATATATATATTTGGCCCAATAATCAAATATAAATTCAAATAAAAAAACAGTATTAATATCATTTGTTAGAAAAAACGATAGTAATAGAGAACCCATTAGTATCATTTTTTACTAAAAACGATAGTAATATACTCCCTATTAGTATCGTTTTTTCTAAGAAACGATAGTAATAGTATTCATTACTATCGTTTTTTACAAACGATACTAATAGGATTCTCTATTACTAACGCCTCTATTAGTATCGTGTGGAAAACGATACTAATAGGCTAAAAAAAGCGATACTGATGGAGGATTTTTCTACTAGTGAGTGTCACACGACCCTCCTAAAGTCTTTTCTTGGCTTCTTGCTTCAATTCTTGAGGTGGAATCAAATGAATGAAATTTGGAACAGTTTTGTGATTTGTGTTTCTGATTACTGTTTTTAGGGAGAAAGTTATAGAAGTTCTTGTTTTTCTTTCCTCTTAGTTGGCCGGCTACCATAGTAAAAATAACGGTGTTGTTGTTTCCTAAATTTTAGTAGGTTAGTTAGGATAAAAACTAGGTTTTTGGGGTAAGGTCAACTATAGATATCTAGTTTAATAATTTTAGTAATTAAATTGAATTAGCCAAAATATTAAATAAAAAGGAAGGGGAAAAGAATAGGGGTAGATTTAATTAAAAGATATTAAAAGAAACTAAAAGAAATGGTTAGACTAATTAAAATAAATAAAATAATCAGGATAAAAGGACTATAGGAAAATGAAAGGAAAGGTAGAGGGAAAAATGATGGAGAAATAAGATGATCTTGGTCCAAATAATTATAAGGAGGAAAAAAGGTAACAGCTTAGAGAAAATAGGGAATGACATAATTAAAGGGTATTATTGGTTAACAAATAAAAGAAATAATTAGGATAAATGTGTAACCACCTTTAGGAAAATATGGGGTTACATCCATTAAAAAGAATATAATAGAATAAAATAGGATAATAAGATAATTAAAGGGATAGAAAACTGATCAAATGGAAAGAAGGAAAAGAAGTGGGCTTGAATTATTTTGGGCCAAGGTAAGAAGTATGGTCCAAACACTGAAATAGTTTTTGGGCTTGAAATGAATTCCTGAACTGGATTATTATTCTCAAAGCCAACTTTTAACTTAGCCAGAAATCATATGAAAAGGGCATTCAAGTCCGGTTACCAAGAAGGGACTAAAGTTACTTCTAACCCCTACTTAGCCAACTCGTCATTTGTTCAACATTAAATTTTGAGTCGGTCCACAACCTTGAATTGCTTTAAGATGGGTTTTAAGAACCTAACGGGTTGAGGCCAAATGAAAGAATGTAGGTTAGCCATCAAAAGGAAATTACATTGCCATATTTTATAAAATATTAAAAACATAAATTCCCGGAAAATAATTTAAAAAATATTTTCCATTTGTAAAACAGGGTATTCATTAATAGTTTTCGAAATAAATTTTTAAGACACAAGAAAGATAAACTTATTCTCAAAAATTCTAACTCCAAAAATACGGGGTGTTACATGTATTGTATCTGGTGTAGTGTATTACATGTATTTAAGTAATTATGCACCCATATGTAATGGTAATTGGTGTAACATGCACCCATATGTAATGGTAATTGGTGTAACACCCCACATTTTAGCAACGACATTATTAGTGATAACGTCGTAAACAAACAGTTACCAATCGATTTATAAAGTAAAAATATAGCTAAAACTCATGGAAATAATAATACTTATTATTAGTTATGAAATCCCAATTACAAAAGGATAAACTAGACCTAAAACAAGCCTTAAAAACTAGAAATCATACTAGCTGCAAAAGCAGGTAAAAGAAATAGGGGCCCAGACGCTCGACAAACTCGTCTCGACTCTAGCCGCTATCTTGCTTACCTGCAAAATAGAATTGGGGGTCCACCATCAGTGGCGAGTAACTAGACTGTCCTACTTAAAAGTAGGACCACATTACATAAAATAACAGGGTTAGAAATACAGGAAACAACAACGTTCACAGGTTACAATAATTTCAACATCAGAGTTAGCAGCGGGAAGATATCAAACATAAATAACATTATCAATCAAATCAAGCCAATAATGAACTTCACGCCCAATTATCAAGTACAATAACAAGACTCCGCTCGGTCTACAAACGATAACATGACCAACAAATAACAGACTTGCCCCGCTCAGTTCATCACCGATGAACCGATAGACATGACCCGCTCGGTCTTCAACCGATAAACACGACGTGACTCTGACTCGCAAACAATCACACAAGACTTGCCCCGCTCAGTTCATCACCGATGAACCGATAGACCCTGTAACGACCCGACTCGCTTAAATCGGCGCGGAAGAAACCGACGAGTCGAATAGTTATAAACTACAACTTAAAATACTTAAGAATTAAAACTAATTCCTCGAAATATTATTATTAAACCATAAAAGTACAAATACCCACCAGTTTGTACATAACTAGTCCAAAAGTCAAACTAAAAATACCGAAATGCAATTAACTCCAACCACACGTCAAAGTCCAGAAATAACGTATAAAGCCTTTACAACAGTCCGATACTATCTATAAGCAACAGAAAATAGAAAATACATCAAAAACAGAAAGAATAAACGTCGCTCGCCCAACCCAAAGCTAAGCAAGTACATCGTCATCAGAATTACCTGTAAAACAGACAACAGTCCACCATCAGTGGCGAGTAACATAACTGACTCACCCTAATGGGAATACACATGTACATAGCATAAAACAAATAATCAACATCAATAATCAAAGTACGAGAACAACCCAAAAACGTGAACTCGGCTCAAACAACCTAACCAACTATCTTTGGCGCAATCATTCATATTCTAGACCGGACTATGCTCGTACGAACGCATCTTACGCGATCGAACTTTCTACTATGTTAGGACCGGGAATCTTACTCCCAAAAATCCCATGAAACCAATCTTACTGGAAATCCATGTCCCGTGAAACCAATCTTACTGGAAATTCAAAGGATAACATAGTAAGACTCCAACTATCCCAATACCGCGGATGGAATAGGGGCAACGTCTTAACCCAAAAACAAAGAATCTTGCTCTAGGTTTTAGGCGTCTAGAAATGAAATCAAGCTAACTTATTATTAATCATTTTAATCAACTTATTCAACTCAATCATAACTAAATTAATCAGAATTGCCTTTGCGCCTTGATTCTCGAAAATAACTAGTTAAACAACGAAGTTATCCTCAAGATTGCCTTTGCGCCTTGATCTTGAGTCTAACCAACCATAAACCATCACTTAAATTCCATTCTTTAATTACCTAAGACTCAATCTTTAACTTTCTTTAAGTTTTAAACCACTTTCTTTAACTTTCAAGATCCAACCAAGAACTCATAAAGACTCATCAAGAACTCATAAAGAACTCAAAGAACTCATTAAAGATTCATAAAGAACTCATTCAAGATTCAAGATCTTCAATCAAGAACTCAATCAAGATTCAAGAACTTCAATCAAGAACTCACCCAACACCAATTAATCCACACGCATGAACTCAATGAATCACACGAAAATTACTCTTCAACTTATCCAAAATTCATCAAACTTTAACATAACTATCATGATCATAAAACAACATATAATCAATCATAAAATCATGAAAACCATCATCAAAATATCATATAAACCATATAAAAATCAGAATATAAACAATTCATAAAAACATGAATAATCATCATCAAACAACCCATACATGCATTTAATCTATACTATAAACATAGTATACCAACAAGGTTGAGAAAGTATGTTACCTTATTGAGGATTACACACAAAATCAACACAAGAAATGCAGCCCGGAAACACGTCTCACACGGACACACAACACGGCACAAGCACGAGCACCACGCCCTTCAACACGGCACCACTGCACGAGCACCACGAACCACCTTGGCACGGCTACTGCACCCAGCCACGGCACCTTTGCACGGCCACCGCTCAAACACGAACCACCACTACACACACGACCTCAACACACAAGCACCACACGGCTTCACTCGAGCACCCACAATTGCACAACGAACACGAACCCAAAACCAAACCCGAACTAAAGATCTTGGATGAAATAATTGTGTTTAGGATTGTGTTTTGGTACTTAAAGATCAATAGTGGTTGAATCTTTAAGTTTGAGATTACAAGATGGATGAACAATTTTGATGGTGATTAATGCCAAAAATGGCGTGTGGAACTTAGAGAGCAAATGGGAGGGATTTGTGTTTGAATTTGATGGCAAGAGCTTTTGATGGCAAAATGAGCAAGGGCCTTACTAACTCTCCTATTTATAGAGTTAGTCAAGGTGTGAACACAAGGCAAGTGGCAAGCCTTGCCATGCCACTTAAGAAAACCGGCCATGGGGGTAAAATGGGCCTAAAAATGGGCTCTCGTGATCCATTGGGCTAATTTACATAATTTACATGATTAATTATGTATAAATCGATTAAGTCCAAAATATTAAATAATTAATTAGAAAATTAAATAATAAAAAATTCTAATTAATTAAATAATAAATAACATAATAAATAAAAACTGAAAATAAATAAATCAAATCGAAATTATTTACATAAAATAAAATAAATAGTTCAAAAAAATAAATTTGAACTAACACATAAATGCACATAAATACACATAAATATCGGCAAAAATACCAATAAAATCAGGGTCATTACAGACCCACTCAGTTTATCACCGATAAACCGATAGACATGACCCGGTCGGTCTTCAACCGATAGACACGACACTAACTCGCAAACAATCACACAAGACTTGCACCGCTCAGTTCATCACCGATGAACCGATAGACCCGCTCTATTTATCACCGATAAACTGATAGACGCTCGGTCTTCAACCGCTCGACACGATACGACTCGACAAGACTCATAAGACGCGAATCATAACAAAAACACGAATTCAAGTCAACACGCATGGTTCCTAATATTATCAAAACAAAACTCATACTCCAAAATATATAATATCCAATTTATTTGGCATGTTGTGGTCAACTCAACTTCACGCACGGCACAAGCTTTAACATCATGCAAATTATTCCTAATCTTTACAACAAGTCCCAAACAAATTAGTCTAAACAAGATTATGAATTGATTATGCTTTAGCCATTAATTATAAAAGTCAAATAAAATTCCAACTTGAAACTACATGAACTTCACGCATGAACAAAGAATAAAACTCAAGCAAATATCAAAACTTATTCAAGATTCACGTGAAACACAACAACAACAAGTAACAACATTCTAAACCTATTATTCTATGGAACCTAATCCTAATCCTAAGTAGAAGAATCTAGTTACCTATCGAAGCAAGTCACACAAAAGCACGCCTAAGACCCGTGGGAAAAGAAAAGGTTTTGTTTTGAGTTTAATTAGTATAATGAAATAGGTTTACAAAGGGTGGGTTTTTAGGATATAAATAGGGTAGGCTTTACTAGATAATAGGAGGTGTTTTAGGAGTTAGTTCAGGAAGTGGAATAAGGGAGGAATAATAAGAGGGGGCTGGCTAGGGTAGGTAGAATAGGAGTGTGTTTCCTAAAATTTAGTGAGGTGGTTAGGGAAATAAAAATAGGATTTTTAGGTTTTAAACAAAACAGATATGAATTGCTAATTATGGAAAATAAATTAAATTGATTAAGTAAAAGGAAAATATAGCAAGGGGCTGGTTTTAGGAAGAGTTAAACATGGGTATTGGGCCTGATCAATTAAATAAAAATTAAGTCTTAGGGCCCAAATTGGATGATTCGGACTTAAAGGCTTAATTTTACAAGAAATTTTACGGCCCAAAAATCCAGGTCGTTACAATTGGTCTTGGTTCTTGCAGATGGAACCAATTGATCTAAAATTGGACCTCGAATTTGGCAAGGATAGATATACAACTTAGCTCATCAAAACCAATCAGAAAAGCAACACTTTCAATGGATTTTGAATCATCTTCTCCCTTACAAAGAGAAGTTCCGAATTCGCGGTTACTGAAGAAGCTTAGAAGCACCCCTTTTAGTAGTAGTATACAAACTGTCTTATTAAAAGCAAAGATAAATGTACTACTACCATTTGCTCCTTTTAGAAGTTTCTTTAATTTCATTTTAGTTTTAGTTTTTTGATTTTGTATTATTGTGTTTAATTTGTAATTTTATGCGAAATTAAAGTACGTATTTTTCAATTATTTCTAAATCAATCAATATTTCTGGGTAATTGCATGTGAATACTTTGAATATTCTAGAATTTTTTTTCTGCATCAAATACCCTTTTATAGCGGTTTTTGAAAAACCGCTAAAAATCGCTATAAAAAGTATACTTTTAATAGCGGTTTATACCCGCTACAAAAGGGGTGTAAAGCGCTATAAAAATGCCACTTTTTATAGCGGTTCTAAAACCACTATAAAAGGGGTGTAAAGCGCTATAAAAAAGACCACTTTTTATAGCGGTTCTAAAAACGCTATAAAAGGGATCGTGCCCATTCTATAGCGCCGAGATTTATAGCGGTTAGATAACCGCTATAAAAGGTCATTTTTGGCGTAGTGGTTATAGGTCTTAGACATCTTGATGGGGATGGTAGTATGCCAGTCCTGCCATGGTACTGATAGGCCCCCATACAACATCAATATATGAACAATTTACTATGTACAAAAGTAATAAACAATTAATTCAACATTAGATCTCCAATGCTATTACATAATTTATCTTTCACAACCTTCCTATCAGAAAATACCCTTTCGTCACTTGCCATTAAAAACAAGGAGAACCAACACCAACTTCAAAAGCAAGTATATCGTATTATAAAAAAATCTAAAAATTCTTGGTGATCTCTGGATAGTCACTGGACCCAGAAGGACCAAAAATACATCCGCCCCTACCCTAATATATAGCTCAAAATTAGCCTATACACAGCCCCGCCTACTCTACTCAACTCAACCCCAAAACAATTATCCAAAACTGCAGACCTTATAACACCGCCACCCAAAATAGGGCGATTGTTAACTATATTAATCCGTAAATAAACACTAACTCATATATGTGTAATTAATCACCTAACACTCACACGTGCTCATCCATTGCTAATTTAGCTAAACCACATCATCAACATAACCAATGGGCATGACCCTCGCGGTTACTATGAATACAACTTAGTCTCTGGTATGTAACATAATAATAATTACAACCTAATATACAACCATCGATAATTTGATACAAACCTTCTAGTTACACAACTTTTACACTAAAGATAAAAGCTAGTGATAAAACCTTCTAGTACGGTAAATACTTTAGTCCACCTAGTCATATTAAAAGTAATTGTTTGAATCTCCCAAATTATATGAGGCTATTAGTTTATAATCACTTAATTATTTCGAAAATAAAATAATGTACAACTCACTCTTTTTGTAGAATTAATGGGTATAAATAATTTATACATTTTCCAAAATCATTTAAATACTACATCCCTATAACAATACTTGCTACTTAAGTACGCGATACGGACTCTTAGGGAAAAAAAATAGATTTAAAGAGAGATAGAGTTAAACTGAATAATTAATTAGGTCCACAACAAAAGTAAATTTTAAAAAACTACACATGGGTAATTTTTATACTAATACAGTAACAAATTATTTGTTGCAAGTATTGTGTTACAGCTTAAAATGGCAAAAGTTCCGATTAGTATTAGGATACAAAGTTAGTATATATATATCCATGCCTCGTAATACACCGCCCATCATCGGAAATGGCCACCGCAAATTCGGCTAGCACCACCAGGGGATACCACCACCACGCCACTATCAGAAGCCTGGACGTGGCAGTAACATCCGCACGGAAACACAGTGGCAGCACGCAATGTCGCAGCCACTGCAGAAGCTCCTCACCACACCTACCGTAGGAGCAGCTCACCACCATAGGCAGCGGTAGGAGGCCATAGCAGCAGTTGGGCGTTAGAATCAACAACAATAGAGGCGACAACAGGTGGCCAACCTCTATCCCATGGTTCTGGTTAGTGCTTAGCTCCAGCTTTGTTTCAAAAAAATTATGCAATTTCCATCTAAACACTTCGTGACATACATTTGAGTCTATAAATCAAAAAAATTCTACAACAAGTTACTACCATTTTCCAAACATTTAATAACCATTGTATGAGAGCCTATAGGTACACCGGCAAGATTAACATAACATCATCCCCACTAACATGTCAGAGACCCATAATGCCACCACCCAGGGTGCCGGCTCACAAATACTAAGGCCGCCAGCCAAAGGTTAGCAAATAGTCTAAGCCAGTGCTGCCATCCTAAAGATGACGGACCTAGGAGTTACCGACCTAAAAACGATAAGAGAGATCCCAGAAGGATCCTTGACAATGGTCCCCAACATTCTACGTGGCGCCCACTCAAGAAACCACTCAGGACTATGGACCTTATTTCCTAACAAACTAACTAATCTAAGTGAAGGGAATCGTACAAGTGGCATCCATCCATGGACCAAATCGATGTTCATACTAGCCTTAGCCAGTCTTAGTAGGACATGTGTCCCTCACGGTATCAAGCAGGCCTCCAACTCCCATAATCATCCTTTATAAATAGAGGATGATCTCACCATTGCTACGTACAGACTCATCAGAGGGTCTTTCCCTATAAACACCTTGGGGTTAGCTCACCGCTCATTTCCTTATGTAGGCCAAAGTCGTGACCACTGCCACAGATCATCTCCATCAACGGATGAGCTAAAACTCATCGAAACAATATAGTCGTGACCACCACCACGGATCATGACCTAACCTAATATAGTCGTTGTTCCGATGAGTTTTAGCTCCTCTGTTGACGGTAATGATTCGTGGTTGTGGTCACGACTGTGGCCTGCACAAGGAAATGAGCGGTGTGCTAACCCCAGGGTTTCTCAGGGGAAAGACCTTCCGATGCTTAAATTTGCAAAGGAAATTCGATCAAAGAGAGACAGAAAATTATTTTGTAGGTGAAAGAGTTTGTACCTTACAATGTTGAGATCATCCTCTATTTATATAGGATGATTCTAAGGAGGTTATAGCCTGCTTGATGCCACCAGGGACTCGTGTCTTGCCGGGACTGGCTGGTAGGCCTTTTATGTCATTATTAATAAAAGACTTAACCAAATAAAAACTTCTCCTACTCTCCAATTACAACTAGTGTAAAGGCCAAGTAAGGTTCTTATCCACAGAGAACAGATTTATGTTGATTTTATTTGTGTTAAAATGTGTTTGGATTATAAAAGGGGAAATCACTAATTCCTTAGTGACATTGGTAACAAAGGGGGGGAATTCGAGATTTTAGTGATAAAAGAAACTAACGACTAAGTGATTACGAGCGTTTCTAGGTTTAAAGAATCTTAGGGTTCGGTTACAACGATTGTTACTCAGCTACTTGATTTAGACTCTCAATTACCAAACCACTTAAACACTCAATTAATTATTGACAAGAGTAAACTCTTGTAGTCCCCTTAATTAGCTAGACAAGATAAATCATAAATTGCCTAAAACCCTTGATGTTCAAAGAACACGCAGTGAAAAAAAGCTTTAAGAACAGCAACACAATAAGAACACAATTGTTTAGAGAATACGCAATAAACAATTAACGTCTAAACAAGTTCTACTAAATTATTCACAATAAGAATACGATTAAGCATGAACAAGATAGTTGCTACTCGAGGTTGAACATAACAATCGATTGTGTTCAAACCCTAGTAATGGTTTTGTAAAATATAATAATAAGTCAAAGATCAAGATAAAACATTCAACAAAACCAATAACAATTCATATAAGAGCAAGTAAATAATTCAACTAATGAATTAGTTTAGAGTTAGAGAATCCTCACAAGAAGCTTTTTAGAATCATTGCAACCAATCCCAGAACAAGTTTAAGCTATAATTTCCATTGATGAACAAAGATTCTTCATTGATTCCATAATAAAAGAGTAAAATTACAAGCTAAAGATTCAAGAGTTCTTGAGGAACAAATGAGAGAAAAATGCTAAAATACTTAGAGAGAAAGTAAACCTAAATTGATTACAATGAAAATCATCCTTTGGTTTTATATTAAAACCAAATTACAACCTAAAAATCAAGTAGAAAAAGCCGCATGTAAAGGCATTGGGCGCGCCCTTCCTTGGGTTGCTACCGTGATATGGACGTTGGCAGTGCCCTATAGGCAAGGGGAGCGCCTTCTTCCTTGATTATTTGCTCCATGCTCTTCCTTGATCAGATAGGCACTGGCAGCGCCTTCTTCTTCAAGACTTTAACACACTCTTTCCAAGTCCCGAACAAGTCTCGGTCTTCCTAATTATATACAAAATATGGAAAGAAAACACGAGCCTGTAACAAAAAAAATAAAATAAGTCCTAAAAAGCAATTAAATTATGAAATGCAATATTAAATTAAGTTTCGAGAAATAAACTTTTGTTTAAGCTTAAAGTTAATTAATATCACAAAACACGTTCTAAACTATTACAAACTATACATCAAATTGAGCTAATTGATTAATACAAATTGAACACATCAAATATCCCCACAATTAGTTTTTATTCGACCTCGAGTAAATTAAAAGAGAGTAATAACAAACTATAAGCCAAAAGTTCGCAAAAGCAACTAAACTCTAACAAAAATCCCTAATGAACTTTTTCTAAACCAAAACAAAATAAAATTATGATTTGAACTAAAATAACTTATGAGAAGGAAACCAAAAAATATGAACTAATGAATACTTAAAGGGTAAACACGGTTCGTATTAAAACTACAAAATCCAAATTGAAATGAAAAAGAAGAGTGAGTTGAACTTACCAATCTGAACCGAAAAATGAAGCTTTCCGGCCTCGATCTCAAGAAATCCACGAACTTCTCTCTTTTCTTTCCCTTTCTTTTTTCATTTTTTAATATATTTTTTTTTTTTCATTTTGCCTAGGAGCACTTTCGGGTTTTCATCCTAGCTTTCTCATTTTTTATTTTATTTTATATATATACATATATATATATATGTATATGTATATATATATATATAACACTTGTTTTGCATAGGTTGCCCCTTCGGGTTTTCAACCTATCGAGCTTTATTTTTTTTCTTTTTTTTTTAATTTGAATACACAGTCAAAGAACCCAAAATGATAGACAAGTGAACGTACCCCCAGACCTGAGCGACACAATGTCCTCATTGTGGGGTAAACATTCACCATTGGGTCAAGCATTGGTGTTCATGGCTGTAATCATGGATGACATGGGGTACATCACGTCCTTCATCCGGTGCACCTCGTGCCGAAGGGCACCTACCTCGACTTGCAAAGAGTCGAACCGCTTATTGAGGAGATTAATCCCCGGTTGGTAAAAAGAAGAAGGGTCCGGCTCTTGCACACGTATTCCACCTCGTACCCAAGGTCTGCGAACAAAGTCTTGTTCACAGTCTCCCATGTTCACACCACCATCACCATCACCATCATCATTTTCATCATCCTCCTCCTCCTCATCCTCATCATAATCCTCCTCACTATCACTCTCCTGCCACTCCGAGTTAAAAGGTGGAGGATCAGGAAACTTACGCCCGAAAACGTTTTTTAGGTTTGGCTTGTAGGCTAGATCGGGGGGGGGGCAAAAAAAGTCAGCCGCCCGAGTACATCCCCTGATGGAAGTACGCTGCGGTATGGTTGAGGAAAATTCATGTAACCCTCGTGTCCCGGTCCAAAACACCAGATGAACGATGGAGGAGTCTAGCTTTGATTGGAGATGGTAATAAAACTCCGAGTCTACAGAACCCAATAGGTGAGAAAATCGTTGGGGTCACTCCCGACCCGTTCATTAGGGTATTGGATTTCCTTCTTACTCTTCTCCTTCTTCTGCTCCAAATACTCAAATATAAGAGTCACCATACCTCTCATAGTTATGGTTCTTTTCTTGCTTTCGTCGATCAAATCAGGGCAAGCATCAACCCACAATGCCGCCCAATATGACTAATCATTTCCCTCGGGAGTCATGGCCCAAAGGGCCTTAACGGTGGTTAAGGGGAGCTTTTTGGCCACCGGCCGGGAAAAGATGGGCATTTCTATGAAGAACACGACAAAGGGGAGAGCCGGATGAGGTATGGAGCTGATGAGGGCGTTTCGATCAAATTTAAAGAAATGAGGGATCCTTTTGTATAATTGACGAGCATTGAAACCCGTAGGGTTTGCAAAATTATCGATAGGAGATGACTCCCACCAAAAAATCTCCTCAAGTTCGTCACAAAACATTGTATGTGTTTCATCGTTAAGGTTGAAGGTTATGTAGCAGGACTCCTCGCCCTTGGCCTTGTTGGGGGCATTACCCTTTTGAAGGGTGGAGAGGAACTTAAATGTGAGGGAGTAGTATGTGAGAGCATGTTCATTGAGGAAGCCGTCCAAACCAACTCTTTCTAGCAACCTTGTCACAGGTCGGAGACTCCCGAGTCTTTTAACTGTTCTGTAACAAGAAAAAGTGGAGGCTTAATTGGATGCTTTGTTTTTTTAACCGGGTAAAAATGGTTTTTTGGGGGGGTTGTGAGTCTTTTGAGGTTGTAGAAACTTGTGCTAGAAGAGGCTACATGCTTCCTTTTTCTTGCACTGGAACTCGAAGGCATTTCTAGTTATAATTTTGTGGTGGATAAGGGGGTTTGTTGTTGAGAAAGGTGGTTTTGTTTTAGAGAGTGGTTGGGGAAAGCTTGCTTGGGCTAAGCCAAAGCACTGCCGAAATACCTAATCACAATCATAACACAAAACCATTAGTGTGAGTGAAAAAATACATTGATGAAAATGTGATTTGAGTGACAACATAAGAAGTGAACTTCGAATGTTATCATACTTCACAACATCACTAATGCAATTCAATCAAAAAAATTGTTTAAAAACAAAATCTTACACTAACTTCATTTAGGAATCAACATCACCACTCTTGAAACAACTTTCATTGAATGAAACCACTCAAATAAAGACTAGCTTGGCAAAGAAGAGGCATTACTACCATGGAAAGCACAAGATAAAAAATTCAAGCTCAAACTCAACAAAAACCACACTTAATCATAGCATTGCCAAACTCAAGAACAAGAACACACTTCAACAACAAAACCAAGTATCAACTTGCAAAGGTGTGTGTTCACAACACTCAAACTCAACTCTCAATTAGAGAGATTTCAACTTCCAATTAAACCTCAAATCATCACAAATTCATGAATTAAAGAAAAAAACAAGTTTCACAAATTTCAAATAACAAAAATGAAGTAAAAAGAAGTATGAATCATACCCTAGTCACGCCCTAAACACAGCCAAAAGAAGAGAAAAACGAAACCCTAACTTGCACACAACAGGGACGGAGGAGAGAGAATTCGAATGAGAGATGGGAGATCTGAAGAATTTGAGTGAAAATAGAGGAGATTTCAGTATAAATGGTGTTTTTGTGGAGGTTAGGGACTTTCAGAGGGTGAAAAAGGGGGTCGAGCTATGTGGACAAAAGAAAAACGAAGTTTGAAATGGGAATTACCCCATCTAAAAACGTACAAAATGGATAGGCGCTGGCAGCGCCCATGAAGGCGCGGGGCGCGCCCTACCTGAACCCTATTCCTCTCTTTTGTTTTAAACTCCTATGGCACGTGGAGCGCTTTTGAGGCGCTGGCAGAGGTCTCAGATCAGAACTGAAAGGTTAAATATACTCAAGAGGGGGTGAATTGAGTATTTGGTGAAATGATTAAGAATTTAAAATTCTCTTATTTCTTGATTTAGAACTAGTTATCGTGGTTCCTGCAGAGGATATGAATTGGAAAACAATAAAAACAAGAACACCAAATTTAACGAGTGTCGGCAAAACTTAAGGCCTACATTCTCCTACCCTATGCATCTTATTGATTCAACTTAGAACAAAAAGATTACAAACTCAACTCGTTCCAAACTCATGAAACCAAATAACCCCACACTATACTCTGAATGTGCTCTCACTCGTGTTTGAACTCATAAACACCTCCCAATGTTCAACCCCTTTGTTGAAGAAGAATTACAACAACAACACTCTAATGTTGCTTTCTTACGAAGCTTGAAGAGTAAAGTTTAAGCTCTAAGATTGTGTTTTTGTTTGATCAAATGTAGTATGCCTTGTGTGTTTCTTATCTCACAATGTTTCTTACTTAATATTTGTAAGAGAGACAATTAGACTTTACGTTTTTCACTACTGTGTTTTTTTTTCTTCACACACCCAACTCATGAGACATAAATGCTTATTATTTATAGACAGAGAAACTAACTAAGAAACCCATCACAAGGAGAAGGAAAATCAATTTTCAAAAACCCTTTGAAAAGGCGGGAAACAGTCTATCTTATTCACAACAACCTTTCCAGAAAGTTTGTTATGCTCAAAATGATTTTCCAATCTTTTCACGTGTATGTCATAATTAATTAGCATTTACTTAGATGTCAATAAGGTGTTTAAAAACCCCTTTTTAAGACAATTTAAGAAAAACCCTAATTCTTTTTGAAAACCGACAGCTTCTCATAGAGTGTACTGGTCGTTAGACCTATTACCCTAACTCATAATCTTATGAATATTAAAACCTTTGGTTGTAATATCCATATTACTATTTTAACACACACACACACATGCATTTATAGTTATTTATCAAACATTCTTACAACCATTACATGAAGACTAAAAATACTCAATTAAAACCTAGGCTGTCTTCATGCTCATCCAAGTGTTGAAAGTATTCTATAGAATATCTTCAATCTTCAATCTAGACTTTAATACTTGGGACAATTATACTTGTTGAACAACCAACATGGTTAGGACATAACAAGTAAAATATGTAATTGTTGCAAACAGTTCAAGGAACACTACAACTAGTTCCATACCAGTATATACAATAAAGATCAAATACTTATTCCATGTAATATACACATGATATCAATCAAGAATAAACTCAATCAATACAATCATTCAAACTGGAAACATCTCATAGCTGGTTCTGACCAACTACATCGCTCTTGTAAAACACAATTGTATCCTGTTAAAGTTTTTCAATGTTTGTCATCACTCAAAACCAAAAAGGCTCAACAAATTCTTAACAAATTCCCCCTTTTTTATGATAACAAACCTAAGTGAACAATAATTGAAATTTCCTGCAAACAACAAGTTAGAAACTGAGAATTCCAATCTCAATACTCTAAGTGCAAAACAACTCAGAGCACTCAGACTCACAACGAAACAGCAAACTAATTCAACTTTTTCCTAGAAAGGAAAAATTGCAGAAATTTAAACTATCCTATTCTAAACTACTGAAAAACAACTCTAGACTCTAAACTCTATACACTCACTCGTTTTTTTTTGTTTACTACCTAGACTCAATCTAAACCACTAATTAAACTAAGGCTTGAACTTCTACTATTTTCCCCCTTTTGGCATCATTTAAAAGTATGCCTTAGCATAAAAATTTATGCACAAGAAATTGTTTCTATCCCCATAATGATTCCAGAACCGCCATTAAACAGATAACCACGCTACAAAAATAGAGTTAGTTAGGCAACTCACAATCCATAAACCAGAAGAATTAAAAATTTCCAAATTAAAACAACAAAGTTAAAAAGAACAGAATCCAAAAAAACATACAAACCAAATTGTTTGAGGGATTTGGGGAAACAGTCAGTAAAAACAGTTATAAAGAGTTTATAATATGGGTGAGGGCAACAAAATAAAGACTTCATCTTCACTCTTCATCATCATTCTCATCCTCATCTTCATATTCTTCAAGATCCTCGGATTCAGCCTTCTTGCTCTCAGAAGAAACAGCATCGTCTTCCATCTTAGCATCATCAGTGGTTCCCTTTGCAGAACCAGAAGCATCAAGCAACTTTGTCTTGACTGCAAACAGATCCTTTTCTAGAGAAGAGACCTTCCTCTTGTAGCTTGAGGTAAAACTTTGCAGCAAGTCCATCATCTTGTTCAGTGTTTCATCCTGATTATCTAGGCGCTTCATTAAATTGACATCTGAGCTGGTTCCTGAAACCTTCTTCTTCTTCTTCTTAGAAGGCTTAATATCCTCTTCCCCTGGTTCCTCTCTAAACTTCAGTTTAGAGGTGTCCACATCCAAGCCTTTCTGCTTCAGAATGGTCTTGGTGAATACTTGGATGGGAACCACCTCTCCAGAAAGATTGACATTGTGTTATGCAAGGGCGGAGGTGGTTAAAGAACCATAGGGTAATTAAAGAATGATGAGAGCATTGAAAACAAGGCATCATGTGGGCTAAAATAATGGCATGTAGTTTGATTTTAACTCTTTTCAACATAAGGTACATGAGTACCATTTCCATAAATCTAACTACCCCTCTACCTTGAGCCCAAGGAATTAATATCTTATTTTACAAAGAATGAAGAACAACATAAGTGGTTCCTGAAGATTGACAGTCTTAAAGGTCCATTTCTTGGTCAACCTAGCCCCAAACAGAAATTCATAGATTTCTTCAGGAGTGACTCCTATCAAAGCAGGCCATCCATCCCCTGAATTCTTATCAAACCTATCTTTAGGAATTCCTAATAGTACAGAAAGAGAAGAAACAGATACACTAACCTTAGTGTTACCCACAATAGAACCAATAGAAGTATCAGGCAATCATTTTCAGGTTAACATAAAAATCCCTTACCCTATCAACAAACATACCATCCTTCAAATTCAGCATATCCACCCAACCCTCGAACTCTAAAAGCTCCCTAAATTCGTTTAAAGTAAGAATGTATATGTATCCTTCCTCTACAGTAAAACCAAGAAGTAGAGTATGTTCAGTCAGAGGTGTAGAACTAGTAGTAAGTGCTTCAGTAGAATTAATTTTTGTAGCACGAGGAAGTCTAAATGGTATTGCCTTTATCTTTGTTCCTCTGACAGAACCAGTAGACAAATCCTCAGACTAATATGGTGTTTTCCTTAGTTTTAAGGGCTGATCTTGTAAACCTTCTTCTACCCCTTGTAGACACAGATGGTGATCCTTTCTTTGAGCCAGTAACTACAACATCTTCCTTTTCTACTTTAAAGGGAACACTGAAAATCTCTTTCAAACTCTTTTCTTTTGGTTCCCCCTGAGTAGTAGCAGGATTAGGTTAAAAAACATAAGGTTTAAGAACAGAGGTAGCTTCATCAGCTATTGGGGTTTTGAGCTTTTCTTGAGAAGATGTGGGTTTAGGTGATGATGGTGATGTTTATTCTTTTTATGGTATTTCAACATCTTTGGGCGATGGGGGTGTTTCTGTAGGTGGTGTTGGTGGTTTCTTTGGTGATGGAGATGGTGTAGTAGTAGTTTTGGATGATACGGGTTTTGGAGAAGTTGGTTTGGATTTTAGAGAAATTGACTTAGGTGTTGGAGGTTTTGGAGCATCAGTGATAGCTTTCTCAGTGATAGAATTGCCTTTCTTTGGTGGTGGTGTGGATCAGAACCACCGCTCTTACTACCCTTCTTGTTTGCACCCTTCTTCACCATTTTTTTTTCGAACTTTGAATGAATTTCAGAGAATTCGAATTTTGTAATGACGAGAGAGAGAGATAGAGATTGAGGACGGTGATGATGATGAATGATAACTGCAACACAACGGTTAGTCCTTTTTATAAATGTTGAAGTGATGTAGAGAGAGAGAGAGAGAGAGAAGTGGAGCTAGTCAGAGATCTTGTGAGAGAAGGAAATAATCATGCAAATTTGAATTTTAAGGAAATTCAAATATTTTCCTTAATTATCTCTACCAACTAAAAATTTAGGCATTTAATTTTTGCCCAAGCACAAAATTATAATTGAAAATAAAATATTTCTTGGAAGCAAGAAAATATTCTATATTTTGATTTTTCAGAAAAATTGAATTTTCCAAAAAAACACATCTGTGCTGACTACTGTTCTCCCAAACTGTTTCACTTCTAGAACCAATTACTTCTAGTTCAGGCAACTTAGCCCAATTTCACTCTTTTATTTCACAACAATTCCTTTTAAGATTTTCATCTTAATTGATCTGAGCATCTACATGATCGCCCGTAGGAATTCACAAAAATATATACACAAAATTCACACAGGGGAACACTTGTTCTAGACAATCATTGAAGGAAAAAGAAGAAGCCAAATTACCTAAATCTAACTAGACCTAACATGACCCTTAATCTACAAAAAGACTCTCTTCTTAAAGGCTTTATAAGGATGTCAGCTAATTGATCCTCGCGTTTGCAAAATAACATCTCCACTAATCCTTTTTCAACATTTTCTCTCAGCAAGTGGTGACTTATCTCAATGTGCTTAGTTCCGGAGTGTTGGACTGGATTCTTTGAAATATTAATAGCACTAGTGTTATAAAAAAAATATAGGAACACATTTACAATCTACACCAAAATCTTTCAACTTGTTCCTTATCCACAATAGCTGGGAACAACACGAAGTTGCATCAATATATTCTGACTTTGCTGTGGATAGGGCAATCGAGTTTTGCTGTTTAGAACCCCATGAAATAAGACAAGAGGCAAGAAAGTGTGCCAAACCTGACGTGCTCTTTCTATCAACTAGGAAACTAGCATAATCTGCATCTGTGTACCCAATGAGTTCACAAGTGGTTCCTTTGGGGTACCATAGGCACTGATCATTTGTTCCTACTAAATACATGAGTATTCTTCTAACAACCTACAAGTGTGACTCCTTAGGATTACCTTGAAATCTTGCACACAATCCCACAGAGAACACTATATCAGGTCTATTAGCTGTTAGGTACAAGAGAGAACCAATCATCCCTCTATACAGTGAAGCCTCAACACCCTTCTCTTTTGTATCAGCATCAAGTTTTGTAGATTTGGGAAAAGGAGACCAAAATTCTAACCTTTACTCTTCAAACCTAAACAAACATCAAAGATTGGTCAAACCTTCTACCCATCATCAACCTTCGAACCTTGGACGTGATTTCGGTCGAACAACGGTGGAGGTTGGGGAAGGGTCATAGGCGTGCTTTTTGTGTGTTTTGCTTCAATTAAGGTAACTAGATTTCTTCTACTTAGGAATAGGATTGGGTTATTGAGGATGATAAGATTAGATAGTGTGGTTGACGATTGTTTCTTTGTTCATAATTAGCCGTGTGGTTATATTGAGTCACTTGTGTTCTTGATTGTTAATTCTTGATTCTTGAATGATCTTTTGCGTGTTATTGCTTAGATAGTCTTTGATGGATGAATTGGTATAATTCTTGAAGCAATTAGAGTAGTTTTGGACCGTTTTATTAGGGTAATTGTATTCGTGAATATGAACTTATGAAAATGTGAACTTTGTACTTTGTTTAGTTGAAAGTCTTGATAACTTCCAAAAGTTGGGTGCCGTTTATTTCCTTTGAAGATTTATACTAGATTTTTGTTTTGTTAGTTGACTTAATCATCTTTTGCACCACTTATTTGAGTTTGTAATTGCTTACTTTGAAATTATGATGATGATCGAAATTGTTAGCGCATGATTTAATCTTCAAAGCTTGGATTTTGATCTCGATTTAGACCTTGTTTTGTTGGTTGGTTTGCGTGATGTTGATTGACGTGTGGTATGATTCTTATTGATGTTTTGTTTGGAGTCTTGTCGAGTCGTGTCGTGTCGACCGGTTGAAGATCGCGCGTCTATCGGTTTATCGGTGATAAGCCGTGCGAGACTATCGGTTCATCAGTGATGAATCGGGCGGGGCAAGTCTTGTGTGTTTGATTGTGTGTCAGAGTTGTGTCGAACGGTTGAAGATCGTGCGTCTATCGGTTTATCGGTGATAAACCGTGCGGGTCTATCGGTTCATCAGTGATGAATCGTGCGGGGCAAGTCCTTTTGTGTTAGTCTTGTTATCGGTTGTAGACAGAGCTTTGTCTTGATGTTGAATTTGTAATCTTGCGTGTGGCACTTGGAAGTGCGTGTACTAGTTTGACGTGTATGATATTGTTTAAGTTGACTGTTATGTTCCGCTGCTAATTCTGATGATTGAACTTGTATCATGTGTTTGATGTCTTTCCTGTGTTCTAACCCTATTCTTCTATGTAATGTGGTCCTACTTCTAAGTAGGACAGTCTAGTTACTCGCCACTGATGGTGGACCCCAAATTTTATTTTGCAGGTAAGCAAGATAGAAGCTAGTAGCAGGATGAGTTGATGAGCGTCTAGGCCCCTATTTTTATTTCCTGCTTTTGCAATAGGTTTTTATTTCAGTTTTTAGGACTAGATTTGTGGTTTATTTAACCTTTTGTAATTTTGGATTCCATTATTATTAATAAAAGTATTACTTCCACGAGTTTAGTTATATTTTTGTAGTATAAATCGATTGGTAACTGCCTGTTTACGACGTTATCACTAATAACGTCGTTGCTAAAATGCGGGGTGTTACAGGAATCAAAACCACTTTGCAGGAGAAATGTTTTGCAAAGTGATGAAAAAAAAAAAAAATTGTTCAAGTTAAGCAACTCCATATTGTGAGGATGTTGATGTGGTAGAAAAGAAGTGTTCGATGAGTCCATTGAAGCTTTAATGTCTATTGAGACACGTGAGGTGTCTTGTGGGGAAACTTCTTCCATTCTACTCCCTCATGTGTGTTTTTCCAAAAAACATGATCTCATAACTTGCTTCCCCTTGTTTCTACCTCATTTTTTTCATGCCCCTCTTCTTGAGGAGTTTTCCACTTATCCTCATTCCCTTGTCCAAGCCACGGAGGAAATAAAAGCTTGTGATGGTGACATTTTTCCTTCTTTTCATTTTAATTTCCCTTTTTCTACTTCTCATTTTCTTGTTTCTTCTTTTGTTTCTTTTGATTCCTTTTCCAACCGCCCCCAGTCTTACTTTAGCATTGCTTTAACCCTTATTTCTGCTTTGCTATTCTTGTTTACCATCTTGGTAAATTCTGAATTTTGGGCGGTTGCGCATGACAAGCTTTTGCAGTCATTGAGGTGTTATTGACTAAATAACACTTGACCTTGGGGATTTCTCCCCTTTCATAACCCCTAAGCATTGAGGACAATGTCAATTTTAAGTGTGGGGGTAGGAAATCCATCCTTGTATATATTTCTTTTTGCTTGACAAAAAAAAAATAGAGAATAAAAAATCCCGCTGAGTTGAAAACCCGCAAGGGCGGGCAACTCGGGTAAAAATGGGGGCCTTTGATAGGTTGAAAACCCGAGAGGGCAACCTATGCAATATTTAAGGCTAATTGAGCGGGTGAGTTGTGAGCTTCAAAAAAAATTGAGATGAAAAAAAAAATTGAGAGAAAAAGAATAAAGAGTAATTCTTGGGTCATTGAAGTTTGATTTGGTAAGAACACTTGTTCTTGTTCTTGTCCTTTTTCTTTCATTTTTGTTCAATTCTGAGGTTAATGAACCTTGTTTGGTTTGTTTTCGTTCTTAGCGGTTCATTAGCTTGTGTTTGTGTTTCATTTTGAGTTTGTTTTGGTACAAAACCATCGGTCTAATGCTTGTAGTTATGTGTTTTGGTTTGGTATGAAAACAACTCATTAGGACTTTTTGTTAGGAGTTGTAACTTTGCAAAATTTTGGTCTATGACACTTTTTTACTATCTCATTTTATTTAATCGAGGACGAGCAAATCCTAAGTGTGGGGATATTTGATGTGTCGAGTTTGTACGAGTTATTTAGCTCCATTATAGTTCATTTATGTAATTAGTTTAGCGTAAATTTGCACATTTTGTTACTTATAAGTTTAAACGAAAATTTTACTTGAAATGTAAAGTCGTAGTGCGTTTTACGATTTTTATTGCTTTTTAGGAATTAGTTTGTTTTTCTATGTTGCACCTCTATTTTTGTTAGGCTTTGGTTCATTGCCCTTGAAGTGGTAGAAGATTTTAACGAGTTTTTGGTGAAGAATTGAAGAAGAAGAGCTTTGCAAAAGCCATGGTGTATAATGACGGTCAAAGAGACATTGAGAATGTTGTTGACTAACTTCAAATGTGTATAACTTTCAGTCTATGCATTTTTTTTGTATTCAAGTTGTAGGTGATAACTTTCTTCAAGAGTTTTCCAACGACTGGTCATAAGCTCAATTTGGATGAGAAACGAGGGAGATATGGTTGTTTTAGTCTGAGCTGTCAGGCCCTGATCGCGAGTCGCGAAATATCTCGCGAATCGCGACCTGGGTGATTTTCCTCCTTGATCTAAAATCAGAGCAGAGCAAGAACAAAGAAGAGGCAGAGGCTTCTCGCGATTCGCGAGATTTGATCGCGAGTCGCAACCCTTGACGGTGGCTTTTCCTTTTGTTTTTCTTCTCTTACAAGTTGGCTTGATTCTTTTGTTTTGATTGGTTGAATGTTGAGGCACGTACTTGGGGCTGTAATAAGTTAGGAGAGAGGCTAAGAAGGGTGAAACATATCACACTTTCACACTTAAAATTATTTACACATCTCCTTCCTCTCTTCATAACTTCTCACCATTTTTGCCTTTTTGATGAGCTTCAAAGCTTTGTATATTTTGGTTTCTATGAAGCTTGTAGCTTAAACTTTATCTTGGTGAAGATTTATTGAAGCTTCCTCTATTGTATTGTGAGAAATTCTACTCTTTATTTATACTTGATTATCACTTGTTTTTCATGTTTGAATATATTGGATTGTTGCATAGCTTGCTAGGAGTACTACTAGTATTGTTGTGTTGATCAATTATTGCTAGATTTGTGATTTGCCTTGCTAAGGAAATCCCTTGCCAATTAGTAGCAAGTTAGGGTTTGGTTTGGATGTGCTACATCCTTATTTCTCCTTAAGAATTCAAGTGTGTTGTTATATGTTAAATTTTTTTTAAACATAAACGATCTTAATGTTCTTTTCTCTTAATGCTATTCTCGGATTGAACTTAGAAGCCGATCTTCTAGGTTGTCTTTGAATAGGGGTTTTGTAGTATTGGAAATTTTACTACTTAGCTAATCATAAGGAGATTAGAAAATTTATTCTTCACATTAGGTAATCAAGATTATAGATTTTGAGTTGTTTTCGATGATCGATACCCTAATCGGAAGTGGATATTAATCGGAGCCAAGACCTCCTTATTTGATTTCTAATTCACCGATTATTGAACTTAGGTATTCTTGCTCAATTCCGTTGTTTTTATTGAATTAATTAGTTTAATCAATAGCTTAACAATTTCATAAACCCCCTCCTTTCACTATTTCAGTTTATTTCATTTTAGTTTAATTCAAGTACATTTTAGTAACCCTAGTTTCCTGTGGATACGAACCTTGCTTCCCTACTACATTTATTTGTATTAGAAAGTAAGAGAATTATATTTGGTTTAGGTGCATATGACTAGGACCTGCTATCCATTATCAAAGACCATTGCTTGAGGTACACCAAACCTCGTCATCACATTCTTCGAGATGAACAACTTCACATCACTTGTCTTAATTCCCTTGATGACAGCCTCGGCCTCGACCCATTTAGTGAAATAATCAACTGCTACTACGACATATCGTCTCTGGCCTGATGCTGGGGTGTAGGGGCCCAAAATGTCCATCCCCTACTTAACAACTGGCAAGGGACTGGCTATTGGAATAAGATCTCTGGCGGGTCGATGAATCAGCTTTGCAAACTTCTGGCATTTGTCATATTATCTTACTATCCACATGGCATCTTCTTTTAGGGTTGGCCAATAATAGCTGGTGCGAATGGTCTTTTCTGCGAGTGCTCTTCCTCTAATGTGGGAGCTGCATAGTCCTTGGTGCAGATCATCCAAAATTTCATGCCCCTTCTCGGGGGTGACACATTTCAAAAAAGGCTTAGAATAGACCTTTTTGTACAACTCTCCATTAAAAACCTCGAACCAAGCAGCCCTTCGCTCGATTGCCCTTGCTTCTTTTTTGTCACTCAGCAATACCCCATTCCGCTTGTAACTTAGGATGGCATCCATCCATGTGTTGCTCCGGTCCAAAGTTAGGACCTCCCAAAACACTTTCCTTGTGGTGTCATTAATGGTCGAGGAGGCCAATTTAGACAAAGCATCGGCCTGAATATTGTCTGACCAAGGCACATGCTGTAGGACAAATGTTTTGAGTGTAGTGATAACCTCCTTAACCAACTGTAGGCATCTCTTCATGGCAGGCTCTCTAGCCTCATAGTCTCCATTGACTTGGCTTACAACAAGTTGTGAATCGGATGAAGCCTCAATTTCATCTGCTCCCGCAGCAATACACATTCTAAGGCCCATAAGAAGGGCTTCATACTCCGACTCGTTGTTGGAAGCTTGAAATTTGAAGCGAAGTGCATACTCATTCACATTGCCTTCTGGCGAGACACAAAGGATGCCAGCACCACATTCATTTTGGGTCGATGAATCATCAACAAACAACTTCCAAGCATTAGAACCAACCTTGGTTTCAATTTCAGGCCTTATCATTTCTGCTACAAAATCAGCGAGGGCTTGACCTTTGATTTCTTTCCTGAGCTCGAAAGAGATGTCCAAAGCATTAAGTTCTAATGCCCACTTTACCATTGGGCGAGAGTACTCGAGCTTGGTGAAAGGTTGTTTAAAAGGCTGATCTGTATACACCACTACAGGGTGTGTTTTGAAATAAGGCTGAAGCTTCTTTGAAGCCACGTACAGAGCGAGCCCAAATTTCTCAATGAGAGGATACCTCAGCTCGGCATTTCTCAAAATGTGACTTATAAAGTAGACCGGGTGCAGAATACCCTCTCGATCTGCCACCAGCACAGCACTTATGAAAATTCAGAAACAGCCAGGTACATATACAATAACTCACCTGGAATAGGGCTTACTAGCCTCGGCAAGGTATACATATGTTCTTTTAAATTTGTGAAGGCTAGTTTGGCCTCGTCTGTCCACTCAAACTTGGCTTGCTTCTTCACAGCATTGAAGAAGTAGTGACATTTATCCCCTGACCGGGACAAGAATCGGCCTAGTGCGGCCAAACAACCGGTGAACCTTTGGGTTTCCTTTATCATCCTAGGGGAGGCCATGTCACTAACTGCCTTCACTTTATCTGGATTCGCCTCTATGCCCCGTTAATCAATTAAAAAGCCTAGGAATTTACCAGAGCTAACCCCAAAGACACACTTTTTAGGGTTCAGCTTCATGTTGTATTTCCTGAGGGAATCAAGTGTCTCCCTTAGGTCGGCTAGGTGATTGGTTGGTTCCTTGCTTTTTACAATGATGTCATCAATGTATGCCTCAAGGTTT
The DNA here is from genome assembly GCA_951394345.1 of Salicornia ramosissima. Taxonomy (NCBI): domain Eukaryota; kingdom Viridiplantae; phylum Streptophyta; class Magnoliopsida; order Caryophyllales; family Amaranthaceae; genus Salicornia; species Salicornia ramosissima. The sequence continues at coordinate 26,297,475 of OX596236.1, forward strand.
CTCCCAAACTGGTGTTGGAACACCATGTTTACCAACCTTTGAAAGGTGGCGGGGGCATTTTTCAAACTAAAGGGCATCATCGTGTAACAATATAAGCCTTGGGAAGTGATGAAGGCTGTCTTCTCCTGATCATCAGGGTGCATAGGAATTTGATGAAAGCCAGAATTGGCATCCATGAAGCTCATGAGGGCATGCCGTGCTGTGGAGTCGACCAGTTGATCGATCTTTGGGACAAGCTCGATTTAGATCTGTGTAATCGACACACACCTGCCAGGTCTTGTTAGGTTTTGGAACCAAAACAACATTGGCTACACATTCAGGGTAGTAGCAGGGGCGAATGAACCGAGCTTCTAGGAGCTTCTTTACTTCTTCGGCCGCAGCCTTGGCTCGCAATTCCCAATGGTTTCTCTTCTTTTTTCTGACCGGCCTCATGCCGGGTATGATATTTAGTTCATGTCACACGATGCTTGGGTCAATACCCGCCATCTCTTGCACTGTGAAAGCAAAGACATCTTGATACTCTCTCAAGAGCTCTTCTAACATCCGATTGTGATCTTCCTCCAGGGAAGATCCTATTTACAAAACTCGATCGGGTCGATCAAAGTCAAGCATGACGTCTCAGAATTCACCTACTGGCTGAGCCTCAGTTCGTACGGCTTAGCTGACCCGATCATACAAACTTCCTGTTTCACCTTCTTCAGCTCTTTTCTTCTCTTCTTCGAATATTGTTAGACTTTTTCTTGTTTGTATAGAGTGGATGAGGTCTTAATGGTGGTCAGATAGCACTCTCGTGCTGTCTGTTGATCGCCATATATCGCCCCCACACTCCCATCATTGCACACAAACTTCATTAACATTAGGTGTGGTACGATGATTGCCTTCGACACATTCAACGGTGGTGGACCTATGATGATATTGTAGGACGTCAACTCCTTCAAAACTAGAAACTTTACAAACATATGCCTCGGAATTTCTTTAGAGCCCATCCGAATAGGTAGATTTACAATGTCGACTGGGTGAATAACACCTCCTCCAAATCCTATAATAGGGTGATTGATAGGCTGGAGTGCGCTGTCTTAAAACCTCAATTTTTCGAGGCATGCGAAGCTGATTATGTCCGTAGAGCTGTTAGTATCGATTAGTATCCTTCTTACTTTCAAGTTAGCAACTTTGAATTCTACGACCAACGGGTCGTCATGAGGGGTCTGGATACTAGGCCAGTCCTTCTCACCAATCAGTACCTCCGGCATTTTTTCGTCCTTTCTGTCAGCACTCATAACTTGAGAGAGGCTACGAAGATGATCCTTCGCGCCCCTGATTGTAGGACCCCTGAGGCGAGGCGTCCAGAAATCATGGCCACCACCTCGGTGTTTGTTTCTTCTTCATCTCCCATCTTCTAAGTCGTCTTTCTCTGAAATTTGAATTTTGATTTCACTATGCAGGGCTCCAACATGCCCTTTGTAGCCAACATATCCACCAATCGCTTCAGATTGAAGCATTCATCTGTATCATGTCCCACATCCTTATGATACTGGCAGTACTTGTTAGTGTTTCGATATTTGGAGGGGCCTCATAAAGGCTGAGGCGCATCAAAGTTGAATTTGTCTTTAATCTCCATGAGGATGGCGTGAGGTCGTTTGTTGTACTCATAAGTAGACTCGTAAGTACGGCTCTTCTTGGGAGCTTTCTGCTCCTTATGAGTATCGCTAACCGTCCACACATCTCTCTTTCTATCCTCCCTTTTATGGTTGCCCTCGCCTTGCTTGGGGGCGTCCTTCTTGTCTGGTTTTGTTGCAGAGCATATCTCGATAGCATGGATGTAGGACTCGGCCTCCATCAAGATCTCTGGCAAGGTCTGGACCTTATTCCTTACCATCTCAAATTTGAACCTTGACTGGTGAAGCCCTTTGACAAAGTTGTCAAAGGCTAGCCCCTAGGGGACGCCTGGTATCTGAAGCATTTCAAGATTGAATCTTTTGATGTACGATCTCGATGTCTCGTTCGGCCCCTGCACAATCTTACCGAGGTGCATGCTCGTCTTCCTCTCTTGCTTCTTTGCCATGAAATGATGCGCGAAGAAAATGCTGAGCTCAGTAAAGTTTGTATGCAATGGTCCGACAAACTGTTGAACCATTTTTTAGCCACACCTCAAAACCAGGGGCTACCCAACATATACATTTTCTTTCAAATAGCCATTTAGAAATACAGTTTTAACATCCATTTGAAAGAGCTTGAAATTCATGTGAGTAGCAAAAGAAATTAAAATGCTTATAGCCTCAAGCCTAGCTACAGGTGCAAAGGTTTCATCATAGTCTATTCCTTCTTGCTGGTTGAACCCTTGAATCACTATTCTAGCTTTGTTTTTTACTATAGTGCCTGAGTCATCCAATTTTTTTCTTAATACCCATTTGGTTCCAATAACTGCTATCTCATTGGTTCTTAGCTCAAGATGCCATACTTGATTTCTTTCAAATTGGTTCACCTCATCTTGCATGCCCAAAACCCAATCAGGATTAGTTACAGCAGTCTTATAGTCAAGTTGTTCTACATGAGATAAAAAGGAAAAGTGTGCAAAGAAATTTTTCCAGATATAATTTCTTGTTTGAACTCCTTTTGATAAATCACTAATGATTATCAACCGGATGAGGATTTCTATGCTTAAACAATGGCCTTTTTATAACTTGAGTATCATCAAAAGTAGAACCATTTTCTGTACTGGTTCCCCGTGACTCATTATGAATTTGAGTGGGTGGACCAGTTTCCTCAGTGTTCTCTCCCACTTCATCCTCAGTCGGATGAGCAGGAGATTTACTGCTTTCAATAACCAGTACAGCATTCTCTTCTACTGCCTCAGGCCCATTGTTATGTTCAGGAGATGTTGGGGGTCTGGTTCAGTAGTGTTCTCTATTTCAGCTCCAGTAAAGTTCATCATACCAATCTCGAATCCTTCATCATCATTAACCTGCAACATACAAACTGGATACTCTCTTCAACATACAAGGTTCTTTTGTTAAAAGCTTTATATGCCTTGTTATGAGGAGAGTACCCAATGAAATTAAAACAGATTCATCACTCCTGGGGTCAAACTTGTCCAAACTAGTCTTTCCATTGTTATGCACAAAACACTAACAACAAAAGATTCTTAAGTGCTCAATGTTTGGTTTTCGACGCCTTAGGAGTTCATAAGATCTTTTTCTCAGCATTAGTCTTAGCATAACTCTATTTAGTATGTAACAAGATGTACTCACAGCATCAGCCCAAAATTTCTTGGACAGACCACTCTCCAGAAGCATGGTTCTAGCCATTTCTTCTAGAGTGCGATTCTTTCTTTCAACTACTCCATTTTTCCGTGGAGTTCTAGGGGCTGAGGAGATGTGAGATACACCATGTTTTATGCAATAGGTTATGAAGCTGGTATTATCAAATTCTAATCCATGATCAGATGTAATAGATACCAACTGATAATTAATCTTGTTTTGCACTTGTTTCACTAGAATTACAAATTCATCAAAAGTTTCATTTTTTATTTCAGAAATAAGGTCCAAGTGAAATGAGAATAATCATCAACCAAGACAAATACATAGCTATAGCCATTTCTACTTTGTACACGCATAGGTCCACATAGATCCATGTGTACAAGTTCAAATGGCCTATAGGAACTAACCACTTTCTTTGGTTTAAAAGATGATCTGACATGTTTGCACTTTGCACACTCTTGACAAAACTTGTCTGCCACATATTTGATGTTAGGTAAGTCTATCACCAAATCCTATGTTCTTAGTTTGTTGAGCAATGTGAAACTAACATGTCCTAGTCTTTTATGCCAAAGCCATTGGTCATCCTCTACTACACTAAGGCAGATGGCATTGTTCTTGGGAATTTGACTTAAGTATGTGATATACAAATTGTTATGCCTTGTACCTTGACATACCAGTTCCCCTATCTCAGGGTTCACTATGTGACAAGCATTTCATTCAAAACTAACTTTATTACCCTTGTCACATAGCTAAGAAATACTCTAGAGGTTATGTTTCAAACCTTGTACAAAATACACATTATCAATTGCTTGGGAGAGTGACTTACCAACCTTACCTACTCCTTTGATAAGTCCTTTGCTGTTGTCACCAAATGTTACACACCCTCTCTCAAAGGCTGTGAGTGAAAGGAATTGATCTTTATCCCCAGACATGTGTCTTGGGCAACCATTGTTCAAATACCAATATGGCTTTCCTTTCACTCCTATCTGAACAAGAAATTAAAGGTTAGTTTTAGAAACCCAGACCAGCTTGGGTTCCTTGTTCTTTGAGGCACTTTTAATCCTATCCTTCCTCACCCACACATGTTTGGTATAGGTTTTGTTTTTCTTGTCATAATTCTTCTTAGTAAAGCAACTATCAATCACATGACCACTCTTACCATAGTAGGTACAAATATGCATATCTTTGGCAAATATGTACGCCTTTCTTGAATTCATTCAACCAAGTGTTGTCTCTACATAGAACGGTTGTAGAACTAGATCCAGAATACCCTAAACCAAACCTTTGGGAATTTCAAGGTTGGGATGTGAGCATGTTTAGGGTTTTTTTAGCATCTAACATTTTGTTCAATTGATTCACACAATCTGTTAGTTCAAATTCCTTGGTTTCCAGTTTTTTAAGTTGAACTTCATTTTGTGTCTCAAAAGATTTTAGTACAACTCTAGTCTTTTGAAGTTCATCTTGAAGTCTTAAAACCAGGTCAGGATCTGGTTCTTCAATGGTTTTCCTGTTGTTATAAAGCTTTAAGAAAGCGAGTTCAGCCTTAAGATCACAAATCTTGGCAGTGCACTCATCATGTGAAACATTAAGAACATCATTGAAATTAGTTGTAGAACCAGTTTCCTTAGAAACCTTAAGACCATTGTGTTCCTTATGTAAATTTTCAAGATTTTCAATTACATGATCATACGCAAGTATGGCATAAGATTTACTCAAGGTACAAGAATCTTTTATTAATTCAAGATTTGGATCATGTGTAAGTAGATCCTTAAGTTCATTAAACCCCTTTTCAATTTTTTCAAACAGTTTATCTTCCATGGGAACTTGTTTGGAATTTAATGTCTCAAGTTCTATCTTTTTTTTATCTACTGTTATTTCAAGTTCTGAATTTTTTTCCTTAACTTCTTCACATATAAGATCAAGTTCAGTAGATCTAGCACCACATATTTCATAGTCTCGAATTGTTTCTTTCAGTTTCTTTTTATTACTTTGATAGTCAGAACCAACATGAATACATTGATCTATTGTAAATTCAAGATAAGCAAGCAATTCCTCTCTATCTAGATTATGCATGTTTGCTTTTATTTTATTAGTGAAGGCAGTGAGGCATAGATTTGCTTATTCAGCTTCTTCCTCATCTTCAGATTCTGATCACTAGTGGAAAAAACCCTATCTGCTCCGTTATTTTAGCTATTATTTGCTCCTTTACAGCCCCGCAGCAGAATTCAACGGAGCAGATAGAGAATAATTATCTGCTCCGCTACGTAGCGGAGCAGATAATTATTATCTGCTCCGAGATTTCAAAAATAGAGGAGCAGATAATTATTATCTGCTCCGCTATTTGTAAAATCGCGGAGCAGATAATCATTATCTGCACCTCAATTTTTAAAAACGTGGAGCAGATAATAATTATCTGCTCCTCTATTTGTGAAATCGTGGAGCAGATAATATATATTTAATTTTTTTTTAAAATTACAATTTCTATTCAAATGTATCTAAAATCAAATACTGCAATATATATAAATTTAAAAGAATCCTCATACATCAAATCAAAATATTACATCAAATTAAAATTATACTCCGTATTAAAACCAAAAGAAATTATATTTACAAGCAACAACGTACAAAATGCAAGAAACAAGTGGATTACATAACGATCAAGTAGATCGAAGACCTCTAGTTATAATCAATTTGTATAACTTTGAGAAGATAGCTAAGACAAGAAAAAATTAACAAAAGAAATACTAGGCATTGAAAGCAAGCTAGGGCAAATATTAAACCATGCCATGCACGAGCTAAGGATCAACCGATCAAGACAGCAACCAAGAAGCAAATAGAAATTGCACCTGCAACAAAGCCCAAAGTACGTAGCAAAATAATAAGTTCGTGCTGGTTAGAGACTTTGTCGATTACATAACGAACAAAATTAAATGTGTAATAGAAGAACCTGAAACAGTAATCGACGCTCAAGTATAATTATTGGTGAAGAAGCAAGCAAATTTGTCTCGAACTGCGTTGATTTCCGTAGTGGTAAAAGCCTCCTCCCGTGGAGTATTGAAAACCTAAAACAAAATAAATATCCCAAATAATAAGAATATTTTGTATTCATATCCTAAAATATTCATGCAAGCAATTTATTACTTATTTGCATCACTTTTGGCAACAATAGAGCAGTTTGGAATCAAAACTAGCTAAATAGGTCATTTTTGGCTTTTCTTGAGTGTTTTTGTTCACATATTCGCAAAAATCAACCTAATTCTTTTTTTAAGGTCTATTAATTTCCTAAAACACTAATGTAAGCAATTTATGACTTATTTGCATCATTTTTGGATAAAATAAAGCATTTTGGAATCAAAACTAGCCAAATAGGTAATTTTTGGCTTGTTTTTGGTGTTTTTGTTCCCATATTCGCACCAATCAACCTAATTGTTGTTTTTAAGGTATATTCATATCCTAAAACAATAATATAATCATTTTATCACTTATTTTTGCATCATTTTAGTCCGAAATAAGGCATTTCGGAACAAAAACTAACCTAATAGGTCATTTTTGGCTAGTTTTAAGTGTTTTTGTTCCCATATTCGCACCAATCAACCTAATTCTTGTTTTTAAGGTCTATTCATGTCCTAAAACAATAATATAACCATTTTATTACTTATTTGCATCATTGTGGGTAGAAATAGGGCATTTCTGAACAAAAACTAGCCTAATAGGTCATTTTTGCCTTGCTTTGGGTGTTTTTGTTCCCATATTCGCACCGATCAACCTAATTCTTGTTTTTCAGGTCTATTCATGTCCTAAAACATTAATATAACAAATTTATGACTGTTTTGCATCATTTTTGGATTAAATAAAGCATTTTGGAATCAAAACTAGCGAAATAGGTAATTTTTTGCTTGTTTTGGGTGTTTTGTTCCCATATTCGCACCAATGAACCTAATTCTTGTTTTTAAGGTCTATTCATGTCCTAAAACAGTAATATAACCATTTTATTACTTATTTGCATCATTTTGGGTAGAAATAGGGCATTTCGGAACAAAAACTAGCCTAATAGATCATTTTTGCCTTGCTTTGGGTGTTTTAGTTCCCATATTGGCACCAATCAACCTAATTCTTGTTTTTAAGGTCTATTCATGTCCTAAAACAATAATATAACCATTTTATTACTTATTTGCATCATTGTGGGTAGAAATAGGGCATTTCGGAAAAAAAAACTAGCCTAATAGGTCATTTTTGCCTTGCTTTGGGTGTTTTTGTTCCAATATTCGCACCGATCAACCTAATTCTTGTTTGTAAGGTCTATTCATGTCCTAAAACATTAATATAACCAATTTATGACATGTTTGCATCATTTTTGTATTAAATAAAGCATTTTGGAATCAAAACTAGCCAAATAGGTAATTTTTTGCTTGTTTTGGGTGTTTTGTTCCCATATTCGTACCAATGAACCTAATTCATGTTTTTAAGGTCTATTCATGTCTTTCAACAATAATATAACCATTTTATTACTTGTTTGCATCATTTTGGGTAGAAATAGGGCATTTCGGAACAAAAACTAGCCTAATAGGTCATTTTTGCCTTGCTTTGGGTGTTTTTGTTCTCATATTCGCACCGATCAACCTAATTCTTGTTTTTAAGGTCTATTCATGTCCTAAAATAATAATATAATCATTTTCCCACTTACTTGCATCATTTTAGTCAGAAATAGGGCATTTCGGAACCATTATATTACTACTTTTTCAAAAAACAAAAAGAAGTTGATGTATGCAAAACTTTTCCACGTCATTCACGTCAGTAAAGCAAGATACTATGTCATACATGAATCTCATCACATAATATCCGCAATCGACACCATTTTCTTTTTGTGCACACTTGGTTTGGATGACATACATTAAACAAATATCTCAAAATTAGTAAAAGTTCATAACTTCAACTAAATTATATATTTTTAAGTACTAAATTATTTAATTTACCTTTACTGATTTCCATTGGGGATTATCGTCGGACAAATAGAAAACACTACTTCCATGCAATTTCCTCAGCACACTGTTAGTTTCATATTACGAATAATGTATATAAAAAACATACATCTCATGTATATGTTGAACATAACAAAAAATTACAAATAAGTTTACCTATTCAATAAAGATTTGATTAGTAAATTGCGAATTGGATGCAGACGTACAGAATCAAATTGATATATTGTGTAAGTTGAAGGGCATATAACTAAGAGCAACCAATGGTGGCTACAATCACAAAAATTAGAGTTAATAAGCAATAGAAGTACAACAATCAAATAAAACATTAAAAAGTCATCGGCCATATAAAATTATAATACATACTCTTGCACATACGGAGCAATAATGAACTTGATTCCCCCGATAGCTGATTCTTTAAGACCATGCTCAATGTACTCCTTCACGTCTGGTTGCTTTGTAACACAATAAGTGCCACAAATCTGTTGTGGACATAACCACCCAACCTTCGAAACCGCTTCACATTCCCGTAAATCATCATAAAGTGCACTAATTAAAATCCAAAGTAATAAGGTTGTGTTAGATGATGAAAGTTAAGCAAATAACTAAATCTCATAGAAGTGCAGTGTAAGTTTTTATAACCTCATGAACACTTGTAGTATCGACACATTCAACAAATCCCCAGCAAGAAATTCGCATATGTCTTTTTTTAAAATCCATGTGAATGTATCTTCCATGTAGAAAAATTGATTCTTTCGCAAACCAACTGATATTGGACTCTCGTCGGGCAGGTTGACTACGCATGTATGCAACCACAAACAATCAGAACTAAGAGACTTAAGCACCTCTTCATCGACAAGTGGAACTCCCTTATCACTTTTTTGACGAGTTGAACCCTTAGACGATGGAACTCGATTCTCCATATTTGAGGCAGGTGAAGTGGCTTTTGATTGAACTTCCTTGTCTTTCTCTTGAAAAGACTTTTTCCCCTTAGCACGTGAACATTTTTTATGCCCTTCCAAATGTTCCTTGTTTGTGCCATCATCATTAGCTTTTTTGTTTTTGCAAAACCTAAAGGACAAAAATATAATAACATTACAATAAAGCCATCTCATTTGTGAAGTATAGAAAAAGTCAATGCAACAATCACTACCTCATTTGAAAATTGAACCCAACGACATGGCCATGATACAAAACTACCCCTTGCATCCACAATTTTATGAAGGCTCCAATTGGGTCTTGGAACTGGAAGTGAGAAATCTTCAAAACCACTTTCAATTGTGTCTATGCATACCCTATAATTATCAGCTTCTAAATCTACCGTATGCACCTTTTGGCCTTCTAATTGCGGTTGTGCACAACCATAGGCAACCAGAATCAGCTCTCCTCTATCAGCAACACCTAATTGAGGCAATTGAAGTTGACAGTGGGTTTCCTCCTGCAAATGAAAAAAGTTAATATCATATTTGTCTATTGTTTGATATATCTCGATGAAAATCTCAATACTTACCTCCAAATCAAGCCGAGTCTCTATTGTTTGAAAATCAAGATTGTCATTATTTGCTGTTGAAAGATCATGCTCACTAAATTTGTCTCCAGGAGAATCATGCAACAACTCAATATTAGGCATCTGTAATCCCATTTGTCCCAAGATAGCAGCAAATGGTTTGTTCATTTTTTGTGTTATATCAGTTGTTATTGCAAATTTCATAGCCTCTATATCTTGCGATGGGGCACCACTTACATTGGCTGATCTTGCGGATGCATAATCTTCCCCAAAAGCCCTTTTCATGCCTACACGAACACCTCCTTTTCCTAATACACGTCCTTTATTTTTCTTTCCTCACACCATGTGTAAGGCATCCTTGTTTCCTTTTGGAGTAAATTCACCTGCAGAGTCCTTTTGCTTCCATCCCATCTATTGAAAGAAAGTTTGATGTGTTTAGTTATAATTATAGTATATGCATGTATTGAAAGAATAAATATATAAGTGAAAAAATTATAAACTCACCACAGCATCAGCTATTTCCTTAATTCCTGGATCAGAAATGGTTCTTCTTCCACTTTCATCTCGAACATGAAGACTACAATACCAATCAAGCACCCTATCTCCCTTCATCATTGTAACTGAAGAATTAGTTGCTGTCGATGATGATGATGATGATTTGTTCTGAATTGGGTAAAAACCACTACTGATCCATTCTTTTCTTGACTCAGCATATGTTTTGGTGCCCATATGATGATAAAACTTCCTTTGACTTGAAATTTTGGACGCTTTACTACGCTTTTCCTATAAAAAATTAACATTTGTTAATTAATTAGTGGACAATTTTAGAATATGTTTTATGCTAATGCTAATATTAATACTTACCACTTCTGTATGAGACGTTTTTTTGGTAACAAATGCATCCCATTGATCTTTTGTGATGTGACCCCATATTTGATATGGCAATAACTCAGGTGTTTTACTTTTCTTTTCACTTTCCTTTTCCTTATCATACCCATCCTCATTTTCTTTTCGTTTTTTCAAGTTCTTTGCTTTGTAAGATCTATCTCTTTTGATAGTAATCCATCAACTTACTAATTTCGACTTGAAATTTCTGAATCTCTCTGCAAGAGCAGAAAGGAATACCTCCTCCTTATCTTTGTCAGGTTGAATATGGAATAAGTTCTTTAAAAGATAATGAAATTGTATAAAGCATACATTAAGACTATAAGGACTAAATAACTTAGATTTCAATTTTCTTATCATCGTATCTTGCCATAATCTCCCCTAACAGCAGCAAGCATGGCCCTTTTGAATACCTTCTTTTCAGTAGGGATCGCAGGGTTTCCTTTTGAATTCTTCCATGTTGGGCACTCCTTGATCTTGTGCCCTGGTTCACCACACTTGAAACAACTAGCGTTGGAACTAGTTTTCCTGGGTTGTCCATGGTTGTTCTTTCCTTTTGAGAATTTACCTTTGGATTTTGTTCTTAGATATTTCTAAAACCTCTTAGCCATAACGCTAATATCATATTCTTCTTCATATGAGTCCTCAGCCTTGAGAAAAAGTTCCTTGTTCTTGGCAGTGGTCTCAGCCTTCGAGTCAACCACCATTTCATGAATCATTAAAGACCCAATAAACTATTCCAGAGATAGAGTGGTGAGATCCTTTGCTTCTTGAATGGCAGTGACTTTGGGCAACCATTTCCCTGACAAGCTCCTTAGCATCTTCCGTACCAGTTCCTCACTTGATAAAGTCTTTCCGAATGACTTGAGTTTGTTTATGATGGTCATGAACCTCGTAAACATCTCTTTTATATTTTCATCTCTAGTTATTTTGAAGACTTCATATTTAGACATGAGCATGTCTATATTTAATCTCCTTACTTCTGATTTTCCTTCATAGGCCAATTCCAAGGTGTCCCAGATTTATTTTACAAAGGAGCAGGCAAGGATTCGGTTCACTTCACATTCAGCAATCCCTTGTTGAACAAGAGACATAGCCTTACCATTTTTCTCCAGTTTCTTGTAGTCATCACTTGTGTACTCTTTCTCAGATTTTGGAACAGTGATCCCGTCATCATTTTTCTTAAGAATAGTCGCAGGGCCATTTTTGACAATCATCCAACATTCGTAATCAATCTCAGTTATGAGATTCTTCATACAATTCTTAAGAATCTACTACTAGTAGTTACAAAATGGTCATAGTCATCAAAATAGTTTTTACTCCCAAATGCATTAGGAAGTGAAGAAGATGCCAAAATAGGTGAAACACCACCATATTTCAAAATCATGAATAACCTTTACTTTATCCCACTCATCTTCTAGAGGAATGTACGACTTAATTGCTGATTCATTTAACCCTAAGTGGAGAAAAAAATCCTTAAAGTAAAGGGTGATACCAAGCATTTGATAGGTTGAGTTCCAACGAACTTGCATATCAAGACTCAATCTCCTTCTCTTATCCAATTGAAAAATTCTTTCCACGCAATCATAAAATTCACCACTCCTTTGAGACGATTTTGTAATCATTTTTATCAAGGTGCGAATTTTATCAAGAATGTCACTTATGCAAGTTAACCCATTTTGTACAATGAGATTTATATATAATATGTGCACAACACCTTATATGAAACAAACCCTCACTAGTAGGGCCGAGCAACGGTTCCAGGTACCCACCCATGGAACCGGAACCAGTTAGGAACCGACGGGTAATTACCCAGAACCGGTTCAACTGGGTCCGGTTCCGGATCCAAAAGTTACTACCCGGTCACAACTAGTTTCGGTTTCGGTTCCAAAAATTTGGGACCGGGTACCCGGTGGGTACTGGTTGTAACGGTTCCAAGTCCGGGTACTCGGTACCGGACCCGTTTCCAATGGGTACCCAGTACCTGACCCGGTTAAATAAGGTACTGGGTACATAGTGAAGTACTGAAGTGACTACTGACTAAACCAAAATATAATAAGCCTAATTTTTTTTTTCCAATCAAAATTTGTACGTTAATGACTTTTTGTAAACTTGTACGTAATTTGTGTGAACTTGTGTTTATGACATTATGTAAACTTGTATGTTTTATTTTAAAATTGTAATTTTGTGTTTACTGATATCAAATACAAAATTTTCTTCAACTACTGAAAAGGAATGTGCTCCTTCTGCGATGAAGGAGCCAATTTCTTTTCAAAGTTCACTCATATCAAATACACAATTTTCTTCATCACTATCATCCCCATGCCTAACTTCAAGAGGTCTTTCTATACATCTTTCTGAATGACGCCTTAAGTGAGAAGTTCCCATATCACGATGAGCAACTAATTCTATATTACAATGCATACATTTTGCTATTCTCTCACCTTGAGCATTTTTCCCTTCAACAAGCTCCCTCCACACTTTTGACCGCTTCTTTCGCTTACATTGTGGAGTGACGTACTCTGTAAATCCATCACATTTATTTCTAAATTGATATCATCCCCCATAATTGACTCTAGTACTGTTAAAACAACAAAAAAAAATATATAAAGCAACTTCAATTTAAAATATTAACATTGAGCTTCAATTTTTAACATTAAAAGTAATATTAAATACGAAGTATAATATTTTTTAACATTAACATTGAGCTTTAATTTTTTTTTTTTTGGGCTATGCTAGTGCAAAAGAACATCATAGTCATGTATTACTTCCACCACTAGGTAGAGGGAAGATATGATAAATCAAATCCATTCAACTAACCAGATTTATAAAAGCAGAAAATAGTGGCAATCAACTTTTGTAAAGAACCAAAAATATGAACTAATAAATCTGGACAATTTCTGAGAAATGCGAGTGGATTGAAGAGTTTCTGGAAGTTTGAAGGAACTAATATGTCTCTTGTAAACTATCAACACCATAAAAATCACAAATCAAAATCCTATAAATATCCCACTACCAACAAGCAATCACCATTATTCAAAATCCCAAAGCACAACAACTTATAACTAAGTTATAGAACCAGAAAACAAACAATATATGTAAAAAAGAAAAAGCAGACACAAGTCTAAATAAATCTAACACAAATGAATCGCACAAAGTGAACAAAATGGTGCAAACCCAATTCTGCCCACTGCCTCAGATGCTCCTGCAAAAGCTGATCAATAACAAAATGCCCAACTAGACCTCAAAGAGGTGGTAGTGGGTTGAGTAGCTCAGGATTTATCCAAAGAAGAAGGGAAAATCCGAAAGTGTAACTCAATGTTGACACACCAGAGAAAAGGGAGGGGATGATTTCATTCAGAATAATAATAATGCCTAGTACGGAGCAGCCTTCCTATTAATAGATATTCTGCCAGCTAATTTAGGAAATACATGAAAAAAGGAAAAAGTACATAAAAAGGACATCACAAAAAGAGTGCTAAATACGAAATAACAACCAAAATAACAACAAAAATATCAGTTCCAAAGGTAGTACATGTGAGGTGTACTCAATCCAAAATAGTATCTTCCCAATAGCCGTTGTCAATCTCAGCCTTGTGCATGCTCAAGTGCTGTATCATATCAATTCCTCCCCCATAAGATGATCCTTGACCCCAAGGATCGAATGCTGGAAACTGAGCTTCCACATATGCAGCATCCACCCAGATAGCATCCTCACGAGAAGTACCAGACCATTGGATGAGCCATTGAACTACAGCATGACTTAACCTCTTGACTGTTCTTTTATCAATCAGAGCCAAGGGTGTTTTTGCAGGAGTTTCAACAGTATCGTGGAATAGAGGCTCTTGATCTATGTAATCAGGTGGAGGACCATGGTGTCTTTTCAGTTGGGATACATGAAAAGTTGGATGCACCTTGGATCCAGGTGGGAGTTAGAGTGTGTATGCTACCTTGCCCACCTTCTTGATCACCATGTAGGATCCAAAGAATCTAGCAGGAAGTTTGTGGTTAGATTTGTGTTCTACGGATTGTTGCCTGTCTGAAGCTTTCAGTACACCCAATCCCCTGTGTCAAAGACTCTGTCACTCCGATGTTTGTCAGCTTGTTGCTTCATTCTATTCTAGGCCTTAGCGAGCTGTTGCTTGAGGATGGTGATGGTAGACTCCCTCTGTTGTAAGCTTCTGTCCACTGACTCCACCATACTGACCCTAGCTAGATATGGCCTGTGAGTAGGTGGAGGCTGGCCATAGATAATCTCATAAGGTGTCATTTGTGCAGCAGATTGGAACGTAATATTGTACCAGAATTCAACTAGTAGCATCCATTTAGACCAATCCTGGGGTGTCTCTCCACACATACATCTCAAGTAGGTCTCCAAGCACCTATTGAGTACCTCAGTTTGACCATCAGATTGTGCGTGATAAGCGGATGAAATGTTCAACTTGACCCCTTGTACAACCATTAGCTCCTGCCAGAATTCACTGATGAAAACCCTATCCCTGTCAGAGACAATAGATTTTGGGAAACTATGAAGCTTAAAAATGTGATCCAAGTAGGCTTGTGCTACCTTTAAGGTCGTGAAAGGATGGGACAAGGAAAAGAAGTGGGCTGCTTTGCTCAGCCTGTCGACCACCACTAATATGACCTGTTTACCATGGGATTTGGGTAACCCTTCAATAAAGTCCATGGAGAGGTCCTCCCATATTCCCTCAAGAATATCTAAGGGTTGTAACAACCCAGGATATGCCTAGTGATCATATTTATTCCTTTGACATGTGTAGCATGCTTTAATGTGAGCCGTAATATCCTTGCGGAGCCCAAACCAATAGAAGAGTGGTTTGACCCTTTTATAGGTTGCTTCAATGCCAGAATCCCCCCCCCCCACAGGAGAGTTATGTAGCCATTTCAGGATTTCTTTCTTCAACCCCATATCATGTCCTACCACTATTTTGCCCCCTTTTCTCAGAACACCCTGAGCCCAAGTGAATTGTGGGTGTAATCGGGAATTTTGTTGAACTTTACGTGATTAGTTGCACATGAGTAGGATTACTTTGATATAGTTTTTCGATTTTCTCTCAGAGGCCCGAATCAATGGCTGTAACTGTCATTTGCATGAGCTCAGTACTGGAGAGCCTGGATAAAGCATCAGACACCTTGTTCTCCACTCTTTTTTGTACTCTACCACGTAATCATACCCAGCCAGCTTGGTCATCCACTTATGTTGAAATGGGGTGGACAGCTTGTGGTCCAACTTCAGACTTTCCTGGTCAGTCCTGATGATGAATTGTTGTCCAATCAGGTAGTGATTGTAATAACCCGAAAATTTGGGCCAGAAAATTTCGTGGTTAATTTATATGCATTCTAAATTCTAAGTCCAAAAGGGCCCAGTTGATTGGACTGTGTTATCTTATTTTTCGCCTTGTCTCAAAATTGGGCCCAATGACCCAACATAATTTCCCCTTGGCCGACCCTCTTTTTTATTTGGCCAAGGAATTATTTTCATTATTTATTATTAATATTATTATTATTTAGATATAATATATCTAAATATCTATCTTTTATTTTTATTATCCTAACTAATTAAAAATCCTATTTTTAACCACTCACCTCTCAAACCTCCTAAAATCACTCAACTTCCTCCTAATACTCCTCAATTACACGGCCCCCTCCCTTTCAATTTAATTAATTCATTCTTTTCTTCGCAATAATTATATAGGGAACAATACTCATATACTTTCATCCCTACTTCTAAACTATAAATAAAAACTAGACTACAAATAAAATAAAAAAAACTAAACTACAAATAAAAAAACTCCCATAAAAAACCTCTAATATTGTGCTGGTGTGCGCCGTGTGGTTTAGTGTGGTGCCACGAGTTCTTTTTGCTTTTCTTTCCTTCCAATCTTTAAGGTAACTACATTTACCACTTAGAATTAGGATTATTAATTTACATAATTTGATAGAATAGATTGCTAGTTGTAGAATAATAATCTAGAAATTGCTTGTCTTGTTGGGAAGCTATGCGTGTGATGTTAAAAAATTGTTCTTGATGTTTCTTGAATTGTTTACATATTATGCTATGATTTATTTAATTAATTATTGGTTAATTCATGATTTATGATCTTAAATTGCATGTTTTGATTTAAAGAATTGCTTAAAGATTATTGTTCTTGCTTATGAATCACTCGACATTTTCAAGTACTTATGAAAGCGTGGATTTTTATTTTGTTCTTGATTTCTTATGATTCCATGTAAATCTTTGATGTTTATTTAATGTAATTTACAAGCTATTATTTGGATTTGCATGTTTCTTGATTCTTGATTATTGAACTTAGTTGTTTCCTGTTCATAGATGTTCGAACCTATTGATGTTTGGAAGCATTGATTTTTATTTTGTTCTTGAATTAATTCTTTAACTTTAAAGCATGATTATTTGATTTAATTAATATTAGAATGTAATCTTGAAATTTAAAATTGTTTCTTGTTTGATTAATGATAATGTCGTGTGAACCATGAGTCATGGAATCAAAGTGTCTATTTTTATTATTGTTTTAAGTATAAAAATCGAATATTTATTTTATTATTCTAATTGCATGACCGTTTAAAGTTATGACTTTTATTTACACGATGGTTTTCTTATTGAACTTGCATGATATTCTTGTTGCTTATTTTACGTGCATAGCCGAGTATGATTTAAGATGAAAGGTTGGATTTTTATTTGTTATTTGTAATTATAAGTATGAATATATGTTTATTATTTGACTACATGATGGTTAGATGATTTATTACGTGGCTTTGAGTAATTGAACAATTTACGCGTTTTGAATTAAGTAAGAGTCTATTATGTGTTATCGACTTCAGTCATGGCGATTGTGTGTTTATCGACTTCGGTCGTGGTGATTATGTGTTATCGACTTCGGTCGTGGCGATTGTGTGTTTATCGACTTCGGTCGTGGCGATTATGTGTTATCGACTTCGGTCATGGCGATTGTATGTTTATCGACTTCGGTCGTGGCGATTGTGTGTTTATCGACTTCGGTCGTGGCGATTGTGTGTTTATCGACTTCGGTCGTGGCGATTGTGTGTTTATCGACTTCGGTCATGGCGATTGTCTGTTTAGATTGCAGTTGAGACAATTATATGATTGAATTCCGTTGAGTCGGTTGATTAATTAGAATTCGATTAAGTTATCGTATGATTATTAATTTCAGTTGAGTATTGTTAAGCATGTTATGTTATGATGTTAATATTATTATGTCTTTGCTGCTAACTCTTCCGCTGTCTTGATTGTTTCGATTGAAGCATGAATGGTTGATGTTTTCCGCTGCATGATTCTGATTTATGAATTGAATTGTTATGATTGTTAGAACTCTCTTTTGTTTATGATTGTTATGCTATGATTGCTCTGTTCTCGCTTATTATGTATTTTATGGTTCCACTTCTAAGTGGAACAGCCTAGTTACTCCCCACTGATTGTGGACCCCATTTCAGGTAATGAAGCTGGAGTTTGAGCTCTCAAGGGGAACGTGGTTGGGAATGTGAGCAAGCAAGTTCAGTAGCTTAGCTACCCATTAGAATTTCCTACGCTTTTTGTATTATTTTTATAGACTTTAGTAGTTTTATTGTTGAAAGGAGACTTTATTATTTCCTTTGTTTTGGGATTATTCTAAGTTCAATAAATAAAATGTTTAAGTTTGAAGCTTCCGCTGTCATTATTTAATTTATTCAATAAAAGTTTCTGGTTAATAATGATTCGTATTGTTGTTTTCTTCGAAAACAACGTTGCCAAAATGCGGGTCGTTACAGTGATGCCATTTCTGTACAACCATAACCACGGCCAACAACTCCCTCTCATAGTTGGATAGAGCCATATTTTTCTCCCCCAAGCCCTTGCTTATATACGCCACAGGGTGACCCAGTTGCATCAGCACTGCCCCAATACCACAACTGGATGCATCAGTTTCGACAATGAATTGAAGTTGAAAATTGGGAAGAGCTAGCACCGGAGGCGTAGTCATAGCTTGTTTTAGTTCTTCGAAGGCTGCAGTAGCTTGCTCAGTCCATTTGAAGGAGTACTTTTTGAGGAGTTGTGTCAAGGGTTTAGCAATCTGTCCATAGCCCTGCACAAATCTTCTGTAGTAACCAGTCAGACCCAAGAAGCCTCGAAGTTGTTTGAGGTTAGAGGGTCTAGGCCACTGTAAAATTGCACTAATTTTCTCAGGTTCTGTCTGCACCCCCTGTTCTGAAATCTGGTGTCCAAGGTAACTCAATTCATTAACACCAAAAGTACACTTCTTGTAATTCACATATAGAGAATTATCCTGCAAGGTCTTTAGAAACACTATTAAATGCTCCAAATGAGTTGCGCAAGTGTTGTTGTTTATGAGTATGTCATCAAAAAAGACTAGCACAAATTTCCTTAAATAATTTTTAAAAACTTTATTCATTAAAGCCTGGAAGGTGGAGGGGGCATTGGTTAGGCCAAAAGGCATAACCAAGTACTCAAAATGCCCAAAATGGGTCTTAAATGATGTTTTATGAATATCCCTTGGATCCATTCTGATTTGATGATATCTAGATTTGAGGTCTATTTTGGAGTAGTGTTTTGACCCTTGTAGCTCATCTAGCAACTCCTCTATCACAAGTATGGGAAACTTGTCCTTTACTATGGCTTTATTCAATAACCTATAATCCACACACATACGCTAGCTACCATCCTTTTTCTTTACCAACACCACAGTTGCAGCATATGGACTGTTGCTCTCCCTGATGATACCTTGCTCAATCAACTCTTGCACCAGTTGCTCTATGGCATCCTTTTGTGAAGCAGGATACCTATAGGGCCTTAGATTGATAGGATCAGTCCCTACCTTTAAAGGAATCTAATGGTCACAACCAGGTCTGCTAGGGGGCAGTCCCTCTGGCTCCTTAAAAACCCCAGAGTAAGATTCCAGTAGTTGCAATAACCTAGATCTCTCCGTTTCCCCCAACTATGTATACTGTAGTTCAGGAGTGCAGGCTAGCTGTGTAGGCATTAGCTGTAACATAGATAACTCTCCACTTTTCAGAAGTAGCTTGTCCATCTTAGCAGTGGAGACCTCCTTAGGATTCTTCCCACTGGCTCCCCTCAGCTTGATTTTCCTTCCATAGTATTAGAACTTCATATTCAGATTCTTGAAATCCCAAGTGATGGGCCCTAGGGTAGAGAACCATTGAACCCCCAAAACAATATCACTACCACTCAAGGGTAGCAAGAACAGATCCGTAGTGAATTCTACTCCTTGCATTCTCCAGGTGAATTGTCTGAACACAGTATCACATTTGAGCTGTCCACCATCTGCCACCTTTACCGACATAGAGGATACAGATTCCACCTCACCATCCAGCCTCAAGGCTACTTTAGTGTCGATGAAATTGTGTGTACTACCCGAGTCTAACAGAATTTGCAATTCTTCTTGTCATGGTGACCCTTTACTCTCATGGTCCTAAAGGTTGCTAGACCATCCAGGGCCTGAAGGGAAAGTTGGGCAATCTCTAGATTCTGGTCAACCTCTGTCTCTATTGTTTCTAGGTCTTCCTCCATGTCCAGCAAGTCCTCCGCAACCTCTAGTTCTAGGAGGTATAGTTGAGGCTTCTTACCCCTGCAGTTGTAGCCTGGCACAAACTTCTCATCACACCAAAAACACAAGCCCTTAGCCCTTATTTCATTAAATTCAGTAGCTGTATAGGTCTTTCTGTTGGGGTTGGTTGGTTGGGATGATTTGGAGTTGGTTGGTTGGGATGTTGGGTGGTGCTGATTCTGGTAGTTTTTTGTGGTGTTCAAGGTAGTGGGAGGGGTGTAGAATGTCTTTTTGGTGCTAGGTGGAGTGGAGTTCCTCCAGGCTGGAGTTCCTCCAGGCCGGAGTTCTCCAGGGTGGAGCGTTGGGTGTGGGTAACAGGGGGGTGTTCGTTTTGGCTGTAGCTTTGTTCCTTCTTGTCTTGGCACTTGCTTCCTGCAACTTGGCTAACCCATGGGCCTCTTTTATGTTCTTAGGGGAGCACATTATTACATTCAACCTAATGTCTTCCTCTAAACCCCCTATGTAACAACTCAACAAATATTCATCACTCAAGTCCAACCAGTGACACCGCATCAAAGTTATCATGGTATTCCTGCACAGTTCCCGTCAGCCTCAAGTCTTTTAGCTCAATCATGGGGTCGTCAAAAACTAGCCCAAACCTAGCAGTGATATCCTTCACATATTGTTCCCAACTAGGAAAAACCTTTCCCTTGTTTTTCATGTAAGTTTAGTGCCATAGAAGAGCCTTCCCTTCAAAATGAATACTGGCTAGTCTGACTCTCTTAACACCCTCTATAGAGCCATGACTTAAGGTCCTCTCCCCCAAACTTAGGGAAGTTTATCTTAGTTAGTCTACTAGAGTAGGTATTAAGTCCAGGTTTCTTGCCATTATTATCAATGACTTCCACCTCTTTTTCTTTAGACACCAATTTTGTAATCTGAGTTGATAAGCCTACCATTAAATCGTTTAGTTCTGAAATAGCCTTAGCATTCTTATCGATATTTTGGTTCTACTTCTCAACATTTTCATTAGCTTTTGCATTCTGTTGAGATAGTATGTTTTGAAGATTTACCTCAAGTTTGTACAGGCTTTCAGCTATCACCTCAGAAGGGTCTCCTTCAGCACCACCCTTGCCGTGTCTAGTATTAGCCATGATTGCCCAAACAGGTCCGAGGAAGGTCTGCTCTGATACCAAATGGTGCAAACACAATTCTGCCCACTGCCTCAGATGCTCTTGCAAAAGCTGGTCAATAACAAAATGCCCAACTAAACCTCAAAGAGGTGGTGGTGGGTTGAGTAGCTCAGGATTTATCCAAAGAAGAAGGGAAAATCCGAAAGTGTAACTCAATGTTGACACACCAGAGAAAAGGGAGGGGATGATTTCATTCAGAATAATAATAATGCCTAGTACTGAGCAGTCTTCCTATTAATAGATATTCTGCCAGCGAATTTAGGAAATACATGAAAAAAGGAAAAAGTACATAAAAAGGACATCACAAAAAGAGTGCTAAATACGAAATAACAACCAAAATAACAACCAAAAATATCAGTTCCAAAGGCAGTACAGGTGAGGTGTACTCAATCCAAAATAGTATCTTCCCAATCGCCGTTGTCATTTCTCAGCCTTGTGCATGCTCACGTGCTGTATCATATCACAAAAATAATAATCCCCAAAATTAAACAAATCACTGAAAAAACTATAGAAAATTTGAACAGTAAATCATTGAACAGAAAATTTGAACAAGAGGATTAAACAAATTCGAAAATCACTGAAGAAAAGAGATGCAAATTAAATTCGAACGGCAAATAAGGGTTCAAAGTCGGAAAAAAAAAAAAAAAAAAAAAAAAAAAAAACTAGAAGAACTTGCGGTGGTGACCGATAGTGGCCTGTTGGGCGGTCGACGGTAGCACAGTCGATAGTCGAAGGTGGTGCTGGTAGATTGAGAGTAAATGCATGAGAGTGAGAGAGAGAGAACCCTAATCCCCAATTTGATTTTAGACCAAATGTCGTGAAAAAATAATGAAAGGAGGAGAGAGGAGTGGGCTGAAAAAAAATGTCAGTGAAAAAAAAAATGAGAGGAGATAGAGTGGGGTGAAAAATTAGACCCAATAATATTTGAACCAATACCCTATAAGGGCCCAATAGTACCCTATAATGACCCTTTTAACTTAAGCCCTATAACAGCCCTGATCAATAAAGAGCTAAATAATGGTCATGACCCTTTATTTTTTGACCCGACCCTTTTGCCATTGAACGACCATGTCCAATAACCAGGTCTACTTGTGACCACCCAAGACCAACCTTTTAAAGACTGTACATATTGTATCATGCTATTGTGTTTATTTGACTATGTGTGCATTTTTTATGAGCTCTAGCCATGTATTTTTTTTAGCTTTTCACTCACGCTTCATATAGTCATGGTCATCTTCTAGTTCAGATAGTCTAGTCTAGTCTTAGTTCGTAGTGTTGGGCCTTACTATCCTTAAGCTTAAGTCCATTCACACACATTTCATATTTCTTTTTTGGTGTCCTTTAAAAAAAAAGTTCAAAAAAACTCAAAAAAAAAATCCAAAAATGAAAAGAAAAGAAAAAAAAGAAAAATTGAAAGGGCACCTTGCATTCATGCATTTTAGGGAGGATGGCCATGGAATTAGGACATGCATCTACATCTGCATTGTACAATGACCGAGGGGGTTTACTAAAGGTTATAGTTCTTTAAAGTTCGAACTTGTCTAAACAGGATCGAATTCGATCTAAAGCATAGCCGAGGTTCGAGCAAGCCTCAAGCCTAGTCCAATCTTGCCTCACCTCACTTAAACACCACCCGAGCCTCACTCAAACCTATCACTCATCCAAACCCAAAAGCCTTAAAATACCCGGCCTATATCACTCGAGTTTGTCACTCATGCCCATCGCCCAAACCTGTCACTTAAGCCTATATCGCAAGCCTACATCACCAAAACCCATATCTTTAGCCTACAACCCGAACACCTTAAATGGCCACTCAAGAGGACCAACTAAAACAGCTCGCTAAGCATTTCAACGAATCGACCGTTGTAATCGAAGGGCTCCAGGCCAAGGTCAATGATCTAGAAAAGACCCCAAGCTCTTCCATGATAAATAACCTAGCCGAGCATGTCCTGAGAACAAGAGACCCCACCTTTCACCAAGAAGCACTTTCTGTTGACCCTAACCTTTCCTCCAAGCTTCCTAAGGAATTCTCAAGCACTGATCTCCCAAAGTTCAAGGCCAAATATGATCCTCGATATCACCTTAAAGGGTTCCGAGCCACCATGGTCCTTAAAGGTATTGAACCAGCACTTTTCCCTACAGTCTTTCCACTCTCACTTGAAACAGTTTGCCAGAAGTGGTTCTACTCTCTTTCTAAGAAGGAGACATATACATGGGAAGACATTGTTCATGCCTTTATGACCCGTTACAAGGGGAATATCCAAGCCCAGACCTCGACGAGAGAACTTGAGATCTTGAGGCAAGGTGAGAAAGAAGTGTTCACTGCTTATTTGACAAGATGGAATCAAGTCGCAGCCCAAATGGTCACTACTCCTTCCGAACCAGAAATGTTTAAGACCTTCATCTTTAGTCTACAGCCAAAGTACCACAACCAACTCAAGTACATAGGCCTTACCACCTTCCAAAAGGTCTATCACATTGGAGTAGACATATAGGACGATCTGCTAAAGGGTGATACATCAAGCTCACAAGAATTCTAAGTGCAGTAGCAGTGTCAACACATCCCACTCATGAGTCAAGAGTCAGTCAGGGTCATTGAGTCGGAGAGTCCCTCCACCTAGACAGTTGCATTTCTTTTCTATCTTTTTCGAGCCAATGTTATTAGGATTTTTCTTTCCACTTTTAGCCTTGTAATCTCAATCACATTAATAAAATTCTTCTTTTTTTTTCATTATTAGGCTTGATTTTAATTTGTGCTTCTAACTCTAACATAAATCATGACCTCAAATTTAAATAATGAATAACATTCAGCTTAATAAATGGACATTGCATGAGAGGCCTTATTTTCTTAAACTCCACAAAAATCATCAATCCTTTCCCATCACCTGTATTCATTCAATCCCTTGCAGTCCTTTGAGCCTCAAACATAAATAAGACTATTCCTTCCTTAGCCACATCTACCTCACCCATGGGACCAAATGGTGTGTAGGAAAAGACGTGTGCCAAAATTAAAACAAACAATAAAAAAAGTGAAATAAAATTCATGCTCGACACACAACAAACGTAGTTAAGAAAGTCGAGTCAAAGCTTCAAATTCAATGACGATCAAAGCCAAAATCCAAATGCAAAAATCATTAGTCATTGAATTTTTTTTAAAAAAAAAAAAAGAAACCAAAAGTCACGGCACATCTATGCACTAGTAGGGGGGGTGGGGAACATATGGGGAACTTTAAGCCTTCTTCCCCTTTTCCTTCTTAATCCTCAACCCTAGCCAAACACTACAACCACAAAAGCCCTCTCACATAAGGCATTGTCTAAATAATAATCATGAACTGCGATGGTCTAATTCCATAAGGATACGTAGGAAGCCTCTTCTCGAGGTTCGACCCAATTGATATATGAATTTTTTAGGTCCACTCCTTCAATTAACTTGGGGTTTATAAGCACAAATTGTTAGTTCACCACCCGGCATGGGCTCGAGTTTGAACCAACATTAATTCAGCCAACCACATCAATTCCCTATTTCTTCACCCATCACTCACAAATTTTCAGCCTTTCTTTTTCTTGCACCAACAACTTTTTTCTTTCACACACCCTGGGGACTTTCTCTAACTCTTCTTAAGGTCATCGCTTTGGTTTGACTCTTGTTTTCTTTTATATGGAGCGTGACATATTCCATACAAAGCTTCGTCAATTGGACAATCTTCATCTCATCTCTATCTTCGCGGAAGATCTAATTCAAGCTCACGACTTTAGCTAACTTCTTTTCTTGATGCTTTGGCCTATTCAAGCCATTCACAAAACAACTTTAACCCTGATCGTTCATCTATTCTAACCCTACAGGCTGGGGGTTTACCTATCCATCTATACCATCACAAACTTGAGATTCGCACAAAAAGTCTTATCTGTCACCCCACATTCATGATACCCTACCTATTCACTTTCACTTACTCCACCAGAAATATAGCCTTCCCCACAGGCTGGGGGCTTGCTCCTGATTGATTGGGGAATTAAGATAGCTTCATCCCCATTTTTAGGGAAGTATCGTACTATTAGCGGACCCCCTTGAATCGTCATATGTTTACACCAAAGTAAATGTATCCTTGAATCGTCATATGCGACTGATGTCTTGAGTAACTTTCGTAGTCATGTATGCCTATATGGCTATGTACAACTTTTCCTTGATGTCTTTGCTTGTGCAGCCCATATATACATGCTATTGCCTTGCCCTAACCATAATACTTTGACTTTCGCCTTGCGAGAGAATTTGTCTTTCCAGACTCAGTCAAAGTGGGGGCTTCTCATAAGACGTATACTTCCTTACACATTTTGTGCCTCAACGGCGTCGCTCATAAGCGCTTTTCTCATGGGTTTATGCTTACCTTAATCTCACAAATATTACTCTAAGGGTTTATGTGTAACGACCCGAATTTTTGGGCCGTAAAATTTCGTGGAAAAATTAAGCCTTTAAACCCAAACTATCCGATTTGGGCCCAAAGACTTAATTTTGTTTAATTGAAGCTAGCCCAAAACCCATGCTCGACCCCTCCTAAACCGGCCCCTTTTTTTTGTAATTTCCTTTACTTAATTAATTTGTTTTATCTTCCATAATTAGCAATTTATATCTATTTTATCTAATCTCAAAAATCCTATTTTTCTCTCCTAATAACCCTACTAAATTATAGGAACACCAAACCCACATTAAATCCCATATAACCGGCCCCCTCCTATTATTTTTCCTTTATTTCCCTTCCTAAACTAACTCCTATTATTTAGTTACCCACCTCCTAAAATTTAGTAATCCCTTACTCTATTTATATTCTAAAAACCCACCCTATTTCAGTAAACCTATTTCAGTATACTAATCATACTCAAAACAAAACCTTTTCTTTTCTCCTCTTTCTTTTCCCGCGGTCTTAGGCGTGCTTTTGTGTGACTTGCTTCGATAGGTAACTAGCTCTTCCACTTAGGAATAGGATTAGATTACATAGAATAATTGGATTTTGATTTTTGAATGCATGATTATATTGTTAAAGCATAAATTTTTATTATGTTTCTTGAATAATTTATAAGTGTATGAATTTAATTCTTGATCTAATTATGTCGTTTCTTGATAAAAATTTTATGATAACTTTTTTACTGGATAAACTTGATATTATAATTATTTTGTGGCTAAACTCGTCCTTTTGGGCTTCATTGAATCTGTTAAACGGTTAAATCTGTCTAGAAATTGTTTTCGAATTTATTAACCCATCTAAACAAGTCCGATTGCAATGAAAATTTAGGTGATTATCCAGAATAGGGTAATGTAATCTGTGTTAATTTTTCGTAATTTTTGAAGTTCTTTTGCTAAGTCAGAAAATTCAGGAACCAACTTTAGATAAATTTGGAAATCTGGTTATTAATTTCCTTAAAAATAGTAAAAGAACTTATTTTTGTACGAAACTCTTGGTTTAACCCTTGAAATTCATTTAGATGACAGCAATAATTTCCAGAATAAATGAATTCCTTAATTGGTCGATCTATAATTTTATTCGGTAAAATCAGAATTGGACGGTTTGTGTAATTTAATTATTTAAATTACTTGTAGAGTTTATTTGGGCTAATCTTTTATAATTGATCTAAAACTTAATCTAAGGAGTGGAACGTTAAATGTTTTGACTTGGGTATTCTTTTGTTAAAAGCTATAAGTTTGTGTTTGATTACTTAAGTTCTAGTGAAGACGTTTTCTTGTGATATGTGTTGTATGAATTGTTGAACTTGTTGATGAATATTGGTATGATGATTCGATGTTGTAATGATGCGTGTGAAAGAACTTGATTCGTGTGATGATCTTGTATGGAGTCTTTCTAGTCTTGTCCAATCATGTCGTGTCGAGCGGTTGAAGATCGCGCGTCTATCGGTTTAGCGGTGATAAATCGTGCGGGTCTATCGGTTCATCGGTGATGAATCGTGCGGGGCAAGTCTTGTGTGTTTGATTGTGTGTCAGAGTCGTGTCGAACGGTTGAAGATCGTGCGTCTATCGGTTTATCGGTGATAAACCGTGCGGGTCTATCGATTCATCAGTGATGAATCGTGCGGGGCAAGTCCTTTGTTGTTAGTCTTGTTATCGGTTGTAGACCGAGCGTCGTCTTGTCATTAAACTTGTGTTTATGCGTTTTGTACTCGATAGTGCGTGTTCTAGATTGACGTGAATGATATTGCTATTGATGATTGTTAAGTTTTCCGCTGCTAACTCCGTTGATTGAACGTGTATCCTGTGTTTGTTGTCGTTCTTGTGTTCTAACCCTATTCTTCTATGTAATGTGGTCCTACTTCTAAGTAGGATAGTCTAATTACTCGCCACTGATGGTGAACCCCCAATTTTTATTTTGCAGGATAGCAAGTTAGAGGCTAGAAGCGGGATAAGTTGTTGAGCGTCTAGGCCCCTGTTTATTTTCCTGCTTTTGCAATTAGTTTATTTTGCAGTTTTTAGGATTAGAATTTTTGGTTTATTTAATCTTTTGTAATTTGGGATTCCATTATTATTAATAAAAGTATTACTTCCACAAGTTTAGCTATATTTTTGTAACATAAATCGATTGGTAACTGCCTATTTACGACGTTATCACTAATAATAACGTCGCTGCTAAAATGCGGGGTGTTACATTATGCCTACACTTAATTCACTTACGGGGTTTATGCTTGCCCTAAGAATATAAATATTTTTCTCTAAGGGTTTATGCTTACCGTTATCCACTCACTTTGCTTATGGGTTTATGCTTACCCTCATCATACCTCAAAAGTTTATGCCTACTCTTGACTCTCCTAAGAGTTTATGCTTACTCTTAGCACTTCACTTTGCTTAGGGTTTATGCTTACCCTCATACCTTCTCTCAAGAGTTTATACTTACTCTTGATTCTTCTAAGAGTCTATGCTTACTCTTAGAACGTCATTATTGATATGGGTTTATGATTACCCCCATCTCTTAAGAGTTTATGATGCTTACTCCTGTTTCTTCCTCTAAGGATACATTTACTTTGGTGTAAAACATTTTACGTTGGAAAACGCATTTACATATAATTTTTCCATTGTTTACTTGCACGGAAAACAAGTTTTACTCCCAAATTTGAAGGAAAATGTTTCCAATAGAGTGTAAAATGAGTTTTCACCCAAAGTTTTACATTTTATTTTTTTATCCAAAGTAAACGATGTAAAATAGACAAAATATTTTCAGGGAAAAAAAATTTCGCTCTAGTAAACGGACCCCAAGAGTTTATACTTACTCTTAGTGTAACACCCCGTAGTTTTTCGAGAATAGAATTTTAGATAATTAGATTCACGTTTCGATCGCCATAAAATTTATTTAGGAAACTACTAATAAATCTTTTCTATTTTATAAGTGGAAAACCTTTTTAAATATTTTCCCTAAAATTTACGACATTAATATTTTGTCATATTTTCATGAATTCTTTTCTTTGTTATAGACTTCATCACTAAACCTCAACCCGTTAGGTTCCTAGAGCTCATTCCATGGCAATTCATGGTTGTGGACCGACCCAAAATTAATGTTGAATTAATGACGAGTTGGCCAAGTAGGGGGGTTGGAAGTAATTTTATTCCCTTCCTGGTATCTAGACCAGAATAGCATTCCAATATGTTTGGGCCAACTTAATTTAAATTTCGGTTTTAGATACGTTAGCCTGACACTTTAAATTTAATTTAGATCCCAATGTATATCAGTTGTTTTGGGCTAAGTATAAACTAAATCAATTATCAAGAATTAGCCCATCAGATCCTTCTAATAATTATTTATGGGTTAATGAAATCAATCTTCAAAAGAAGAAACAAACAATCCTTAATTTATGCATGATGGCCGAATTTTATGATAGGTTAAAGTATGGATTTTGATCATGTTTTTGTATAGAATATGGATGTTTGATTGTTTCTTGATTTTATATTAATTATTATTATGAAAACTATTAATATGGATTTGATTGATGATTATATGTTGTAGCCTGTAGGAATTATTATTATTATATGTTGCTTATAGTTATTACCTAAAGGGATAAGACTGATATGACAATAGGATGATAACACTAAAAGGAATTAACAATAATATTATGATTAGGGAACCTTGTAGTATTAATAATAAGTATTAGTAGTTTACTACTATTCTTGGCTTAAGAAGATAGGAATAGGTCCCAATACGACAAGAAAATTAAATAAAGATAATAATAATGTAAACAACGAAAGAACGGAAATAGAGTAAGAGCATATTGTTTTGTTTCGATCTCTGGCTAGGAAAAGCTTGGTATTTAAGATGGACAACATACGTGCCGCACCTCCCTTTCCTAGGATTTCTAACATCTTAGTCCCGATTACGGTCACCTAGTACTTTCGATTATGGTGCACTCTACCGGGTTTAAGGAATTGACGGCCGGCTTATGCTGATAAATTGAGAATTGACAGACAACTTATGCCGATAATTAAGGAATTGACGGCCGACTTATGCTGATAAATTGAAAATTTTCGGACAGCTTATGCAGATAATTAAGGAATTGACGGCCGACTTATGCTGATAAATTGAGAATTGACGGACAGCTTATGCTGATAACTAAGGAATTGACGGCTGGTATGAACACCAATATAAAATACATAACAAATTAATAAGATAATATGATGATTAGATGATAAGATGATTACGATATGATTAAAGATAAGATAAGATAAGAAGTTTAAGATTATTGGTCTCACGATGGCCATGTCGATAAGAAGATAAGATATGATATGTTATGTGTTGGCCTCACCTTGGTCATGATGATTGCTTGTTTTATGTAATAAGATGATAAGATACTTTAATAAGGTTTTGTGAAGTGGACGTCTGCTTAGTGATACATGAGTCGCTAAACTGGGTTAAGTCGAGGCCATTGTCCCGCTGCGGTACGTGGACAATTCTGGATCCTAGGATATGTTGTCATCTAGGTAGTAGTACACGAGCTGCTACTTACGAGCTACGAGCTTAGGCATGCATAGTCCTCACATGAGGGGGCTATGGTTAGGATACACGAGTCCTCACCGGCATGTTCTAGGAAAGTTAGGATGTACACAGGCATCCTTACGAGCAATAGTGACAGCCCATGGATTAAGCAAATGATAATAATTAGTAGGGCTACTCAAAGTGATCCGATCCGAGCGATCCGATCCGCGATCCGACTGATCCGATCCGAAAAAAGGGGATATTTTTAATTAAAAAAATTTTCGGATATCCGATTCGAACTATCCGTAAAAATTTCGGATCGGATACGGATCACGAAATTTGGATTTTCGGATATCCGATCCAATCCGAAAAATTATGGGCTTTTTTTTGGGTTTTTTTCCCTCACAAAAAAAGCCCTTAACTCTTAATCTCTTATCTCACTTGCATCCATTCCCTCTCTATATAATCCTCACTTCAAACTCTCATCACTCCTCTCAAACTCTCATCACTCCGGCAAGCTTCCGCCGTCTGGCACTGCGACAAAGAATCCACCATCCGGTATTCCGGTACTTCTCCTCTTACCTGCTAATTTGATATTGTAGATTCGTAGCCCATCTCAACACCATACCAGACGTCGGCCCGCATCGGCACTTCACCGCCTTCTCAACTACGCCTGCTCGACGATCGATGTTTGACGGTGCTGCCCGATGCTGCCTTTCCAACGCCATTGCAACTGCAGTCTTGACCGTTTTTTATTCTTCTTTGACAGTGATGCAAAATATTTTTTTGGTAAATAAGAATAAGAAGTTGTGATTTGGTCTTGATTTAAAGTACTTCAAGGATTCCATTTGACAGTTAGTCAATTGTTTTAGGGGTTATAATTTTTTTTAAAATTATTGATTTTTGTTTGATTTTTTTTCTCTTCTATATTTTTTAAATTTTCTTCCACTATTGCTTAAATTTTTTTTCCTGTATGGATGTATGAGACTATATGTCTATCAATCTATCATATTCTATTTTTGTATATTAAAAGAATATGGATATTTAATCATAAAAATGAAAAGAAGAAAAAAAAATCGGATCATCGGATCGATCCGAAATCCGATCCGATAATTTCGGATCGGATTCGGATCACAATTTGGCCGATCCAAAATTTTCGGATCGGATCGGATCGATCCAAATGAGCAACCCTAATAATTAGGATAAGAATAAGAATATGGTAGACTGTAACGACCCAACTTTTATAAGCTGTCGATTTACGAAGGAAATCGACATTTGGATCATTAGCAAACATAAACTGTAACGACCCAGTTTTATTGGTATTTCTATTTTGATTTATTTGTGTATTTATGTTATTTTATGTATGGTCCAAAATTTATTTGGACTATTTATTTTTATTTTATTTGAATAATTTCGATTATTTCTATTTTTGGTTGTTTTATTATTTATTTTATTATTAATTTAATTCATTAGAATTTTAATAATAAATTTTCTAATTAGTTAATTAATTTTTGGGCCCAATGCGAATTAGGCATGGTTAGTCATGCATGAGTGCAATTAGCCCAAGTGATCACCAAAGCCCAATTAAGCCTTGTAAAAACCGACCCCCTATTGTTATTGGCTTAATTTGCCACTTGCTTCATGTTCACACCTTAAACCACTTCTATATACACTAGTGGAAAAAAGGCTATCTACCACTCCATATCTGCTCCGCTATTTGAAATAGTGGAGCAGAAAATAGCATAATTATTTTCCATTTAAAAAAAAATAAGCATTTGCTCCTCTATTTTGTTATAGCGGAGCAGAAAGTTGAAAAAAAATATATGCTCCGTGTCTAATGTCTAGCGGAGCAGATAGTTTTTTTATTTTTAAAAAAAAAACACTTATATACACTAGCAAAATAAAAACATCACTACATTTCTTCCTGCCCGCACCAGCCATCTCCCCTAAAACCCAAAAAAAAACCCTAAACGCACGACCAGCCATCTCAGCCACGCCACGCACCGCCTCGACTCACCGGGCCTCCTCCTTCGTGAGCCGTGTGCAAGGCCGTTCTGTTGCTATCTGGCTGCTTCATTCGAACACCACTGTTCTGGGCTGCTCGAACAAGCACCACCACCTGCCCTGCTTCGCGCGAACAACCACCTGCTGCTTAGCGCGCTACTCTGCGGCGGAACCACCGCCTCCTTCGCGCACTGCACCACCAGCGAAATGACACTGGTAAAAACCTAATTCATCTTTTTTTAAAAAATTTTTTGGCCATTATAATCTTAAGTTTGAATTAGGGTTTTAATTAATTGTTTATCTTAAGTTTGAATTAGGGTTTTAATTAATTGTTTTTTGTTGTAAATGGTTAATTGTTGCTTCTGCTGCTATCTTGCTATTGTTATTGTTGCTTATTGCTTGTTGTTATGTTGCCCTATGAAACTAAGAGCCTAAGACTATGTTATTTGTGAATGTTGCTAGTATACTATGGCACTTAGGTTGATTTTGAGGAGGAAATGTTGGCCATGATTATGTTGGATTTTTTTTTATTATATAATACTAATTTAACTAGTTTTTGTAGATATCATGTAATATTTGAAGATAGCGTGTTTAAATGTATAGTTAAACAATAATTAAAAGCTTGTATAATTGAAGATAGCGTGTTTAAATGGTTTTAATGGTATAATTGAAAATGCAAATAAGTTATATAATGTTTATATTAATGTTTTATGACATGAATAGTGATTAAAAAACAAGAGTTAGGTTGATTGGCACGAATATGGGAAAGAAAACATCCAAAACAAGGCAAAAATGACCTATCTGGCTATTTTGGTTCCAAAATGCCCTATTTAAACCCAATTTGCTATTAATTTATTATATGATCATTACTTTCATTTGGAATGAAACTGGAAGCAATCTAATTTTTGTGTTTTACTATACTATTCATTAGCAAAAGTGTTTCATTAATTTGTCAATTTCTGAATACGAAAAATATGAATTACGGTAATTCATTGTAATATGGGGAGTGATTGATTAAGTTCAAACTTTGCACGGATGGAGTTTAAACTTTGCAAAGTTAATTTAATTTTTATAAAATTATATGTAGTGGATTGTTTTTAATCTTGCCCACACAACCAGGGGCGGCGCCAGGCATGGACAACTTGGGTCGCATGACCCAGGTTTACTTGAATATTTTATCAGAAAAAAAAACCCCAAAGGAAAGCAACAGTAGCAGATGGGAGGGTGAAGTGAAGGTTGTGACGCACTATGCGAAGAAATCAATAGCAACGGGAACGGAAGGCCACTACTGGCTGGCTGAACGATTGAAGCCATCACGTCGGAGCTTTCAAGCAATGAGCCATGGCCGCCGGTTGCCGGAAGGCCCCAAATTAAAGGTACCATTTGAGTTTTAAATGATAATTTGAAACCCTAATTTTTTCCCCAATTCAATTTAATGCAAGATTGTAAAGTTTAGTTTAGTTTAATTTAGTGTTCATGTTCATGTTAAGTACTTATTTGCTTAATTTGATTTTAAGATTTGGTTTGGATGTTGTATTTTCATGTTCCTTTTTTCAGATTTTCATATTCATATTCACATAATTTTGCTAAGTTCAGAAACTTAGGTGTTCTTGTTCAGATTTTCAAATTTTGAGAGTATTGTCATGGCTTCATGAGTCATGTTCTAATAAAAGTAAATATATTACTCTAACATGACATTAACTGTTGCTGTTGGTGGCATATATACAGTAGGCATATTCCTCTGTTATGGTATATGTACAGTAGGAGTATTCATCTTTATATGAGCATTTCATAAGATGTTGGGCAACCCTCTTTCTAATAATTAAAGTTGAATATATTTAGTTCAGATGTTCATGTTTATATTTTCAAAGTTGTATAATTGTATTGTAAGATTTATAGTCATATATTTATATTTTGTATGATATTTTAAGAATGATATTAAATATCAATATCATAACATGAAAACTAGCTAGTCATGAACCATGGTAATGGATTTTAGTACTATTTCTATGTAATATGAATTTTTAAATAATTTTTTGGATTGTAATGAATTATAGAGAAGTTGCCGGAATTTTTTTGACTCGTTACAGGTGACGGTGACCCAGCATTATTGAAATCCTGGGGCCGCCATTGCACACAACATTGCAAATTAGAAGTAGAATAACATTCAACTAGGGGTGCTTATCAAATGACTTGAGATTGAGCACCACTAAGCTTGTCTCGGCTCGTAAATTGCTTTCATGAATATTTTAAAACTTAATAGACCTAAAAAACAAGAATTAGGTTGATTGGTGTGAATATGGGAACAAAAACACTTAAAACAAAAAAAGACCTATTAGGCTAGTTTCTGTTCCGAAATGCCCTATTTCTACCCAAAATGATGAAAATAAGTAATAAAATGGTTATCTTACTGTTTTAGGAAATGAATATACCTTAAAAACAAGAATTAGGTTGATTGGTGCGAATATGGGAACAAAAACACCCAAAACAAGCCAAAAATGACCTATTAGGCTAGTTTTTGTTCCGAAATGCCCTATTTCTACCCAAAATGATGCAAATAAGTGATAAAATGGTTATCTTACTGTTTTAGGACATGAATAGACCTTAAAAACAAGAATTAGGTTGATTGGTGCAAATATGGGAACAAAAACACCCAAAACAAGCCAATAATGACCTATTAGGCTAGCTTGTGTTCCCAAATGCCCTATTTCTACCCAAAATGATGCAAATAAGTAATAAAATGGTTATATTACTGTTGTAGGACATTAATAGACCTTAAAAACAAGAATTAGGTTGATTGGTGCGAATATAGGAACATAAACACCCAAAACAAGCCAAAAATGACCTATTAGGCTAGTTTTTGTTCCGAAATGCCCTATTTCTACCCAAAATGATGAAAATAAGTAATAAAATGGTTATCTTACTGTTTTAGGAAATGAATATACCTTAAAAACAAGAATTAGGTTGATTGGTGCGAATATGGGAACAAAAACACCCAAAACAAGCCAAAAAATGACCTATTAGGCCAGTTTTTGTTCCGAAATGCCCTATTTCTACCCAAAATGATGCAAATAAGTAATAAAATGGTTATCTTACTGTTTTAGGACATTAATAGACCTTAAAAACAAGAATTAGGTTGATTGGTGCGAATATGGGAACAAAAACACCCAGAACAAGCCAAAAATGACCTATTAGGCTAGTTGTTGTTCTGAAATGCCCTATTTCTACCCAAAATGATGCAAATAAGTAATACAATGGTTATCCTACTGTTTTAGGACATGAATAGACCTTAAAAACAAGTATTAGGTTGATTGGTGCGAATATGGGAACAAAAACACCCAAAACAAGCCAAAAATGACCTATTAGGCTAGTTTTTGTTCCAAAATGCCCTATTTCTGCCTAAAATGATGCAAATAAGTAATAAAATGGTTATCATACTGTTTTAGGAGATGAATATACCTTAAAAAATGAATTAGGTTGATTGGTGCGAATATGGGAACAAAAACACCCAAAACAAGCCAAAAATGACCTATTAGGCTAGTTTTTTTTTCCGAAATGCCCTATTTCTACCCAAAATGATGCAAATAAGTAATAAAATGGTTATCTTACTATTTTAGGACATGAATAGACCTTAAAAACAAGAATTAGTTTGATTGGTGCGAGTATGGGAAGAAAAACACCTAAAACAAGTCAAAAATGACCTATTAGGCTAGTTGTTATTCTGAAATGCCCTATTTCTACCCAAAATGATGCAAATAAGTAATAAAATGGTTATATTACTGTTTTAGGACATGAATAGACCTTAAAAACAAGAATTAGGTTGATTGGTGCGAATATGGGAACAAAAACACCCAAAACAAGCTAAAAATGACCTATTAGGCTAGTTTTTGTTCCGAAATGCCCTATTTCTGACTAAAATGAGGCAAATAAGTGATAAAACAATAATTGAGTTCATTGTTGCGAATATGGTAACAAAAACGCCCAAAACAAAGCAAAAATGACCTATTAGGCTAGTTTTTGTTCCGAAATACCCTATTTCTACCCAAAATGATGCAAATAAGTAATAAAATTGTTATATTACTGTTTTAGGACATGAATAGATCTTAAAAACAAGAATTAGATTGATTGGTGCGAATATGGGAACAAAAACACTTAAAAGAAGCCAAAAATGACCTATTAGGCTAGTTTTTGTTTCGAAATGCCCTATTTCTGACTAAAATGATGCAAATAAGTGATAAAATGATTATACTATTGTTTTAGGACATGAATAGACCTTAAACACAAGAATTAGGTTGATTGGTGCGAATATGGGAACAAAAACAGCCAAAACAAGCCAAAAATTACCTATTTGCCTAGTTTTTATTGCAAAATGCTTTATTTTATCCAAAAATGATGCAAATAAGTCATAAATTGCTTACATTAGTGTTTTAGGACATGAATAGACCTTAAAAACAAGAAAATAGGTTGATTGTTGCGAATATGTGAAAAAAAAACACTCAAGACAAGCCAAAAATAATCTATTTAGCTAGTTTTGATTCCAAAATGCTCTATTGTTGCCAAAAGTGATGCAAATAAGTCATATGTTTCTTGCATGAATATTTTAGGACATGAATACAAAATAATCTTAATATTTGGCATATTTATTTTATTTTAGGTTTTCAATACTCCACGAGAGGAGGCTTTTACCACTACCGAAATCAACACAGTTCGAGACAAATTTGCTTGCTTCTATACATGTTCAAGACAAATCTTATTATACTTGAGCGTCGATAACTGTTTCAGTTTCTTCTATTATACATTTACTTTTCTTCGTTATGTAATCGACAATTCTCTAACCAACACGAACTTATTATTTTGCTACGTACTTTGGGCTTTGTTGCAGGTGCAATTTCTATTTGCTTCTTGGTTGCTGTCTTGATCGGTTGATCCTCGGCTCGTGCATGGCATGGTTTAATATTTGCCCTAGCTTGCTTTCAATGCCTAGTATTTCTTTGTTAATTTTTTTCTTATCTTAGCTATCTTCCCGAAGTTATACAAATTGATTATAACTAGAGGTCTTCTACGTACTTGTTCGTTATGTAATCCACTTGTTTTTGGAATTTTGTACGTTGCTTGTAAATATAATTTCTTTTGGTTTTAATACAAAGTATAATTTTAATTTAATGCAATGTTTTGATTTGATGTAAAATATATTCATATGGATTGAATGTATGAGTATTCTTTTAAATTTATATTGCAGGATTTGATTTTAGATAAATTTGATTAGAGATTGCAAATTAAAAAAAATAATTAAATACATATTATCTGCTCCGCCATTTATGAAATAGAGGAGCAGGAAATGATTATCTGCTCCGCGATTTCACAAATAGAGGAGTAGATAATATTCTGCTCTGCGATTTAACAAATAGCGGAGCAGATAATCATTATCTGCTCCTCTATTTGTGAAATCGCGGAGGAGATGATAATTACCTGCTCCGCTACGTAGCGGAGCAGATAATAATTTACTATCTGTTGCGTTCAATGCTGCTGCGGGGCTGTAGCGGAGCAGATAATAGCTAAAATAGCGCAGCAGATAGGGTTTTTTTTCCACTAGTGATAAATAGAAGGGTTTGTATGGCTTTAGAACTCATTTTGCCATCTTAAACTCACTTTCTCATCTTTTGCCACAATCAAAAGCCAAACACAAACTCTCTCTTTACCATAGTTCCACACGCCATTTTTGGCTTAAGTTCCACCTTTTGTTCATCATCCAATCAATTCCAAAACTTAAAGATTAAATTACTATTGATCTTTAAGTAACTTTAAACACAACAATCTCCATTTTTATCAATTAAGACTTCTAGTTCGGGTTTGGTTTTGGGGTTTGTTCGATTGGGTTCGTGTTTGTGAAGTGGTTCGTGTGTGTGCCGTGTGGAGGACCGTGTGGTTCATATGTGGCCGTGTGGTGGATCGTGGTGCAGCCGTGCCGTGTTGAAGTCGTGCCGTGTTGAAGACGGTGGTGCAAGAGGTGGTGTCGTGCAAGTTCGTGGTGCCGTGCGTGTAGCCGTGCCGTGACAACCGTGGTTGGGCCGTGTATTTTGGGTTATGGGCAGCAAGTTTTTGCTAACGTTTTTGCATTCAAGTGAATAAGGTAACATGCTTTTCTACCTTAATTTGAATACTATAGTTATAGGATTGATTAAATGATCATGTTAGATGAATTGTTGATGATTGGTTGCTATGTTATGCGTGATTTTAAGGGTTGATTTGGGTATTGATTTCATGATAATTTGTTAAGTTTTCATGCATGTTTGATGGGATTTTCGTGTGACTTATGTATGAAGTTGAGTTCCTGTTGAGTTCTTTATGAGTTCTTGGTTGAATCTTGAAATCTTGAAGTGGGTCATGTAATCTTTAAAGTGCAAAGGTTATTAAAGTTTATTGAAGTTTTATTTAAAGATAAGTAAAGTTTAGTAGATTTTTCTAAAGAAAGTTAAAGAAAGGTTTAAAGAAAGTTAAAGAATCGATAAAGATTTATTTAAGAAGTGGTAATGTTTTGTGGTTAGACTCAAGAAAAGGCGTAAGAAGCGATCTTGAGAATAACGAAGTTGTAAGTAAAGATTAGCTTAATTTTACTTTTAGACGCCTAACCTTAGAGTAAGATTCTAAGACTTGGGTTAAGACGTTGCCCCTATCCTAACCGTGGTATTGGGATAGTGTATACTTGCTATGTTGTCTTTTTGATATGAATTTCCGTAAGATGGGGTTCATGGGTTTGGATGTAAGATTCTCATTCCTGGCATAGTAGGAAAGTTCGTTCGCGTAAGATGCGTTCGTACGTGTATAGTCCGGTCTAAAATGTAAATGGTAGCGACACAGATTATTATTAATGATATAAGTTTGAATAGTTAAGCGTTGGTCAAGTTTATGTTATTGTTATTATGATGATTATGTCGCATGTTGGATGTTTAGTCTAATGTGTTTGTTTGGTTTGTTCTATGATTATGTGTATCCATGTTAGGGTGGGACTGTTATGTTACTCGCCACTGACAGTGAATTGTTGTTACTTTTTCAGGTAACTCTGATGATGACGGTGTTGCTTAGCTTTGGGTTGGGCGAGTGCCGTTGTTTTCCTATTATAGTTTGTATTATGTTTCCAGTTTGGACGTTTAGTTTATGTATTCCGTATATTCTAACTCTGATAGTATTTGGAGTTACTTACTAGTATTGATTACTTTTGGGTTTAGTATTGTACAAACTTGTGGGTGTTGTACTTTTGGGATTTAGTAATAATATTTTGAGGTTTTGTTTTAATTTTTAAGTAAGTTTGTTTGTTAGATCAACAATTCGACTCGTCGGTTTCTTCCGCGCCGGTTTAAGCGAGTCGAGTCGTCACATAAACATTCTTAGGCATTATAAATCCAAACTTTTAAACGTAAAATGAGGAAATTACTTTATTAATTATTCAACTAATGGAAAGTTTGAAATGAAATACTATTCAAATTATTGTCAAACAACTAAGTAAATAGTCTATTCCCAACAAGCTGGGTGAAATCTAAAAAGAAATAAACTAGAAAATTAAGTAAAGCTCGGGTTTGTTCTAATAGTCGTGCAAAAACGCACAACCCGACCCAAACGATAGTCCAATCAAGCTTCTACATCTTCACCTGTAATGGGGGGATCCACCGTCAGTGGCGAGTAACTAGGCTGTCCCACTTAAACGTGGAACCATAAATCATATAATAAGATAGAATCAAAGTAAAACACATGACATCCAAGAACATTCATCAATCATCATCACATATTAACATCATAAATCATTCATACGCAGCGGAAGACATAACATAACATACATAGAATATAACCGAACACAATAGATACTAAAAACATCCCGGTGATTACTTATCTTTTCATATTATTACCCAAATACCATCTTTTAATTCATCTTTCTTAATCCATGGACCGGTCATTATAGCTTGTAAGGATGCCCGTGTACATCCCAACTTTCCTAAAATGCGTCGGGTAGAACCCGTGTATTC
This sequence comes from Salicornia ramosissima, assembly GCA_951394345.1. Taxonomy (NCBI): domain Eukaryota; kingdom Viridiplantae; phylum Streptophyta; class Magnoliopsida; order Caryophyllales; family Amaranthaceae; genus Salicornia; species Salicornia ramosissima. The sequence continues at coordinate 26,337,835 of OX596236.1, forward strand.
TACCCGTAGCTCTCCTTTGCAAGAACTAAGCCTAAGCTATGGCCATAACTCCTAAATAGTAGCCCATGTACTACTACTTAGACGACTACACATCCTAGAATCCAGAACTGCCCAGAGACCGCAGTAGGGCAGTGGCTTCGACTTAACCTAGTCTAGCGACCCGTGTATCGCCAAATAGGCGTCCACTTCTTATAACTTAATCTTAATCTTATTTTATCGCCATGGTCATCGTGAAACCAATAAACATCTTATCCTCTTATCGTCTTATCCTTATTCAAAGTCAATCCTTAATCTTATTAATTCAACTTAACTTCTTATTTCCTTTTTATTCCTTTAATTATATTAAATCCTTATATCATAACTAAAATTATTATAAGCTAAAATTAAATTAAATTAATCGTCTTATTAACTTGAGCCACTCGACATTTTCGAATATTATGAACAATAAATCAATTCTTTTTAGTAATTACATAAACAATTCAATTAACTAATTAATTCATCAAAATAAATAATATAAGAACCATCAATCATCAATTAAATTGCACAAAACATGATAAAAATTACTCCTTTCTTAATGAATACCATTCATCCAAAATAAGAAATAAATTCCAAAATTTCACACTTTGAATATTACTCTAGGTAAAGTTGTCACAAGAAAAGAGGTCTTAAGGTATTAATTAGAATGAATGATTGACGAGTTTTCGCTGCGTAGTTTTATCGTCTGTTCATAGGATTATGCATGTGAATGCTTGTTGATCGAGCTGCGTATTGTTGATGTCTTGTGATTAATCCATGAATGTATGTTATGCATGCTTATGCTGCGAAGGACGATAGATAAGTGATTGTGTGTAATAGATATCTGGAATGCCTTATATGAATATGTGTTACGTATTGATCTATTGCAGTTTAATCTTAATTGATCTATGTATATTTTAGTTCCACATTTAAGTGGAACAGCCTAGTTATTCGCCACTGACGGTGGACCCCCCCCCCCACATTTCAGGTAATGATGATGAGTAGCTGTTTTGTGATAACTCGGGCATGGGTGTGCGTATGCGAGAGGCTAGATTGAAGCAACCTTTTTTTAATCTTTTTTTTCCTCTTAAGTAGTCTATTTTAATTAATAGTTCCATTTTGGAATAAGTTGTTTAATATTTTATGTAAGTAGTGACGAACTAACTTGTCGATTTCCCCGAAATCGATGTTGCAATAAGACGGGTCGTTACACTTCAACGTTGTAGGGGTCGTTTTTACCCGGCCACCTACGTCACGTGTTGTTTGAATGCTCGTTAACGCCGTACATGAATACGGGCTAGTAGGAGTCGCCACCGTGCGTTTATACGGTCTACGGACACCGAAGAAGTACCGAAAGCCAGGAGCAATCGATCCCATATGGTCGTGCACCAGAGTATGGGTTCGGGGACAGGTTACGAGCCAATCGTGCATTGGGCCCGCCCGCCTGCAAGCGGTCTCTACTAGGTCTCTTTTGTAAGATCATTGTTCAATTTTAGAGCAACAGAGATAACTCAATTTTAGCCGTAATTTGTGAATTACTAAGTCGATTCAGATTAATGCACAAATTAGCCTAAAATTGTTTTGTGACCACTTTAGAATTAGTCAATATATTATTGCACTAGAATGAGTCCAAAAGTCCGAATAAAATCAAGGTTCTGTTTTAGGGTTTTTTGAAATTAAGGAGAGGACTAACACTTCTATGCTACACACTTTTCCAAAGTAATAATAATAAATGCAGAAATAAATAGTGAAGTAAATAATTAAAGGTGCAAAAGATAATAATAACTCAAATAGCTGCTAATCAAGGTTGATTAAGGTTAATTGACAATTACAAGTTATGTGTTGTCAAATCAGCATATATTGGGATCTGTGTTGCAATCATTGCATTAATACTTTTATACAAGAATCTTCCTACTTTCTCTTATAAACTATCAATGTGGGATACAAGTTTTCCCACTTTTGATGTTTTTCACAACTTTCTATGCTGAACTTTAGCTAGCCAGGTGTCTTCATAGGGTATCGCCACGTAGCCCTATAATGCCATGACACGTGGACCAATAAAATGCTGCCACGTTGCTTTAAGGGCTTCTGTTGGGCTTCTTTCTTGGGCTGATGTGCTTGGGCTCTTCTTTGGGCCTTACATAATCAAGTGGGCCAAGAATTTTGGCTATAACATTTGCCCCTCAAAAGGGGGAGAATTAAAATAATTTTTCCTCTTTTGAACAGTTTTTCTCTAATTAGATCTCTTAACCATCTGTGGAGGGAAAAAAGGGAATTATTTGAAATTTGGAATGATTGGGAGGTCTATAAATACCCCCTAATCATTTTCATAATCATCTTTACACTATCACCCCTCTAGAGAGAATTTTTAGAGAGAGAGTGTCAGGGCAGAGACTTGAAGAATTCAACTTTTCTCCTCTAATTTGAATTGAAGCGAAACTCTGGACTTGTTTTAAAAGGGGTTCGTGAAGAACTTTGTGTTGATCTTTGCTGGGCGTGAAGCTTTCTTAAAAAACTGTTTGTCCGAGACTTCCATCATCCCACTCAAGTATACCTTTCCTCCCTTATTGTTGCTTTGGTTATTTGGGGTCGGTCGTCTTCTTTTACTTTTTAGCAATAAAAATGACCGGGTCCTCTAGTAGCAAAGAGTCTAGAATTTCTGGACCTAGTTGGTCTCACTGGTCGAGTTCGGATTTTTCTTATTCTCCTCTAAAAGCTCTTACCTTCGTACCTTTGCAGGGTACAATGGCAAGGGTGAAACAAACTGCGCGACTTCGCAGTCCTTCACCTGAGGACTCGGTCAATGAGCCGGATCAGACTGAGGTGTGTGAGAATCAACAGACCAGCCCAGGGCCTTCAGATTCTGAGAGGCCAGAGGCTGAAGAAAAGCACGAGCCGAGCCAGGAAAGAGATCAGCAGGGTGAGGTTGGTCAGTCTTCTAGGGTTCCGTCCAAGAGGGCTGACCATTTCTATGACCCAATGATGTGTGAGCAGGAGGAATCTTGTTATAATATTTACTCGGCCAAGCTGGAGACGATGCAAAAAGAGTGCGCCTTTGGCAAGGGGTATACTCTAGGGATTCCCAAAGTGGGAGCGAATGTACGAATCATCCCTAGGAGGGCTATTCCTGTCTAGGAGGCTGTGATTGACCAAGGCCTCAGATTCCCTCTTCATCCCTTTATTTTAGAAGTGTTAGAGGGATATGGCCTAGGCTTGTGGCAGCTTACTCCCAACTCTTGGGCTAATATCCTGGGATACATAGCCACTTGTAAGATCATGGGATACCACCTGTCCTTTCCCTGTTTTGCCAACATGCATTATTTGAACAAAGTCAAAAATAGCTGCGACTCCTGGTACTTTCTTGCTACCAGACCTTCTTACCAAATGACATTCTCTAAAAATAATAAGTGGAAGAACTGGCGAAAGCGCTTCCTTTACGTTTACTTTAACAACCAAGAGTTTGTCAATAAAATGAATTGTATCAACACGGCTCCCTACTTGTGCGGCCGAGATGTTGATCTGCCTCCTACTCAAAACCAAAGTTAAATTTGCCGGGAATAAGAAGAACTATGTCCCGAAGGTTTGGGTCCCTGATTGGATATTTTTCCGGGACCCAAGATTTTTGTCTACAGTTGGACTAGGCCTTGCCATGGAGCCAGGTAATATAAGATCTTCAGTTTCATATGTAAAATAGTGTCTTGGTTATTGTCTAATCAGTTCTTTCTATTTTTTTTTTTCTTTTTTAGAACTTGCCATGGCCGACTTACCACCCCACAAGAAGGGTGAATTGTCGGGCGATGATTACTTAGACGCCCTGTATGAATTGAAGATGCAGTCCTGGAAGGACCGTCGGGACGAGACTGTAAGTCCATTGTTCATGTTTCATTTGCCCATTTTTTGAGCCGAGGGATTCGTTAATGGTAGGTTGCTTGCAGCACTCTGTCTCGCCCTTAAAAAGGGCCGAGAGGGTTTATTGCAGTCAACATTTAAAATTCAACTCACTCGGCATAGCTTGACCGAGGGAATGGTTGATGGTAGGTTGCTTGCAGCCCCCTGTCTCGGCTTTAAAGAGGGCCGAGAGGGTATATTGCAAGCAACTTTCAAAATTCAAGTCACTCGGCCACAGCTTGACCGAGTGAGTGATTAATGGTAGGTTGCTTGCAACCCCCTGTCTCGGCTTTAAGGAGGGCCGAGAGGGTATATTGCAAGCAACTTTCAGAATTCAACTCACTCGTCCATCACTTGACCAAGAGAGTGATTTATGGTAGGTTGCTTGCGACCCCCTGTCTCGGCTTTAAGGAGGGCCGAGAGGGTATATTGCAAACAACATTTGTGATTGCCCCACTACCACCAACGTGGCCAAGTGGGAATGCCAGTAAAATCTTAAAATTTTTATCTTTCGTACTTGGTGAATGTATATTGACTCTTTATTTCTGCTTCAGGCAAGTGAATCCCCTTCAAGGGGTGCAAAAAGAAAGAAAGGTGTCGGATCAAGCGGTACCCAGAGAAAGGTCCCTAGAGACGGGGGAAAAAAGAGTAAGGGAAAGGAGGCTGCGGTCTCCGAAGAGCGGGTAATCAAGAAGAGAAAGACTTCCCCGGTCAAGGAGGAAGAGAAGGCCCTGGTTGTTCGTCAGCCAGAGGTGGGTGCCCCGGGTGTTCAGCCTCCTGATGACGTGTTTGCAGGTATGCCCATATCAGTTGCTCAAAACATTCCCTCGCCCATCAAGAAGATGGCGAGTACAATGGGAGGTAAATACTATACCCACCGAGTAAGGACAGTGCGATCTGTTTCAGGTCGTACTATTTCATCATCCCCCTCTCATCCGGACTCGATTGTTATTCCCATTTCAGACCGCTCAGGAGGACCAACTAAGGAAGAGGCCAAGAGCTCGGACCCAGGCCCCCCTTTGCCCGGTTATTCGGGTAAAGAAAAAGTGGTGATCGTCCGAGGGATGATCAAAGGGGCGGGCAAGGACGTTGCCCACAACCTTAGAGGTTTCTCTGATGGGCACATTGCCCCCATCCAATATTCCTTAGCTGAGGTAAGTAAACATACATTGTGCTTTTGCTTGAGTTATTCTCAAATGTTATATTCTAACCGTTCAGATGTGATCTATCTTTCAGGCTATGCTAAGGCTTGAAGGGGCCAAGAGTTGGCGATCCGCTCAGGTAAATGCTGTCAAACAATCTAGGGCGGAAGTTGGTGAAACAAAGACATTGCAATGTTCACTACCCTTCGCCAAGATCAACTAACAAGTACTACCATGGAATCGCATGTTGAAACCATCATCAACCTCAAGGCTGAGCTTTCTAAGCATCTCACCAAGATCACTGAACTTCTCACTGAAAAAGAGAAGTTACAAGAAGATGCCAAGGGGAAGGAGGAGGCTGTCCAGGCTAGGGACGAGGCCTTTGTAGCCAGAGACGAGGTTGCAAACCAAGTGACCCAACTCCAGAAGGATAAAGAGGAGTTGGAGGGCAAGGTCGCCTTTCTGGAGAAAGAAACACTCCGGAGGGTTATAGAAGCCGACATGGCTTATAAGAGAAAGGTGACCAAGACCTGGGAGTTGGCCTACTCAGGTGCCGACTTTGGGCGTATGAGCCGCTTTTTAGACTGGGTGGACATCAAATCTGTCTGCGACAAAACAGGCCGCGACCCTCCTCCTCTTCCTGAAATATCCGAGGGTGAGGATGAAGAAGAAGAAGAAGAAGAGGATGATGAAAATGATGCTGAGAGCTAAGCCACTCTGCCCTTGTGTAGTAGTTTTAGCTAATCTTAGCTTTTGAGCTAGTTTTTAGTTTTTACATAGGCGGTTGGTCCGCCATAACTTGTAATAATTTCAGATTCAAATGAATAGGACAAGTTTTTATATTTAACAAGTCTCGGCTTTCAATTTTATATTCCAGCACTTAGTATTTATGATATGTTGATGTTATGCCCCTGAGCAATGCAGTCGGTTTACAAAGTCTGAGTGATTGCTCGGCAATTTATCTTGGCAATTGTTCTTTGCCAAATAAGTTGGGGGTAATCAATCAGATACCTGATGGCCCTTAAACCGAGTGTATTGCTCAATGTGACATTTACACATTTAGGGCTCGGCCCTTCCTAGTTGAGTTATCATCTTACTTAGGGAACGCGATAAAAATTGCCCCTGATTGGGCCTGAAGCAGTCCTTATCTGGATCTGCCAAGTGGAATTCAATTTCCAAAAATGGGTCTTTGTTTTGGGCCTAAAATAATAAGGCAAGCTTTCAGGAGTTTTTATAGCAAAAACTTATAGTGGGCCCCCAGCCTGTTTTTAGGAGCAATAAATGTTATAGGGGTAAAATTGGAATAGTGGAATTATGTGGAGCGCTTATAAATACCACTTTCTTCCTTTGCATTTTTCACAACGCATTTTACAATTCCTTGAAAGAGAAAGAAGAGAGAGTATAATCTCTAGAACTTGTTTAGAACTGTTTAGAATTACTTAGAACTAGTTTAGAATTACATGAAATTATATGATGATGATTGTCGAGTGATGGCCGAATTATGTTAGGATGGTTTTGATGATTCTATGTTATATTATGATACAATTATATGTATGTGCTATGATTCTTGCCATATTGAATTGAAGTTTATATTAATGAAGTATGTCTCTTGAAATTGTCGAGTGGTGGGACGTGTGATAGCCTTGTTTTTCGAGTGAATTACATGTTTAAGAATTGATCTTTTGTTATAATCTTGCTTAAATAATGTTCTTTGATGATTATCTTGATTTAATCCTATAACTATTAAGATCTTGAAAAACAATTAAAGAATCTTGAAGCAATGATGAAATTTTCGAGTGGTGCTAAATTCTTGAATGATTGTCTAGTTCGAAATTCTTGATTAAAAACCAAAGCATGAATTTTTATTAAGTTAATCTAGTATTATGAATACAATAATCTTAATTTTCTAAATTATAATGTAAAGGGTAAATTTTGTTCATATTATGTAGTAGAAGCCGTGTAATTTATAGTAATCAAAGGGTTGATTTTTATTATTTAAGTGATATAAAGATTAGCTTTTGAGTAATTTTCTTGAAATTATTTTATTTAAATAATTAAGGCTTGTAATTTGATTTGATGATTGATTTAATTACTTGAATTATAAGAGATGAATTGTTATGACTTAATCTTGAAGAGGACCATGTGTGATGGTAAGTTAAGGGTAAGGTTTGATTTTTATTTCTTATTTAATGATTTGTTATGATTGTTGATTTATGATAATTGCATATCTCGACTTATGAACTTGTTGAATTGAAGTAATATTGATGCATGAGGAATTTTCGAATAAATGTTTGCCAATTGTCGAGTGGTGCGTAGGCTAGTATAGGGTTTCGAGACAAGTAGAATTGAACTAGAGATGTCTAGAGGTAAAGTCTTGTTGAAAGAGTCAAAGTTGTGAACTGGTAATTAATTGAAAAAATAATAACCTATGAAGTGACCGCCCATCTAGTGACCTAAGGTGCCACGAACATGGGTATAGTCGAAGCTACTGTCCCGCTGCGGAATGGCGACAGTTCTGGATCCCAGTGCTCGGGAAGTAGATCAAATGTGGTTGACCCGACATGAGACAAGGAAAGTTGGGGAAGTAGATCCTTTGTGGTTGACCCCTATAAGCATATGACTGTGTCACGGATTAGAACACTTGAGTGAACTGGAATTTGAAAGTTAATAATGAAAGTCTATAGTCTAGAGTCAGTACTAGCATTTGGATGAAAGGTCTGGTCATAATTGGTCTAGTGTATTTTGTTTTCCGTTGCGTGTGTTGTGAATAGTTTTTAATGATATGTTAGTACTAATCTTGTTGACTTGTGTGGACTTGCTTTTGACTTGTTCTATTTATTATATCTCTAATTGCGTTCTACTATTAAGTAGAATAATCTAATTACTCCCCAGGCTGACTATGGACCCCCAAATTCCCATTTCAAGTACTGACGAAGAGTAATTGGGTTACGCAAGGGCTGGGATTGTGAGCAAGCGAGTTTAGTAGTTTAGCTACCAAATTGTTATTCTAGCCTTTGTAATAATATTTTAGTGGACTTTCGTAGTTTTCGTCATTAAAGGACTTTGATAATTTTTAATTATTTTGGGTTTACTTTATTATCTTTTAAATAAATTGAATAAGTTTAGAGCTTCCGCTGTTGTTATTTAGTTTTGACTTGAGATTTTCTAGCTAATTAAGATTCGTATTGTTGTTTTCTACGAAAACAATGTTGCTAAAACACGGGTCGTTAATCCGTGAGATTGTGTGCTTTATTTTCCGAGGGTTTGACCTAACTAGCTTTGCCACAAGAACTTAAGTGAGTGTTGACTCGGGCAGAGCTATGGGATAAGTTATTTTTATTCTTTTTGCGGCTATTTAATTCAAATTTTAGTTGTCTTTTTATTTTCTTAAATCGGGTACTGTTTTGCTAGAATGGCAAGCCCAGGGCGATCACTCAGTAGTCGCGACCGACATCGCATGTTAGAAGGTGCGATCATCAGCTTAGCTCAGAGAGGAGCGCAGTCATTAGGTGGCCAGTCCACATTTGACCATTTTTCCCGTCATCGACCTCCCACATATGACGGCACTACAGATCCCGTAGTACTTGAGAGCTGGGCACGGGAGATGAGGAAGTTGTTCGATGCGACTGATTACCCGGATGAAGAGCAAGTTCAAATCGCTAGCTACTACCTTCGACTGGAAGCTGACAACTTGTGGATGAAAGTTCGACCACAAGGGAGATTGGTAAGGGGTATGTCTTGGGAGGAATTCATCGCTAAGCTGCAAGAGCGATTCTACCCCGATGAACTTAGGTGGCAGAAACAAAAAGAGTTCCTTATGCTTACACAAGGGACTATGTTAGTGCAGGCTTACACAGACAAGTTTGCAGAACTGTCAAGATTTTCCACCGCAGTGATACCATCTGAAGCAGAGAGACTGAAGAGGTATATTAAGAAGCTGGATCCCCGCATTAGAGTGCATGTCATCAGTAGCGGAGCAGCGACCTTCCAGAGAGCTTACGAGGTGGCCCTAGAGATTCATGCATCTTTGGCCGAAGAAGAAGCTTCTAAGAAGAGAGTCACAGTGCGCCAGCCTCCTGCAGCAGTGAAGAGGCCACGATTCGAGCCATTTCAGAGGCCGCAACAACAAAGCAGCCAAGCGACCATGTTTTAAGAGACCAGAGTCTGCAAAGGTTGCAAGATAGGAACTTCACCCGGGGAAGAAGTGTGATGGGTCTGCAGTAGTGTGCTACTTGTGTGTTCAGGAAGGGCACAAGTCTTGGGTGTGTCCGAAGGGTAAGCCAGCAACAATTGAGAGCAAGGCACCGGTGAAGAACCGTATTTTCCGCATGACACAAGAGGAGGCGGATGTGCAGCCCGACGTAGTCACGGGTACATTCCTCGTTTATAACATGTCTACTTTAGTATTGTTTGATACGGGTGCTACTATTTTCTTTCTTGCAAAATCATTTGTTTGTAAAGCTAATTGCCGGGAGTCTCCCGTGAAATCTATTGTAACTCTACCTTCGGGAGAGGATTTTACTTGTAATCGGGAATTCAAGGACATTCCTATAGTCGTAGCCAGTGAGCAATTAACGGCAGACTTAAAGGAATTTCCGATGATAAAGTTTAACGTAATTCTGGGAATGGATTAGCTATCCAAATATCAAGCGGCAATCAGATGCCGAGATCAAGCGATCATATTGCGTGGGCCTAAAGGGAAGCGTTTAACCTACTCTAGCACCACAAGCAAGAAGGATGTAAAGTTCGTGTCAGCGATGAAAATACAAAAGCTTCAATTCATCAGAAAGGAGAAGCAGTAAACTTGTGACAAGTGAAAGACGTCTCCAAGGAAGAGCAACCTGAAGCAATCTTAGTAGTTAAGGACTATGCGAATGTATTTCTTGAAGAGCTACCAGGAATACCTCTAGAGAGAGAAGTGGAGTCCAACATCGATTTGGTTCCTGGAACGGTACCTAATTCGAAGGCACCATGATGAATGGCGCCGGCGGAGCTCATGGAGTTAAAAACTCAGTTGCAAGAACTGACTGACAAGGGTTTCATAATACCCAGTGTCTCCCCGTGGGGTGCTGTTGAACCATGTTTGATTTGATGGATGAAAAACCAGTTCTCTATACTTGATTGTTATGCATGTTTGTAATTGAACAGGTTAATTCAAGTGAGAACTCTTCAAGGCAAATCTGAAGACCTTGAGATACTTGAAGAATCAGAAGTCAAGAGCTTGAAGTCTTTTAATTTTTGTACTTCTAGGATCTTCTTGTAAAATAGACTTAGGAAAATATACTTTGTATTTCTAAGTAAAGAGCAAAAAGATATTAAGTTTATATCCAGTAAAGAGAACAAACCAAGAACAAGCTAAGAACAGACAAAGAACAAGCTTGGAACAGTTCTCTTTTCCAGATGTAGACTTTGTAGTACTGAGACCACTGTAGGAACAGACCTCAGTATTACGCACGTGCACTTAAGTGATCCGTACCAATTTTCGTGTTCAAAATTATTTTTCAAAATTTATTTGAAAAATATTGATCACTTATGTTTTGGAAATCTGCAAAATTGATTCACAAAATCAGCTTTACAATGTACTTGTTTGGACTCTAGTGTACTTTCCACTACATGTAGTGGAAGAAGACAAAGGTCTGAAATAGGTACCTTTGCACTTGTTTCAACTGAGCTTGTTTTCACAATTTAGGCAAGTCTCCAAGCACACTTCTAGGGGACGGTTTTTCCTTGCCTATAAATACAATCTTTTGAAAAACTCTAGAAAGACTTTTGCTCTCCAAAGAAAACCAAGTCATATTTTCTGAGAGTCTATCCTTAGAGAAAAACTATCTCCATATCCATCTTTAAGAGAAAACTTATGGAGATTTAAGTTTGTAATATTTGAACCACTTAGAGGGAAGTGGTTGGGGAGTGTTCTGTGAACGCTGAGTGATCTGTTAGAGTTAATAACTGGGGAATTAAGTGTTACCGAGTTGTAACATTTAATTAGTGTGTAACCTTGTTATTATTCAGAGTTGATTAATAATATTGGTGAGAGAGTGGAGGACGTAGGCTTGTTTAGAAGCCGGACCTCGTTAAATCCTTGTGTCCCTACTCTTTATTTACTGTTCTGTCGTTATTCTCACAAAAAGATAAACAAACTTTGAAAACAATTGAAAAAACACACATACTCAATTCAACCCCCGCTTCTTGAGTATACATTGAAGTTACAGGTGCTCCACTACCATTTGTCAAGAAGAAGGACTGAAACATGCGGTTGTGCATCGACTACCGGGAGCTCAAAAAGGTGACCATAAAGAACAAGTATTCTCTACCAAGGATTGACGATATCTTCGATCAATTAAAGGGAGCAGGTATATTCTCAAGGATCAATCTTCGATCGGGATATTACCAGATTCCAGTAAAGGCAGAGGACATTCCGAAGACATCATTCCGTACTAGATACGGGCACTATGAGTTTGAAGTTATGCCATTTGGTCTAACCAATGCCCCAGCGGTGTTTATGGATCAAATGAATTGTACCTTATACCACTAACTAGATGTTTGCGTAGTAGTGTTATTCAATGACATATTAATATGCCTAAGAATGAACAAGACCACGAGAAACACTTGTGAATGGTAATGGACATACTACGAGCTCAAAAGTGGGTTACAAAGTTGTCAAAGTGCGAATTCTGGCCCCGGGAAGTGGCATTCATTGGACACGTCATCATCAAGGATGGTGTCATGGTGGACGCAACAAAGGTCAAAGTCATTGTAAAATGGAGTAGCCCAAAAAGCGTGGCAGAAATCAGAAGTTTCCTCGGTTAGGTGGGGTATTATCGGAGGTTCGTAAAGGACTTCTCAAAAGTAGCTTAACCAATAACACAATTGCTACAGAAGGAAAGCAAGTTCATCTAGTTCGAGCAGTGCGAAAAGGCGTTCCAGACTTTGAAGCAAAGCTACAAGCAGCGCAAAGCAGGCAGAAGTCGTATGCAGATCGGCGAAGAAAGGCCTTAGAATACCAAGAAGGCGATCGACAAAGTACTATTGGAAGTGTCTCCAATGAATGGCGTAACTCATTTCGGGCAGAAAGGGAAGCTTTGACCTAAGTATGTAGACCCTACGAGATACTAGAAAGAGCAGGTGAAGTAGGTTATCGGCTTGCTTTACCACTGAGTTGTCGAAAGTGCATGATGTATTTCACATCTCGCAACTACGGAAGTATGTGAACGATCCATCGCATATTATCCTAGTGGAGTCAGCTGCAATTGCACCCAACCTGTCCTTCGATGAAGTACCGGTGCAGATTTTGGATCATCAGGAGCGAAGGTTAAGGTGGAAGGTGGTACCGCTAGTAAAAGTGCTTTGGAGGAGCCAGCAATATGAAGAGGCTACGTGGGAGACCGAGTCCTCCATGCGCGAAAGGTACCCCGAGCTGTTCGGTCAGGGTAAGTAGCAGTCTCATCTTCCTCGTTCTCTTCTTTGTTATTTTGTTTAATTGTGTTTGTTTTCCTTATTTGTGCTTCCGTTTGAAAAATTTCGAGGACGAAATTTGTTTAAGGAGGGGTGACTGTAATAACCCAGAATTTCGGGCTATTTTTAAATTTTAATTGTTTATTTACTTTTAATTGATGGCACAATAGTCCGTTTCAAACCGAGCCTAAACTAAACCCTGAACCCAAACTTTATACCTTGCCTTGCCAAATTAAGCCAAAGCCCACTACCCTTTGTCACCACAAGCCTCACGGCATCCCCTCCCCTTTCTCATCTATTTCTAAACCCAAAAATACTAAGTTTGATATTCTTGTTTACTAAATTCTAGGAGACCCCCAACCATCTCATAAGAATATTAAACCTCTTCTACTACTTCCTCCCTCACAGCTCCCTGTTATCTTTCATCCCTCCTCAAAACCATTGTTCACAAAAATAAACCTCAAAAGACTTCAACACCATCGAAACGTTCAAGCATCATAAATTGAAGCAAGAAACCCAGATAACTAAGCCCTTGTTTGACATTTTCACATGGCCAACCTTAAGAGAAATTTGAAACTTTTGTCCATCAAAGTAAGGTAATTAGTTGCTTTACTTAATCTGTAGAATAGATTAGGAGTATAATCTCTAGAACTTGTTTAGAACTGTTTAGAATTACTTAGAACTAGTTTAGAATTACATGAAATTATATGATGATGATTGTCGAGTGATGGCCGAATTATGTTAGGATGATTTTGATGATTCTATGCTATATTATGATACAATTATATGTATGTGCTATGATTCTTGCCATATTGACTTGAAGTTTATATTGATGAAGTATGTCTCTTGAAATTGTCGAGTGGTGGGACGTGTGATAGCCTTGTTTTTCGAGTGAATTACATGTTCAAGAATTGATCTTTTGTTATAATCTTGCTTAAGTAATAATTTTTTTGATGATTACCTTGATTTAATCCTATAACTATTAAGATCTTGAAAAACAATTAATGAATCTTGAAGCAATGATGAAATTGTTGAGTGTGCTAAATTCTTGAATGATTGTCTAGTTCGAAATTCTTGATTACAAACCAAAACATGAATTTTTATTAAGTTAAGCTAGTATTATGAATACAAGCTTGATTTTCTACATTATAAAGTAAAGGTTAAAGTTTGTTCATATAATGTAGTAGAAGCCGTGTGATTTAATGTAATAATTAAAGGGTTGATTTTTATTGTTTAAGTGATATAAAGATTAGATTTTGAGTGATTTTCTTGAAATTATTTTATTTAAATAATTAAGGCTTGTAATTTGATTTGATGATTGATTTAATTACTTGAATTATAAGAGATGAATTGTTATGACTTAATCTTGAAGAGGACCGTGTGTGATGGTAAGTTAAGGGTAAGGTTTGCTTTTTATTTCTTATTTAATGATTTGTTAAGATTGTTGATTTATGATAATTGCATGTCTCGACGTATGAACTTGTTGAATTGAAGTAATATTGATGCATGAGGAATTTCCGAATAAATGTTTGCCAATTTTCGAGTGGTGCGTAGGCTAGTATAGGGTTTCGAGACAAGTAGAATTGAACTAGAGATGTCTAGAGGTTAAGTCTTGTTGAAAGAGTCAAAGTTGTGAACTGGTAATTAATTGAAAAGATAATAACCTATGAAGTGACCGCCCATCTAGTGACCTAAGGTGCCACGAACATGGGTATAGTCGAAGCCGCTGTCCCACTACGGAATGGCGACAGTTCTGGATCCCACTACTCGGGAAGTAGATCAAATGTGGTTGACCCGACATGAGACAAGGAAAGTTGGGGAAGTAGATCCTTTGTGGTTGACCCCTACGATCATATGACTGTGTCACGGATTAGAACACTTGAGTGAGCTGGAACTTGAAAATTAATAATGAAAGTCTAGAGTCTAGAGTCAGTACTAGCATTGGATGAAAGGTCTGGTCATAGTTGGTCTAGTATATTTTGTTTTCCGTTGCGTGTCTTGTGAATAGTTTTTAATGATATGTTAGTACTAATCTTGTTGACTTGTGTGGACTTGCTTTTGAATTGTTGTAACGACCCGCATTTTAGCAACGTTGTTTTCGGAGAAAACAGCAACACGGATCATTATTAACCATAAACTTTTAATATCGAATTCATTAATGATAGCAGAAGCTCTAAACTTAATTCAAATTATTCAATTAACCCAATAAATAGTCCAAAATAGCTAAATTACCAAAGTCCAATATTACTAATCAATTACGGAAAATCCACTAAAACTATTACAAAGGCCAGAAATTGACATCAAGATAATTAAACTACTATACTCGCTTGCTCACAATCCCAGCCCCTGCGTAACCCAATCAATCATCTCTTGTACCTGAAAAAGGATTTTGGGGTCCACAGTCAGTGGGGAGTAATTAGATTGTTCTACTACTTAATCAGTAAAACACAATTAGGAACATAATAATTAGAACAGATCAACAGAACAGTCAAACAAGTCAATAGGAAAATCAATCAAAGGCATTCACATTCAAGTACGCAGCGGAAACAAATCATAACAGAATGTTCAACCAAGACTCTCAAGACAAACTTAATCCAATTCTAGACTTCTAGACTCCACTATTGACTTTCAAGTTCTAGTTCAATTCAAGTGCTAATCCGTGACACAATCTTATGCTCGTAAGGGGGTCAACCACGAAGGATCTACTTCCCCCAACTTTCCTTGTCTCATGTTGGGTCAACCACAAAGGATCTACTTCCCGAGCACTGGGATCCAGAACTGTTCCAAAACCGCAGAAGGGACAGTGGCTTCGACTATACCCATGTTCATGGCTCTTTAGCCACTAGACGGGCGGTCACTTCATAGATTAGTTATCTTTTCAAGTTCACACTTCTAGTTCACAGTTTAACCTTTAATGACACGATTTGACCTCTAATCAATTCTAGTTCATCTTAACTTGACTCAAGACTCTAGTCCAAGACTCCTATACTGGACAAGTTTGACAACATAACACGGTAATTCGACATTCATCAATAATCATTCTATTCAACAAGTTCATATGTAAAGACAAGCATTAATCATAATTCCAACAACATAATTTCAATCAGTAGAACAAGATAGAATTCGAAAGCTTACCCATTACTTACCATGATCACACGCCTTTTTGGAATAGCAAATATACAATATTTCATCATTAAACATCATATAATCAATACAATCCTAAATATAAATTACAAGTTTAAACTAACAGAAATAATTCCAAGTGCATAATCTAATTCTAGTCTTTAAATTAATTAGATCATAAAAATCAAGTCTTTCATTGCCTCTTTCTACTCGGCATTTTCGAATAACAAGGATCAAGAACCAAAGTTTCGATTTAATTAAAATACAAGCTTTGTCTAAATTAATCTAAATAATTTCAAGAACAAGTTCAAACTCTAATCTTTTATTATGAAATCAAGTAAAAATCATCACCTTTATTTTATTAAACCACACGGCTTTTTCATAAATTAAACACACTAAATTCTTACTTTTCATATTCTAGAAATATCAAGGTTAAATTTAGAATACTAGATTAATTAATTAAAAATTGATACTTTTTTTATATTCCATATTTTCGAGCCATTAGTTTAATTCAACAAGATTATCTCACGGTTTTTACTATGATTGAATAATCAAGATCAAGTCTTTATGATTCAAGAACCATGCTAGATACAGAATTAATTCAAGATTAACTTAAAAGACTATTAGTAGCTCAAGATTTTAGCAAAAGATTAAGCTTTTATTATGAAAAAGGAAAAATTAACAAAAATAATCCCAACTTTGGTTGGTCTTCTGTTTTTAATCCCAACTTTTCGAAAACCAAAAATAATCCCAACTTTCGCTTTGGTTTTCCATTTTTGGACCCTCTTCAAATTTTAACCGGCTAATTAGCAAGGTTTACCGGTTATTGTAGGTTAAAATTTGAAGAGGGTCCAAAAATGGAAAACCAAAGCGAAAGTTGGGATTATTTTTGGTTTTCGAAAAGTTGGGATTAAAAACGGAAGACCAACCAAAGTAAACATGCAATAAAAACCCAAGAACAACATCATTCAAACCCATAAACATCCAATAAAAACCATTAAACACAGAATTTTGCAAAAACCTAATTTCAAACCACATAAATTCAAACCCAGAAAATTTCAAACATAACAACCTAAATTCAAACTCAGAAATTAAAAACCCTAAATTCCAACAACAACAATTCAAATAATTTTACAAAACCCACAAAATTGTATTTATAGAGTAAAAAAAAAAGAACCTGGGGTTTGATTATTTGGGATATTTTCCGCTGGAATGAATTGGGGCAACAACTGGAAGGAGAATAAACTTCACAAACCTTCACTTTGCTTCAATGGCAATGGTTAACAATGGCAACAGATTTTGGGAGGGAAAGGGTTTATGTCATAATTTGGGTTTTAGAGGGGAGAGGAACTGTATTTTGTGTTTAAAACTCAATTAATATAAAATGAAAGAGTTTAATTATCATAGAAATAAGCTGCTTACCGTCGTAGCAGATTACCGGTATAATGGTCCAAAAATGGAAAATCGAAGCCAAAGTTGGGATTATTTTTGGTTTTCGAAAAGTTGGGATTAAAAATGGAAGACTGACCAAAGTTGGGATTATTTTTGTTAATTTTTCCTATGAAAAATACTCGAACCATAGATGTAACACACACGGCTTATATATACATAACACGCATAAATTATTCACTAGATATTTCAACAATTCTAATTAGCAAGAATCATACAACAAGCATAGAATAGGGTAAAAGAAGGAAATAAACTTATCAAATTATCATAGAACAATATTATTTCACTCGACATTCTTGGCTAACTAACAACATGTAATTCGAAAATTCAACAATCATAATTCTAAATAATACTACCTAGTTCTAAACCTATTCTAAAGATTATATAACTAATTAATCCTAAAGATTAAATAAAACAAACTAATTGCCTTATTTGGAGAAATATGATTCGAGTATTCCAAGAGGGTCACACGGCTCTTCCTAGAGTCTTTCTTGGCTTCTTGTTTCAATCTTTGAGGTTGGATGGAATTTGGGAACAGTTTGTGGCTTTTTTGTTTCTGATTAATGTTTTTGGAATGAAAGTTATAGAAGTTCTTGTTTTTGTTCCCCCTTTGGTTGGCCGGCTATAATACTAAATTAAGGGTGTTGTTCTGTTCTAAATTTTAGTAAGGTAGTTAGGATAAAAACTAGATTTTTGGGGTGAGGTCAACTATAGATATCTAGTCTAGTAATTTTAGTAATTAAATTGAATTAATCAAATAAGGAAATAATAAGGAAGGGGCCGGCTCTTTTGGGGGTGAGTGAGGAAGGGTATTGTCTTCTTAAAATCTAGTAGGGTAGTTAGGAATAAAAGTTGGATTTTTAGATTAAGTCATAATAGATATAGATTGCTAATTTTGGTTGAAAAGAGAATAGAATAAAATTAAATAAAATAAATTAATAAGGGGCCGTGGTTTAATGATTGGGATAAATAGGGAATGATATAATTAAAGTAAGAAATCGCTAAATTAATAAGGGGTAGATTTAATTAAAAGATATTAAAAGAAACTAAAAGGAATGGTTAGAATAATTAAAATAAATAAAATAATCAGGATAAAAGGGTTAAAGGAAGATGAAAGGAAAGGTAGAGGGAAAAATGATGGAGAAATAAGATGATCCTAGTCCAAATAATTATAAGGAGGAAAAGGGTAACAACTTAGAGAAAATAGGGAATGATATAATTAAAGGGTATTATTGGTTAACAAATAGAAGAAATAATTAGGATAAATGTGTAACTATCTTTAGGAAAATATGGGGTTACATCCATTAAAAGATATAATAGAATAAAATAGGATAATAAGATACTTAAAGGGATATAAAACTGATCAAATGGAAAGAGGGAAAAGAAGTGGGCTTGGATTATTATGGGCTAAGGTAAGAAATATGGTTCATCACTAAAATAGTTTTTGGGCTTGAAATGAATTCCTGAACTGGATTATTATTCCTAAAGCTAATTTTTTAATTTGGGCCAGAAATCATATGAAAAGGCTATCCAAGTCCGGTTATCAAGGAAGGGACTAAAATTACTTCTAACCCCTACTTAGCCAACTCATCGTTAATTCAACATTAAATTTGAGTCGGTCCACAACCTTGAATTGCTTTAAGATGGGGGGCTTTAGGAACCTGACGGTTGAGGCCAAATGAAAGAATATAGGATGGCCATCAAAAGGGAAATTTGTTTGACACATTTTATAAAATATTAATAACATAAATTCTCGGAAAATAATTTTAAGAAGATTTTCCATTTATAAAACAGGGAATTCATTAATAGTTTTCAAAATAAATTTTTAAGACAACAGGAAAGACAAACTTATTATCTAAAATTTTAACCCCAAAAATATGGGGTGTTACACTTGTTCTATTTATTATATCTCTAATTGCGTTCTACTATTAAGTAGAACAATCTAATTACTCCTCACTGACTGTGGACCCCCAAATTCCCTTTTCAGGTACTGACGAAGAGTAATTGGGTTACGCAAGGGCTGAGATTGTGAGCAAGCGAGTTTAGTAGTTTAGCTACCTAATTGTTATTCTAGCCTTTGTAATAATATTTTAGTGGACTTTCGTAGTTTTTGTCATTAAAGGACTTTGGTAATTTTTAATTATTTTGGGTTTACTTTATTATCTATTAAATAAATTGAATAAGTTTAGAGGTTCCGCTGTTGTTATTTAGTTTTGACTTGAGATTTTCTAGCTAATTAAGATTCGTATTGTTGTTTTCAACGTTGCTAAAATATGGGTCGTTACAACTATACTATGAATATATAAAAAATTCTCCTTGCTATATTAAAACTTATGGAGTTATGTACTTAAATATACTTAAAACTACTTCTTGGTAATCACATATTTTATCCAATTAATGTATTCCCTTCATTCATAGTCTATTACCATCACCCTTACCTTGCTTGCTTTACTTTAGATTTATGTCTAGTCTATTCATGATCGTTATAACGTAGGATATTTTTTAATTATTCGCTCATCATGCTACTTGTTTGAAGATTCATGCTACTTGATTTCAATTGGGAATTTTTTCTTTTAACTTTACTTATATTATTTTTTTCATAAGGTACGCAACGATGCTGCTTGTGATGATGGGGGAAATGTTGAGAGCGAAGATGATCCACCAAAATTGTCTAAATGAGCTCAGAGTACTAAAACCAAGCAAGCTTAGCATCAAGGAGCCTTAGATTTATTACAAGCATCTAAGCTTTTGGTTTTCTTAGTTGTACATATTTTAGATATATATGGTGGTCTTTGAAAACTTACTATGGAACAATTTTTTTCTAGTTGTTAATTAGTATCGTACTTTTCTGATATACGATGTTGAATATATTTTAGGAAAAATTCATATAAATAATCTCAACTATTATAGCCCTTACGATATTAATCCCAACTATCATATATTATAGTATAATCTCAAGTCTCAACTATGTGGTATGTTTTATAATATTACTCCCATTACTTGATTGACTTGATATAGCCGATTACCACTGGTCATTTTCTTCCTCATTTTTTTGAAGGAAATCAAACGCAAATTATTATATGGTCTCAGCCTCCCAGGACCACATAGGTTTCTGTGGTCCCTGGCCAAAACGACGTAGTTTAGGAGTAAAAAAAATTAAAAAAAATAACAGACTTCCTATTTTCAAGGATTTTATTCTGCATATAGAGTGAAAGATAACTGTTTTTAATTACGTATAAAAAAAACTAATTAGTAGGTAACAACTAAAATCTTCGCTTCCACTTCCCTAAGAACAATATGCAAATATATTCTATGGTTACCTGCACAAGCTACTCTTTTGCTTGTATTCAGTATTAAAAAAATGAATATTAAGTATTAAAAAAAATGAATATTCAGTATTAAAAAATGAATAATCATTTTAGTTATCGCAAAAGTGAATGTAAATTCAGGTTCTTTGTGGTAAAATGAATATTTAGTATAACAAAATGAATATTCAGTATTAGAAAATGAATATTAAGTTTAGTTAGTGCAAAGTTGATTGTTGGTTCAGGTTCTTTATGATAAAATGAATATTCGATATACAATAATTAATTTTCGATATACAATAATTAATATACAATAATTAACTCATAAAGGTGTTTCAAGTATGTACACTTATGTATGTCTAGAAAAGTGTTGAGAATCTCAACACTTAACCATGTTTCAAAAAGTGTTGAGAATCTCAACACTTAACAGTGTCCCAAAAAGTGTTGAGACTCTCAACAATTAATCGCGTCCAATCAAGTGTTGAAATTCTCAAATTTTAGACACTTTGCACATGCGTTGCGAATAATTTTCTCGTTATTTTGTTAAATTTCATTACAAGGTATTACAAAATAATCAACTACTCTTTGGTTGTTTTGATCAAAAGGCATTACAAGGCACTATTCTGAAGTCTCTACTATCTTAACCTTTTATTACTTTGTTGAATTTTTATAATTTGATTAATTAAAATGTTGATTAAAATGGAGATTAGTGATGATAATGGATAAATTCATATGAATGGTTAATATAAATTGTACATGCATATGAATGTTCAACGCTCTAATTAGTTTTTCTTTGTAGTTCTTTAACAACTTTCATAACAACTTGATCTCCCTTTTAATCACCATTTAAAACTTTTAATAATTTCATTAGTTTTAATATGATCTAAATATATGCATTGTGACTAACAATTCACTTATGCATTATAATAGATCGTACATAAAAATTCGATTTCGCAATTAATTCATATGCATATTGTTTTGATTTTGTATATATTATTTTATATCTCTTTTATTATGTGTTGTTGCAATTATAGATTCATTTTATATTTATTCATTACGTGTTTTATTCATGATTTATTTGATTATTATTTTTAGGATTTAATACGGACTTAATTCAAAGTAGTCACAATAATTAGTCATAATCTGCAAATAATTCAAACCCACCTAGTAATATGAGCTTTTAGGATATAAAACGAGATATCTATAAACTCGGTATTAATAATGATACGAACACAAAAAGAGACCTAGTAGAGACCACTTACAGGCGGGCGGGCCCAATGCACGATTGGCTCGTAACATGCCCCGAACCCATACTCTAGTGCACGACCTATATGGGACCAATTTCTCATGGCATTGGTACTACTTCGGTGTCCGTGGGCCGTATAAACGCACGGTGGTGACTCCTAATAGACCATATTCACCTGTGACGTTAACAAACATTCAAAACAATTCGTGACATAGGCGGCCGGAAACAACCCCTACAGTGACACTCTCTAAACTCTAAAGCACATGCGTCATGTAAGCATTGCTACATTATTTAATAAAATAAATTATGCTTAGAATAAGATTCAAACCGATTACAATTCAAATTCAAAATCACCCCGTCACCATATCAACCAACTTTTATTAGTATTTTAAATTTGCACATAACATTATATATTTCTCTACTTTATTTAAGTGAATTAGAGGTTGAATTTTTTATAAAAAAATCATAAAGATAAGGCAAAATCACACAAAAACATATCAATAAAAAAAGTAACAATCGGGCAACGTCTGAGCCAACAAACTAGTTTAGTTCCAGAAAATATGTACATCTATAAATAAATAATAATATAGAAGTATGCTATTAGAGGTGACAGCAAATGACACGTGATTAGTTAGTTTAAGAAAGTAATTGCTCAAAATGACAAAATGTCGGGTGACCCAACACAAACTCACAGCCGTTGATGACAGACACCAACAGTATATGAGCAATTGAGCACACACGAAGTGCAATTGCATCCATAATTTTACCTACACGTACAGAATTTCTATAGTCCTCATTTTTCTTCCTTCATTTTGGACTCTTTCCTATTATTTTGTTTAATTAATTATTAAAAAACCCCAAATATATTTTTTTTTTGTATTCACCCGGTTCACCCTTTTGACTAATCCAGATTCGGAGCGCGTGCCGGGTTAAAGTTTTAAACACCTCCCAGCATCGAATCGTCGTTCTCCTTGCCAAGAAAAGACCCCAAATATTGACTACAATATTTAGGAATTGATGACCCTGAACTTTGAGCATCTAACTTGCTCTCAATTTCTCTCTTTGTTGAGAGGTTTCAGTTATTGATACTACTTTTCAATTGCATAAATAGAATTCAATAGTAGAAAAGTATACAAGCAAGTTGATTTTGACCTCTTTGATTGATACGCTTTTCTGGGTTTGTAAAGGGATTGACGATTGCGTGTTGTTTTGGTACTAGGATCTTCTGAAAGGTATGCCAATTTTATATTTTAGGTAGTAGTTTGTTGTTAAATTGAATACAAATGGGTTTATGTTTCTTGCACGAAATGTGTTAAATTGAGATTGGTTATGGGATTACTTTGTGTTTCAATCATATTTGGGCAATAATTGAATGTGTTTTCAACCTACTGATAATCTGCTTGTTGTGGTAGTTCCAACACTTGAGCTTGGTAAGTGTTTATGGCTCTTCATTCATCTTCAAAAGATTATGATAAAAGAAGTTAGCCTTTTGTTTTTTTTGGTAAATTCAAAGAAGTTAGCTTGGTTTCTCCTATTTGAGAATTTTAATCTTATTTTGGTACAGATTTCCTATGCATTTTACTCCTTTCCGGGAAATTGTGTATGAATAAAAAAAATGGTTAATTCCTAGTTTCGTATAATGGTAAATAAACTGAAAGTTGTTTTGCTTAACACATGGCGTACGGCCATTTATGATTTTGGCATGTTCCATTCGTAATATGTACGAAGTATGTCATTGTGCTATTTTTTTAATAGAGCACTGTGCTTGACTAATGACTAGGCAGTTATTTTCTTTTTTTGGAAAGAAATGTTGATTTTGTGTTGTTTAGTCTTTTGATTACTCTCATTTGACTCTGTTACCTTTAGCACTTCAATGTTCATATGGGGGAAATACCGATTAATCAATTTGAGATGTTTAGTAGATATATCAAAAGACATTTTTGTAATTTTGTTGAAAATATATTAACCAAGCACCCCCTATTTAGTTAGTGCTTGGACGCTGCCCCTAAAGTTGGTCACAATTACGTATAAAATGCTATTTTGAGATATAAAATTGTACCTCAAATTGATTAACCAGATGTCCCTCGTGCATATGGTTCTTAGTGACCTCGTGCAAAGGGTAAACTTGAAAACCGTTACAACTCGCCCGAAACGTGTTGATGCGGCCGCATTTTTGAACCCTGTTACTGATAGTAGTTCCATTGATTCTTCATTGCTCATGTGCATTTGTGCTGTTTGATAACTCTCGTTTTCTTAATTGCATATGAATTTCATCTTCCATTGCTGCCATATTTCTGAGTCAATTATAACATAATGTTTGTATGTGATTAGTTTTTGTGAGGATCTTGTTAAAATGGCGGCAATACTAGCTTCACAGAGCTCCTATTGCCACTGTATGGAGCTGTATCAACAAAGAATAGGAGCTGATGACCTCAGTTCAGCATGTTCAATATCTGGGACAAGATTTCTCAAGTTTGAGGGCCACAACTGTCATCCAGCAGTATATCCTAAAAGCTTTAGATTTCAAGTGGAGATGAAACAAACCAAGGAGCCAACAGATTTGGGAAACAATAAACAAGTCAATGGAGTTAATGGTACAAAACAAAATATTAATGGAGCAAACAAGGTTAATGGTGCCAAACAGAATATTAATGGAGCAAACAAGTTTAATGGTACCAAACAGAATATTAATGGAGCAAACAAGGTTGTCAATGGAGTGAGCATAGTTACAAGAGAAACTGCTTCCTCATTGGTTAAGAGGTCCAAATTTGTGGAGGATGGACTCCCCCCTCTAGAGGAGCCAAGAGTAATGGCAAGCGATGCAGGCTTTAGTTGGGCTAGCGACAATTACAATTCTGTGCAGAGGTCTGCTGATGTTTGGTCATTTGTTCTTTCTCTTCGTGTCCGTGTTTTATTGGAAAATGCAAAATGGTCATACATAGGAGGATTTGATGAAGACAAGCAAGTATGTTTCATGTCCTTTAGCCATCAGTTTTTATTTATCTTAGATGCTAATTGCCCCCTTTTGTTTGGACCAATTTTCCCTGTTATTTCGTTCGAGCATACAAAATTGACATCTTTGTCAAAATATTTTTGAAGTTTTATTATTTAACATCCCGAATATTGTCATGTGCAGAACAAGAGGAGGAGAGGAACTGCTGCGTGGCTGAGGGAACGTGTTCTGCAGCTTGGTCCAACTTTCATCAAGCTTGGGCAGTTGTCATCTACACGATCTGATCTATTTCCGCGTGAGTATGTGGATGAACTTGCCAAGTTGCAGGTAGAAGTTTCAACAATACCTTTTCTTTTTTCTACGTTTTTATAGTTTTATACAAATCAATTTTGTCAGCAAAAAAACTTTGTCATCAAAGAATGGATCTATTTATAGGATAGGGTACCTGCATTCTCATCAAAGAAAGCAAAGGAGTTTATTGCTGCTGAACTTGGAGCTCCTGTTGACATTCTGTTTAAAGAGTTTGAAGATCAGCCAATTGCTGCTGCTAGCCTTGGTCAGGTATGCACTGTCTTCCATTTCTATGTGTATTTGGTCACAGACTCGCTGTGGTAATTTTAGGTCAACTATATTTCTTGGGTCAATCCAGTATGTTTATTCTTGGGTCAAGGCCTATGGCTAAAGGAGTACAATATTAACATGAAACTTATCTGAACTCAGTACAAATTTGCATTTATGTCCTTATTATGGGAAATTTGAGGGTTATATGTCCAATGCAATGTTACTTTTAACAAGTCAGGACTAGTTGATAGTCTGCCTGAAGCACTTTGCTGAAGTCAATTTAAACTAGCATGACAACATGGTGAAAAGCAGTAATTTCAGTTTAATCTATATATTTTCTTTGGCAATACATTAAAGACGAGTCCCATTTCGCTTGAACTACTACTTTATGACCATTTTATGGCTAGATGTGGACCCCTCAAATATTCCTTTGACTAGATTTACCCGTCTTATTGCTGCCATAGTACTGCTGTTTGTAACAGGTTTGTTATAACAAATGCGAGAAATATAGTAAAGACTAACAAGAACAAACAAAGAATTTACGTGGTTTGCCGACAATGTGTCGACTATCTCCACAGGTTGAGGAGAGGAAAAGTTTTATTGATCTTGAGGAATTTCATAATACATTGATAGATCTAGGTTTACAAAGATTAGGAGTATATATAGAACTCCTAATGAAGAAATAGAAAAGGCCCAAAAAATAAGCCCAAAACAGAAAACCCTATAGGTTATTGAAAGGGGCACAAATCAGATTCAAGGCACAAACTAACAAGAATAAACACATTTGCTTTGCTAAAGAATGAAATCACAAGACTTATGATACTATTTAGAAAATTTTCTGCAGTATTGTCTTCCATATAATGAACTAGGGCATCATTGTCCATATAATGAACGTAGTGCAAGAGAGTGCATGACAATTAAAGTGAAGCAAAAATTATTGCAAGTCTATACTAATGATTGTTTTACCCTTCTTTTTTGTTCCTTACTCAGTTCATTTATTTAATATTGAATTTTTTTGTAGGTTCATCGGGCTATTCTACATAATGGAGAAAAAGCAGTTGTTAAAGTTCAAAGGCCTGGTTTAAAAAGACTTTTTGATATTGATTTACGTAAGTGATGTTTGACTTTTGGTATGCTTTTCAAAAAGCCAACAAGCATAACACCTTTCTTTCCTTTCAATGAATTGCCTGCCCATTTTTTGTGGAAAATCATTAGGAAAAATCACATGAAGGTTGTATTATGAGAACTAAATTTTCCACTTCATTATGCTGAATTAAGAAACGCAGCCGCCACACACCCCCACCCCCCTTCTCATTTAGTTAGCATGACTATGGCAGAACTGAAATTTTCTGTCTTCTTACAATTCACAGGAGTTGGGTGCGATGATGAGATTTAGTTGATGTAGCTTCAGTAAATATTAATGTTTTGTACTGATTACCATTATCAGCATATTGAGCTCTCTACTTTCTCCTGCATTTGTTATAATAATATCTTATAATGTCTCCATGGCTTTAATTCATATATTATTGTTCAACAGTTCAACATCAACTTCAACTTGCTTCTATTACAATAGTTTCATATTCAACTCTTTTAATTAGGGGGGGTGGGGGTGGAAATCCTTGTAATAGTATGAATTCGGGAAATAATTTAAAAGGAAAGCTTTGTATTCTTGTATTAAAATGGATGATGTGATTGTCTTTGTAATCAGCTTCTTACTCAAGTTGGATTGGCTCTCAAATACTGTATTATACATTTTTTTTTCCGGTAAATTGTCTTATACACTTGTGGTAAGATGATATTAGGTTATTCATCTGTCATTCTAGAAGAAATTTATAATGCGAGTATATTTTTCTAAGCCCATTTATAGTTTCATACTTCGTATAATGGTTTTTATTCAATATTATGCCCTAGCTTATTGGCCAGTTGGCCTATCATTGGTATGGAGATTATTGAAGCCATCAGGGTTTTTTTATTTGTTGATGCACATATATGTTAATTAAACCCCCCAAAATTGTTACATTCATTCCTATTTCCTATATACTTTCATAAATCCTCAACCCCTGCCAGGTATGATTATCATTGAAGCTACCATAATTTTGGTGGCTTCCTCTTTCTTCATTGGCTTAAGCATCCTATGAGATTGAAAATGACCATCAACATTTCATGATGATAAATTGTTAATTTGTTGACTTGATAAATACTTATTTTGTTCGTATTACTCCGGAGTTCGGTGTAAAGAATAGTTTACTCAAGTTGGCATCTTATACTCAGGGAATCTGAAGCTAATTGCAGAATATTTCCAGAAAAGTGAATCTTTAGGGGGGCCAACTAGGGATTGGATTGGCATATACGAAGAATGTGCTACGTAAGTTCTTTATCATTGTATTCTTTCCTTTTTTGATGTTGTTGTTTATAAGCTTCATTGATATTGCTTTATTAAAGTTAATTCTTTTGATTTTTAGCAGATATAGTGTAGTTTTTTGTAAATGAGTTTCCGCAAAGCCTTTTGTAGATGACTAAGATTGTCAGTTACTATCTGCATGCTTTTATCAGATAATGGTAAATATATCAAAAATAAGCATGGAATGTGATAATTTATAGTTGAGGGTCAAAACTACTTCCCGGCACTGGAATGCTCAATATTTATTCAGTAAATTAAAGCATGACATCATAAATGGGACAACATAAATAATTTTTTACCAATGGCAAAGATGGAGAAAGTAAAACTACTTTATATTCATATCTTTTATAAGGATTATAACTTCTCAAGCCAAGATTTCTTTTTGTGGTTGATTTATGAATGTGTGGCATACTGGCATGAGAGCACAGTAATTGTATAGAAAGATGGGAGTGAAAGTATGAGGTCCTCGGAATGTTCTCTTGTCACTTTCTTTAGAGGTTGGACTAGTGGAAGTTATGAAGCTAGTGTTGGGCATTATTGGAAGATGTTTGGCCTACTACAGGTCTACTACGATATGCTTACCATCAGTGGCTAAAGATTCTGTGGTAGCTTCCTCATGGTGGCTGTTGTGTTATGAAGATAAGGTAGTTTGCATATGGGATTGGTTTGTATCTCTATTCTCTTTTGTCACCTTGTGAAACTCAGCAATCAGCATCATCATGGGTATAGAAGTCTAAATTTTAACATTGGGTTAATTGTGGGATTGACTCATTATTTCCCATCCTGCCACCTTTAAACTCGATCTTCCGGCAACTAAACACTCAAAACAAGGAATCATTTCTGCTCCAATCTGCTGAACAACTCCCTATTCCCTATAGGCCTATGGCATTTAATCCAATTAACAGACACTGGAATCAGATTGTAATAAAAACTACTTTTTTATAACCTTCTGAGAACCTCTGTTATTCTTACTTTATTCTTACATCCAATCTCCAACTTCTTGAATATGCTCCTAAAGGTCAGACTTGACCCATCATCTCCCTATTTACTTTCATCAGAGTCAGAATGTGATTATAAGAGAAACACATTATTGTTGAACTGACAATATTTTTATAAAAATATATCAGTTCTTTTTTATTTGGACCAGAATTGTACTGAGTATGTGTGCAGAAAGATCTGTCAATTGGGGGGTAGTAATGATAGAGTGTGCAGGTAATGCTGAATGTGTATGTTATTCGCCTATTAAAAAACCACTTCAGTGAACTTCTGAACTAATCAGCATAACTGTTTGGCTAATAATGCTAGAGTAATAAATGAGAGCTAACTCCCAGAGAAAGTAATTTGGTACTGTATCACTTAATAAACAATATATAAAAGATACTGCTTCCATAATCTAGGGGTGCCCATGAAGCCATGAATTGAACATACTGCGAATAGTTTGAAATCAGCTTGATCAAATCTCAGTTCTTAGATACTTTAAAATACTCAACTCAATTATATTTGGCATCTAGGCTTGTAACTTCATAAAATTAAGAAGTAATAAATGCATCCAAATTTTATATAGGCTATACTCAATGTCCTGAATTTCCAATCTAATTACAAAGAGAGGATAATATTATAAAATAATTTGCGTAAAGACAAGTTCCATTATAAAGCCAACAAAACCTGTATGGCTGAATATCATACCTTATTGACTTGTTGAAACATGGATTATCAGGCCATTTTAAAGTTTGAGCATGGGATTGATCAAGTGGAATTCCAAGCCACTTTAATGTTAGATTTGATACGGGTGAATGGGCACTTCAGCCTTTTGATCTGCACTAGAATCTTCCTCTCCTCCCCCTACCCCTTTGGTTGTATCAAAATCTGTCCAATTTATGAGGCATCTCGATTAGGCATCCCATTTCCGTTGTTGGGAACTATTAGGTATCCCAAATTCTATGTTGAGAACTAACATTTCTTCCACAGTTCCACTACAGGCGAGACCGAATAAAGTAATATTGCAATTCTTATGTGCTATACTCTTCCTTCATTAGGTCAGTTCTGTACAAGAACTTGGTCAAATATTTTATTCGTAGCACACCCTTTGCTTTTGTGATAAAGGTCACTTAAGAATGTAGCAGATGGTGGGCTTGAAGATAGCCCTTGAAACTTTACAAAAAAAAACACAAAACAAAAGGGTAACTGAGTGAATTATCTTCTCAAAGATTGCAGTAGACGATGATAAGGAAAATAAGTAGGCAAAGATTGAATGTTTTGCATCGATTTAAAAACAACAGCTTATAAAGTTTAGATGTAGAAGAAGAAAACTGCTTTAGGTCTTATATTGATATACTATAGTTCTGTTTTACTTGATCAAATTGCAATTTCAGACGATACTATTACAATTGACGGATAATGTGTAATTATCTAGTATCCAAGATTCCAAGTATGTAGATCTTTTTTTCTGATGGAGATAAAAGTAAAGTTCTTGGTCAGCATTTTAATCATTTGCTTCTCTTGCTTTGGCATTAGTTTTCCTTGGATGTTGGAACTTAAACTAACATGTGAAATTGACATGTGTATTGAGCTGCAGAATTTTGTACCAAGAAATAGATTACATCAATGAAGGGAAAAATGCTGATAGATTCCGCCGTGATTTTCGGAATGTCAAATGGGTTCGAGTGCCTGTGAGCATTCTTCTGTTGACCATCATTGTTTTCAAGTTATTGTCTCTACTTTAATTTTTTATTATCCCTGTTGTGTGGTCTAGTAAACTTTGTGGTTTTTACCTTTTTCTGCTGCAGGCTATTCATTGGGATTATACTGCCTTAAAGGTGTTGACATTGGAGTATGTTCCAGGTATGAAGTTGATATTCATAATCTCTTAGCTGAGTTGAATTATAATAATTCAGTTTTGAAATACTTTTAGGTCCACTTTTAGTCCATTATACTGACTATTTACTATTTCAACCAGGAATTAAAATAAATAAATTGGATAAGTTGGATGCACTTGGTTATAATCGTTCTCGGATTGCATCACGTGCTATTGAAGGATACTTGATACAGGTAAAATGCTTGATAATTCTGAACCTTCAGATTGCTCATGACTTGTTTGGAAGGCCTATGAGGCTGCACATAGATCAATAACCTGTGGAGGAGTTGATATGCCAAAATCAGAATATGATATGATATTGATGTTGCATTGCAGTACTTCTTGCTTTCAGGCCTTTTTTTTTGTGTGTTTTTGGTAAATAGGCTCCAGCTTTGTGCATTAAGATATTCTGTGAGTCAAATCATCCAGTGATAGTTCTAATTGGTAAAATATCGCCGAAATTACCAATTCTTCAAAGTTAGATGATTAACAAACATCTAAAATGACAAAGTTGTAAATAAATTGAACTTGACGTATTCTATTAATTAAAAAAAATATATGAATCAATATTCAATAACCTAATTGGCTAACAATTCAATATTCAATTCACAAACTAATTTCTAACAATTCAATTCACAAAAAAATAAATAAAATAACAATAAAAAAATATAAATCCATAATTCAGTAAATTGACTAACAAAATAACTATCCCAAATTCACTAAGAAATAACAATTTAATATTTCAATTTACAAACTAATTCATCCTAACAATTCAACTTACAAACAGACAAACTAATTGAACCTAACAATTCAATTCACAAAATAATTAAACAAATCACATTTTGATTCACAAACATTAAAACATTGACAATTGATGAATTCACATATTAATGATTAGTTAATTAAATTTTGTAAAATAGTATATTAAAAAATAAAAAACATTCACATAAATAAAAAAAGAACATAACCGCTAGCTGGTGGGTTGTGGACTGGTGGTGTGGTGGACCAATAGTGTTCGGCGTTGGATGGGATGGGTGTCTGGTGTTGGATTGTTGGGTCGTGGTTTGAGTTAGCCTATGGTCATGAGAAATGAAATAATGGTTGAAAGAAATAAAGGTCAAGGGAAAAAAAAAGCAAATTGGTTGTAAGGAGAATTGAACCCTTGACTAGGAGCTTTTTATTCAATGGGCTCACATGTGCTTCCACCAACTGAGCTAAGCATTATTCTTGTTTAGAGGTTACACTCTTTTAGAGGTGATCGTGGGCCGGGTCGGGCTCGGGCCGGGCCGATGCATAAAAATCAAGCCCATAAAGCGGGCCGGGTTCGGGCCCAAATTTCTTAGCCAAAGCCCGAAAATTTAGTGCGGGCTTGGCGGGCTTTTCGGTCTTTTTTCGGGCCGGGCCTAAAAAAGTAACTAAAAAGTTTAATTTTAAATGTCCAAGGCCCGCACGAAAAAATAAAAAAATCGGGCCAGGCCCAAATTCGGGCCTAATTTTCATGTCCAAATCCCGCAAAAAAGCGGGCCGGGTTCGCCAGGGGGACACTCTTTAATATATATTGCATTTTTTCCTGATTTTTTTTCCGAACATGGGGGGACCAGGGGACCACTGTCCCCCATGTTACTTAGTGGGTCCGCCACTGTTGGTCAATGATCTTGACAAGAATGAAGAGAAACCTGTCTTATCTTGAGGAAGCTTTGGTTAATAGTTTCATGCAAGATTTACAAAACAACTATGCATGTCTTAGAATTATTAATGTGTCATAGTAGAGGTTTAGAAAGGGAAAAAAAATATTTGACCAGCACATGGATTAGAGATATGGGTATGACCGTATGAGTGTATGACAGTATGAGATAGAACTGAATTTCGGAGAATTGCTATGGAGGTGCTTAGAGTTTTAGACATTGTGGCGAAACTTATGTTCCTTTGATTTGTTTTTTACTTTCTACATATATTTATATATGAGCTAAGGCATATTATATATGGTGGATGTATGAAGATTGCTGTCAATTCTTTCCATAGTAGTCATGCAAAAGCTAACTTGGACACTGCAATGGGATAGGCCATTACATATTATTTCCGTATATGATATGTCTAGTTGGATTGGTAGGATCATCTCAAAAGTGAAAAATAAAGGTGTGACTTAAGTAAAATAAAAAAAAAGCAGCACATCACAGTCTCTCCTTTAAGCGATATAATCCTAAATCTGCCGTGTATGACTTGAGTAAAAGCAATAGGAACTAGGAAGTTGTTGATAATCAAAAGGGAGTGAAAAGAGACTTGAAAGCAAAATTTCTCAAAATAAGAAAGTACTTTACCTGTTTAGCAATTTTATAAATCATACAGGATTATTTGAGGAACGGTCTGAGACACTAGTTGGGCGTTGGGACTGTAGTAAGTTAAATTAATAGTTGGGGATATTAATTGAGTTTGTTTACAGAGGATGGAGCCTAGGTGGGTTATTTGGTGTTTATAAAATTAAATAATGCGAAAGTTGGTAACATATGGGAGAGAACACTGGTGATTTGAAAAAAATTTCTTAGTGATAAAATTAGGTTTTATAAGAAAATAAATCAGGTTTCATCAATGAAAGCTTAAATTGAGGTGAAAAATAACTTTTCATCAATTAAATAATTAAATAAAAAAAGTTTTTATTGTACCAGCAACATTAGATCAGTTCAAATCAATTGATAGAAGAGTCCTAATTGGTATGGTCAGGAAAACAGCAATTACAGTTTCCAATGACAAGTTACCTTCTGATATTCCAATTTTCATATCAAATTATCAAGTACATGTTCAGCCAGGAACCCATTGTCGGAACTGGAGAAAACTAGGCACTTTAACTATATCGTGTACAATTGAAGGTTTGATTTGAATGAGAAACACATTTTTTTTCTAATTTCTTTTTTTTTTTTTTTGGGTCATTGCAGATACTGAAAACTGGCTTCTTCCATGCTGACCCTCATCCTGGAAATCTTGCTATTGACAAAGATGAAGCAATCATCTATTATGATTTTGGAATGATGGGAGAAATAAAAACTTTCACACGTGAAAGATTGCTGGATTTGTTCTATGCTGTTTATGAGAAAGATGCAACAAAGGTATTAGTGTTGTAATTGTTTCTAGAGGTCTTGACAATAAAGCAATTTCAGCTACATTTGTGAAGTTGACTGGGCATGGAAATATAGTTATAAACTTAATATAGTAGCGTCACAGATAACGCCATTGAGGTCTTATGCTACTTGATTCATTCCTATGCGTAACCCTTACCTTTCCTGGAAAGGTTTTGGTTCATTTTTATGTTTATCACTCTACTTTAGATTATTTAAAATTCATACAGGGCCAAGAGTATATTCTGAATCTACTCCCCTCTTCTTAGATAAGTGAAAGATGTCAGTGACTTTCTAGCAGCTTAATTGTTACTTCAACTTCACTTTATTGGCAATCGTGTTGGTAATTTGCTGATAAATCTTGCCCACACAGGTAATTGAGAGTCTCATTGATCTTGGGGCACTTCAGCCTACAGGAGATCTGTCAGCGGTATGGCATTTCAACAAACATATGAACACCTGTGTTTCTCTTACTTTTACCTGATAAGGTTTGTACTTGGCTTACAGGTGAAGAGATCAGTGCGGTTTTTCTTAGACAATTTGTTGAGTCAAACACCAGATCAGCAACAAACTTTGGCTGCAATTGGTGAGGTAGGATTACTTCCATATGCTGCAAAAATATATTTTGGCTAGCTCTACTCCATTATGCATTTATGGATCATGAATCATGATTACAACTGTATTTGTATTTATTTCAAGGCTCAGCTAAGCTCAATTCACCTGTAAAATGTTGACTCGTCTGAACTTGTTAGGCCTTATATGAAAATATTACTCCTTATAGAAGCTTATTTTTAAGTGTGCCGTTGGCTTTGAGTATGTGGAGGAGGGAAGAAGATACTTCCTTAACTATTTGAATACACAGTAGTCAGATTAGTAATTAGATCTTATCCGAAATTAGGTATATGGAGAATCCAAGATTCTCAGTTGTGATGTGCTTTATCCTCTAATATGTTGATTTTACGAAATGGGTATCTGTAAAACTTTGTGGAGAATTGTTTTGGGATGGGTCTTTTATTTATAAGATCTAGGACTTTATCTGCAGTCTTCTTTGCAAGTCGAAAGATATCTGATATGTGGAAGTAAGTCCCTCACTCCCATGTTTTTCAAATTTTCGGGACATAAGGCATAGCACAAAGTCACAAACTGCAGTCAGTGCAGTCTGCAGTTTAACTTTCTTTTTTTTAATGGTTTTCTTGACACTATCTTTATATATATCCTTTTGTTTCCTATGTGATCGAACAAAGGATTATTATTGAAGCACTTTGCCTTTGTTATAACTAGTGTGTAAACCCTCTGAGAGGGACACCTGAAAGTTCTTTATGTATTGATTGAATAATCTAGCTTTAATTTTTTTGATAACTTCAATTTGGTCCAAACTTCTTTGGCTTTGCTCGAATGTAATCAGTGTGTTTTGATGCTAGTCACTGTTACACTCAACAAGCAGGACGATGCTTGCGCCCCAAAATACTGTCTTTGTAGCTGTAATATCATTATGTTGATTTTTTATACCATCAATTAATTACTGTTCTTTTTTTCTTTAATCTTCCTTGCTCTATCACACCATTCAATTACTGTTCTCTTTATCAAAGTATGGAAAGCAATAACTTCTGTAATCAACATCAACTAATACTTATACAATATACATGGAGTCCTCTAATGATGCATGTTTATTTAATTTTTTTATGGAGGAATAAGTGCTGATTATTTTTTGACTACTTAATGATCCATTTGAAGTTGATCTCCTCACTATTATATGGTTTGTTAACACCTCAGGATTTGTTTGCCATTGCGCAAGATCAGCCCTTCCGCTTTCCATCTACCTTTACCTTCGTCATAAGGGCATTTTCAACTCTTGAAGGTAATCGTCCACCGACTCTTTCCTACGGAATATATATAGGTGTATAATTTTACTTTTGAGCTTTCAATTTAAGAATATATTTCTCTTTGTAAGGTAATACACATCAATGGTATCCATATCAAGTCAGTCTGTGTTAGACAACTACTAAATTACCCTTGAGCATGAATTTCTTTTTATTCACTATATTTTATGATGAAGTAGCCTTTGACCACTTCTAGTTTTCACATCTTTTTATAGTCGGGGTTATAGTGATGATATAAGTATGACATAAGTGCAGAAAAAATCCCTGCAAAGCTGTATTTAGCTCAAAAGCCAAAAAAAACTCAAAAATATGAAAAGAGCTTTCAAATAATCAACACATACCTGCTTCAACTTTATGGATACATTCAATGACCTTGGGGAAGTTTGAAATCGCTAATTTACAATTAAAAATTTTACACCATTAAATTTCATCTGATCAAGAAATGACTCAGGAAGAAACGATGTTCCCCTCCACATGGAATCTCGATAAGTCCAAAGTTACTAGCCTTCCAATGTTCCCCTCCACATGGAATCAGAATCATAAGTTTATGCTCTAAAATATTGTTTGCGAGCTTGTGATGTCAAGTGATGAAGCCAAATCTTATTGTGATTACCTTTTCCTACCCTCTAACAAGACATCTCTTTAAAAACGGGTAATTAAAGGTTAAAATGTGGAAATTTACTGGTGATTGCATAGGATTCCTGCATTCTGATTCTGACCGAAGCGAGTTGCTGAGTTAAGTGATGAGGCAATGTTTTATTCAAATGTGATGCTGATCAATATTCACTAAATTGAAGTGTTCGTTTGATTTTATTTCTCATGTTAGATAGGTTGCATTGTTTCAAATATGGATGTCCAAGTTGTGAGATAATATCTTACTGCCTCCGATCAGAAGCCAATCCTTTTTTCTAAGAGGTATGGAGCCGAGAGTAACTTGCCTACCTAAACCATGAAATTTGACCAAATATAGAAAGTCCTGTTGGCCAGGGTTTATCAGATATGAGTGACTTTTACAGTTGTATGTATACCTAGACAGTAGTTTAGTTAAAAGAAAGTTGTTTTGTTAGTGATGAATGTAGATGCATCTCTAACTAATAATTTATTGCTTTTGGAATATTGAACATGGTCATACGGGATGGATTAGAAGTTATACTATTTCGAAATTGCTACTGTATGATCATGATGTGCTTCATCTTATTTTGTTCAATTGGCCTATGAAGAAAAACCAGAGCCCTGCCTGATCATTTGGAGCTCATTTTATACCAAAGTAAAATGAAATCTCATAATTCTAGCCCATTCCTATTTTAGGAAAACTGATTTTTGCTTCCAGTTAGTAATGGGGATATTACACTTAAAGTGGATAGCAGAAGCTAACCAAGAGTCCTGACTAATTGCAATTATTGTGCAAAAACTATTTCTATAATCCCACAATTATATGGAGCAATTCTTCTTCCCTTTGTTGTACCAAATCCTGCAAATTTTATTCAGCAAGTTCATCTACTCGATAAAGCTTTTGCTTCTAACTGATTTATTATTTTGCAATTATATTACCGAACTTAACCTTCTCTGCCTTTTAATCTTCTAGGTGTTGGAAAATTTCTTGACCCGGACTTCTCCTTTGTGAAGATTGCTGCACCTTATGCGCAAGTATGTGTTGTAGAGATGAGCAGAAAGGGGGGGGGGGGGTGGATTTTTTTAATTTTTTTTTTATCATTCATCATTTTCTTTTTCTTTCTGCAGTACATCTAAAACTACCTGCTGCTTGCAGGAGCTTCTTGATCTGAAAGACAGGCGACGTACAGGAGTTCAGCTTGTGCAGGAGATCAGGAAACAAGCTGAAGATGTAACATACCTCCTACTTTTCTAATAGTCTCTTCTTTCTTGTTTATTCAAACAGTTGAACTAATATCCATCGATTAAATGCACCTCCCTGGAAAAGTGCTCGAGTAAGTGGAGTAACCCATCAATTTAATCTTGTATTTGCAGGCCAGAGACTACACAGTATCCATGCCGTACCGAGTCCAGCGAATAGAAGAATTTGTGAATCAACTAGAAACAGGGGACTTGAAGCTTAGAGTACGAGTTCTCGAGGTAACTCCACTTTGAATTTACCTCCTAAATTATCATATTGTATGAATGTGGGCTTGAGAGGTGATTCATGGATTAAAACATCAGTTATGCTTAGTTTTTTTTTCCCTTTCTTGTTTTGGTTGATGTGTGTGTGTGGGGGGGGGGGGGGGGCATTGGTACTTGCCTTTTTATTTGTGGTTTTATGGAGTGATTTTTCCCCTGTCCCCCTTCTCATGCTATGTGCTATTGTGCTCAATATTGCAATGTGATCCTAGAACTATATATCTTCATTGGGGTGCACATTCCATTGTCCATTTTTCTTTTAAAACATTCTGTGTTGTAGAAAGTGTTAGGTGCATTTGATGCACAATAAATTTATTTTGCACCAAGTATATATTGACTTTTCATATCCACATAGTAGCTCTTATTGAAGGCGGAATATACTTTACTGACATAGTGACTTTAATATTATAGTGACATTTTATCATCTCTGTAGTACATATAGTGACTTTAATGGTTAAGATTGATGTACAATAAATTAGTGTACATAAGATGTATCCAAGACTTCGTACTTTGCATATGCATGCATCTATTGATGTATGATTAATTTAGATTAAGATGCAAGCAAATTGGATCACTAATTTCTGCTCTTGAATTCCATTGTGGGTGGTGAAACTTGCATATTTTTCAGTCTGAAAGAGCGGCTCGGAAGGCGACAATATTGCAAATGGCAACCATGTACACAGTTCTGGGAGGTACCCTGCTGAACTTGGGGGTCACCTTCAGCAGCCAAGGACCTCAAATTGTTGCTAACGGTTCATTTATAGGCGCAGGTCAATTTCAGAATCCTCTGTAAAGAATAATTTAGTATAGTTCTGCAGTATATACTTGTACAACATACAGTATATGTTAAACAGCCTCATTTGTTGTTGCAGGTGTTTTTCTGACATTGCTTATCAGGTCGATGCAAAGAGTGAAGAAGCTTGATAAGGTTGAAACTATGATATGATTGGTATTACATCTAAGTGTAAGATTCATATATACTTCATAAATTAAATAGCATGTAGGGTATATATAGCCAATATAGTGTATATTATAGTTCGATGGTGATTGCAGAAGTACATAGCCATTTTCATGATGCCAAATATTTTTCCGGGAAACAATTCATTATTGATAAATTTCCTGTTCCATTATTAGGTCTAAAAATTCATTGATTTTGTTTCAATGTTTATGAACATGTGTAATTACTGTATTAGTTTATTGTTTTTTATTTACTCAATATATGCAATGAAGCATTAATTTATAAAAATAAATATTGAATGAAAGTGAGCATTATAATAAATCAGTTTATAAAATTCAATATAATTATTTTAAAAGTGGAGAGAAGTTTTTTTGATAGAAAAATCACAAAATACTTGTTTAAAGGCCGGAAAAAAGATGAATAGAATAATTTGGATAAAAGTTTTACAATAGTGTGTATTGATCAGCGTAATTTTCTATGAGAAAGTTACACTTAATAATAATACTAAGAATAAAAAAAGTTAAAAACAGAAAATGATTATAAAGATATTTGTACATTATAATGGTGATGATTGAGAAAAACTTCTATACTATATACTAAAATAAAATGCTTTTGATATCATTTTCACTTAAAGATGTACATGTGTCAATTCTTCTATCAAAATTTTCCTTCCAAAAAAATTTATGACATCATTTTCTCTCTTTTTTTTTCTTTCCCTTAGTATTTAGCTAGCATACTTTGAAAATATAGTATCATTGGCTCTATTCTTCCATTTTTCATACGCAATTAATGACCAATATAATGTTTTTAATCTCATAATTTATTTATTTATTTTTTGTCAATTTTCAAATCATTTTTGTTGATGCAATAATTTTATACTATATACTATGTATTGTCTTCAATTGACTTATTGTCTAACAAAATTTCAAATTTATCAAATATTATTGGATAAAATCGTGCATAGCAAGAGACTAATCTCAGGGTCGTGGCTAGGATTTTAGGGGGCATGTTCGAATTCATAAAATGATGCCCTTAAGTCTTTTTTTCAAAAATAATTATATGAGAAAATTAATAGTTCCTCTGTTTTTTTAGTGGTTACACTTTAATATTTTATCTCTCACATATATTACAAAAGTGTAAAAACTTAAAAAAAAAAAAAGAGGATAAAATATATATTATGATGCTATTTATTAGGAGAAAATTATCACAAAAAAAGAAAGGAAAAATGAATTGATTAATCAATACTTTAAAAAATAAAGGAGAAGAAAAGGATATAAAATATAAATAAGCACGCATGAAAAAGGAAAAAAAATAAATAAATGGGCATTATTAACTTATTGTCATTTTTAAAAAATAAGAGAAAAGGAATAAGGAAAAAGAAGAAGTGTAAAGAAGGAAAGAAAATAAATGGACATTTGTAACTTGGAAGTTGGAGTATTGGAAGAGAAAAAGGAAAGTATTAAGGATTGGTCTCGTGACCTGCCGCATTTAATTCAAGCACACTTACCACTGGATCAAAGATGTATGATTTATTATTATAAGACCAAGTTATTATCATATAGTGTATACAAATTGGAGGCCCCTTACCAGCGGAGGCCCTGAGCGGTGGCACCGGTCGCGCCGCCCCTCCTCTGGCCCTGAAAGTGTAACTAACAAAGAGTGAAAGCTGAGACATAGGAGGTGGATGATGAGGGGGGTGGGGGGAATGAAATTTAATGATTTAAATGCTATTAATTATTAGGGGGAGGGTTTTCTATGTTAATACATAAAACTTTTGATTTCCAAACATATTGTTTGAAAGGGAAAATAGTTAAATTAGGAGGGAATTTTAGTAGTTTGTGTTTTAGTAGTATAACTAGATAATATCCGAGCAAATGCTCGGTTTATTTACCTAAGACATGTATTTAAATTTAAATTAAAACTTTCTATGCAAAAATTGGTTAAAAGTTATATGAAAATTTTATTTAAGCACTTTACTAGCCTTTTATGCACGCTATGCATGCTGATATTTGGGACTTATTGTTACTCGGTGTTAATAAACCAAATCCAAATCGAAAGTTTGTAACTAAGTTGACATTCATGTTGTTATAGAAGAAACATTGATTTACTTTAAAATAGTAATTAAAACTCATTTTTAATTCTTTATGCATCCATGTTAGTTTATTGTCAGTACTAAAAACAAAGTCTTACAAAAAAATTAGTATTAATTAGAAAAAAATTAAAATATATAAAATAATAACAATCTATTAAGTAATGTTAGTCGAACTATAATAATATATTGTATAAAAAAACTAAAAATATAAAGCTATACAAAACATAAAATTAATTTTGTTCGCATAAAATAACTATTTTTTTTAATAAAATACAATAACTTATAATTGACATATTATTGAATTAATTCAAAACATAAAAATTTAATGTGATAAAGGCACAATTACTTTTTTTATTGAATTAATTAAGGAATCAATTGTTAATTGATTAAATGACAAACAAGTTATTTTTTTCATAATTGATTTAAGCTAATGGTAAATAATTATTTTTATGGGGGGACATCATAGCTCCCCTTGGCTTATATAATAGAGATTTTAGTTATATTAGACAACTGAGAATAAGTAATACCCGAAATGTACATAATTTTCAAATTAACTTATGCAATAGAATAAAATTATATCACTAATTTTTTCTATAGTCATTTCAAATTTGGATTGATATCAATCAACTTATTTATTTACATAAATTTCATGTCTTATAATGTTGACACTGCAATCTCATACATTTTCTTTGTAGTTATTTCTTGTAATGTAAAATTGTACTATTATAAAAAAAAACTAAAAAAAGACATGTATGGTTGTCCTATTGTAAATTTTAATAACTTTTATAATAAACTGGAAACCAAAAGAATAAGGCAAAAACGAAGATGGAGAAAAACGATATTAGTCAAAGAATATACAATCTCTAACGAATTAAGGCCCACAAAAAATACTATAAAAATTGAGAAATGAACACTGATTAAAAAAATTTTGAAGGTAGATTGTTAATATAATTTTTATTGGAAAGTAAAGTATAACTAACTATAATTGTTTTAGGGAAAAAAACACAAATATATCATTGCAAAATGGAGAGCATTTAATATTAAGGCATGTATGGTTGTAATGTAAAATTGTACTATTATCAAAAAATAAATAAGGCATGTATGGTTGTCCTATTGTAAACTAGCTTTCTATGCACGCTTTGCATGCGATAGTATGTTAAATACTTCTATTAATCTGTCTAAATAAACTTTATTTATTAAAAAAAACTTTTTTCCTTTCATTCGGTCATCCCACAACAATGAACGAAAGAAAAGTTTTATTTACGATATTCTATTGGCTACCAAATTTCTACGATAATCAAAATTTAATTTTTTATTAAATAAATCAATATGGATTTCTATTTATAGAGAATTAAAAAATATTAATTTTGAAAATTTTGTTTTACTTTTTCGAATTTTATATTTTGTACTATTTTCATTTAAAAAAGTTCAAAAACTGTAATAATTTTCCTTAATAAATAGGGGTGATACAAATTAAGATTTTAGAAAGTTTTGAGGGGTACATTGGACATTTCGAGGGGGGACACCATTGCTCCCCCCTTGGCTTATATAATAGAGATTTTAATAACTTTTATAATAAATTAAAAACCAACAAAAAAGGCAACAACGAAGATGGAGAAAAACGACCTTAGTCAAAGAATATATAATCTCTAACGAATTAAGGCCCACAAAAAAAACTATAAAAATTGAGAAATGAACACTAATTAATAAGTTTTTTGAAGGTAGATAGTTAATATAATTTTTATTGGAAAGTAAAGTATTACTAACTATAATTGTTTTAGGGGAAAAAAATAAATGTATCATTGGAAAATGGAGAGCATTTAATATTATGATAAATAGACCAAACTTTGGTCATTTCATGTATGCCAAAATAAAATTCCATTTGAGATTTATATGGATATAAACCAAGACATGCCAAGAGATGAGAAGCTAAAATATCATTAAAAAGATGCTAAGTAGGGGGAAATTAAAGATGATATTAATATTATTACTATATAAAGTAAAATTTTGATTTTAATTATTATATTATTATAAACAATAAATTAGAATACAGATTGTGATTATAGTACTCTTACTCTAGAGTTTGGGTTTTAACTTTGCCAAAAAAATTAAATTTTTTTTTTTTTTAATTTTTTTTTTTTTTTTTTTTTTTTTGCGAAATCAAAATTTTAAAAGGTATTTTTTTTTTGACAAATTTTCCTTTATTTTTAATATTTTTGCAACATTTTACAAGAAAGTTGTCTCACTTTTGTGTTTCACGGTAAAAGTTAAATTGTTAGTTTTGGTGATATTATATTATAATATATATGTAAGATGTTAATAAGTCCGAGACATGCATTTTAATGTGAATCAATCTACAAGTCTCACAAAATACAATGATGTTAAACATGACATAACATCATCTCTAAATAAAACGAGATTACCATGAGGTTGGATTGATGGTATCGAGATTAGGAATAGATAAGTAAGATAAGGAGGTGTCTGTTAGAGAACCATCTCAACTAAAAACTAAAGTTGATGGTTGAGATTTAGTAATATGTTATGTACTATATCACTCCCCTTTACATCAAAGGTAATTTCTAGTACGAATTAATTCCACTTAGAAGGGACAGGGTGGAGAGATTCGAACCCATGACCTTTGTATCACTTTGGCTCTGATACCATGTTAAGAAAGGATCATCTCAACCAAAAACTTAATCTGATGGTTGAAGCCCATGAATATGTTATTATATACTATATCAATGCCTTTGTAGCTAATACCATCTTAATCTCATTGGTGAAAAATAGACAAATGCACATCAAACTAAAATAATAAGGGTGAGTTCGATCTCTTCAAATTATTAGACTTGAACTTATCAGAACTGATTAAAATTTATCTGAACTTATCTAAAATAAACTTATCCAAACTTATTAAAACTGATATTTTTTTAAAGCTGAAGAGAACGAACGCACCAAAAAGATCATATCAAACGAAACGGGAAACGAAAGACAATGTTATTCTTGATAGATGATTTTTCAATAATCAACGTACAGATTAGTCCACCTTAATCATATGGTGGGAAGAATCCAAATAGGAGGGGGGATTTCATTTAGTTCGGTATAAGCTATGTATTGACTAAGAAAAACCCCATCTTCAATAATAAATATACCATTATCTCCATAACCTTTGATATGTGAAGACTCCTTAAACATGGAGTCAGGATCATAGTAATCAGCAATGAAGTAAATGGCATTTTCATGTAGTGCAGGGAAATCAGAAGCATTAACAAAAGTAGAGCAATTATCACCCAAAAATAATGCCCCGCTTTGAATTTCATTCATTGGGATCCATTCGAACGAATCATTGCAAATATCTAATTTATAAACCAGAAAACCAATTGTTTTTAACATGGTGGTGGTGGTGGTTGTGGCGGCGGCGGTGGTGGTGGTTTCCACCAATCTCACCGCCTGTAGAAAGGTGTTTGCGCCACTGAACTCAACTATGTATCTTCGGGTGGCACTCCCAACGGGGCCCATCACAGGCTCGGTTGTAAGGCTTATCATCGGGCAGTTGGACGTTAAATCGCATACAAATACCTCACCCCAGTCCTCCACGGCTAGGAAATGGTTGCCGTTATATATGATGTCGAAAATCCATGTGGGCAACTAAGGTAGCTCCAACTTGAATCTTCTGAACTGTAATAAGGTAAGTTTCTTGTCTTTCCATATATCACCATCATGTAGTAGTTGTTATAATCCTTAGAAGGGTCAGATGAAAGTATAGCCTTACCTATAAAATAATCCGAGTAAAACTCGCAGTCTTTTTTCAACCTCATGTCACATACATCTTTCGCTACATCAAATGGTGGAAGGTGCATACTCCCCTTACTTAAACCAAAATAAAACGGGTACAATGTTACAACAAACGTCACGATGTTAAGAAAGATAAGCCACCCGTGAGATGAACCAATGCACCTGCTGTTGTAAGGCACTTGTAAGTTCACATCGTAAGTTGTTGAATCCACGATGCTGAAAAGATTGCGGGTGATTTCATTGACCCCCCCCATATGTGGGGGGTCAGGAGCATGGTAAGATTCCTATTAAAGGACATGTTGGGTTGAATTCCGAGCTCACTGAGCTTGTGTTTTAGAACAAAATGACATCGAGTGCAAACCGTCCCAAAGGAAAATATTTCAGATAGTAAAAATAAATGGCTTAGTATTTGGAAAAGTGTG
This sequence comes from Salicornia ramosissima, assembly GCA_951394345.1. NCBI lineage: Eukaryota > Viridiplantae > Streptophyta > Magnoliopsida > Caryophyllales > Amaranthaceae > Salicornia > Salicornia ramosissima. The sequence continues at coordinate 26,382,614 of OX596236.1, forward strand.
TTCACAAGATGATGAAATGGAAAAGGATGAGGGATTTTCCATGGTATAATGTATTTGGGGGGAAAAAGATAAAAAGAGTACAAGACATAAATATATAAGAATTTATGATAGTGCTACTTATATAACCACTTCCTCTAACTAAGGGAGGAGGAGTTAAAATATTTTACTCCTGTAAATTGTGTCTCATTTGTGTTCCAACCATTTTGATTTGTTGTAATATTTATTTTATAAGTCAAGAACATAAATTAAATGGGACAGAAGATTTTCCCTTCTAAAGGAAGGCATGAATCAAAACGTGATGCAATTGATTTTCTTCTTTTTAAGAATATGTGTAAGAAGATTTTTAAAAAAGCATTAAACCATTAAAGTCGTTAAATTTAATTAGTTAAAAAAAATGCGTAAAGAAATTTTATTTCCAAATCTGTTAAATATAACTGCATCAAAAATATGTGTAACTAGATTTTTAAAAAACTGTTAAAGCCGTTTAATTTAATTACCTTAAAAAAAATGCGTAACCAGCTTTTTTCCAAAGAAAAAAGAAGTAAAATTTGTTAAACTTAATTACTTCAAAAAACGGTGTTAGGATATTTCTCTTTTAAAAAAACATCTTTCAAAGCGTTAAATCAATTACAACATACGTAGTTTAGTTTTAATTTACGATAACAAATTCTCGAAAACAGAGAATGGCTACGATCAATATTAATTGATTGAACACATAAGTTAGATTAGAAGTCTACTAGTGAATCTCAAATTTGTACCTGTCTTGAAAAAAGTATGTTATAATGTCTAACATAAAAACAACATGTTCATAAGAGTCATGTTAATCTCAATAAAAAAATTATACTTGGTTAAAATTTACTAGCATGTTCCATGTTCATATTGTATTTGCATTAATGTGTCATACTTTGCTGGCTAGGCCAATTGTAGAAAAAATTAAATGATATAAAGCAAATTAGGGAAAAAATTATTTCATGTGTGAACACATATGATTAATAGATATTTCATATATGGCAAACACTAATATGATCAAATGTTATTGTTTTCATACACGATACATGCAGCATTTGAACAGTCTATTCACATCCTTCGCTAGTGCATTATTCAAGGGAGACCAAAGCAAGTGTAATAGTCAATTTAATGAGAATATCATTTGAGATATATATGCTCCCAAGTCCCAACCATGTATGTCTTGACTATTATATGAGAGACAATGTGAAAACATATATATAACACCTTAAGAATGCAGTCATCAGGAAAAAAAAAGGATGCAGTGGACAAGTTCTATATCAAGGCAACTTAAAGAAAAAATTAAGCAGCAAAAGGCAATAACCAAATTAAAATATTGACGAATGTTAAATACGAGCTAAGATAAAAATTGCCAAATGTTGATGTATATACAGGTGGAGAAAACGTAACGATGCTCCATATGGAAACATGACATACAAAATGAGAAGTATGTAATGAGAAAAGAAATAGTATCGTCATTCAAATCTTTTCGCAAAAGTGAGGTGTATGTATAACATCGATCAATTGCATAACAAGAGAATTGTCCAGTCTCGCTCTTCACAAGACTGTGAAATGGAAAATGATGAGGGATTTTCCTTGGTATAATATATTTGGGGGAAAAAGAAAAAAGAGTTCAGGACATTAATATATAAGAATTTATAATAATGCTACTTATTAGGGACGGGCAAAAAAACCCATACCCGGCTCCCGATCCGGTAACAGATTTTTTTACCCGAAAAAGCGGGTACCCGATCCAGCTTTGAAAACTGGGTCGGGTACCAGGTCAGATCCGGGTCAGAATTTTTTAAAACCGGGTACCCAGTATCCGGTTTTAATTTTTAAAAAATAGTTTTTTATTATTAAAAAAATTATTTTAATTTAAAATCAATTTTTTTTATTATTAAAAATACTTTTTTTAATTTAAAAAATAAATTTTTTGAAACAAAAACATTTTTTTTATTAAAATATTAAAAAAAAAAACAGTTTTAAAAAAAAAAATTCAAAAAAAAGTTTTTTATAAAAAAAAGTAGAACATTTTTTACATAAAAAAACAGCTTTTTTTTATAAAACAAAGTTGTATAAAAAAAAAAAACCGGATCCGGATACCCGGTTCACGGAACCGAATTTCCGGGTACACGGATTTCCGGGTACTCGGATTATCCGTGTCGGATCCCGGTCAAAAAAATTATGAAACCGGATACCCGAATTTTCCCACCTATACTACTTATATAACCACTTCCTCTAGCTAAAGGAGGAGTTTAAATCTGTTGCCCTGTAAATTGTGCCTCATTTGTGTTCCAACCATTTTGATTTGTTGTAATAATTACTGTGACCCAAGCCCCCCGTTCAAATTTTAAAAATTAAAATTACATGTGCCAATCAAAATTAATGGAACACATATTAAATGGGACAAAAGATTTTCCCCTCGAAACGAAGACATGAATCAAAACGTGATTCAATTGATTTTCTTCATCTTAAGACAATTTGTAAGTAGAATTGTAAAAATCGTTAACCCGTTAAAGTCGTTAAATTTAATTACTTCAAAAAATGCGTAATCAACTTTTATTTCCATAAACAAAAAGAGGTTACATCTATTAAATTTAACTACTTCAAAAAAAGCGTTTAACCAAATTTTTAAAAAACCGTTAAAGCCGTTAAATTTAATTACTTCAAAAAATTTAATTACTCCTCCTGTTAGATTTAATTACTCCTCCTGTTAAAATTTTTTAAAGCCGTTTAACCAAAAAATAAATTTAATTACTCCTCCTGTTTCTGCCACCGCAACTCGTCGAGGTAGAAACGCTCCTGGACCTTATCGATAAAGTCGGTCCAAGTCATTGCATGCAACGGCTGGTACGCGTCCTTCGCTAACGTCCACCAGTTATCAGCTTCTCCACGTAAGTAATATGCGGCGATCTGCACCCTCTCGTGATCGGGACAAAACGTCGCGTCGAAGAGCTTCCCCATCTCGCGGATCCAGCTCTCCAAAGTAGTGGGGTCGGCAACCCCGTCGTAAGTCGGAGGTCGATGACGTGCGATACGATCGAACGTCGACTGCGCACTCGGCGGATGACGACTATGATGTGCCAACGTAAGGATCGCCTCCTCGAGTGCCCGCAACCTCTGTCGTCCAGTACTTAACCGGCGAGGTGTAGACATGCTGCCACGCATCACAACAAAAGACATAACAAAAATACAATGTTAGTCATATACCCCACCAAGATCAAGTACACAACATAAGGAAGAAAGAAAATAGAAAGCATCCTATCCCGGTCTTTCTACCCAACTCTCCTCCCTTCACTTAATCCTAGAATTTGGTTGATCACTCGGGAATAGTAAAGCTCTCAACTCCCGGGTTTAACTCAAATCCTAAAAACTTCATTTAGAACCTATTCGGCTCTGATACCAACTGTAACGACCCAACTCGCTTAAATCGGCGCGGAAGAAACCGACGAGTCGAATAGTTATAAACTACAACCCAAATACTTAAGAAATTAAAACTAATTCCTCAAAATTATTATTAATCAACCACAAACGTACAAATACCCACAAGTTTGTACATACTAGTCCAAAAGTCAAAACAGAAATACTAAAAATACGAGTAAACTCCAACTGCGTGTCAGAGTTATAAACAACGTAAAAGAGTCCAACAATAACGTATATAGTCTATATAACTCCATCACTATCTAATACAACAGAAAACAGTAAATACAACAGATAACAGTAATAACAACGTCGCTCGCCCAACCCAAAGCTAAGCAAGAGTATCATCATCAGAAATACCTGAAAAATATACAACAGTCCACCATCAGTGGCGAGTAACATAACTGACTCACCCTAATGGGAATACACATGTACATAACACAAATCAAATAAACGATATTAAATCAATAATCTAGAGTACAAGATCAACCCAACCATGAACTCGACTCAAACCAACCTAAACAACTATCTTTGGCGCAATCATTCATATTTTAGACCGGACTGTGCTCGTACGGACGCATCTTACGCATCCGAACTTTCTACTATGCTCGGATTTGAGAATCTTACTCCCAAACCCCATGAAACCAATCTTACTGGAAATCCATGTCCCGTGAAACCAATCTTACTGGAAATTCACAAAGATCACATAGTATGACTCCAACTATCCCAATACCGCGGATGGAATAGGGGCAACGTCTTAACCTAAATACAATGAATCTTACTCAAAGTATCAGGCGTCTAAAAATGAAATCAAGCTAATTAATTAATTAAATCTTTTAATCAACTTAATCATATTATCATCATTATTACCCAACATAACTAAATTAAATTCAAGAATTGCCTCTAGCCTTGATTCTCGAATTTAACTAGTTAAATTATCGAAGTTATTCTCAAGAACTGCCTCTAGCCTTAATCTTGAGTCTAACCAATCATAATCCAACAATCTTTAATCATTCTTTAACCAATTATACCTCAATCTTTAACTTTCTTTAACTTACAACCCACTTTCTTTAACTTTCAAGACTCATCCAAGAAACTCAAAGAACCCATCAAGAATTCATAAAGAACTCAAAGAAATCATAAAGAACTCATAAAGAACTCATTCAAGATTCAAGATCTTCAATCAAGAACTCAATCAAGATTCAAGAACTTCAATCAAGAACTCATCCAAACTCCATACATCACACGCATATCATCATCATCAAACCTTTCGAAAACTCAACTTTATACTTAACCAAAACTTATCAAACTTTAACACATTAATCATGATCATAAAATAACATAGAATCAATCATAAAATCATAAAATTCATCATCAAAATATCATGAAAACTACATAAAAATCAGATTACAAGTCATACATAAAATCACGAATAATCATCACTAATCAACCCATACATGCATTTAATCTATACTATAAACATAGTATACCAAAAAGGTTGAGAAAGCATGTTACCTTATTGAAGATTACACACAAATTCAACACAAATATGCAGTCCGGAACAAGCACTAAACACGGCAGCTAGACACGGCACACACACACGAGCACCACGTCTTCTAGCACGGCACCCCGGCACGAGCACCACCACGGACCACCTTGCACGGCCACTGCACCACGCACACACGGCCCACGAACACCACTGCCACGGACCCACTGCACGGCCATGGCCTTCACCACACGGCTGCCACCTCACGAGCCCCACACACGAACACGATCAAAACCCCAACCCGAACCAACGATCTTGGATAAAATAATTGTGTTTAAATTGTGTTTAGGTTACTTAAAGATCAATAGGGTATGAATCTTTAATTTTTGGGTTAAGAAAGATGATGAACAATTGATGGCTTCAATTGCTCATAAATGGCGTGAGGCAAGGAGAAAGTGGAGGGAGTTTTGGTGATTGAACTTTGATGGCAAGTGCATTAGATGGAAAATGAGCAAAATGAGGTTTAAGCCTTACTAACTCATCTATTTATAGAGTGAGTCAAGGTGTGAACACAAGGCAAGTGGCAAGCCTTGCCATGCCTTAGGAAAACCGGCCAAGATGGCTAATTGGGCCTAAAAATGGGCTCTCGTGATTAATTGGGCTAATTTGCAAAAACCGCATGACTAATCATGCAATAATCGATTTGGCCCAAAATAGTAGATAATTAATTAGAAAATTAAATAATAAAATTCTAATCAATTAAATAATAATTAACATAAATAATAAAAACTGAAAATAAATATTTCGAGTTAAATCGAAATTATTCACATAAAATAAAAATAAATAGTTCAAAATAAATTTGAACTAACACAACAACATACATAAACACACATAGTTATTGGCAAAAATACCAATAAAATCTGGGTCATTACATTTCCCCTACGAGCATATGACTGGTCACAGATTAGCACCTGAACTGAATAGAACTGAAGATTCAATAGTGGTGTCAAGAAGTCTAGAACTAGATAAATTAGTATAGAAGGTCTTGGTTTATTGTGATGTTATGTTTTTTTCCGCTGCGTACTTGAACGATGATGCCTATGAATGATTTCCTGATGATTTGTTTGACTGTTTGGTTGAGCTGTTCTAATTATTATGTTTCTAACTGTGTTCTACTGATTAAGTAGAACAATCGAATTACTCACCACTGACTTTAGACCCCAAAACCCTTTTCAGGTACAGGTGATGATTGATTGAGTTACGCAAGGGTTGGGATTGTGTGCGAGCTAGTTTAGCAGTTTATTTTTATTCTAATGTTCACCCCTAGCCTTTGTATTATTTTTAGTGGACTTTTCCTTATTTTGTAGCATTGTTGGACTTTAGAAACGTATTTATTTTGGATTATTTAATGGTTTTAATGAATAATATGAACTAAGTTTAGAGCTTCCGCTGTAATTAATGAATCTGATATTAAAGGTTTATAGATGTTAATGATCTGTATTGTTGTTTTCCCCCGAAAACAACGCTGCTAAAATATGGGTCGTTACAGACACGACCGACTTAAAGCGATAAATGACACGACTCAAACCAGACGAGCATCAACAATCACGTATGACTCTTACAATAATGACACATCAAGCTCAACAATCCAAATAAGCAATTATGCAGACCAACCAGACAACGCATGAATAACATGAAATAAACATAAAGGTTCAATTTTTATAATTAACAAACAAGATTTCAAGAATTAATCATCAAACAAGATAAAAATCCAAGCTTAACAACATGCTATCATCACACGCATAACATAATCGAAAATACCAAGCAAGAACATTGTCAAATTATCAAGATTAAATACAAGAACATCAGGAATTAATCATAGAATGAAATAGCTTACAAGATCACACAAGAACATAAATTGATCAAACAAGAAAACAAATCTAACAACCTAGACAACATGTTTTATACGAAAATCATAACAACAATAACAACGTGATTCTAAGCCTAGTATCCTATGCAACCTAATCCTATTCCTAAGTAGAATAGCTAGTTACCTATAGGAGAATCCAAACACATAAAACCACGCACAACCTCGCCCATTCGTCCCTTAGTTCGACCCAAGCCACGCCCAAGGTTAGGTTTGCATTGATGAACAAGGTTGAAGGTCTTAAATCAATCTTCAATGGTGTCTTTGATTTGATGAAATAAAAGGAGGATTGGGTTGGGAAATCTGATGAGATGCCGTGATATGTAGTGGGGAAAAGGAGGAGTTTTTATTTGTAGTTTAATTTTTATTTGTAGTTTAGGATTGGGAAAAAAAAAGAAAATAAAAACAAAGGGGGGCCGGCTAGGGAGATGCAAAGTAAGATTTTTTGGGTGTTCCTAAAATGTAGTAGGGTGGTTAGGGAAAATAAAAATAGAGTTTTTAGGTTTTAAACAAAATAGATGTAATTGGATAATTAAGGTAAATAAATAAATCAAATTAAATTAAAATAAAGGAAAGGCCGGCTAGGAGGGAGTCAAAGCAAGGGCTTTGTGCTTGATCAATTAAATAAAAATTAAGTCTTTGGCCCAGATCGAATAGTTTGGGTTTAAAGGCTTAATTTTTCATGAAATTTTACGGCCCAAAAATCCGGGTCGTTACACTTAGAGCAGACGGGGACCCATAAATATTTAAAGGGTAGGAATCCTCTTTTAAAACCAAGCATTTGGAGAACCTGTTAAGTATTATGAGAGTTCATGCCATAACAGAATAACTATCCAGACTCAAAAGAAGGCCTGGAAACATTGGAGAAGCACGTCTATTGACTGCACATCACCCTTACAACACATTACCAGGTCATCAACAAAGCACATGTGTGTTAATCGCATCTGCTTGCATCTAGGATGAAATTGAAATTGAGGCAATTTTTTCACCTGTGCCACAATTCTCGACAAATACTCAATAAAGAGGACTAACAACAGAGGGGATAAGGGATCATTTGAAAAATCCATGCACCCCACCATTTCTGACTAAAGAAAAACTACTGTTTTAACACAAGTCATAATCGATTATTCCCTAAAATGAGAAGGAAAATTCAAAGCATCCAACATCTCCTCCAAACACTCCAAACTAACAGTGTCATAGGCTTTTCTAAGGTCTATCTTCATTAAGAATCTAGGCCTTACATTCTTCCCTCCATAATGCCTAGCTAGATCCTTGCAGAACATTATGTTATATACTATATATCTACCTTTTATAAAAGCACCTTGATTCTCAGTAATGATCTCAGGTACCACATTCTTTAGTTTCATGCATAGGATTTTAATGATGCATTTGTATATGAAATTACACCATGAGATAGGCCTAAACTTAATGACATTCAAAGGACTATCAACTTTTGGAATCAAAGTTACTAAGGTGGTATTAACTTCCTTAAGTAACTTACCTGTGTCAAAGAAATCTTTTAACTGCCTTGCATACCAGAGGCCATACCACACTCCAATTTTCTTTGAAGAAGTAGGCACCATACCAATCAGGGCATGGGGCATTGTTTCCTTAAATAGAAAATACAACTTTCTATATCTGATTAAATTGCATTTTCCTTTGATCCACAAAGTCCAAAAGATCCTGAAAATATCTAATAAAGGCATTAACTACATCATCAGGCTTATCCTTCAAACACCCCTGAGCATCTTGGATGATATTCACATTGTTTCTCAATCTTCTTACCTTCATGCTTCTATGAAAAATAGTTGTGTTCTGACCCTCATTGCAAATTCACTTATGTTTTGCTTGCTGCTGCAAGAAATGCATATAGCTTTTATGTTTGCTGAGATAATCCTCCCTTGATTCCTTCTCTTTGCATATCATCTCTTGATTTAATGGATCCTTATGCAAGTCAGATTTAAATTTCATAAGAATGGAATGAACCTTTTTATCCTGAGCCTCCAAATCAAAGAAACCCTCCTGATTTAGCTTCCTTAATTCTTTCTTCACCCTTTTCAGTTTTTGTACCAATTGAAACATAAGCACTCCTTTATCATCAGCATTCCAAGGTTCCTCCAAAAAAGGCATAAAAGATGGAGAGTTCTTCCATATTCTTAAATATTTAAAAGGGCTATTCCCTTTAATATCATCCCCCACTCCAACAAGGGCAGTGCAGTGATAAAAAAGTTCCTCATTCAAAAACACCCCTACAGCTTTATCTTATGCCCCAATCCATTCATCATTAGCCATAATCATGTCAATTTTAGAGTAAACTCTATCCCTTGCCTCCTAATTATTAGACCATGTAAAACTATGGCCACAGTAGTTGATATCCAGCATTCCACAATAAGAGGGTATTATTTTTAGGAGAGAAAAAAGATATTCTCCACTTATAGTACTTACTTGTTACTCTTATGAATAAGTTGTCAGAAGCTAGCTTAGGTTCCCTAGATAGTTGGTAGGACCCAAACAGGTGGAGGCAAGCGAGATCGCTCCAGTATTAAATAGTCATTCATCTCTATTTTCGAATCATCTAGCAGTGAATTGAAACATCCATATCAAAGGTGTCAGCGAGCTGGTATGGTTTAGGAAATACAGCATCACTTTTATGGTAATGATCGATGAAATAGATTAAATTTGGTTTGTATCCAGGGGATTGGGAAATGGAAACATAATGAGAATATTTATCTCCAAAAAGCAATGGAACATCATGTAGTCTCTTAGCAAATGCCGAGTCATATTTGTCAGCATCTACCACTATTTAATAAATGAAGAATCGAGTAGAAACCATTGGGTCGTTCATGTTATGCATACTAGGCTTTACTATCCTTATGATCCGCAATTTAGTTTTTTCCCGATGATACATACTATATATGAAACTAAAAACTAGTTAAACGTTAATTCTAGAAAGATTATGATTTATTTTACAAATGAGATTTCAGCCAGGCAATCCATTTAATTACTTGCTTGAATTAAGAAAAAATTCTAAGGATAAGTGAGAATGTAATATGGAGATCATCTTCCTTTCATCTTATAAGGGTGTGTTTGATTAGACTTAAATAAGCAATCCTGTGCTTATTTTCAGAAAATGCATATCATATTAGAAAAAATTCAAATTAGATCCATTCAAAAATTCAGATTAAAGCAGAAAAGTCCAAATCAGAAAACTTCAGATTAGATCAGAAAACTTATAACTATAACAATAACTACAATTCGAAAAATTCCTATCAGATCATAAAAGTTCAGATAAAAAAGTTCAGACAAATGAAACGCACCCTAAGTTAAAATAGGAGTGGGAAAACAAAAGACAATTTTATTCTTGATAGATTATTTTACAATCAACCTGCAGAATATTCCACCTTAATCATATGGTGGGAAGAATCCAAATAGGAGGGGGAGATCATTTGGTAGGGGTAACCGATGTATTGACTAAAAAAACCCATCTTCAATAAGAAATATACCATTATCTCTATAACTTTTGATATGTGAAGACTCCTTAAATATGGAGCCAGGATCATAGTAATCAACAATGAAGTAAATGGCATTTTCATGTAGTCTTGGGAAACCAGAAGCATGAACAAAATTAGAACAATTATCACCCAAAAGCAATTCCCCTCCCTGAATTTTCGTCACTGGGATCCACTCGAACGTACATCCCAAACCTCTAATTTATAAACCTCACTTCCTGTAGGTGGTGGTGGTAGTTTCCACCAACGTCACTGCCTGTAGAATGGTGTTTGCATCACTGAACTCAACTATGTATCTTCGGGTGGCACCCCCAACGGGGCCCATCACTGGCTCGGTTAAAAGGCTTATCATTGGGCATTTAGACCTCACATCACATAGAAACACCTCACCCCATTCATTGACGGATCGGAAATGGTTGACGTGATATATGATGTTAATAATTCCATATGGACAACTAAGGTAGCTCCAACTTGAATACTCTAAACTGTAATAAACAAAGTTTCTTGTCTCTCTATATATTACCTCATGTAGTAGTTGTAATCATTGTTCGGGTAAGATGAAAGTATGGCCTTACCTATAAAATAATCCTCGTAAAACTCGCTGTCTTTTTTCATCCTCATGTCACAAACATCTTCCGCTACTTGAACCAAAATAAAACGGGTTGTGCAATGTTACAACAAAAGTCATGCTATTGAGAAATATAAGCCACCTGTGAGATTTACCAATGCACCTGTTGTTGTAAGGCACTTGTAAGTTCACATTATAGGTTGTCGAATCGATAACACTAAAAAGATTGCGGGTGGCTTCAGTGACGCCCCCAGATGTGGGGGTAAGGAGCATAGGAAGAATCCTACTCAAAGACATGTTGCGTTGAATTCCGAGCTCACTGAGCCTGTGTTTTAAGATGGAATGTCAGCGAGTGCAAACCAACCCAAAGGAAAACATTTCGGATAGTAAAAATAAATGGCTTAGTATTTGGAAAAGTGTGTATTCCAGCAGCCATGGCCAGTCTCGCTCTTCACAAGATGGTGAAATGGAAAAGGATGAGGGATTTTCCATGGTATAATATATTTGGGGGGAAAAAGATAAAAAAAGTTCAGGACATAAATATATAAGAATTTTGGGTTTTGTAAGCTATGCCCTTGAGTTTTTCGTTTCTCTAAGTTGAGCCCGTTCTTTTTAAAACTTCTAAGCTATGCCCCTTAACTTAGGTTTTTTTAATTAAAAATGCCCACTCTGTTATCTCTTTGTTAATGGATCTGTTAAAAGGAGTTGCATTTCGTAGGAGAGAAAATTTTCCTCTAAATTCTAGGGCTTTTAACTGATTTTCACCCTTTATTTAAGAGAAATGCTCATGCATCATTTATAAGGCAATGAATCATTTATTTTAGGGAAATACATAAATTATAAAGGATGAGAATCAGCTAAAAACCCTAGAATTGTAGAGGAGAAATTACTCTCCCACGAAAGGCAACTCCTTATAACGGATCTATAAACGTTAGGTTAACGGAGTGTGGGCGTTGTTAATTAAAAAAAAAGGTCGGGGGCATAGCTTAGAAGTTTGAAAAAGCATGAGCACAACTTAGAAAAGTGAAAAACTCAAGGGTATAGCTTAGATAAACCTAAGAATTTTTTATATTGCTACTTATATACCCACTTCCTCTAGCTAAAGGAGAACGAGTTCAAAACAGTTACCTTGTAAATTGTATTTTATTTGGTTCCACCCACTTTGATTTTTTGTAATAATTACTATGACCCAAGTCCTCCTTTTAAATTTTAAAAATTAAAATTACATGAGCTAATCAAAATTAATGGAACACACAATAAATGGGACGTAAGATTTCCCCTCTAAGGGAAGACATGAATCAAAACGAGATGCAATTGATTTTCTTCCTTTTAAGAAAATGTGTAGGCAAAATTTTTAAAAATCATTAAATCGTTAATGTCATTAAATTTAATTACTTCAAAAATGCATAACCAGATTTTATTTCCAAAAACAAAAAAGAGGTTAAATTTCTTAAATTTAACTACTTCAAGAATATGTGTAACCAGAGTTTTAAAAAACTGTTAAAGCTGTTAAATTATTCACATCCTTCAAAAATACATGTAACTTGTGAACAATCTATTCACATCCTTTACTAGTGCATTATTCAAGGGAGACCAAAGCAAGTGTAATAGTCAATTTAATGAGAATATCATTTGTGATATGCTCCCAAATCCCAACCATGTATGTCATGACTATTATATGAGAAATAATGTGAAAACATATATATAACACCTTATGAATGCAGTCATCAGGAAAAAAAAAGAATGTATCAAGGCAACTTAAAGAAAAAAATAAGCAGCAAAAGGCAATAATCAAATTAAAATATTTGACGAATGTTAAATACGAGTTAAGATAAATGTTCCCAAATGTTGATGTATATATAGTGGATAAAACACTGCTCCTTATGGAAATATGACATATACAAAATGAGAAGTTCTATGAATGTAATGAGAAAAGAAATAGTATCGTTATTCAAATCTTTTCACAAAAGTGAGGTGTACGTCTAACATCCATTGTATAACAAGAGAAATTTCGACGTGTCAACCTACATGGAGATAAATTGATTATAAATGTAAATCCGCTAAGAGGGTATTATATTTTTTTTGTTAAATAAGTAAGATTATTATTTCACCAAACATTTAATTTCATTACATCATATTCCATATGAGCCCAAAAGGGCTAAATAACATAACAAGAAACAAGGTTACAAGCTCTCAAACCATATTACATCACAAGATTTTGTTTTCTTTGGCATATTATTCTGGACTCTAGCCTTGATTTCTTGCTTCATGATCTCCCATTGGCTTTGCCCATCACCATAGCCATCACTCTAGCCCACTTTTTTTGCTTCCGCCTCCCGTAGTCACCAAGAGGCCATTTTAGTCCTAGGCGTATCGGCGATTGAAGGGAGAACGGACTCGATAGAGGGAAGAAAAGATATAACGAACGGGACAATATTAGTAGGAGTCGCCAATGAACTGAGCTTTAGGAATTAAACTCATAAACCATGTATTTAGATCAAATAAAAAAATTTATAAATGGGACACGATTTAGGGATGTACTAATACGACCGAGTGCGTCATATTAGCCCGTAGGCGGCCCTTACTAATTTTCTCTCAATTGCAAATGTACAAGTTATATATATATAAAATAATTATTTTTAAAGAATTTAGTGACAAAAAAATCAACTGATAAATCAGCATCTACCAAAAAACTGCGTTAACAAATCAGCATTAAAATAAAAATCGCGCTGACAAGTCAACGCAATAAAAAATTAGTCCCTGATAAATCACCGTATAAAATAATTTGTCGCAAACTTTTGTTAATTAAAAAAAAATAAAATAAAAATTATTCACATATGTACAAAGAAAATAAATAGAACTAAGACTATCAGAAAACTTACCACTTCTCGTTCGGAGACTTTTCTTTGAGTGTTTAGTTTGATAGTATTTCGCTTTAGTATAAAGAATTAATGAAAAATTAAACAAATTTGAAAAATATAAAAGAATTTTGAAAGAAAGAAGTATTATGGAGTATAAAGTTGTAGTAGGAAGTGAGGAAAAATTAAAAAAAAACCCCTTTGTTTATGAAATTTGAGTGTTTTATAGGAAAACATGGAAGTGTTTCCTTCACAAAAACGCTGATCAGTCAACGTCCAATATTATCTCGCGCTATCAAATCAATATTTAATTAGTGTTTGTAGTGTTTGGCTAGGGTTGAGGGTTAAGAAGGAAAAGGGAAAGAAGGCTCAAAGTTCCCAATTTAACCCCCCATAGTGCGCAGTGTGCTTTTTGACTCTTTTTTTCTTTTTTTTTTGAATTGGATTGGACTGAGTCGAAGTATTGGACTGGATTTATTGAATTGAGCTGGATTTATTAAATTGAACTGGATTTATTGAATTGAACAGGATTTATTGCATTGAACTAGATTTATTGAACTGAGTTAGATTTATTGAATTGAACTGGAAATTGAGATGGATTTATTGAACTGAACTAGCTCTATTGACTTTGGATGGACTTTTATTTGAACTTTTTTTTTTGCATTTTTTTGTTTCTTTTTTTATTTTATTTTATTTTACGCACATGTCTTTTCCTAGGCACCATTTGATCCCATAGGAGAGGTAGATGTAGGTAAGGAAGGAAATTAGGTTAATATGTGTTTAAGGCTCAAAGGGTTGCAAGGGATTGAATGAATACAGGTGATGAGAAAGAGATTGATGATTTTTGTGGAGTTCAAGAAAAAAAGGCCTCTCGGGTAATGTCCATTTATTAAGTACAATTTATTGATTATGAAAATTTGAGGTCATGATTTATGTTAAGGTTAAAAGCACAAATTTAAATGGAGGTTAATAATGTAAAAAAAAAAAGAATTTTATTAATGTAAATGAAATTACAAGGTTAGAAGTGGAAAGAAAAATCCTAATGACATAGGCTCGAAAAAGAAAGAAAAGAAATGCAAATGTCTAGGTGGAGGGACTCTCCGGCTCAACTTAATGACCCTGACTGACTCTTGACTAGGAGTGGGGCGTGCTGAAATTGATGTTGCAAACCATGCTCTATGGCTACTTCAATGTGATTGGTCTTTTCAATGGAGGTGAGGCTTAAGTACTTGGGGTGTTCGGGTTGTAGGCTATGGATATGGGCTTGAATAATGTAGGCTTGGAATGTGGGCTTGAGTGATGTAGGCTTAAGCTATGGGCTTAAATGATGTAGGCTCGGTATGGGCTTAAGTCTTTTGGGTTTGGATGAGTTTGAGTGAGTTTGGGGTGGTGTTTAAATGAGGTGAGGTGAGGTAAGGTTGGATTGGGCTTGAGGCTTGCTCGGACCTCAGCTATGCTTTGGGTCGACTTGGAACTGTTTAGACCGTTCTAAACTGAAAAGAACCAAAATTTTTAGTGAACCCCCTTGATCATTATGATATGGATGCAAATGCGGATTTAACACCTCTAAATTTTGTGTTATGATTTCTGCGGGTACGCTATAAATATTATTTTAAAATTATTTATCCGATTTTTATTTAATAGCTTAATTCCAAAAAAAAAATTAATATTGCCAAAAAATTAATTATTATTTGCCGATAATTTTTCGTATTTGCGTTATATAATTTTTACCCTATTTTTAAATTTAACTAGTTGTTTAGCAAAAAAAAAAAAAAGAAATTGGATGATCATCATCCTAGCGGCCGGTTGGCCTAGGGTGCCAAAGAGATGGAACTCTTGATATTTCAACTTTATGGCAATATTTATGAGCAATTAACTATACTAATGAAGCTAATTAAACCAATTAAATTAATTAATTAATTAAAAAAAAAAAAACTCATCAACCCCTCACCTCCTACTTGGCCGGTTGATAAAGGAGGGGGATGCTTGTAACGACCCGACTCGCTTAAACCGGCGCGGAAGAAACCGACGAGTCGAGTAGTTATAAACTACAACTCGAAACCTAAGAAATTAAAACTAATTCCTCGAAATATTATTAATAAACCATAAACGTACAAATACCCACACGTTTGTACATACTAGTCCCAAAAGTCAAACTAAAAATACTAAAAATACAAGTAAACTCCAACTACATGTCAGAGTTATAAACAACGTAAAAGAGTCCATACAATACTCCAATACTATCTAAAAACAACAGTATTAGTAAATACAACAGACAATGGCAATAACAACGTCGCTCGCCCAACCCAAAACTAAGCAAGAGTATCATCATCAGAAATACCTGAAAAATATACAATAGTCCACCATCAGTGGCGAGTAACATAACTGACTCACCCTAATGGGAATACACATGTACATAGTACAAATCAAATAAACAACATCAGATCAATAAATCAAAGTGCAAGATCAACCCAAACGTGAACTCGACTCAAGTCACCCTATTCAACTATCTTTGGCGCAATCATTCATATTCTAGACCGGACTGTGCTCGTACGAACGCATCTTACGCATTCGAACTTTCTACTACGCTCGGATTTGAGAATCTTACTCCCAAACCCCATGAAACCAATCTTACTGGAAATCCATGTCTCGTGAAACCAATCTTACTGGAAATTCACAAAGATCACATAGTATGACTCCAACTATCCCAATACCGCGGATGGAATCGGGGCAACGTCTTAACCCGAATACAATGAATCTTACTCAAAGTATCAGGCGTCTAAAAATGAAATCAAGCTAATTTAATTAATTAATTCATTTAATCATCTTAATCATTTTATTCATTATTATTACCCAACATAACTAAATTAAGTTCAAGAATTGCCTCTAGCCTTGATTCTCGAAATTAACTAGTTAAATCATCGAAGTTATTCTCAAGAACTGCCTCTAGCCTTAATCTTGAGTCTAACCAATCATAAATCATCATTCTATAATCATTCTTTAATCATATTAGACACTTTCTTTAACTTTCTTTATCATTTAGACCATTTTCTTTAACTTCCAAGATTCAATCAAGAACTCAAAGAACTCAACAAGAACTCATAAAGAACTCAAAGAACTCATTAAAGATTCATAAAGAACTCATTCAAGATTCAAGATCTACAATCAAGAACTTAATCAAGATTCAAGAACTCAATCAAGAACTCATCCAAACCAATTCAATCCACACGTATATTCATCAACAATTCATTCGAAAATTACCATCCAACTTATCCAAAATTCATCGAACTTTAACATAATATACATGATCATAAATCAACATATAACCAATCATAATATCATGAAAATCATCATCAGAACACCATACAAACACATAAAAATCAGATTTAGAAATCATTCATGAAATCATGGATAAACTTCATCAAATAACCCATACATGCATTTAATCTATACTATAAACATAGTATACCAAAAAGGTTGAGAAAGTATGTTACCTTATTGAAGATAACACACAAATTTACACAAAAAGTTGCTGCCCGGAATAAGACACACATGAACAACAACACGGCACAAGCACGAACACCTCGTTCTTCAACACGGCACCACCGCACGAGCACCACGAACCACTCTGCACGGCCACTGCACCACGCACACACGGCCCACGAACACCACTGCCCAGTCAGCACGGCTACCACTGCTGCCCACTGCACGGCTGCACCTGCACGGCACCACCACGCTGCACACACGGCCTGCACGGCTTCACCACACGGCTGCCACCACACGAACCCCACACATGCACACGATCCCCCACTCGAACACGTACCCAAACTCAACCCGAACTAATGATCTTGATCGAAACGAATGGGTTAAATTGTATTTTAGGCTACTTAAAGATCAATAGACTTTGAATCTTTAAGATTGGGGTTGGAAAGATTGATGAACAAATGTTCAACTTGGAAGCACCAAAAATGGCGTGTGAAGTAGAGCAATTGAGAGGGAGTTTGTGTTGAATTGATGGCTAGAGCAATTGATGGCAATTTGTGTTTTAAATCAAGGATGACAAAATGAGCCAAAGCCTTACTAACTCTCCTATTTATAGAGTTAGTTAAGGTGTAAACACAAGGCAAGTGGCAAAATCTTGCCATGCATTTAGAGAGGGCCGGCCAAGAGAGTTTATGGGCCTAAAATGGGCTCTCGTGATCCGTCGGGCTAATTTACAAAAACCGCATGATTAATCATGCCTAAATCGATTTCACCCAAAATATTAAATAAATTATTAGAAAATTAAATAAATAAAATTGTAATTAATTAAATAATAATTAACATAAATAATAACAACTAAAAATAAATATTTCGAATTAAATCGAAATTATTCACAAAAATAAAATAAAATAAATAGTTCGAAAATAAATTTGAACTAACACATAAACACACATAAATACACCTAATTATCGGCAAAAATACCAATAAAATCTGGGTCATTACAATGCTTGTTTTATCCTCATTTTCTTGCTCACCCATTTATCTCACTAAAAAAAAAAAACTCTCTTTATAGTTTTTGGATTTTTGGGCATTTTCATGTTGAAATTTCAAGTATTTTTCAATCATTATTCAACCAAAACAAGGTAACTAACGTTAACCCCTCCTATAGTAGTCACATGATTAGTAATATCGAATCTCCGGTCACAATACAATCAAAATGGACTAGTATAAGTTAAATAGTAATTTTAACCGGTAATATGCTAATTTTAATGTTTTTGGACAAAATTTTTGGTTGGTATTAATTCTGGAATTTCGTGTGGTATGGGATGAATTTTGGATGGATTTTATGAATTTTTATGGGTGTTGGATTATTATGTTTTGATTTAATATTAGGTGCATGTTATATATGAAATTGTGATGTATGAATATATATATATATATATATATATATATTATATATATAAAACGTGTGGATTATGCTTATGAGGGACGAATTTTTGGCTTGAATATGTGACTAAATTTCGATTTTTATCATGCTTTGATATTTTGTGGATATTGTTATTTTATGATGTACAATTTTTGTTTTTGTCGTAACGGTTATTTTTACCAATTCGATTTGAGCCCAAAAAGAGGCGAAATGCTGCCGAAATTTTTAGTGAATATAAGTGACTATATATTCTGATTTTTAGGCTTGAATGTTGAATTTTTCGTGAATTAGATGATTTATTATGCTTAATTGTATAAAGGGAAATTCCCAGTGGTATACCCGAACTTTTTGGAAATCCCACTGGTATACCCGAGTTTTTTTTAATCCTAGAGGTGTACCTAATGTTAAACATAATTCCCAAAAGTAACCTTTTTGGTTAAAAATTGTTAAAAACACTAACCATGGTTAATAAATTGAAAAAAAAAGAACAAAAAAAAATAAAGGAAAAACAACCACAAATTGGGGGCAATCGGATCATTTTTTGCAAAATCCGACCTCAAATCGGAACCCTTAAGGATAAAAATGACCCGTAAAACCTTGAGCGGACTATTTTTTCACATAAATCAATGCGCGCAAAATGAGGCGAATCGAGAACGCAAATTGGGGGGCAATCGGATCATTTTTTGCAAATCCCACCTCAAATCGGATCCTGTAAGGATAAAAATGACCCATAAAACCATGAGCGGACTAGTTTTTTCACGTAGATCAATGCACGCAAATCGATGCGAATCAGGAACGCAAACTGGGGGGCAATCGGATCATTTTTTTTGCAAAAACCCATTAATTTAATATATTATTAGTTTAAAATTATATATTTTAAAGAAAATTAAAAAAATTGTTAACCAAAGTTAAATCTAACCTTAAAATATGTATATTCCATTACATTTAACGGAATATACCTTCTAAATGTAACGGATGGGAATTAGACATAATTTCAGGTATACCAATGGGATTAAAATAAACTCGGGTATACCAGTGGGATTTCGAAAAAGCTCGGGTGTACCACTGGGAATTTCCCCTGTATAAATTGTTAATTGTGAATTAGTTTGTAAAAAAGAATAAAAAAATAAAATAAAAAAAATTCTTCTGCCAGGACCTGCTGGCCGTGTGACTGTATGTAAGTATAGCATGTATTAATTTTATTTTTAAGTCTAATACTTAATTGGTAGTGTTATCGGTAAAATTCGGTTTAAATAGAATTAATTAAATAATTTTTGGATTGAATTTACAACTTTCCTAAAATCTGGACAGCAACACTTGAAGCTTAAAATCTGGTTATTTTTGATGTTTTGGACCCTTTGATGTGGTGGCAAATGATTCTAGTCATTAGGACTTGTCAAAATAAGTTTCGGGTTAATTTGCAATTTGTAATTGATTTTCTGGTAATATTATATATTAGTAAAAAAAATATATGATGATAATATTAATACTAATGAATGGTTGGATGGTGTATGATGGTATTTGGAATTTAATTACTCAAGATAAGTGGGTAATTGTGGTATAGTTGGATAATGGAATTTAATTGTAAGAGTGTTGTTAATACTCAATATTTTGCTAAGTGAAAAAAAATTAACATTTAAAATTTAATTAAGATGACTTGTTGATAGTTTGGAGCCATTGGGCTGCGGGATCCAATGGTTAGATCAGTTATTTTCTTGGACTGCGGGATCCGAGACATTTATTTTACCTGGGTTAATTGTTGTCGTCCGGGAGGTCTGGAGGTGTAAGTCCATATTTTGGGCATCCGTCCGGCACCGGGAGTTTGACCATTCTTAGACCAGTCGGCTGCGGGATCGACTGAGGGTTACCTGACAAACCTTAGGAAGTGGTACTGCGGGATACCACTCTCGATCGTTCCATCTACAACTAATTAAAAGTGAATAATAATTAATAAATAAAAAAAAATATATTATTATTGTTATTATAAACAAAATAACAATTTGAAATCAAAATATCATTTATAATATTATTTACTTTCCTTGTATAGTTAATTCTTATTTTGCAGGAGGACAGGATTCGAGGTAAGTTTTGTGTGATTATTTATTTAAGTGGGTTATATGATGACTAACTGTGTTGTGAATGGCGTGAATTTCTATATTCCTATTTTTGTGAAATTCTATGTTGGGGAGAACTGTTAGTTACTCGCCACTGACTGTGGAATGTTGACATTTTTTTTCAGATGATAACTAACTGTCAGATCGTCACCATATGGGCGGGAATCCTGAGAGTGGGACTTAGGGACTTCCCCGTAGCCTTTGCCATATTAGATTACTATAATCACGTAGGATTTAGGAAGTCTTTTTATGCTATCTTATTTCCTTAAGTATGTAGTGTTGTTTAAATTTTGGACTATTGTAGTGGTGTTTAAACCTCTGGTTGGACTCATTTTAATTCGGTATTTATGTTTGAACCTTAGTAGCTTCTGTTAAAAAAAAAAAATATATTTCGAATTTATATCGAAACCCTTAATTACCTTTCAAGTTTATCCTAATCTGGTATTGTTATTTATAGTTCATTAGTAACGCCTCGCCCGAGTGCTCATCTTCCGCTGAAATCTTCTGTACTGATCCAATCAACTAATTTAGATACAATCATCAACGAATAATCATATAAACTTATCAATAAATCATAAAATCATGCTTAGAACATTAAATTATCAAGATTGAACCAAACAATAATAAAATCAATGCTTTATAAACTCCATATACACACGGCTTTCATAGTTAAATAACATTAACAAGATTCAATTCAAGAATTGACAATAACATGATTATTTTAAAGTTTACAATCAAGATTATCATAAAAGATTATTTAAAAATCAAGAATATAGCTTAAAAATCATATTTTTATTAAAGAACCAAGTCCAAATTCATCACATCATACACGGTTTACATACATAATCGTTCAATAATTAATTCTACAAATTCTAATCTAGCAAGAATCATAAAACAACCATAAAACATAGCATGAACATGAATTAAACTTGTCAAATACGCCTTAAATGAATTATATACCACTCGACATGTTATAACTCTTAACCATAATTAATTCCAATTATATTCTACATAATTCTAAGCAATTCTAAACCTTTTCCAAACATGATTAAACCTATTCTAACAATTATATTGCTAATCTATCCTATTAATTAAGTAAAGCAAATCTAATTATCCTAATAATCTAATATTGATAGTGAATGGTTCGATCTTAAAAGGCTAAAGGTTGAACTTTCTTTGATGAAGGTGTTTGAATTGGTGAAGTGAAGGAAGTATTTGTGTGGGGAAAAGGAGGAGTTTTTATTTGTAGTTTAGTTTTTATTTGTAGTTTAGTTTTTTTGAGATTAAGAATTATAAAAGTGGTTCCCCCTTTTGTGGTGTGTTGGTCGTGTAGAAATACTAGGCAAGTGTAACGACCCGACTTTTTAGCTTTTCGATTTACGAAGGGAAATCGACATTCGGATCATTACCTAATCATATTTAACAATAAATCAACGAAATAAATGGAAGAATTATCTTTTATTAATTTAACTGCTGAAAACCATAATAATGCACTAATTGTTATTACATCAAAAGTCTGGAATACTGTCCCAACATGCTGGGATCAAAGTATAAACTCAATAAAGGTTTAAATTGTTCTGGATAAACTAGAAACTTAAAATAAAAGCTAAGAACTCTCAAGCCCATCCGGCGAAGCCCGCTCTATTCTGCTGCAACATCACCTGAAACTGAGGGGGGGTCCACCGTCAGTGGCGAGTAACTAGGCTGTCCCATTTAATCGAGGGACCACCAAACACATAATAGCATAGAAAATATCATAAAAACTGTGAAGAATTCAATACATGCTTTACACATCAATACACAAATTCCGTATAAACGTACGTACAAGAATACGTATAAAAGTACGTACAAAATACGCATACAGATACGTATATAAAAATACGTATAAATACCCCTGCAGAAATACGGTTAGAATACGTACAATTACGTATAAAAATACGTACATTCAACCCTGCAAATACGGTTAGAATACATACCAAATACATACATCATCCGTATATACATACACACGTACATAATCATATAATTTCAGGAAAATACACAGCGGAAGACTTACATTATACTAAACTTATACTTTATACTATACATCTTGAATTATCCCAATCTTTAACCTATACTTATCCCTTCTTAATTTATATCATCAATTTATCGTCATCATTACATTATCTTAATCTTATCATATCATAATTCATATCTTATCATATCATCATTCATTTCTTGTCGTAATCATATCTTATCATATTCTTAACATATCATATCTTATAATTACATCTTATCTTATATCATAACATCAATCTTATAATAAGGGCATAATAGCTTCTTATCTTAACATATGCACTTATCATATCATTACATCAATCTTATAATAAGAACATAATATCTTCTTAACTTTACATATGTACTTATTATATCATCTTAACTTAACATATCATCTTTGCGGACTGTCTTCTTCAGCTCGTAGCGAACCTTTGCGTTCGCAACTTTCCTAAAACATGTCGGGTGAACCTTTGCATTCCACCCGTAGCCCTCCTTTACGAGAACTAAGCCTAAGCTATGGCCATAACTCCTAAATAGTCCTCCTTTGCGAGAACTACCTAGACGACTCCATATTCTAGAACCAAGAACTGCGCGGGGGAACCTTTGCGTTCGTCCCATGTGAGCAGCGGCATCGACTAAACCCAATTGATAACCTTTGCGTTATCGCAAGGGCGTCCTATCTTATTAACCCGATTGATGACCTTTGCGTCATCGCAGGGGCGATCTTTATATTGTATCTTATATCTTCACTTAATCATATCATATCATATATTGGGAAATACTAGGTGTCCGTAATAGGAAATGAAATGTTCGGAGTCCCAGGAAAGGGAGGTGCGGCACGTATGTTGGC